>HG992155.1:8046698-9246698 GCA_905220505.1 Laothoe populi | reverse complement strand
TTTTATCATATTGTGTGCATTGTTAACGCCCGCGCCTGGCCTATCTTAATAGTGGAGGGGGTGCGGATTCCCATTGGCTGCAAAATGAAGTACTTGGGATTGATTCTGGACAGCCGATCGGATTTCCGTGCCCATTTCGTGGAGTTGTCGCTGATATTGGTGCGGGCGGCGGGCGCTGCCGAAACTGGAGGGACCTGGTAACCCTTGCCGAAGTTTATACGCTGGAGTCGTGCGCTCTTCGTCCCAGACTGGACACTCCTCAAGGGTGTGCTGAGCCATGTCATTTTGGCTGTTACCACAATCGTGGCACACGGCAGCTTCTTCCTTTCTATAGGCCCTTGGAAATGTGTCGATACTTTAAAGTATCGATACTTATACGAGTACGATACTTTTTTTCGATACTACTCATGAGAACAGTATGGATAATTTCTGTTCGATACCGTGCCCCTATGTAGAGGCCTCCACACATCATGTACTTGTACTGATAGTGACTATTTCTAAATAGAAAACCGATTGTCACTTTACCCCACCCGGGCATCGAACCCGATACCTCAAGACACAGCAGTCGCAATGCATGCGCAATTACAACTGCTCCACCGAGGCTGTCCAGTACAATAATTTTAAACTATACATAGACAATATGACCATGACTAGTTAAATAAATAACCCCAACAATTACACAGTCTTGACGTCCCACAAAGACACAAGTCTTGTAGTAGTCTTACGCTTTTACAATACCCAGATCTATTATAAATATTTTGGATCACTTAATTTTATATGGACAATTTTATACTTTCACTAACAATTCAATTGCAATATTTCTCCTTTATGTTGACAGCACTAAATCCTTACAATGTTCCAAACGAAATGTGGCCACAACAGGGTAGTTTCCTGTGGTTAATTTTGTACATTATTCTCTACGCAATCGAATATAATACGCAAAGGAAAGTCTTTTGCGAAAACAGAATCCAAATTGCTTGAAAAATGAGGTCACAATATTTATTTTAAATATTGGTATGAGCAAATACTCACAGGCATAAGCGAAAACGGTGGCGTATTGGGAACATATCGCTATCTCCCTCGCACAACGTTACAGTACAGGCGATTCATAGTACCGTGACGTCACGGTATCAGATATGCATCCTTGTACTGTTATTTGCTTTTGACAACTACCCCTTCCAGCAGATTTGAGTGGCGTCTAGTTTAATTATTTTTGTTCGGATTCATAAAATTCTTTCGATAAAAGGTTTTAGGTACTGTAACTTGTTGATTAAATTAATAAAAAAAATCGAGTCAACTACCCTATTCTTAGATGAGTATACTGAATTACAGAAAAATATGCTCCTTATCGATGAAACTAAAGGTGTGAAAACTCGTTACAACCTTATGGTCATTCATTGTTCGAAGTAACTATAATCCATTATTCACATATCATGATGTTTGCTTTGATTGTTTAATACCGTTTGACATATTTACAAGTATAATAAAATTATTATCATCACATAATTCGTTTCTCACTGTTGTCATTTAAGAAGTAAACTATTAATACCTTACACCAAATTTACGCACACCAAATAAGATTTAGTAGTTCCAAAGATTCGGCTCAAGACGATGTACATATACACTCACGCCTGTAATCCCCGAAGGGGTAGGCAGAGGTATAACCAGTACACCCACTTCGCCGAATTTCAGTCCCATAATATGATAGGGGGCGAGCCTGTCGACATACCGGGCACAAGTTTCAGACTCCGGGCTAATACTGAGAATTTTTAGATAGAAAACTCAATATCACTTTACCCGATCGAACCCGAAACCTCATAACAGCTGTCGTAACATGTGCGTAATTATAACTGCGCCATTAGTCTACACGATGTACGCAAATTCAAATCAACGACGAAAGAACCTGTTTTACTATTAAACTTTTTTTTTATCCTAGCACGCAATGTGACCGCACTTCACCTGATGGTAAGCGCAGTACGTTCCAATTAGATTATCGAGTAGCGAGAGACGATCTATCCCCCGCTACTCAACACAATCATGCCGGCCTGCTGCTAGGGTTGTTTACGATATACAGTTTCTTGAACATAGGCATGAAATGCATGATGCCTACGGGAATTTCTGTATCATTTTGAATTAAATTTAAGCTATTTCAATTCTATTATGAGACTGATTATAATTATATTTGTGTAATTCACAAGTATTTGTTTCAGATTCAGGTGTTGCAATTTTCATTGTGTATTTTTTATAATAGAAACACAATAATGGTAGTCAGCACTGGCCTGATTACTTGTCTTGATTGCTTGCAGTTACGGTAAAACTACACAGACAATACCACAACTCGCTGGTGGTAGGATATTCGTATCCGCCCGGATAGCGACCACCATACACAGGGTGTAAAACCCGCCATAGCGGCACACGCAGGTTCCGGGATCAGCCAGTGTACATCCAGTTTCTGTTGGGTGATTAGAGTTGGGGTACGATGTTTGATCGTGTTGCGGCCTTCTGTGTACTCTGACACTAGACCGTCGACCGCTTCTTCACCTTTTTGCCCCATGGCGTAGTGTGAAGAAGCTACAGACTGACATAACTATGTTGGGTAGCGGGGGATAGAGATTGTCTCTCGCTACTTGATACTCTAATTGGACGGCACTGCTCTTACCATAAGGAGCAGTGTACTACAGTTAAACACTGAACAAGTTTTTCCGATATCATTGTAGATACTAACTTGATAAACATTGACTTTTCTTCTAAACGAACACAGTCCCGAGGTCAACTACTTCTTACAACATTCTCAACATAATAGACAAAATCGTAATATTTTATGGTGTTCCGTAATTTATTATGGTATAAATTACTTAATTAATTTATTATAATACTAACTATACCTAGTCAGGTCATAAATTCTGTCACATGTTTAATATAAAATAATTGAAACAAGTTTATTCATTATGTAACCATTTATATACCAAAATGAACTTAACAAAACATAGATTCTTATGACACTAAAGTTTATTCAAAATGACCTCCGTGATTTTGAATACAGGCCTTCAATCTGCGCGGCCAGTTGTCTATCGCAGCACGAACGAGGTCCATGTCAATATCGGCGGCTGCCTTAATCAAGGATGTCTTGAGTGACTCCAAATTGGGATGAGGCTTTGAGCACGCCTTTTCCTCCAAGTGTTGCCATGTCTTGTAATCTAACGGATTCAAATCTGGACTGGAGGAGGGCCAGTCTTCGTGCCGGATGAAGTCGATTTCACGCGCCGCCAGCCAGTCTTGTGTGCTCTTCGCTCTATGAGCTGGCGCCGAATCTTGTTGGAATACCCAGTGCCTATTATTGAACATGGTATGAGAAACAGGTTCCACAAGGTCCGTCAGGACTGTATTTTGATACACAACTGCATTAGTTTTTACACCTTTCTCACAAAAATGTACCTCTGTTAAGCCCCAATAAGAAACTCCCAACCATACCATGAGCGAGGATGGAAAATGACCTCGTTGGACACGCGGAATACGGTTGCTCGCTTCTTCACTACTGTGTGCGTACACCTTATCATTTTGTTTGTTGTAGCTCTCTTCTACGTTAAAAATTTTTTCATCTGAAAAAAGAATATCCCGATATTTTTTTCCCGCGTACCGCTTCAACAAAGCGCGGCATCTCTTCAGTCTCAGGTCCATTAGACGAGCATTCAAACGATGTCCTGTTTTTCTTCGATATGCCCGAAGCCCTGAGTCTTCATTTAACACCCTTTTCACCGTGGTTCTGCTTAACCCCATCTGAAGGGCCAACAGTTTCTGCTTACGTTTGGGATTTCTTTGAATTCGCGCCTTCACAGCTTTATCACTGCTGGAGTCCTAACAGACCGAGGGCGACCACTTCTTGACCTGTCATCTACACAAGAGTCTTCATTGTATCCTTTGATGGTACGATAAACGAATCTTTTGGTTATATTCAAATTTTTCAGTATGTCAAAAATTTGAATTGGCGCGTAACCGCAACGATGCAACGCAATTACTGCAACACGGTCTTCTTTAAGCGTCCACTCCATATTTAAAAATGAGTAAAATTCTAAAAAGTATACATTTTTATTTTCATGAACAATTTGAAATTCGGATTCAATAAACTTTTTTGTGGCCAGCATTCTAAAATAAAAGTTTTTACTGTGTGACAATACTTATGACCTGACTAGGTATATGTGGCGAGCCGTTGGGGACTAGCGTACCCATGTACTCCCGGGGGAATTCCTATTCTTCTTGTCCAGCATGTCTTCACCGGCTGGTTAAACTGTGCAATGACGAGGAACTACCACCTTTGGTTTGCCTTCACTGGCAAGTCAGAGTGGAGTCGCCAGAGCGTTATGCTCGAAGGGTGAATGTGAATCGTAAGTGGAGAGTGGGCAGCGTGATGGGGCACTAAGGGAGAAAGTGATCGTTGTAGAAAGTCCAGTTAAACCTCTCTACCCTTTAGCCGCTCAAATGATACTTCAAATGAACTCACTAAAGGGGACGGAGGGGTCCAAATTAAAAGAAAAACAGCTCACGTAATTAATGGATGCCCAAAGTGTTTTCTGTATCTGTTTCCTAAATCGTTTGTCTAAATAGTTTGATTATCATTAAAATGTTTATTATTATATCGACAAGAGTGACCATGAAGATGACTGATTATAATTATTAAGATTAAAGCACGAACTATTAGAAAACTTTGCTACTATTTTATAATATACTAGGTTTTGCTCGCAGCTTCGCACGGGTCATTCATTACATTTATTACATAAGTTTACCCAACACTATGAAAATATTTTCCCAGCGAGAGAATTGAACCCGCAATCACCTACTATAAGTTAATTGTACTATGCCTATAACCTTCGCGCAAGTGACTTAAAAGTTTTATCGCAATCGGATAAACAATATGGTAACGCAAAAATTATGAACAAACATTGATTTTTTATATAAATAAATATTATACCTACATATAGAAAGTGTAGATATATTTAGATAATTACTCATACCTAAGAAGGCCTCCAAAAGATTATTAAATTTATTTTCACGTATTGCCAACTATTTATACAACGCGCGCCTATAAAGTAGCCAAACAGCTTTCTATAAGTAAAATATTTTTGAAAGTGGTTCAGTAGTATTAGAGATAAGGCCCTACATGCAAACAAACAAACAAACTTCACCTGTTTATATCATAGTATAGATACCTAATATTAATTTTATTTCCAGTTTTCCATCTAAGATCCTACGAGTTCCAATAAAGACTAAATTCTACAAGTTATAATGTGAAATTTAATTATGGCTGTACACCTATAATAGGGTAGTTAAGTTAAAACCAGATAGAATTTTGTTTTTATAATAGATTTTAGTCTAATAATATAGAAAATTAGACCAATTTGTTCATTTATCTGTGATTATTTAATATTTTCAAGAAATAAATATATAAAAATAAAGCATTTTGTCACGTGACATGAAACACCCAGTATCAGTAAGACTTTTATAGGATGGTTTCAGTTGGATATTAGAAAATGATTGCTCCTCTTTTGGTTTATCAGTTGAGTTTTTATTAAGCGCCTTTTTTACTAATTGTTAAATTAATATGATGAAGTAATTGGTTTTTAATAAACCAAAAATATGATAACTGTCAAAAAAAATCTAATGTAAATAAGACCAAAGGATCTCTAAAAAGCTAGATAAAACCTTATATACGCTGGCGCGTATCCAAATTAATAATAAACACGCTAGTCTGTGTCAAACAAGTATCTTAAACACTTCTCAAGATGGGCGTCGAAGAAAATGGGTATATTATTAATAATAAAAAAAGTTCTAATAGGTGAGTTCTTTTGATTAGACATTAATAGTTTGTAATAATACAATTGGTGGGTGGTGGGTGTTCAAATCTTGCACAAATTATGATATCAATATTTATAATTTTCCATTTTTAATTTACTGTACCAAGTTACATAGTCACAGAATAACAAAGAATAAAAATAGAAAGCATTTACGCCCGATGCCATGCGCGCCTAAATTATTTTTCACTTCAAAAATAACGCGCGCTTCCCCACTTCCTGTTACATACTTCCGTCCCTTTTCATGAAATCACTCCCAGGAACCGATAATAAAGATGTTACACATCATCAAAAACATTGAAAGAAATCGAGTATTTTAATTATAAGAACTCTTGATGCTGCTCTGAGACTAAAAAAGAAGAAAATAATAATTAGAGAGAGAAGAATAAATTATAGTTTAAAAGACTATAAAAATACGCTTTAATAGATAGTCGAATTAAAACAGTGGAACTTATTAGACTTCTAAGGAATTTCTTAGAACTCGATGAAATTAGTTATAATTTACGGGGCGAACGACCTTAAATGTAGTTGTTAAAAATCTTACGCAATTATAGTTAGTATATAATAAGTATATAATATATAGTTTCTGTAACTATTTTGTAATAACTTTTAAGTATAACCCTTTATATACCACAGTATCAATGTCAAATGGTTATATATTTCTTCAAGTATAATAAGAATATGCTTCTTTCCAGGGCAATTGGGTTATAGATATATAAATAAACATACTCATCTTGCACTCGTACATTATATTTCAATTTTAAACGATATAAATACAGGCTCCAGAGAAATAGAGAGAATAAATGATTTGATTTTTGTATGATTTTAATAAATATGATTGTAATATTAATTTTTAATAATGCTGTTTTAGAATACACATGAATGATGACGCCGAACTCTACAATATTGCTAATGATGTCACTAGAAGGGATGCAATACAATTATTAGAAGAATACTCATCAAAATTTAAATGGTCAACAAACAATCCAAGAGTTATCGATGTAGGAAGCGCTGATGGCAGTGTCACTAATATTCTGTCTAGATATATACCTAAGGACTATAAAACACTCGTTGGGGCTGATATAAATATAAAATCAGTAAAATTCGCAAATAAAACGTATAAAACTGACCGAATTAAATTCATCGTATTAAATATAGAGGGAAACATACCCGACGAATTAAAAGATAGTTTTGATAATTTCTTCTCTTTTTATACATTCCAGTGGGTAAGAAATCAAGAGTAAGTACATGCATTTAAAATAAATTTAGTTAACATGTATGAAATTACGTTTCAGAACGATTAATAAATATGTTTATTTTTATTCAGGAAAGCGTTTACTAATATCTACAATATGTTATCAAGAAACGGAGAATGCTTTGTGATGTTTTTAGGATATTCTCACATCTATAGCTTATTTTACGCATTATCTAAATCGATAAAATGGATTTCATATCTAAAGGATTTTGATACATTTGCGTCGCCTTACTGGAATTATCAGGTATGTAACCAAAAAATACGTTGAATAATTTTATTATTATTTAGAAATATAAATACACCCAACAGTCACACACATAGTCCTGACCCCACACTAGTTAAAACCCGTATCGTGGGTATTAAGAACTACGAGGGACTATGGTCCCAACACCCAGACCTGTCTGTCACACAAATATTTGTCTCGGTGCGGGAATCAAACCCACGGCCTCTCGTTTCACGTCCGGCTACTCGCCCGCTGCGCCACGGAGGCTGTCACTATTTACATATACATAATATATTATCTATTGATCCAGGATCCTGTGCGAGACATAACTAATATACTAAACAGAGTTGGGTTCAACGGTATTGATGTGCAATGTAAGCAGATGGTTTACGATTATAAAAGTATAGAAGCTATAAAATGTGAGTTGCATGTTTGAGATAAGTATTTTTTTCATAACTTATTTAGAAACAGGAAAAATAAAACACTGCATTTTTCTCAGTGCTTCATATATTGCGCCCGCATCCGTTTGCCCGTTTATGAAATATATATATATATACACTCACGCCTGTAATCCCCAAAGGGGTGGGCAGAGGTGTAACTAGTACACCCACTTTCCGCCAAATTTCGGTCCCATGATGTGATAGGGGGCGAGCCTATCGCCATACCGGCACAGATTCCAAACTCCGGGCTAATACTGGGAATTTCTGGATAGAAAAACCCAACATCACTTTACCCGACCTGGGGATCGAACCCGAGACCTCAGGATAGCCGTAAATGCATGCGCAATTACAACTGCGCCACCGAGGCAGTCATGCCCGTTTATAAAATTAAAAAATGAAATGGTTTCTTATGTTTACGCGAATATTATACATTGAAATAAAGTTTTTACGGATTCTATCGCGGTTTACTTAACTATTTTAGTCCCGACGTTTCGAAAGCTCTTCAGCCTTCATGGTCACGGGGTGGACTGTATTTCATCATCGTTTCATTGAAGAAGAATTGTATATGGCATATTTTCTAAATGATACCAAACGACAAAAATCTTGAATATTTTGAAATTATTATTGGAGTTTACTCCTTAAGCATCCATTTCCATATAAGGTATGGTAATTTTATGTGTAGAAACATCCTTGACACGTGATGTAACTGCATATTGTTAAACCTATATACTTAGTTATGTAAAAGTACTACCTCGGTGGCGCAGTTGTAATTGCGCATGCGTTACGATTGCTGTGCTGAGGTCTCGGGTTCGATCCCCGGGTCGGGTAAAGTGATATTGGGTTTTTCTACCTAGAAATACTCAGTATTAACCCGGAGTCTGGAATGGTGCCTGGTGTGGCGATAGGCTCGCCCCCTATCACATTATGGGACCGAAATTGGCGAAAAGTGGGTGTACTGGTTACACTTCTGGCTACCCCTTCGGGGATTACAGGCGTGAGTGTATATGTATGTATGTAAAAGTATAGTTACGAAAAAATATCATCACTGCGCTAATAATACCGGCTAAAACTTACGGTGTGTGATTTTAGGCCAAGCCCGCCCTTGTTCCAATATTATAGCGCTTTTTAAAAATAGCGGTGTATACGTATTTACAATACTTACAAATATATTCTTAAAGTTAACTATGTTAAATAAAATAATATATACACAGCTTATTATAAATGTGGTATGTGTAATAGAAATTACGTTTACTGAGCAGCGAGCGGAGCAAAACGACACACACTCTTCTAGCAGAGCAAGAACCGACCTTCAGACTCTCAATTTAACATAACAATAAAAATTAAACAGTCAGAAACCATATATAAACTACCTATATATTTTTTTAAGTTTAGCCATTCTAAATATTGTCTATAAAGTTTTACTTGGAAAAGGTGATTTAATTGAAAAAAAATTCAATTTTTCAGCTCTTGTCACTGCAATAAACCCATTCGATGTCCCTAAAGATATGTGGCCTGACTTCTTAGACGACTACATCAAGGTGTCACAGGTTATGGGACTGATAGATGAGGAAACGGGCACTGTAAAAATAAATTATAACCTTCTTGTTGTGCATTGTTTTAAGTGAAACAAATGCTAAGATTGATGATATTGCACTTGGGATAAATTTAGTTTTATACAGTGTTTGAACTCTTTAAAATAACAATTAAATTCCCTTTTTAAATTTAAGTATACTATTATACTTGTATGTCATAAATATATTTAATAAATAACTTTACTCTGACTTTGTTTAATTGTAATAATTAACTTACAAGGGTTTTTTTTTATGACATAGTCCGACAAACGAGCCAGTGGGTCACCTGATGTTAAGTGATCTCCACCGCCCATGACCATCCACAATACCGAAAGTATCATGTGTGCGCTGTCGGCCTTAAAGGACAGGAATAAGGATTAGGGAAGGGAAGGGGGAATTTGGGCCTCCGGATATCTCACTTACCATACGAAACGCGACAGTAAACTGTCACTTTACGTTGGTTTTCTGTGAGACAGTGGTACCACCCCGGTCGAGCCGGCCCATTCATGCTGTAGACAAATATGTCTACAGCGTGGCTCTACCACTTCACAATTTTATTAAGTATTTACAAATATTAAGTGAGTAGTAAATTAATATTTTAATAAACTTATGCAGTTTTTTTTCCGAGAATTCCAGTATAATATATCTACTTACCAACTCAGCGCATACACTTAATAGTCATCTGCTAAAAAGATAATAAACATAGTACGGGTTGAATTAAACGAAGTAGTTTAATCTATGGGTGATGTTTAAAACTTAAAAAATTAATTAATTATAATCTTCATTACCATCGAATACTACTGATATTAGCTAAATAGCAAAATTTATTTAGTTGTACTATAATATAACTTTATTTATATTAATTCTTTGGACAAGAAGCAAGACTAATAGATTAAGTTGGCTCACTTGCTAAAAACCTGTTCTTGACTAGTTCTTCAACTCTACAATCGAATACTCTACTGTCTTTTAATTAGAAACAAGTTATTCTTCGCAAAACTAGTTCGCAATTTGCTAGCAAAAATAAGATGGCCCCTTTAAATATAATAATAAACTGTTCTCCTGTTCTTCTTACAAACCCAAGTGTTCTTATATAGGTGTTTGACAAAAAAACATCAAAATGGCGGATTTTTTGCGCAAAATAGTAATACATTAATAAAAAATTACCAAACCTATCGAGTAGGGTATCAAAATAAAGGAATTTAAAAGCGGATTACCAAAATATATATAAGTTATATGTTTAAATTAATTTTCATTTGGGTATCGGTTTTCGCTTAAACTCCAACAAGTAACTGATTACATTCATTAATATAGTATCACATAAGAGCGTGCCGGGACACTAAAAAGGCTAAAATAAATAATAATAAAAAATCGAAAACCCGACTGCAAAAAATTTGTTGCAAACTTGTTGCAAACGGTACCCGTTAATTTTCTTTCATGTATGACTGATAGTAAATACTCTTTAACGATAACAAAGAGGCTTTATACACTGCGTGGTATGGTCTGTCCTCTAAATCATAAAAAAACAAGACACCTGATGACAGCTCATGTGAAGGATCGGAAATAAATATTTTAAAACAAAATTAAAGATGAAAAGGGGGAAGGTAAAATTCCAGTATTAAAGCATTTTGTCAGATGATAATGCGAATTAAAGCATATTGAGATTAACATAATTTAATTCTACATTAAACTAAAATCCTAAAATGACAAAAAAGTTTATAAATTAGGATACCATAGTTAGAGGCGGTTATCATTCTATGCTAATTTATTGGCTGCAGCCGATATGTGTACAGTTTTGGGAGTTTCAATAGAAATTAATTGTAGTACAGGTTGACGACCAGTTCATGCATTATCATAATGCTCTTTGAGTTCATACTTGCATGTCTTGCTACGAAGACGTCAATTAATAATTATGCAGTTTTAATTTGTGACAGTGATGCGTCATATGCCCTCCTGTTCATACATACAAGGCAATAAAAGCTGAATCCTGTTTGATGTATACTTTTCACTTTTAATTTTCAAATCTGAGCTAAATTTGTGTTTTATCGAACATGATTTCACAAACTGTAGATCAGCAACTGCAGTCTACCGTGGATCAGAAAATGCAAAGTCAAAACTTCGTACAAATGTAATGTATAGGTGACAAAACCATTCTCTACCAGCGAACCTTATGGGGTGCAGAGAAATAGGATGGATAGTAAATAAAGTGTTATTACATATTTATTAGCTAGTATTGGTTTTAAATTAATAAATTAATTAAAATTAAATCTGAACTTCAACACGTCATCATTAAAACAACAATGCTGGTTTCCATCCTCCCTTCAATTATCGCTAAGAGGGTACCATTTCACTTCGAGATTTTGTAACGTCAAAAAAGTGTGGTCAATTTATTTTAATTTTCCTAGAACCGATCTGAAACCTCTCTCCCTTCAACACGTTCGGAAGCTCAAGTAAGAGACGATAACCATTCAGGACCTCAAGATGTTTTTACTGTCAAAGTATTAAATCTAAGATTAACAGATACGGAAACGAAGTACTTCGCTATTAAAGTCACGTTCCTGGATCAAATTATAGTATCAGGAGTCATCAAATCTACTCGAGCGAAAGAAGTCATCAAAGAGAAAACAATTGCCAGGGGAACATTGACCTACGATCCATCAGATTATGATAGAATGTGTCAGTTTGCAGATCATCCTTTGATAGGTAAATTGAGATGATATCTTTTTCATTCCATTTAATCTTGATGAATGCCAAATTTATTGGAATTCTTATATCTCAAAACTCATATCTTTAGTAATATTTTAATACCACCTTCTTGCCCATGGCGTAGTGTGAAGAAGCAGGCCGGCATGAGTGTGTTGAGTAGCGGGGGTAGATCGTCTCTCGCTACTCAGTACTCTATTTGGACCGCACTGCGCTTACCATCAGGTACAGTGCGGTCACTTTGCCGTGCCAGGATAAAAAAAAATATATATTATGTTCGTGTCTATAAGAATTCTCTTCTATGTACCTTTTGGGTATGTAACTTTATTTTTCGTAACCCTTTACGAAAATATTTAAATCTTGTCCATTCATTTGCCATAAACTTGTAAACCAGAATATGTCGTGGTACGCATTTGTTAACACCGACAAGTGAAGCTCGGTGAGCCTCTTGAAATATCAAGTTGTTTTTTCTCAATAAAATTAATTAAATAAAACGGTAGGCAAGAAACAATAATAGAGAAAAAGAAAATAATAGAAAACAGTATGTATGCTGTTTTTATAGTTAACTAGCTGTTGCTCGCGGCTCCGCCTACGTGGAGGTTATATTCGGGAGCTGAAGTATACAATCCAAGGAGTTGTCTTCTGCCCTGAGGCACCTGTTGCGATTGTCCAGCCTCTCAGGTGTTGTGCCTGAATCTTGAGATTGCATCTAAAGAATACCCCATAAGTTTAACCTCACTTTGCCCCTTTTAGGGATGATTTTTCAAAAACGTTGAAACACGTATTTCTTTATTTTCTACCAAAAGCCTAAATATGAATTTACAGATCCCTAAGTTGAGGAATTATGGATTTTCCATACAAATTTTGAACTCCTATTTGACCCCTTTCAAGGTTGTTTTTTGAGAAAAAAGATAGCCTATGTCCTTCTCCAGAATATAATCTATTCCCTTACAAAATTTCATTACAATCTGTTCTGCCGTTTAGTCGTGAAGAGGTAACAAACAAACAAACAAACAAACAGAGTTACTTTCGAATTTATAGTATTAGTATGGATAGTTACAGTACTATTACGTGTGTAATTGTTGAATGTATATTTTATTTCAGTAAATATAAAACCCGTAACAAACGAAGAATTGTCCCACGCTTCTTCGCCTCATCAAAGTGCGAGTCACATACACACAAACAAACCAGAATCAACAATAAGACAAGTCGAGGACATAAACTCCTGTAACGTTGACGTATTAACTTTATTTTTAGGTGGGTAAGACACAAATATAATAATAATACTAGCCCTGTATTAGACATTGTCCCACTGCTGGGCACGGGCCTCCTCTACTAATGAGATGGGTTAGGCCTTAGTCCACCACACTCGCCTAATGCGGTTGGTTCTTCACATACCTTCGAAATTCTTATGAGAATTCTCAGATATGCAGGTTTCCTCACGATGTTTTCCTTCGTCGTTAAAGCAAGCGATAATTAACAATTAATACACACATAACTTTAGAAAAGTCAGAGGCGTATGCCATTTGGGTTTCGAACATACGACTTCGGCTCGACCGGGGTAGTACCACTATCTCACAGAAAACCAACGTAAAGTGACAGTTTACTGTCACGTTTCGTATGGTAAGTGAGATATCCGGAGGCCCAGATACCCCCTTCCCCTCCCTAATCCCTATTCCTGTCCTTTAAGGCCGACAGCGCATACGTGATACTTTCGGTATTGTGGATGTTCATGGGCGGTGGAGATCACTTAACATCAGGTGACCCACTGGCTCGTTTGTCGGACTATGATATAAAAAAAACTTTCGTCTTGACAGTCCGTACCGTAACCAACTAGGCTATCGCTGCTTTTACATAAAAACACAATTTGAGTATTTTTAAATGAGTTAATTATGTATCAGTTTGAGCATTTGTGTATAAGTTAAAAGCCACTTATTTGTTTTTAGATAAAAATAAAATATGTGTAAAAAAGCGAATGCAGCCCGTGTTCAATATACCTCTTCTGCAACGCAAGAGTTGGGACAATCATCCCCTTCTCACCATGGAGTTATCAATTAAAAGAAACAAGTTAAACTCTAAACATCACCGAATACTGAAACAAGCTAATTATTTTAAAATAACTCTTGCAGCATCTTATAACATGATTTTCCCTCATGACGATGAATGCATTTATACAGCTACAACAAAAACTCCTGTTAATAATGATACGGTAAATATTGGTATTTACTATTTACTAGTATATATGATAAGAACTAACGTCATTTTACTACCTTTTAATATGTTTTAGAATGCTCACAATGTTACATTCAGTCACGGTCACCGCTCCTATGAAAGATTCAATTGTACTGATTTCCAGCCAGAATGGGAAAGTCTTCGTTTAAAAAACGATACCTACGCTAAAGGAGATGACAAATTTGTATGTCATATTAAAGATATACAAAACGAAGAAAATATTGATATAAAATATTACTTGAAGAAAGAACAGTCGAACTGTAATCTATTTTAAATGTATTTTAATTTTTAATCTGCAACAAATTTAAACTATGGTTGTAACTCTTACGTTTCAGATACTACTATTTGGGGTTCATTTCATCGTACAATGATCTTGGGGGACACAGATCGTCAACTTTGGGAACACCTACGACAATATCACTGGCCACTTGAAATCAAAATTATGTCGGGAGATCGTTCTAGCTATACTTTTATGGCCTTCATTAATCTTACTCATTTGCTATATCCCGGAGGTAATTATATTTGCAGTACGGTTATATTTTTGCCAGACATACCTAAACATATATGACAAATCACGTTTCATGAGCAATCCTAACTTAACATTACATCTAATTATGGTTTATTATTTCTACCTACTCTAAATTACGACCATCCGTCAGAGGGAATATTTTTTTTTTAATAGTACCTACTTGATAAGAAGTTATTTCAAGAAAGTGAAAGAGAAACCCTCAAAGTGGAGTGTTAAGAATGGGCTACTGAAACGATACTAGGTAATTTATAAAATGGGCAAGGAGGTGAAGAAGCAGTCGAGGGTAGACCCTCTGACACTAGTGTCAGAGTACTCTGAAGGCAGAAAACGGCCAAACAACGTACCCCAATTCTAGACCCCAGACAAAAACCGGATGTACACTGGCTGATCCCGGAACGCGACACACTTGCGTGTGCCACTATGGCGGTATTTACATCCTGTGTACAATGGTCGCTATCCGGGTGGACGTGAATATCCTACCCAAGTCAATATCCTAAATTAATAACGGTCATCACCGTAAAATAGTCAACGTTTAAACGAAACTGAAACATAAGGTGATAAGACCTTTTTTAAATGTAATGTAAAAGTACAATAAAAGTAAAGTACAGTTTCAAATACTTAAGTTAGTCACGGCATAGTTTCACATATATACACTCACACCTGCAATCCCCGAAGGGATGGGCAGAGGTGTAACTAGTACACCCACTTTTCGCCAAATTTCGGTCCCATGATGTGATAGAGGGCGAGCCTATCGCCATACCGGGCACAGATTCCAGACTCCGGGCTAATACTGGGAATTTCTGGATAGAAAAACCCAACATCACTTTACCCGACCCGGGGATCGAACCCGAGACCTCAGCATAGCAGTCGTAAACGCATGCGCAATTAGAACTGCGCCACCGAGGCATAGTTTCAGTGTATGTATTATGATTTTTTATTATATTGAAGTTTTGTATATTGCGTCATTCCTGTGATAGACGATAATATGATACATAAGTACGAAGCTAGCACATTTTGTTGGGGGTAGCATTCCATGGTAAAATAATAGTCTAAAATTACATATTACAGAAAACTTTGTTAAAGTGGCAGTACCATTGCAATGGGCAAATTCTGAGCAAATGATGGCAAAGTGTGGATGTGAATTGCTGCTCAGTATTAATGATAAGGCACCTTCCACTCCCGGAGCTACTCAAAAACCGAGCAAGTAAGACATACACTGTTCTTCAACGTTGTTTTTTAACGGAATCTATGTTAAATAAATATGAATATCCAACCAAATAAAAAAACAAAATTATATATTTATTTTCCGCTTCGTTTATCTTATGAAACATGACTCGTATTCTTGAGTATTAAAATATCCATGTATAGTAATTTTAATAAAATGTTTTTAAAGAAACTTGTAATTTGAGTGAGTTCCTGTGTTTTAAAGGATTTTAAAACGAGAAGTATCAAGTAATGGTTTTATATGTTTACGCGATCACACATTGAAATAAAACGAATTTTACAGATTGTATCGAAGTTAATTTTACTTTTTGAATCCCGTCGTTTTGAAGGGTATACAGTCTTCATGGTCATGGGGCCGACTGAGTTGTATGTCGCCTTGAAAGAATAGGCTAACGTATCTATTTTCAATTAAGATCATACAAATTTTATTTATTGTTAGTCTGATTTAGGCAGAAAGAGTTCAGTGCTTTGAGGTCTGGCAGTTAGTTGGTCTTTTGGGTTCCGAATTAATTAAACCGCGATAAAAATGAGTATTATTTCAAAGATTCAAGTTTATACAATTCTCTGCCAAATGTTAGCCGATTTTGATGAGCATATTTTGTTTGATAGAGTTTTGTTGGCAAATATTTCACAAAGAATGACTTTCTTTATTTCGATAGGGTTTAAGTACTTCCGAAATGGTTGCATATAAATTTTATTCCTCAATGCAAAGTTACAATTATATTAGACTCTACATGCATAGCTGTACGTAACTACACACCTTATATAATAATTATACTAGCCCTGTATTAAACATTGTCCCACTGCTAGGCAGGGGCCTCCCCTAGTAATGAGAGGGGTTAGGCCTTAGTCCACCACACTTCGAAATTTTATAAGAATTACAGGTATGTAGGTTTCCTCACGAAGCGATAATTTACACATGTAACTTTACAAACGTCAGAGGTATATGCCATTTGGGCTGGTTTCGAAAATACGCCTTTCGTCCAACCAACTAAGCTATCGCTGTTTTTTAATACAACTTAGCTTAACTAAAATGTTATGTACTATATTAAAGGATGACAACGGCGTCTTTACCAGCAAGCACTAGCAAAGATGGCAGCATAATGAGACCAACAGGCGCAGATGAAAGCGATGCTTTTGTTATACTCGAAATTAGGTTCGCACGTCCTCTAAAGAAAATAATTATACCGAAGCATATAAACAGGTACGTTTATATACTACTTTATTATATTCACATTTACTTTACTATTGCTGGTGGTAGGATATTCATATCCGCCCGGATAGCGACCACCGTACACAGGGTGTAAAACCCGCCATAGTTGCACACGCAAGTGTGTCGCGTTCCGGGATCAGCCAGTGTACATCCGGTTTTTGTCGGGGGTCTAGAGTTGGGGTACGGTGTTTGGCCGTTTCGCGGCCTTCTGGTTACTCTGACAATAGACCCTCGACCGCTTCTTCACCTTCTTGACCATGGCGTAGTCTGAAGAAGCAGGCCGGCATGATTGTGTTGAGTAGCGGGGGATAAATCGTCTCTCGCTACTCGATACTCTAATTGGACCGCACAGCGCTTACCATCAGGTGCAGTGTGGTCACTTTACCGTGCCAGAATAAAAAAAACTATATTCACAGCACATTTATTATTATTAGTATGTCCTGAAACTTATCAAATATTTTGAATGTAAATTTTAATCGTGTAAAGTATAATAGGCCAAAGTAGTAAAAAAAACATACTGTGTGCCTAATCTCCATAAATGTTTATTTTAAAGTACTAATTGATTTAACATTAAGATTTAACATTAATGTTAAATCAATTATTATATTATCGGATTCCTCGTAGTGTAGCGGAGAAGTAGCCGAATGTGAATCGAGAAGCCGCGGGTCCGATTCTCTGACCGAGACAAATGTTCGTGTGATCGACAAATGTTTGTTTCGGGTCTGAGTATTGTGGGATTGTAATCCCTCGTAGTTCTTTATACACATTATACAGAGTGTAAGATTGGGCATATGATGTGTGTGACTTCTGAGCGTTTATTTATTATTATTACATACACTACCTCTAAATCTGAATGATCTGAAAGGTAGCACCAAGAGACTCGGCTATTTTCTTTTTGTAATAAATATAATTTAACAAACCTAATGCTCAATTAAAAGTGCAATAACATATATTTACAATATTGTTATGAATATAATTAAAGATCTGACTCAAAAACATACTTACTTTTACAGAAGTGAAATTGACGACATGGTAAAGGAAATGGACCAAGGCCCTAACAAACGTGAATGTACTGGTCGTGGACAATTAAACAGAGATTGGCAATCTACTGTGAGATGCGCCGCGAATTCATTGCGTAGAGTACCCTATTATGGTAAAACAGAGTATTTACGTCTTTGCATACATTTTTATTCTAACAACAACCTTATGTCGTATCAAAGTTCCCTAAAAATATACCCATTTTCATATACATACATATACACTCACGCCTGTAATCCCCGAAGGGGTATCAGAGGTGTAACCAGTACACCCACTTTTCGACGATTTTATTACGATCCCATAATGTGATAGGGCGCCAGCCTATCGTCATGTCAGGATCAATTCCAGACTCCGGGCTGCTACTAAGTATTTGTAAATAGAAAAACCCAATATCACTTTACCAGACCCGGGGATCGAACCCGAGACCTCAGCACAGCAGTCATAACGCATGCGCAATTACACCTGCGCTACCGCGCTATCTAACCAAACATTAATTAAACAATAAAGGCTTATATCGACTAAAACGGTGTGTGAGACAAACTAAAAAAGATATGTGATTACTTTTTAAATAAAAATAAAACCGTCTTCAAAAAAACCCAGACACAACTAAAAAGCAAAAAATAATTGGTTATATTTACATCAATTAATTACATACAATAGAAATCAATTATTTGGAGTCGGTGCCAGCCAAAACATGGAAAATACAGAATAATCAGGCATACAAAAAAATATAAAATAGATCCATACTGGGTTTTTATGAATCTTAAAGTAAAGAAAACAACACCGGCACCGACTAATAATTTATTTTTTGCTTTTTAGTGGTACAAATATAAAATAGGTACGTTGGATAGAGTACCAAAAGAAAACACCACTGAAAAAGTCTCAGAAAAGCAAAATTCGCAGTTTCGTATATTCGGACAATATGTTGTCAAGTTAAGTTTTTCAAGTTATTTTGGTTTTAAAACAAAAATTCTCAACCGATTTTGATAAAAATTCTATGGGACTAATCTGGAAGGATATACTCTGTAATAAAAGAAGAATTTTCCAAATCGGTCAATAAATGAAGGAGTTCTGAGGTAACAAACATAAAAAAAATACACGTCGAATTGAGAACCTCCTGCTTTTTTTTGAAGTAGGTTAAAAATAAGCTATAACTATGTAATCATTTTAAGAAATGACTGACTAAGGGCTGAGGACATTATTAAGTATGTTTAATACTAAAAATAAATAATATTAATCTAGTTAAGAACATAGAGATATACTAGCTTTTGCACGCTGATTCTCCCGCGTGGAAGTTATTTTTGAAAGAAAAAGTATAAAATCCATGGAGTCATCTTAAGCGACCACATCTTCCTATATTTTGCTATCTCATAGGAACAGTACATATTTCCGAGATAATAAGTAGACTATGTCATTCTCTGACCCCTAACTACCACTATGTAAAAAATACAGCAACAATATAGTCTATGTGCTATTCCAGACTATTATCTATCTCTGTGCCAAATTTCAGCCAGATCCGTCCAAGCACTCGCATTTATAACATTAGTAAAATAACATTTTACTTTTATTTAGGAACAACAGAATTCTGTGCTTTTAATCGGCAGTTAAGTCAAACAAGAACTCATGTGGAGCTCTCTACATCATGTTGGCAAGATGCTGCTGTTTACGTCAATAACAATTTCGTGGTACAAGAGTACTTGGGATCTCATAATGCTTTTGAAGTAAGAGTCCTAGTTTCAGACATTATTGTGTATAGCAAATAAAATGTACAAGGTAATCCAGGTTATCTTAACAATAAATCCATAATCAGTATTTTAAAAGATATTTATAACAACTAAATACACCTAACAGTCACACACATAGTTCTGACCCTACACTAGGTGAAACCTGTATCGTAGGTATCAAGAACTGCGCGACTACGGTCCCACAACACCCAGACCCGAAACAAATGTCTGTCACACATTTGTACCCAGTGCGGGAATCGAACCCACGGCCTCTCGTTTCACAGCCGACTACTCGCCCGCTGCGCCACGGAGGCTTTGGTTTAGTACGATGATATTTAATTTAATAAGGTAACGGTAGGCAGCAGCTTTGCTGTGCCTTGGCATTGCAGAAGTCTATGGGCGGCGGTGACTACTTACCATCAGAGGGGTCGTCTGCTCGTATACCCATCGAGGCACTAAAAAAAAGATCTATACGAAGAGGTTTGTATTTCATATATTTCAACTCAACAGGAGATGCTAATGATGGCACATGCTTGTTTAATGCGCACTGCGTGTGATACTTTAGTTGGAGTAGAAAATTGGCAAAACTTAGACCCAATACTCAGGGCTGCCAGACATGCACGTCAAATGCAGGATACGGCACACGCTGTTGAACTATATCTACAGGTATAAATAAATAAATAAATAAATATTGTATACATATTGATTTAAGTACAAGTAAGCCCTCGATTTCGTCCAGGTCAAACTAGCAGCTTATCTCCATATTAATACTAATGCTAATACTCATGATTTGGGCACAGATATTGTAAGGTAATCTTAATATAGTGTGGTGGTGTGTGTGTGTAGTAAGTAAGCATAGGTTAAGACATGTACTTAGATATAAGGTGTTATGCAGTCATTAAATGGATGTCACCATGTAGTGTGTGGGGTTCAATTGATACGACTGTCAACACCACCACCACAATAGCTAATAATAATAAATTTCTGTATTAAAGCGATTAGCCCTGCACAGTACGTGTGCATACATCATTTGCCTGTCTATCAAAGACAGGCGGAGCCGTGGATAGAAGCAATCCGTTAATAAGCAGTGTATTACTAACAAATAGCTTTTAAGTATTTACAAATAAATTTTCCCACTTCCTCGCGTCCGACTCAGACCTATGAAAAATACTATATCGGATCCATAGACTTATTATATATGGACCGGGTCATTGAATACGCAAAATGGCACCAACTCATTGGTGCTCGTTCCGTAAAAAAGCACCAACGTGTACGCAGTCTTAAGCAACTTCCTGCGCGCGTTGTTGTTACGCAAAGCAAAAATGCCCATTTATGTGATTAAAACTGCACCAATTCGGTTAAAAAAGTAACCAAAAAAAAGCTTAGAGTATCTTTTTTCCTATAAGTATATCAAACATTTTGTATTACTTTAAAAACTTTTATTTTAGCATTTCTAATAAATATTTTTCTAATTGGCTAACCGACCTATTTCACTTAGTACGTATATGCTTGGTAAACGTTCTCGATCCGTACGCTTTTATTTTGGCCGCTTAACATGTAGGTGGATGATATAACTTTGTACTGGCGTCATAGCGGCACGGCGCGTTGAGAAATTTTTGTTAGTTCATGTATCTGTTACATTTTTTTATTATGGTTTTATTTATATTATTATAGTACATTGATAAACACTACACCCATTGAAACTTAATATTATGATTTTATAGATTCTAAGATTGTTTGCAGAACCAATATTGAGCCAGAGCTTGATTGACCCAACAATGTCATTATAATGCTGTAAAAATTCTAGAAAACAAGATTGACGATGGCTAATCTTATTGTCAAATAGTTCATACAATATTTTATACAAATCACTTTGTTTTTTTCCATATAGTCATTTATTTTTATGTATCCTAGATTAAGTTGTGGAATAAAACATCAAAACAATAGTCCATTAGTTCCCGAGAAAATCGCAAATAAACTCACATACACACAAACATATAAACATACATCCAAATATGCGGGTCGTATACAGAACTTTCTTTTTTCGAAGTAATTTAAAAAGAGCTAAACCAGAAAAAACACAAAATACAGTCTTGAATAAACAAGAAAAGGGATAACAAGCCAAGTCTTATCATTTATTAAAAAAATTATATTAAACGTTACAAAAAAATAATATCGTACGCCCTTACAAGGTCATGTCACGCAATTTATTGACTGTAGTAGACATAGTTTATTACGATTCCAAGAGATGGCGCTATTTTATTTGTTACGTTTTGGTGAAGGAAATTAGTTCGTACGACCCTATGTAGTCATATAAATCAATGATCGGATCATACCAATATTAAAGGTACCTTTTTAATATTGTAAATAAAACGAATATAAAATATATTGCACATTTTAAAAGTTTTATAGATATTGTTTTATGAATATTTAATCATTTTAGTTAGTAGTACAGAAACCAAGAGACGCTAATTGCTGGCGGGAGCTGGCGACATGTTTGTATGGTGTAGATAAAGATTGGGCCCAAGTGTGTATGAATAAATCCTGTGTTCTAGATCCTCGGAATCCACTTACGTAAGTTAATGCATTTCCACAATAACATTCATACATATAGAACTCCGATTAAAGTTATACGCAATGCAATCAATATCCGGGCATACAAGCCTGGTCAGTCACTTGAGATAAATTAATAACATATTCTTATGGTATACCAGATTTTGTATTAGATAGTAAAAGGGGTCTACCGTTGTAGACGTACCCGCAGTTAAGCAGGATGGAGTGGTTGCCCCCACAGAACATGGAAAGATGTAACATGAAGAAGAAACATGAAAGATGACCTTTCCATGTTCTGTGGTTGCTCCACCCTCCATCCTGACTTGAAGGTAAAAATTGATGTATAATAACTAAAAAAATAATTATTCGTGTAATAAAATTCTAAATTACCTCACTATACATTAGTGTCAACGAAGAAGGTTCTGAAAGCACACAATAACTTTAAAAAAGAAATTTTATAATTTTTTTGCCAGAACCCTCTCAGGATTTTATTAAAATAAGGAAGGTCAATGAATAAAAATTTTCAAATTTCTATTAATTATTCTATTTTTTACTTTTGCCCCACCCTAAGTGAAATCTGGGCACACCCATGACTACCGAAGTGCATAACTTGAATACTAAGTACAGAATATTGAGAAGATGAGAGAGCGTAATTTAATATCGTAGAATATATGCTGTTAATACTTCAATATGATATGTCTCATTTTATTTAGGATGAAATTTTTATTTTATTCGTTTTATTATTAGCATTGATTTTAATAAGCATAGCAAGCAGCTGGTCAAGGTGGGCCTAGGATCTTGTCGACCTACCCTAGAATGTTGTTAACCTCCTTCTAGATATCTTTGAAACCGGTTTACTATAATGCCTACAGGATTATATACCTATTCAAAATTATACAATTTAATTTAATTGCACTCCGATTTATACCACAATATTACCTATATCATAGAAATTCATGACTGCCTTGGCGGCGCAGTTGTAATCGCGCATGCGTTACGACTGCTGTGCTGAGGTCTCGGGTTCGATCCCCGGGTCGGGTAAAGTGTTATTGGGTTCTCAGTATTAGCCCGGAGTCTGGAACCTGCGCCCGGTATGGCGATAGGCTCGTCCCCTATCACATTATGGGACCGAAATTCGGCGAAATGTGGGTGTACTGGTTACACCCCTGCCTACCCCTTCGGGGATTACAGGTAAGAGTGTATATGAATAATAGAAATTATATTTCAGACTTCTGAGTAAAGCCGGCATGTTATTTGAAGAGAACCCAACTGCAGCGGAGACATTTTTTGTAGCTTTACTCTCTCTTCATCCATTTTGGACTACAGCGTGGGTAGCGGCGAGTGCTTACTACTCTAAAAGAGAACTCTTCCATCTAGCAGATAATATTATGGGGAATAGCAAAAAGCACGTATAAACATTTAATTATTCGTAGAGAGTTTGTTGTAAAAGTATGTTTTATTACTAGCTATTTTATCCACTCAGAAATCGTCGGGAATCCGTTTCAGAAGAACCAGAATATCCCAGGTACTGGGATCATGAGCTCGGTGACTGGTGGGATCACACGCCAATACTTCCTGGCATGAGCTGCTACTACGACGCTGCAGATCTTCTACTTAGACTCAGAGCAATTAAAGTAAATATTAATATTATACTCCATATCCTAGGACTACTGGTGGTGCACATGACTCTACTTAACTTTTTTTTTTTTTTTATTTTATTCTGGCGCGGCAAATTGACCACACTGCACCTGATGGAACTTAGTGATGTCTTAATTGGAAGAGATAAATAATATTTGTTTATTTCTTTTGCTTAATAGTTGGCAGAGGTGTGTGTGGCTCGAGCGTTGTCTGAAGTAGGAGAATCCGCTGCATATTTCCATCTGGTGGCATTGTGTTGTCGTTTAAAAGGGGACTTAACTGATGCTATTTGCCACCTTAAATTAGGGCTACAAAGATATGGAGAGGTAATTATTATTTATTTAATCTAATAGCTGCCATGGCGCAGGGAGCGCGTTGCTCGCTGTGAAACGATAAGCTGCAAGTTAGAACCCCACACCGAGACAAAATATCTGTGTGATTCATAAATAATTGTCTCGAATTTGGTTGTTATGGGACCGTAGATCCTGGTACAGGTTGACTCAGTACGGGATCAGTACTGTGTGTGTGACTGTACGTACCATAGATGCTTACAATGGATATTCAATGAAGCTAGGTTATAAAAATATTAAGAAACAGCGAACATACATTACTATTTAAGAAACAACAACAATTTGAGTATATAAAAAAGTCATTGCTATGGTATTGCTATATCACAAGTCAGTGTATCATTTTATTGTCTGCTATTTTATTTAGCTATGGGAGTTATTCCCTGGTGGCTATGTTTATCTTACTTTTTATTTATTTCAATTATTATTACACTTTTATCCTTATGATGTTAGTTTATTAACTGTACTAGCCATATCACCTATTTGACTTTTCGTTGACTGCCTCGGTGGCGCAGTTGTAATTGCGCATGCGTTACTACTGCTGTGCTGACGTCTCGAGTTTGATCTCCGGGTCGGGTAAAGTGATATTGGGTTCTTCTATTTAGAAATACTCAGTATCAGCCCGGAGTCTGGAATTGTGTCTGGTATGGCGATGGGTTCGCCCCCTATCACATTATGAGACCGTAATAAATTCAGCGAAAAGTGGGTGTACTGATTACTCCTGTGCCTAACCCCTTCGGGAATTACAGGCGTGAGTGTATATGTATGACTTTTCTTTTCATAAAAGATCAGTTATTTAAGAAGCCTTGAAGCTGAATGTTACAACAAGCTGGGTAATACATCAGCAGCGATGGAATCTTTTGGTAAAGCTGGAGGATGTATCGGTCCTTACAGGTGTGAATCATTTTATAACCATGTTCTAATAAATATAATATTGCAGTACAATAAAAAATTGAGTTTTAAGGAGCATTATTTTCGGGGGTTTTTGTCGGGGGTACCTACGATGTTTGGCCGTTTTGCGGCCTTCTGAGTACTCTGACACTAGATCCTCGACCGCTTCTTCAACTTCTTGCCCCAAACTCTCAGACTCCAAATAATTGATTTAAATTGTATGTAATTAATTTATGTAAATGTAACCAATTATTTTTTGGTTTTTGGTTGTGTCTGGGTTTTTTTGAAGACGGTTTTATTTTTATTTAAACAGTAATAATTTATTTTTTGCTTTTTAGTAGTACAAATATAAAATAGGTACGTTGGATAGAGTATTACAAGAAAACACCACTGAAAATGTCACAGAAAAGCAAAATTCGCAGTTTCGTATATTCGGACAACATATTTTTTCAAGATATTTTGGTTTTAAAACCAAACTACTCAACCGATTTTGATAAAATAAAATTAAAATTCTATGGGACCAATCTGGAAGCATATTCTCTGTAATAAAAGAAGAAATTTCCAAATCGGTCAATAAACGACGGAGTTCTGAGGTAACAAACATAAAAAAAATAATACACGTCGAATTGAGAACCTTCCTTTTTTTTTAAGTCGGTTGATAAAATGTCAACCTTAACGGGATCTACCACCGCGCTGACCTAATCACTATGGCTAAATTTCCCCACTGTTTTTTTTTATTGCGTGTAAAGGCAGACGAGCAGATGGGCCACTTGATGGCAAGTAGAAACAGCCGCCCATAGACTTCTGCAATACCAGGGCACAGCAAAGCCGCTGCCTACCGTTAATGGCTAATGTTAAAAGTATAAAGCAAATTAAGATCCAATAGCATCCCTCCCTCTGGCAGAATTTAAATTAGTTTATTTATATGCTATCATTCAGTATACTTCTTTCAATGCCGAGCCGTGACCCGCAGTGTGCTAAATCAGTTCTTATTGATTTGGTAAGACGTCAACCTAGTGCTTACGCGTGGGTAGCGCTCGGCGACGATTGGATTACGGTGAGTTTTGAAGTTATACTAATAATATAATATTTAAATGGAAACATCTGCTGGAACCATCAGTATGGCGCTGGCGTGCGTCACGATCTCGAGATAAAAAATATTATATTAATATAAGTTTTTCCTCTCTAATGATTTTCCCTGTCCGACAGTCAGACAGTCCACAACTATGTACTATGTAACATTGAGAAACGTTTGTAAATTTTATATTCAGAAGAAAGAAAATAATAGAGGTAAATGATCTCAACCTTTCATGGTTACCCACAACACAAAAAGACCCGAGGATACATTACCAGTTTTAAATAAATAGAGATTGTAAATAGAGTGGAGATTTGAATCTTCGCAAATCTCACTCACCGTACGAAATGCTACAGCGACCTGTTACTTCACGTCGGTTGTCTGATACAGCGGTAAACCGGTTAGAGCCGGTCCATTCATGGTAAAACTGTTTTCAGCGTGGCTATTTTCAACGCACTATAGAGCTTGCGCGCTGGCACAATTTTCTTTTACATATACATTTCAACTTAAAATACCAATGTAGTGTTATTTATACCACATGCTTGTCAGAATGCTGCAATGGGCGAAGGTGGAGACGCGGGTGACACAGCGGAGCAAACCTCAGCCAAAAGTTGTGCAGCGGCGTGTGCGGTACAAGCACTTAAGTGGGACAGGCAGGCTGGCCGCGCCTGGGCTCTCCTGGCAACGCTCGTGCAGCCCAGCGCGAGGCGTCTGCACTGCGTCAATATGGCTATCTCTGTAGGACCCAATTTCTTTATTTTCCATATATTTTACCGCCAGAATTACTTTCAGGTGCATCTGCATCTACACATCATACTATTAACTAATATAAAATATAGAATACGACATATTTGTATATTATTTAGATAAATGTAATATTAAATTCAAATATACTTTTGCTCCTCGAGAGCATGCTTAATCTCTGTAGTCAATGGATAGACTTATTTAATTTTTTCTATGTAATTTCTTTCTTTACATGGGTGTGAGAGTGCACCCCCTTGCACCCTGCTGACGGCGCCCATGATATTATTATCGATATCTTTCAGTGTGGCTATTGCATGTCAGAAGATACAGAAACTACGCAATCGTCTCGGCAGTCGTTTTGCCATCGACTTGGAAGCGCTCTGAGGGAATGCCGTTGTAAATGGTGCCAAAACTTAAAATTTTAAATAGAATTAAATATTAATAGGTTTTATTGTTACAAATAGCAATAGCACATTAACATTACATGTTAATAAAATACATATATTGAAGTTTAATTTATTATTTTTTTATCCAGTTTTAGTTAAATTCCTTATTAGAAACTAAATCTCAATTATTTTATTTTATTAAAGCAAAACTAAAATAAGAGCAATTGTTTATGCAACTCAAAAACTTTATTTTTATTAACCAAGTCAAGACCGTTTCGTAAACGAGACTTTATTTTCAAAACAATGAATATTACCTGATTTAGAAGTGACAATGGTTTTAAATGTAAATTTACCGTAGAAAAACGACGTACCCAAAAAAGATTTTGTAGATTCTTTAAAATTAAATGGGCATGAATAATATCCCTGTAAAAAAAACATTAATTAATTGCTAAACTAATGGTTCCATGAGGCTTAGTAACGAAGCTCTCTGAGTGCTGCAATATGTGCTAAATTTATGATGTTTATTATATATTGAGAATAAAGGTTGCTTTTGGCTGGCGGTTCCGCCTGGGTGAAATTCATCGGGTCGTAACTTCCTTTCTTAGTAGATGCCTACACCCCATAGAATATCTATTTTTGTAAATTCTTGAACGCCAAAGTGACCACACTGCACCTGATGGTAAGCGCAGTGAGGGCCAAACATCGTACCCCAACTCTAGACCCACTAGATTTGGAAATTACAAATGAGTAATTTCCAGTTTGAAGGCCTATTATTTCTTGAGTTTCTAATATTTCGTATTATATATTATGGAGATTGCGTCAGTGGCGCAGTTATAATTATGTCCGCATTACGGCTGATGTGCTGAGGTCTCGGTTTGGATCTCCAGGTCGGTTAAAAGTGATACTGGGACTATTACGAAATACTCAGTATCAGCTCAGAGTTTGAAGTTTTGCCAGGTATGGCAAAAACTCCAGTATAGGCTCGCCCCCTATCACATCATGGGACGGTAATAGCTCGGCAAAATGTGGGTGGGGTTGCACCTCTGCCTATCCCTTCTGAGATTACAGACGTAAGTGCGTATGTATATTATGTAATAATACATACATATACATTGGATACTACCGCTTTTATACGTAGGAAATAGGACAGTATATATAATTATCAATCAATTGGCGCTGCGGGCGTGTAGCCGGCTGTGAAACGGGAGGCATTGGGTTCGATTCCCGCACCGAGACTAATATTTGCGCGACAGACAGATATTTTTTTCGAGTCTGGATGTTGTGGGACCGTAGCCCTCGTAGTTCTTGATACCCACGATACAGGTTTAACCTAGTGTGGGGTCAGAACTATCTGGTGTGACTGTTGGGTGTATTTATTCTCCCGCGGTGGCTGCGGTTGCATGCAATTGCGTACCCTGTAGCTATCGTCATAAGGGAGAGAGCGGAACAACGCGGGGTTTAGTCGGTAGGACGGCCTAGGCCGGTGAGTCCGACATACTGGGCACGGACACGGCCTTCTCTACTAATAAGAGGGCTTAGGCCTTAGTTCACACTCCACCACGCTAGCCTAATGCGAATTGGATTATCTCACATACCTTCGAAATTCTTATGCAGAATTCTCAGATTGCTCTTTTGATTTCTTGGATGCCCCAGGATGTTTTCTTTCACCGCTAAAACAATGCTGTTTGAATCGGTTTTGAACCTCTGACTTTCGTCTAGGTAATCTGTGCCACTCTCAACTAAGCTATCGCTGCATATGTTTCAATTAGAGACAAATAATCAAACCTTTTTCACGACGCAATTTTCAGTTTTCAGGAATGGTTGTATTAAACTTGCTACCATGAAATGTCTACATGGATCTTTTATTCGGTAAATCCACAGTGGATTCTTTGCATTTTCGGACAAAACGGTCACTTTTACCTAAAATATGACAATTGATTATTGTAACTTAATACTTATAAAACTATATCTACAAATTTAAAGTAGATAATTTATATGTATTTCCAACTCCTTCCCTATACTTCTATTTTAATTGTGGGATAAAGACACTGGCGCATTCTCAGAGCTTTACTGCTCGGTGTCGAAAAATGTGTGCCATTGTCGATACAGGCTTATAGAAGTTACAGTATGGGCGGGATAGCCTGGTATTTCCAATATATACGAGTGGATTTTGAGCAATTAGTATACTTCTTCAGACTAGTATTTTCAGACACATCCCAATTCACATCTAAAAATGCTTCTGCCCAAAAGAGGGGTGTGGTTCACCTAAATCTGAGGTAGGTAAGGCTAAACGTAACGCAAATAGCAAGTGATGCAGAGCACGTATCACGCTGCAGAATGGCCGTGTCGGAGCGTCATGAATACGGATACCGAATTGAAAATATATAATATAATACTAGCCCTGTATTAAACATTGTCCCACTGCTGGGCACGGGCCTCCTCTACTAATGAGAGGGGTTAGGCCATAGTCCACCACGCTGGCCTAATGCGGGTTGGCAGACTTCTGATACCTTCGAAAAATTCTCAGATATGCAGGTTTCCTCACGATGTTTTCCTTCACCGTTAAAGCAAGCGATAATTAACAGTTTAATACACACATAACTTTAGAAAAGTCAGAGGTGTATGCCACTTGGGTTTCGAACCTACTACTTTCGTCTTGACAGTCCGTACCGCAACCAACTAGGCTATCGCTGCTTTTTTCAAATAACTCCATCTATTGTAAATTGTCGGTACCGTCAGTTGTTTTGCTACTTTGGGGTGGTTTGAGTTGTTTATCGAGCGATCTCACTCATAGAGTGAGGCACAATGAAAATCATAGAATATAAAGACCGCCTCGCCATTTTGGTGAAACATTTATTCAGGAAAAATGATTAAATAGTTAGTTCCTTACAGATCATAATGCCGAAATAATATATGACTGACGTTATCTACAAACTAAAATAATAAGTTAATGTAATCTGTGACTCAGTTCAAAGTATAATTGGGCATACGTTATTGTAAAGAGTGACCACGGGGTTTCTTGCCAGCTTCTTCCTCATAGAATAACTGCGTTCCGAACTGGCAGTAGCTTAATAAACCATGAAGTGATGAACTTGTGTCAATTACACCGAAACAAACCCTCTTCAATCTGACAAACATAATATTTTATAAATAACTAGATGTTGCTCGCGGCTCCGCCCGCTTGGAGGTTATTTTTGGAAGGAAAGGTATACAATCCATAGAGGCATATTAAGCTATTACACCTTTCTATATTTTGCTTTCCCATAGTATGCGTGCATTTTTCCGGGATATAAAGTGGCATATGTGATTTTCTAATCCCTAAACTACCACTATGCAAAAAATCATGTTGATTCCGTTGCTCTGTGAAAAACTAAACTATCCCACGGGAACTATACATTTTTCCGGGATGAAAAGTAGCCTATGTGCTATTTCAGATTATAATCTATCTCTGTGCCAAATTTCAACCAGATCCGTCAGCCGTTGTAGCGTGATTGAGTAACATACATCCATCCATCCATCCAAAGTTTCGTATTTATAATATTAGTAGGATTTACCTCGTCAATTCGAGTTTCTACTAAAAATGTAAAATTGAATACACATGTGGATTCATCTTTATTAAGATAAAATGTTTCTTGCGTTTCGTTGACTGCTTTGGGGCCTCTACAAAGTCTGTATGAATCCCACTGCACCACATAAGGACCCTGTAGGAATGCATAATGATTGTTAAAACCTGTAAACATACATACATATACATATACACTCACGCCTGTAATCCCCGAAGGGGTAGGCAGAGGTGTAACCAGTACCAACGCCCACTTTTCGCCGAATTTTAGTCCCATAATGTGATAGGGAGCGAGCCTATCGCCATACCGGGTATAGGCTCCAGACTCCGGGTTAATACTGAGAATTTCTAGATAAAAAAACCGATGATTGTTAAAACCTGTAAACAATACTTATAAACGGCCAGCACCGAAGCTCGAATCATTACGCTGAGCATATGATTAGGCAAAGACGACGCAGCACAGCGCTGTGTAGGCGCGACTGTGCAGATCTTGCAGAACTTAAATATGTAAAAAAATCTCTGGTAAAATACCTAAATACACACATGCACATAGTTATGACCATAACTATGTGCATTTGTGTTATTGTGACCGACTCCAAAAATAATTGATTTAAATTGTATGTAATTAATTGATGTAAATGTAACCAATTATTTTTTGCTTCTTAGTTGTGTCTGGGTTTTTTGAAGGCGGTTTTATTTTTATTTTAAAAGTAATAATTTATTCAGTTTCACCTTTTTTGCGAAGTTTTTCGTTGACTTTTCTACTATTCTAGAGCCACTAGAATAGTAATAACCTTCAGTAAATATGTGAACTTTGACATACCATCAATAAAAGCAGACCTAATATAGCGATAGATACCGTAGTCTTTGATATCTATTATATTATAATTTTATGAACACATCAGGATAGCCAGTATACTATACAAAATATTCCTATAACAACATGATTTATATGAAAGTACTCTGCCATCACACTTCTTTAAGTTTAGTAAAGCACCTATTATTCATCTGGCATTTTAGTGTAGGTATCACGCACCACTTTCTCGTTTGATAACTTATGCTATGAAAAACAAATCTATACCTACGAGCAAGTTACGTTCCCACTAAATCAAAGATAATACATACATACATATACACTCACGCCTGTAATCCCCGAAGGGGTAGGCAGAGGTGTAACCAGAACACCCACTTTTCGCCGAATTTCGGTCCCATAATGTGATAGCGGGCGAGCCTATCGCCACACCGGGCACCATTCCAGACTCCGGGTTAATACTGAGTATTTCTAGGTAGAAAAACCCGATATCACTTTACCCGACCCGGGGATCGAACCCGAGACCTCAGCACAGCAATCGTAACGCATACGCAATTACAACTACGCCACCGAGGCAGTCAATAAGGCAGAAAGATAATATAATAATATTAATAAGATAATAATATTTGCGGATTTATTAATCTGAAAATACTTACGTAGTTGTCTGGCGTTTTCAAACCGTGCTGATTAAAACCAAAGCTGGGTATAAATAAACCAATTAAGAAACATACAACTTGACTGCGAATAAACATAGTCATAGGATTATAATTTTAAAAAACAATATTAGAATTACAATTAAAATAAGTACAACCGTTTTGACTACGTTAGTGGCTATTCAATAACCTATCTCATATTTTACATGAACAAGTACCGACTTCCGCATATCATTACAGCTTAATAGAAATATAATGATGGATTATTACATTATGCATCATTTAGTAGTATATTATATACTACTTATGTTAGGAACATCAACAAAACTATGCAAGATGGATATTTAAAAGGCACAAATACAATGTTTATAATTTATTGATTGATTTACACGACACTGTTACACATCTCCGTCCTTAATATTAACACACACGCATGTCAGGATTCACTTCAGGCTTCTCTTTATAATTAATCTACCAGCATTACCCTCTAAGCTGGACTACGCGGCCATTGAACTGTTTACAATTACTTACTGCCCCGCGAACGAACCACTAATATCCTGGCTACAACCTAGTCTACTTCACAAAACAACTGAACCAACTGAACTGAACACCGGAACGCGGAAAGCACTCCGTTTTATATTAAACATTTACTACTCCCACTTTGGTTGTCATTATTAATCTACCCCCAACTAGTCTCCTAAATACCTTCGGTATTTCTAATAATAGGAAATACCCTAATACTAAATCTATAATTATGTATCTTTACATAATAATGTCAGTTAATATATTTAATATTAATTAATTATATAATAGTAAATCACCATAATTATGAGCGCTTCTAAATTTAGAACATATAAAAAATAACAATAAAAAAGTCTTTATAAATATGTACCTAAAACACAAAAAATATTTTAGAATAGTTATCTTATACATTTCTCTTAAAAAGAACGATATTCCTTACTATATACACAGTCAGGTCATAAGTATTGTCACACAGTAAAAACTTTTATTTTAGAATGCTGGCCACAAAAAAGTTTGTTGAATTCGAATTTCAAATTGTTCATGAAAATAAAAATGTATACTTTTTAGAATTTTACTCATTTTTAAATATGGAGTGGACGCTTAAAGAAGACCGTGTTGCAGTAATTGCGTTGCATCGTTGCGGTTACGCGCCAATTCAAATTTTTGACATACTGAAAAATTTGAATATAACCAAAAGATTCGTTTATCGTACCATGAAACGATACAATGAAGACTCTAGTGTAGATGACAGGTCAAGAAGTGGTCGCCCTCGGTCTGTTAGAACTCCAGCAGTGATAAAAGCTGTGAAGGCGCGAATTCAAAGAAATCCCAAACGTAAGCAGAAACTGTTGGCCCTTCAGATGGGGTTAAGCAGAACCACGGTGAAAAGGGTGTTAAATGAAGACTTAGGGCTTCGGGCATATCGAAGAAAAACAGGACATCGTTTGAATGCTCGTCTAATGGACCTGAGACTGAAGAGATGCCGCGCTTTGTTGAAGCGGTACGCGGGAAAAAAATATCGGGAAATTCTTTTTTCAGATGAAAAAAATTTTACCGTAGAAGAGAGCTACAACAAACAAAATGATAAGGTGTACGCACACAGTAGTGAAGAAGCGAGCAACCGTATTCCGCGTGTCCAACGAGGTCATTTTCCATCCTCGCTCATGGTACGGTTGGGAGTTTCTTATTGGGGCTTAACAGAGGTACATTTTTGTGAGAAAGGTGTAAAAATGAATGCAGTTGTGTATCAAAATACAGTCCTGACGAACCTTGTGGAACCTGTTTCTCATACCATGTTCAATAACAGGCACTGGGTATTCCAACAAGATTCGGCGCCAGCTCATAGAGCGAAGAGCACACAAGACTGGCTGGCGGCGCGTGAAATCGACTTCATCCGGCACGAAGACTGGCCCTCCTCCAGTCCAGATTTGAATCCGTTAGATTACAAGATATGGCAACACTTGGAGGAAAAGGCGTGCTCAAAGCCTCATCCCAATTTGGAGTCACTCAAGACATCCTTGATTAAGGCAGCCGCCGATATTGACATGGACCTCGTTCGTGCTGCGATAGACAACTGGCCGCGCAGATTGAAGGCCTGTATTCAAAATCACGGAGGTCATTTTGAATAAACTTTAGTGTCATAAGAATCTATGTTTTGTTAAGTTCATTTTGGTATATAAATGGTTACATAATGAATAAACTTGTTTCAATTATTTTATATTAAACATGTGACAGAATTTATGACCTGACTAGGTATATATATATATATATATATATATAATACCATAACTCCGTAAATACCACCATACAAATATAGTTATATGCAGCAATTTATATGTACTACGTACTAGATGCAGGGACCAGAACAAACATTATGTTCCACCGATTTGAGGTGTACTCCGCACCGACGTTAGTTTGCTTGATGCGACCTAAGCAAGCGCACCACATTGCATATTTCAGTGTCGAGTTTATTTTAGTATTTGAAGCAACATTCCCGAACAAATCTGTCTTAAATTGATTTACAGTGAAACTGTTAATAGTATATAAGGTAAATAACATAATTTCATAACGTTTAGAACGTAATATCAATAAATATTAATTAATTTCAATTTTGAATACGGGAAGTCTATATTTCAAAACAAAATTCATTATATAGTTTGTCCCCTTTTTGGCGCGCGGAAAGTCCCGTTCGAGAGACAGTGATGGGAGTTATAACTTCCAAATAGTTCTTAGTAAAATGATAGATGGCATTAGTGGGCGGGCAATGTTTTCGGAACATCTTTTTTCTTCGACAGTTCGTGTCTATAGAATATAAGTCAATGGTTATATGTGATACATTTCCTGATGGAAAATCCAATCCAATCCAAGGAAATGTATTAGGGTCGGTACCAAAGTAACTTAAACTAAGCCTTGGACCAATATATTAATGTTTTCCATGAAGTTTTGTTTATAGTTTTTTTAGCTATAATTGTTTTTTTTTATAGTATAGTCCGACAAACGAGCTAGTGGGTCACCTGATGTTAAGTGATCTCCACCGCCCATGAACATTCACAATACTGAAAGTGTCATGTATGCGCTGTCGGCCTTAAAGGACAGGAATAGGGAAGCGAAGGGGGATCTGGGCCTCCGGATGTCTCACTTACCATACGAAACGTTATAGTAAACTTTACGTTGGTTTTCTGTGAGACAGTGGTACTACCCGGGTCGAGCCGGCCCATTCATGCTGTAGACAAATATGTCTACAGCGTGGCTCTACCACTTAAAACTTGTATTCAATATGATCTTAATCTATTTTATATTTTATTTGAACTTACAAAAAAACTACTTTTATTGAGTAAATAGCTTGAGTCGTTTTGTTCTTTTGGGTGTTTTATCAGGTGATATGCTCTCAAGGTGGCTCTATTAGAAACACTAAACATAAAGGAAGGCCCTGTTCAGAAAGGTTATTTTTTTTATACTGGCATGGCAAAGTGACACCCTGCACTTGATGGTAAGCGCAGTGCCGTCCAGTTAGAGTATCAAGTAGGGAGGATCAATGTATCCGTGTCTGCTGTGTAGCTTCTTCACACTACGCCATGGGACAAGGAGGTGAAGAAGCAGAAGCGGTCGAGGGTCTCAGATTCAGAGTACTCAGTAGGCCGCAAAATGGCCAAACATCGTACCCCATCGTTTTATGTCCGTATGACCTGAGGAGCCACTCTTGATTTATAAAGGAGTCTTGCACCATTATTTAGTAGCAAATCAGCTGATTTTGTAGGTATTTGTAGGTTGTATTTTGATGTTTGTATTCTGGACTTTGTAGTAAAATATATGAAAAGTTATATCAGTTGGGGTATAAAAATTAGTTTAAAAAAAATTGTTTTAAGCTACTCAGTGATAGTGTAGTTTTCTATTACCGTAATTCCAAAGATTACCCACCATAATACAAACAAAGAAAACAGGATCTGGGTGTTGGGTGTTGTGGGATTCTAGGCCCTCATAGTCATTGATACCCACGATAAAGGTTTGACCTAGTATAGCGTCAGGAATGTGTGACTATTGGATATATTATTAGATATAACAATTTTATTGTTTCTTGTTAAAAATCAGAGAACTGTGATTTTTTGTCTTTAATAAAATCCTTTATAAACAATGTATTTTCGTCAACTTATTCATCCCTGTAAAGGCGGTGGGACGTAATGTCGATCAGGTTTTGGTGTTGTGAGTTCGTCATCAGATGGAGGACTTGGTAATTCTGATAACTTCTGAGTCAGCCATTTAAGAAAGAACACCATGAATCTGAAAACATCGTATAATATAATCATATGTTTGGCAAATATGTGGGTCAAGTGAACTTCTTGCTTCTAGATGAAGTCTTTAGTCATATTGCGGAATTGGATGGATTTTTAATAAACCTAATAAAATAATACATTCGAAATACTTACGTCACGCCAAACATTATTGTTGTCTCTAACACATCACGAAAACTGAGCTTCAACTGTTTTATTATGATGCACAAATAAGTCTTACAGGACAGGAGGTTATACAAGACTTGAGTCACAACAGACCGAAGAATTTATAGTGTAGATTACCGTTAGAAGTCTATATTATTTATTTTAACAATGCAACGTCCTAGCGATCCATTACAAAACCCACGCTAATTGAAGCTACTTTTGTACAGCTAGCCTTCAAAATCTTTTAAATTACAAAATGAGAACTAATTTTTATTACACTATAACTATCAAAGATAAAAACTCCTACATTTAATGAAATCTATCAATAATAATCAGCATCAGCTACTTCAATCTGCGAGGGCTGCGCAACGATATGCGCAGTAGGTACCTCAAACATTCTACTAAATATATCATGATGTTCTATAATATATCAACAATGATTTTAATGTATGTACATTTAAATTCCTTGTATCCTGAACTGCTAATTCATAATAAAAAATTCACAATGCGTATTTGAATCCATAAATTACAAGATTTGTTTATTGACACTGTTAATTCTATTTAAAATATTCTACACTCAATTAGAATACATTTTTATATTACTTTTTGTATAATAGTTTTTCTAATCATTACAATTTATCTAATGGTTATATCAATTTGGATAAGATGACTAGTACAAGAAAAGGATATAGATATGCAGGTTAATATTATTTTATAAAAAATGCAATGTAAAACACGCGTGACTACACCCATTATAACATCGAACTAATTTTGTCTTACCCACAGTCTATGATTAACCTGCATACCACGCACATACAACTACACTATAAAAAAAACAGTAAATTCTCGATTTTTTATAGTTTTACCATTAAAAATTCATAATAGAAGTATTCTTTATCTTCTTTACTCAAACAAAATAGTTAATAGCTCTACATATCTTGATGCGAGAAGTGGATATCCATTCAAAGGCTGAATGTAATCATAACAACCCATTGTACTATCGATAAATAAAATATATAAACTCACTGTTTAAAGTGAACATAGAACGTACACACGTCTATAAAAAAAATTACAAACATAAATATTATTTTCAGTTTGAGAAATCAAAGACTGGTTGTGTGCTAGGCTTGGTTAGGACAAAACCTCTGTCAAAAATGGGATGCGTGGTTCATATTTTTTTAATTTACGTAATATTTTCTTTGAGCTATAGGACCATCAGAATGTAACTCTATAAAAAAGGCATAAAACAACATCTTACTAATATTTGTTGTTTGTTTATTATTTGCGACTGTTTGGATGGATGGATGGATGGATGGATGGATGTTTGTTACTCAGTTACGCGAGAACGGCTGAACGGATCTGGTTTAAATTTGGCATAGATAAAGATTATTTATTTTTTATATTTTTATTTACTATAAAAAAATATAAACCCATAACAGCAGGTCAGTGCCAAAGCGGGAATATATTAAACAAATCATAAACACAAAAATATTACTAATAAATAACACAAGAAAAATAAAAACTTAATAAATAACTATAATATAAAACTTCTCCGTTCACCGCATTTTTGCGCTGCTTCTGTGAATTTCGGCAAGGTGCAATTAGATATATCAATATGCTCTGACACAATGTTGAGCAATCGTATAGCGCGCGACAAGGGCGAATACTTTAAAATGTTCGTCCTCGATGTGGGACGTGGGTACAGATGGCGACGAGTACCGATGCGCCTGTGGAGGACGCACAGTGGCAGCTCGGACAATACCTTCGGGTGGTGTATCCACCCTCGCCATATTCTGAACACGTACTTAACTAGCGCGACATCTCTCCTCACCTCTAGACTGCAGTACCCAACCATGCCCATGACGAACAGACTAGGATACATCAGCGGATAGAGAGGATACACTCCAAATTCTTTCTAATATAAAAACCTAGTAAATTTATCTAGACTGCCTCGGTGGCGCAGTTGTAATTGCGCATGCGTTACGACTGCTGTGCTGAGGTCATGGATTCGATCCCCGGGTCGGGTAAAGTGATATTGGGTTTTTCTATCTAGAAATTCCTCAGTATTAGCCCGGAGTCTGGAATATGTGCCCGGTATGGCGATAGGCTCGCCCCCTATCACATTATGGGACCGAAATTCGGCGAAAAGTGGGTGTACTGGTTACACCTCTGCCTGATCCCGCAACATTCTTCTCCAAACTATAAACGACAAAAACGTTTATCACTTTGGCACTTGACGCTAAAGTAATAATTGCGACTGTATGCTTGCCAAGATAGTTTTCAGTAAAATTACACTTATTTTCTTCCTGCTTTCATTCTATTTATTGATTGATTTCATTCTATTTATTTATTGATTCTATATATTGCTGGTGGTAGGATATTTATATCCGCCCGGATAGAGACCACCGTACACAGGGCGAAAAACCCGCCATAGTGGCACACGCAAGTGTGTCGCGTTCCGGGATCAGCCAGTGTACATCCGGTTTTTGTCGGGGGTCTGGAGTTGGGGTACAATGGCCATTTTGCCGCCTTCTTAGTACTCTGACACTAGACCCTCGACCCCTTCTTCACCTTCTTGCTCATGGCGTAGTGTGAAGAAGCAGGCCGGCATGAGTGTGTTGAGTAGCGGGGATAGAAAAAAAAAACATATTTCATGTACTCAAAAATGGCATGAAGTTCCTGTTACCTTTTATGTCTAGAATGGAAATTCATATCTTTCAGACACATTTTACTGCAGCAAATCACCAAAAAGTTCTATTACTACTTTCAGTAGTATTATAATGCTCTTTGCTACTACGTCTAATGCTAACAAGATATCATCGATGAACTTTTTTGTTTTCTCCACTATATTAATCCACTTATGCCATCCAGTTCGTTTCTATCCTCGATAAAATTATCATTTACACGCAGCACATTAAGGTCAAGAAACACAGCTTAAATATGTGCACGTATGAATAAATAGTAATAAGGTAAATATACATGTATGAATAAATAGTAAGGTATATATAATAAAGCGGTAATTAAAATCATAGATGATAAATTACAAAGACGGGAGAGTTCTGTGATGATTATAATCAATGAAACTATCCAGACACTATATTATGAACCTTATATATAATGTGATCTGATTCACATTTCTTAAAACCAAGTCGTATTTTGTGTTGTATCCGAATATATACTATTATTTAAAAAAAAAAATTATGTCTATCTACCCGCTATAGGCCAGCGTTGTGGACTAAGGCCTTACCCCTCTTATTAGTAGTGTAGGTTATAACTATGTAACCATGTATTATTTTCATTATTGTTATTTTATTTTTTAATATATATTAAGGCTTTGTCGGCTCTGGGCTGAGGTATGATTGAGGGGGTGAGATGCGACGGGTGGCGGCGGCGTGCGCGGGGGCTCCCCCCCCCCCCCCCCCCAACGAGTAGCGATAGGCGCTCATATAAAGGATGTTCATTATTTAAAACAGTGAAATGAGCAAATGTCAAATAATTCAGATTAAATAGAACGTAAAATACATTAAATTTTTATTTTTTAAAAACACTCAACTATTATGTTATTGTATTAAAATTAAAACCTATATGACAGCCTCGACCTCAAACGGGAGGCAGTGGGCTCGATTCTCGCAACAAAGTTACCGAATGTTATCGTTACAGACTAATGTTTGTTTCAAGTCTAGATGTACCTATATTATTACAAATTATAATGATAACAATGTCAATTATTATATTATGTCAATTATCATATTTGACGTTCAGTGAAATAAGTTGCAATTTGAGTGAAAGTAATCACGTCTTTTATATACTACTCGCGGTTGCTCGAGGCTTCGCCCGCGTGGAGGTTATTTTTGGGAGCAAAAGTATACAATAAATACCAAGTTTATAAAAACCCCTTCGAAAATAATGTATTGTTTTAGGACAAATTTCATTACAATTAAAAAGGCAGAGGCAGGTTAAGGTGAGCTAACCGAAAAAGATAGATATATGCTATTGCGGACTTTTTTTATAACTTTTTAAGAGGAACAATTCCGTCATACTTGATTGTTGCGTAACTTTAGCCGTATACGCAGCGCACGCAAAACAAGCTCTCAAAAGGAATATATTTTCCCGTTTTTGCAACATTCTTCATTGCTGCTCGGCTCCTATTAGTCATAGCGTGATGTTTTATAACCTATAGCGTTCCCAGATAAATAGGTTATCCAACACTAAAATAATTTTTCAATTAAAAACAGTAGTTCTTGAGATTAGCGCGTTCAAACAAACAAATAAACGTACACGTATTTTTTTAAATGTAGCCTCTAAAATGGTGAATTAGTAGTGGTTGAAAGTTTTCTGTCTGTTACATTTTCACGACTGAACTGAAAACACTGAACCGATTTTTATGAAAATATTTTTTTATCCTGTTCATTGGGAGTGGAACACCTGTAAGAACAGGGACGTGAGGAAACAGCGTTTTTTTGCACGAGAACACGATCACCTAGGTTTTCTTGCTATAGATCTTAACCCGATTCCTGAGAAAGATAAACATGAGATCTAGGGTCTGGTTGAGCTGAATGATAAGATCCTCGCGTTTTCTCACGGTATCCGCTCAGCAAAGGTTACTAGACATATTCATATAGATGTAATAGCTTAAGCTAGCGAAGCTAAGCTAGACTAGGGATTACACCCATCTCTGCCAAATCTGTCCAGTTTCCTTTTGATTTTACCCTCCCATTCTTTACCCTTCTTCCGATCATCATCTCCCGTCACTTCTCTTGATCTTCGGTAAAGGAAGTGTATCCTTTCGATATTCGATTTCGGGATCCAACTTGGACTTCTTGTTTCACAACCGACTAAACGTCCACTGCACAATGCAGACCGTCAAGTATGAATTGTCATAAATCCGCTGAATTTTGAGTTATATTATCAAAATAATAGAACTCAATATATTGTTAATTGAATTAATAATGTTAATATAATATTTCGTTGTGGAATAAAAACTTTTTCGTTGGTATGAATGAATATTATTAGAAAAAAATATTCTGTCAAAACAAAAATTAATATCAAATGTCATAGTAATGAAAATCGATATAAAGAATTTACAATAAAATTATCTGTTTGTCTATTTACTATTTTGTCAGGGTGGCTCCGATGATGATGATGGAATCTGATATTTTTTTATCCTGGCAAAGTGACGACACTACACCTGATGGTAAGCGCAGTGTCGTCCAGTTAAAGTACCAACTAGTGAGAGACAATCTATGCCTCGCTACTTAACACAATCATGTCGGCCTGATGTTCAGTTTTTCATACTACGCCATGGGGCAAGGAGGTGAAGAAGCGGTTGAGGGTCTAGTGTCAGAGTACTCAGAACAACACGGCCAAACATCATATCCCAACTCAAAAAATCAAATCCCCGACAAAAACCAGAGGTACACTGGCTGACCCAGGAACGCGACACACTTGCGTGTGCCACTCTGTGTACGGTGGTCGCTATCCTGGCGGATATGAATACCCTACCACCAGCAGCTATCGAGATAAGTTAAACTGAATAGGGTAATTTTAATACGAAAAAGTAACAGCGATATCATAGGATAAAAATTGGCTATGGAAATTATAATAGTAACTCATTGCCGTAAACAAGTGAGAAAATGTATAGATAATATTTGACAGGGGTGGAGCCGGGTAAAAAGTATATATCTTCAGTTGATGCATTTTCAGAAATAATAAATTTTGCAAGATATATTCTTCTGACAATTAATATTGTCATTCATATCTGACGTCATGCACGAAATGACAAGAATAGTAATATATTATTTCTCTTTTACCGACACGAACACAATAACGTATAATCGATCGTCCGCCGAAAACAAACGAGTACTTTAAAACGTATTGTCTGTCAAACTGCTAAATTAATAAAATTATTATAATAATGAACTTTGTAGTCGCCCGCCTAAGGTAGAATTTGACTGTTATATTATATGTTATTTTAGTCTTGCGCAATCAATATAAAATAAATATAGCAGAACTTATGATATACAATTGAAAGAAATTCAAAGTGCTGTATCCAAAGCAGTTATTTACGATTATAGTCTTCGAGCTCTAGAGATCTGGTAATTAGTCGCAATGGTAGTGGGAAATAGTATGAGCCCGCTGATGGCGGTTTTCATTTCCAACAAAATAATAATCAAATTTGGACATATGTTAGTCATTTCTTGAGAGCCTCCTGGCGCAGCGGGCGATTAGTAAGTTGTGAAATAAGAGGCCGTGGGCCCGATTCCCGTACCGAGTCAAATGTTTGTGTGACAGACCGACATTTGTTTAGGATCTGGGTGTTGTGTGACCATTGTCCCTTGTAGTTCTTGATACCCAGGATACAAGTTTGACCTAGTGTGGGGTCATGTCTATGTGTGTGTTGGTTGGTTGTATTTATATTATATTTCTACATCTGTTTAGAACATAAACTGTTGGTTCCTCTCGTCTCTCTCGAACACCAACATTTTAATAATGGTATTGATTAAATAATACTAGTTTTAATTTTTATCGATTATTATCAAAAACAGTTCAGCGATTTAATCATGCAATGCATGCATCATGAGTTAGTGTTATTTGTGAACACTTTATGTCATATTCATCATGTTTTCACAAAAAATATTTTTGACAGTGCGAGCGAAAAATCGCGTATACGTCTGCTCTCAACACGGCCCAATTGCCGTCTGACAAGTCTCGCACATGCGTATCATGTTTAAAAATCATTTCAATCATGGAGACAACTGCCATTTCATGTTTCGTAATTTTAAAACATTTATTTCTTTGTATTTATAAATGAAATGTGATAAAATATTCACACACTCGTTTAATGCAGTTCATTGAAAATGTTATAGAAAAATTTCGTTACAATATTTTTCTTTATAACCGTATACTACGGATTCATTTGGGGTCGTGTGGATTGAAATTTTAAAATTTCGATGCATCTTTGCGAATATTTTCTATCGAGGCAACTTTAATGAATCGTGTATCGAGAAGCACAATCGTTTTGTAAATATGTTCATCTTTCATGGCTAATTTTTATATTGTTAATATTTTTAGTTTTTAACATCGAATAATTAGTTTAAAAATGTAGTCTGAACTGAACTGTCTGAGTCCACCTCACCTTAATATTTTTGTACTATTTATGCTGGCATCCGTGTGACACTCCTTGGCCCTTGCTGAAAATCAGTGTCAGGTGGGCCCTCCCACCTGGCGGACGCTGAGCCTGTGGCCTTTTTGGTCATGCTTCGGCCACGGGTGGCTGGGGCGCATAAGTATGCCGGGAGACTTTTTCTTGATTTATTTGTGTACCTGTAGCCCTTAATTTTTTTTTTTATTTGTTTTATGTACTCATCGTTTATTGCCACCTGGTCTGGTGATTATGGCCAAATAAAAGATTTTCTTTCTTTCTTTCTTTCTTTAGGTTCATGGCCAGTCATGGCAGTGGGTTTATAATAAACGCTGATATATTAACCACATTGTTAAACAAAGCAACTACGGTCACATCTGTGCCAATTAATTTTATTGTACTTTTTAATTTCTCGCTGTCTTTGGCGTATGGAGTATCCTTGATTAAATTATCCTTAATAGATGCGATCTTAAAAGCTGACATGGAACTATGACGTTGACAGATAGTTAAAAAAGTATCATTTAAGACGAGTATATGCGTGTGTTTTTTTTATTAGTAATTATGCTTAATCTTTACTATAGCTGCAACAATGTATGAATCTTTAGTCTACATATAGTTTTAAAAGGACTTGCAGACGGTGACATGTATTCTGTAGTTTAATAATTTGCCATTGTTTTGTGAGTGTATGTGTGTGTGTGTAAATTTATTTTAGATTTTCTCAACCATCAGACTATACTTAGCCTCATGGTGACTCCATATTATTGCGTCAATTTCGAGCTGACTACATACAAGAGCATTATATAAGATTTTAATAATCAATGTGCTGAGAACATTTCTACAATTTCTTAAAATAAAACCAAGGGCTCTAAAAGACTTCCCACAAATATCAATAATGTGTTAACGAAACGTAAACTCAGGCACCATTTGCATCTAGATGCTAGAACGATTTTGATGAAATTTTCAGGCAATGCTCAGATTAGCCCAGCGGGTGAATCCTGTGAAGTTTGGTAGCGAGCTGCTGTGTTGAGGTCTCGAGTTCAATACCCGGGTCGGGTAAAGTGATAATGGGTTTTTCTACTTAGAAATACTCAATATCAGCTCGGAGTCTGGAATTGTGCCTGGTATGGCGATAGGCTCGCCCCCTATCACATTATGGGACCGTAATAAAGACGAAAATTGGGTGTACTAGTTACACCTCTGCCTAACCCTTCGGGGATTACAGGCGTGAGTGTTTATGTATGTATGTTAATATCTTAATTTTTTTGTTGTGCCTTGTCCTTTTATCAATTTGATTTCTTGTTTTTTTTCTCTCTTATGGTTGTCATTTCAAGCTTATTCTGTACATTAACTTTAAAATTTTACTAAAAACAAATTCAGGTCACCTGCGAGACAGGATCGCTTATGCGGATGCCTCTGTACCTTCTATTTAATTTATGTGAATGAATTATTCATAATTCGTAGCTTATCTTAAATTGATGTAAAATTATTTAAAAATCAGCAGTATTAAATAGTTATACATTCAAATGAATTACTATTGGGCCAATCAAGCCATAATTGAACACACATAGGTATACTATCAATGTTACCAGTATATATATTTGCACTGCAGCTAAAAAAAATATTTTCGTTTGACAGCCTCCGTGGCGCAATAGGTGTATAAATGTAACAAAATTAGTTATACTCTCAAAGGGATTTTACTCAAACAGGTAGAAGAAATTAGAGATCTAGGGGTAATACACGATTCCAAACTAATATAATTAGACTAACAAGCATTGATTATCTTAAGTAACATACGAAAACTTGTAAAATGGTAATTAGTTAACTGAATTTTGATATTTATTTATTTAAGAAACTGTTTATTTTCCATACAAATATATTAAAACAAAAGTTATGTCTTCTTGCCTCCTACCGTCCTTAACTTATCCCAGCCAGACGTGGAAGTATACACAAAAAATCAAAATCAAAATTACTACCTGCCAGAGCGGTCTTGAACGTTGTATACTTAAACATCAATAAACGGCAAAAAATTCGACACACAAAAGTAAGAATCGTTTTAAAAGCCACTGATGCTCTGAAACATGCACTAAAACTGAAGTGGAGATGGGCGGGGCATGTAGCGCGAATACCTACAAGACAATAGATGGACTAAGAGAGTAACAGTGTGGAAAGGCCCAAGAGGTAAGAGACATATACGAAGACCCCACACGAGATGGCAAGATATAGCAAAAGTAGCGGGATCAAAAAAGGATACAGCTTGCTCAGGAAAGATATGCATGGCCTTTTGGAAGAGGCCTTCACCCAAGGAGAGTTCTTGAAAAGTAAAATTAGTAAATAATTTATTAAAAGAAGCATTAAAGATACTAAATTTAACCTAGATATTAAGTTTAAATGTTTTTTATGCTAGAAATATAAGGTTTTTAGTATTTTATTTATACGACTAATTATAAAATCACGTAATGTCTCACGATGATTAATTCCTAGTATAAAGCTATGTCATGAAATTTAAATATGTAACTTTTGATTATGTGCACCAATTTTAATGAAATAAAGAATGTTACCTTGATATGCTCTATAGTTTTACAGTCGAGTCTATTATAAACACATAGAAACAGAACAGAACTTAAGACAGTGGTGCCTTGACAGACAGACGTTCGTATCGAGTGTTTGTATCGATATTATGACATGAATCAAAATTTTGCAAATATGTAGACAAAGTTCAGTTTTATTATAGTATATAATCACCTTGATCCTATTTCCATATTTTTCAACTCTAACCGATTATATTAAACTTTTAATAAAGGAACTCTTAATGCCTTCTTATATTTGCATATATTTATGGATGTACCTCATTAATGATACCAGACATCATTTATTTTATTCTAAAAAAAAACAGTTTTTTTTCTTGATTGTTTTTAAATTTTGAATGTTAATATAATTCTTTCAATTTATAAGACTGTTCCGTACAGCTGTACTCCTATACTAATATATAAATCTGTAGCGTATGTCTGTACATTTGAGTAATTTACCCGATTTTGCGTGAAATCTTCTTTCTATGACTCACAGATCCCGTTTCTGCAATTTTTATAATGTTTGTCTGTATGACCGGGTTAAATTTATCAACTCAACCGTATTTATTTTTTGTTTTCGCGGGGAAAGCGTTTTATTCCTGCTGCTCGCTCCGAAATTTACTGATTAAATCAGCGCTGCAGTACCGCTCACTGCTGTATTGCAGCATGAATGAGGGGCCTTGTTGCTGGAGCAAATAGTGTGATTTTTTGGGTTTAAGTTTTATTTTGTACTATTTCTGTTTTATTTATTTGTTCTAGTAATAAAGACTTTTCTTTCTTTCTTTTCTTTCTATTATCGACCAATTTCAATAAACGATCTTATTTCGAACTACAGATCGTTCCGACAAATGAGCCAGTAAGAATTAAGTTTGAATGCCCACGCCTACGAATAAAATGGTTTGATTGGTTTATTTTTTGGTTCGTTTGGAAATGCGGATTGAGATTACTTATTGAAATTGGCCATATGTAAACCGATCACCAAAACAGCCTCTAAAAGTCATAACAAATGCAAATTGTTTTATTAACTAAACATGTAACCAAACGGTGCTAGCTTTATTTTCGCTTTAAATTATAAAATATGAAAATATTAATTTAACATAGGTATAATAGACAGTATATATGATAACAACCGTTATAAATAAAGTAATTGAAAACTTAATAATCAATATGTTTACATATTTGCACATTGGGTTATCTGAGGATCTCTAATCTGAATATATAAAGCTACGGTACTCGGTATAACTGACGCATTTTATCATCGTTTGCAGAATGAGTACTAAGGAATATGTGTGCCCCGCTAATGGCGCTTCGCAGGAGCCCGTGTAAATATTAATTCATAAACTTATTTCTTACTTAAGTTTTCAAAGTTTAACTATCTCTAGGTAGGCGGCTTTGCTGTGCCCTGGCATTGCAGAAGTCTATGGGCGGCGGTGACTACTTACCATCAGGTGGCCCGTCTGCTCGTCTGCCTCGTTGCACTAAAAAAACGTAATGTTTCGTTATTAATTATAATTATGGCCATGGATTCCTCTAATATATAACGCAATTTTAAAGTTACAATTTCAAATCATCCTATAATGTATAATTTATTTATTGTTTCTAATTGTGACCTATTCATTGTGTGTGAGTCTGCCAACCCGCATTAGGCCAGCGTGGTGTACTAAGGCCTAACCCCTCTCATTAGTAGAGGAGGCCCGTGCCCAGCAGTGGGACAATGCTTAATACAGGGCTAGTATCATATAGTATTATTTTGAAGGGTTTTTAATATAACTTAAAACTATAACAGTAAGTAAAATTATATATAAAAAGATTGACTATATGCATGATTAATGGTTGCGATATGAAAAATATTCCTTTTCCAAGGCTAAATCGTGAAATGACTGAGTTAAAAAGAATTTTCTTTACTGCCCTTTTGTTAAAGTTAAAGGTCGGAGACAATTTATATGAAATATGCTTTCCTTAGGGAACTTTTAATCTCTACATAATTACTATAAATATTCTTAAATAATTTATAAATATACTGTAATAATAAATATTGCATTTTTTGTTTTTAATGCTACTTATACCATCCACGAGTATCTTATAGTAAAAATGGCAGTGACATTCTAAAAATATGAGTCCCATAACGGTTTCTTATGTTTACGCGAATATTATACATTGAAATAAAACTAATATTATGGATTCTATCGCTGTTTATTTTACTTTATACTCCCGACCTCGATGTTTCTAAAGCATTACAGCCTTCATGGTCACAGGGCAGGCTGAGTTGTATGTCGTCACGAAAGTATAGTGCAATGTTTCTACATAAAGTTGTTTTTTATTTGTTGTAGTCAAATCTACACCGAAGAAGCTCACAGTGTCTTGAGGTCTGGCAGCTGATCTTTTGGGTTCCGATTTAATTATATGTATAATTGGATTCCAGGCTGGAGCTAGCTTCCAATCATCTTCTCTATTGAAATTTGGATATTGCGATATAACTTTTACGACATAAAAATCAAATGTTTATTTATTTAAAGTCTTCATTGTAAATCAGAAACACAGTGATCACTTGAAAATTAAACAAGTAATCTTGGGGGTTTATGGGCTGACAATCTCTTACTGAAAATCATGTGATGGATAACTGAAAATAAACGTCATCATATTTGTTCATTAATTTTATTGTATTTCAGTTTATACATGAGCGACGAAATTGAAATTTATCACAGCGTAAATACTCTTTCAAGAAACGATGCAGAATTGTGCCTTAAAGAATACTCTCCTAGTTTCAATTGGCCGAAACACAAAGCCAGAGTTCTTGACATTGGGAGCGCTGACGGCAGGGTTACTGCAACAGTACTGTCCAAATTTGTACCCAGTGATTACGAAGTGCTGGTTGGAGTAGATGTCAATCCAAAATCGGTGGAATTTGCAAATGATAAGTATGGAAATAAACGGGTTAAATTTCTTCACCTCAACATAGAGGGAGAATTGCCGGATGATATGAAGAATGGCTTTGATCACATTTTCTCGTTCTTCACATTCAATTGGGTTGATAACCTTCCGTAAGTACTATATTATTCCAAATTATCAGTAATATGTACTACGGGGCAGGTATTCCTTACTACGTACTCTTAAAATACATTATTATTTCAGGAAAGCGTTTACAAATGTATATAACATATTACAGAAGAACGGAGACTTTTTTGCAATATTTGTATTGTTTTCCGACATTTATTTAATATTTGAAATTCTAGCAAATTCTAGCAAATGGGCACCATATATGCCAAATTATAATAAATTCCCGTCACCATATTACGATTTTCAGGTAAATAAAAATAACTTTTTTTATATGAAACTTTTTTTCTGTCGCTCTCCTGCAATATCTGGGTGTGATTTCATGAAAAGAGAAGGAAGACATAGATTACTTGAATATACCATATTCATAATTTATAAAATTAGGAGGTAAAGTTAAAAACAGTCTAAATGAAGTATTATTATATCTTGCTAATTTAATCGCAACATTCTAAAAAAACAGAATTTAGTAGCTAACCACGCCACTCTTATTTATTTACATAAAAATGAACAATATTTAATATTGCTATTAAATTAAGTACACTCTTTTACATTCAACCTTTTCTTGTGTCTAAATCATGATTAAGATTCATAATTAATTTTATATAATTTTATTAAGTTTTTGAATCATAAATACAAGCTTTTATTTAGTTATTGCATCATAAACATAAGCTATTAAAGTCACTGAAATAATCCGATGAGTTGCCCGTTATTTTGATTGGTTTTTCAAGTCACGAAACAAAATGCTTTATTCTTACATATTTGTTCCTTGAAAATATTATAATGACATTCAAATTAACAAATTGATTATGTTGCTTATTGTCAACGATGAGATGTCAGATGTTACACTTCATATGCGACTACTGTAAAGCTCGTTCGTTTTTTGTTCAGGATCCTGACGTTTATGTGAGAAAAATGCTACAAAATATAGGATTCAACGTACTTGACGTGAGATGTAAACAAAGACTGTTTTATTTCGACTCAACTGATACTATGAAAGGTATGTGTATAAGCTACACTTACTACATTGTCTATTTCTCAAAACTTTATGTACATGAAAATTAAAATAGACAGCTAAGATTTTATATTTTTTTTTTTTTTTTTTTTTTTATTCTGGCGCGGCAAAGTGACCACACTGCACCTGATGGTAAGCGCAGTGCCGTCCAGATAGAGTATCAAGTAGCGAGAGACAGTCTATCCCCCGCTACTCAACACAATCATGCCGGCCTGTCTGACTCGCGACAATATTGCCGTTTTATATTGGTAATTGTAACTTGCGAAAACTTGTAAAATGCTCATAAGACAACTGACTTGTCATATATATAGATTTAGATATTTTATTAGATAAAAAAAAGTCGTTTTAGGGACATGACCTAGCGAGGTATCGTGGTTATAAAATAACGTTAAATGTTATTTTATATTCAGTAATTTTTAAACAAAATAATAATAATACCAATGCACGGCAGCTTCTGGCGAGCTGTTGGGGAGTAGCGACCCCTCGTACCTGAATGCTCCTGGGGGAAGGCCCTGTTCTTTATATCCAGCATGCTTTTACCGGCTGGTGGTTGTACGTACGGAGTGGAGTCGTCAGAGCGTTACGCTCGAAGGGTGGATGTGAAACGTAAGTGGCGAGTGGGCAACGTGATGGGACCCTTTAGCCGCTCAAATGATGTTGCTCCCTTGTCGCCTTTTATTACGACTATTTTGGGGAGTCTATTTACCTGAGTTGGCGAGTCACCACCGGCCAATTTTGTCCGTGTTTTTTAGCATTGGTCAGGTAGGTGCCATAGTTCTTCCCATAGACCCAATTACCCAATCCACTAACACCTCACTCAATAAACCAGCACAACTTTTTTATCCCTCCACACAATAGTCATATAGCAACCGAGGGTTCTTCTTGGGTGCATTTGTATACCTATTGTATACAGGGATAACCGTCGGTTGGTGTCACATCATATGATTAGATTAAAATTGACGCTACTTGTAGTCTTCAACCCCACGCCCAGATACCCAGATATTTTGGATCACCTAATTTCAATAACAATAAAATTAAAATGCAGTATTCCTCTTTTACAGGTCTGTTGACAGCAGTGAATCCTTTCAATGTTCCAAAAGAGATGTGGCCACAATTTTTAGATGAGTATGTTGAAATACAGAAAAATATGCTCCTTATCGATGAAACTAAAGGTGTGAAAACTCGTTACAACCTTATGGTTATCCATTGTTCAAAGTAACTATAATCCTTTATTCACATATCATTATTTGTGTTTTATTGGAATGTTGAATACCGTAAGACATATATACAATTATAATAAAATTATATCCATCTCATAACTCGTTTGTTACTGTAGTAATTAAGGAAGTAAACTATTAAATACCTAACGCCAAGTTTACGCACACCAAATTAGATTTAGTAGTTCCAAAAATTACTCTCTAGCTTTACTTACCAACATTTATATTGTGTTATTTATAATTCTACTTCCGACGATGTACTTATATATGATATACTTATATGTGTACAACAATACAACTTAAAGGACAACACAAGGACATTACGGTCACAGTTCCTTATGACATTAATATGACTCTATCAAAACATCTTCCACTTAATCTTAGTTGCGTTTCTATAATTACGTGTGAACATTAGGGAAATCATAGTGAGGAATCTTGCATACCCGAGGATTCTCATACGGATTACAAAGATATGTGAACCTGTTGGGAGTAGCAACCCCAAGTACCTGAGTGCCCCCCGGAATTACTGTTCTTAATGTTCCACATGCCTTCACCAGCTGGTTGAAGTGTACAATGACGATGAACACATCCTCACCTCTGCCTGCCTTCACTGGTTGGTCAGAGTGGAGTCGCCAGAGCGTTACGCTCAAAAGGTGAATGTGAACCGAAAGTTGCGAGTGGGCAATCTGATGGGACCCTAAGCGAGAAAGTGATCGTTGTAAAAAGTCCAGCGAAACCTCTCTGCCCTTTAGGTGCTAGAATGATAATGGGGTCCGGGAGCACCACCAAATCTCACCAAAGGGAAGAGGGGGGTCCAAATTAAAAGACAAAAAATTACGTAATTTTCAAATGTTTTCTGTATCTGTGCTTCCATAGATTTTCTCAATAAAATACAGTCACGTTGACGGAGCCGCGGGCAACAGCTAGTTTCAAATTAAATATCATAGTCTATCACTGTAATCTAAATCTTTTTTTTTATTTGCATTAAAATCTTTTATTTTTTAATTTCACGTGAAATAAAACGGAAATCAATTCATAAGTGCCGAAGTATTATCTATCCCCTTTGTTTCATCCCCTTAACCCATGCAATGTCGCCTATATACATACGCCTTATAGTACCAAATCTAGTTTCTCATGTAACCGCTAGAGGTGCTGTACATACATACATATACACTCTAATCCCCAAAGGGGTAGGCAGAAGTGTAAGAGGACAACCACTTTTCGCCGAATTTATTACGATCCCATAATGTGATAGGGGGCGAGCCCATCGTTATACCGGGCACAATTCCAGACTCCAGGCTGAAACTGAGTATTTCTAAGAAGAAACACCCAATATCACTGTATCCAGCCCGGGGATCGAACCAGAGACCTCAGCACAGCAGTCGTAACGAATGCGCAATTACATCTGCGCCACCGAGCAGCTAGATGCGCTATATATTTATTGCGGCTTTGCTGTGCCCTGGCATTGCAGAAGTCTATGGGGGGCGGTGACTACTTACCATCAGGTGGCCCGTCAGCTCGTCTGCCTAAATAGGTACTAAAAAAATATAATATATTGTAGGCTGTCGTTAGCGAATATACGTGATATAAACTTATGGTTGAGCTACAGATTTTGTCTGTACACGACATTTCATGTTATAGCAGGAAAATGTTAAGCTGTCATACGAGGAGGCGACTAATTAGGGCCATCGAGGGTCCGTATCAGCCCGTATCGTACGACCCCGAGACGAACGGCAACATAAGTGGTAAGGCCTCGTAAAAAAGGCTATTACACGAAAAATGCATTTTAGTGGCGTAAAAACTCTTCAAAGGTTCAAGGTTTTATCGTGATGTCTTATCAAGAAAAATATAAGAAACGCTTATTGTCATGCAGATTGAAACAATTGTGCGTCAATGGTATGACGTAATATAAATAAAACTGCTATAATAATGCATATTTCGTCTATTAAAGGTTCTTTTGACTTAATGACTGATACGAGGAAACTTTATTTCTGGGTCGTCTTCTTTAAATGGAGGGATCAATGTAGGAGTGTCAGCTTTAGGTAAAATGCTAAAAACTATGTTGAAAGTCATAGCTACAGCATAGACCACTACTACACCCAAAGTACTCGCAAATGCTCTGAAATTAATAAAATGATTATACACGCTAAAATTAAACATCGTAAAATCTAAATTACTAAAATGATAAATTACGTCCAGGATTTTTAAAACGAAATAATTAATTACCTACGTATACCGTTTTTGGAGTTTGTTTTGTATGTAAGACATATATTTTAAACATACGGTAAATGTTGTAATCTTGTATAATATAATAGTAATTCGTTAAACTCAAGTGTATCCTATTTATTAAAAGATCTAGGTGTAGCCTTTATTGTAAATAATATCATATAGTTATTATATTCTTTACGATAAAGGCTATAGCTCTATATCTAGTGATATAGATAGATAATTGTTGATGTCTCAAATTTGTCTCTCTCACTACATCTTTATATATATACAATTCTACTGTACGTGTGTATGTCACTTTACTCCTCTTAAATGGCTGGACCGTTTTGAATGATTTTTTTGTATGCGTTTGGGTGGCGCCCTGGATGGTTTAGATTCACAAATCAGCCCGGCAGATGGTGCCGGGCCCGCTAGTGTATATATATAATCACACGCACACTCTATAGTTAGATTGTGGTAAGTTTGAATCTGAATGTGTCGCAATCATGCGGTCTATGGCTCTATGCCGTGTTTGGGCCGAGTTCCTGAGAGTTCAACCTAACCTTATCCGTTGCATTTATAGAGTGCATGGATTATAACTTCAAAAAGTAATAATAATAGCATCCCTGTATTAAACTTGTCCCACTGCTGGGCATGGGCCTCCTCTTCTAAAGAGAGGGCTAGGCCTTGAGTCACCACACTGTCCTAATGCGGGTTGGTAGACTTTACATACCCCTTGTAATTCTCAAGTATGCAAATTACTTCACGATGTTTTCCTTCACTTCGCCGAAAACTAAGCGATAATTAATACACATGGAACTTTAGAAAAGTCAAAGGTGTATGCAATTTGGGCTGGTTTTGAGGCTACGAATTCCGTACTGATTTTTTTATGAGACACACGCTACCCGCTATCCTGTTTTTATATTTTGCTTTTGTAGCCTCAATTATTTATTTTTTTTATTTTTGTTATCAGTATTTCTGTTTGTGTTGTGTCTCTTTATGTGCTGAATAAACGTTTTTCTTTCATTCTTTACTGCCAGTCCATACAACTCATTCCCAACTAGCACCGCCTATAGATTAAACCGCACCCTAATCTTCGCCACCCAAAATTGTCTAGTTATAGTTATTTGAAAATAATATTAGCTACCTACTTCTAATTTAGATATAAATAGGATACACATAAGTTTAACAAACTGAAACTACATTATACAGGATTATGATAAATTACTTACGCGTAAACCATTTTAATTTACTATTACGCCGTGCCGATTACAATTGAAAATGATTTTATACGGTAGATATAACAACCTAATAGGTACTTGTGGTACAGAAGCGTAAGTTCTAAAACAAATGACAAACGAGAATAAAGACCAACAACTGAGACTATTGTTAAAGTTCAATGAGGTATAGCATGTACATACGTACCTACATTGAATTTATAGATAGGTAATTGTCTAAAAAAATAAACAAATAGATCAATCTACGATTCCTATTAACTCTAGCCACTATTAAATATAAACATATGTTCAACAATACCCATTTGACTGAATGATATCGAAGTGATTGTATGTTTTTAGTTTACCTACATACATACATACACACCCATGCCTGTAATCCCAGAAGGGGTAGGCAGAGGTGTGGGTGTACTATTGATAACTAGTACACCCACTTTTCGCCGAATTTATTAGTTCCATAATATGATAGGGGCGAGCCTATCGCTATACCGGGCACAACTCCAGACTCCGGGCTGATAGTAGTGATAGTATTTCTAAGTAGAAAAACCCATTGTCACTTTACCCGACCCGAGGATCGAACCTGAGACATCCGCACAGCAGTCGTAGCACGTAGGCAATCACAACTGCTTCACCGAGTAAGTCAATAAATAGTAATATTATATAGGTATACTTTATATGCCATAAAATGTAAATAAAATAAAACCCTATACGAACATTGACCCCATACCAAAAAATTATCACCTTGCTTAGATAAATCGGTTGAGACATATTTCAAGCCTGTTGGTGGGTGGGGACACTTCGCTCATTGTCCTTTCAAAAAACCGGTTAAAAGGGTCCGATGCAAATTACCCTATAAATGTTAAGACTATAAAGTATAAGGAAATATGATTGGGAAGGAGAAAATAACAAAAACGCGGGCTGAATTGCTATCTAAATCTAGAACCCACATAGCATACTATAAACCCAAAAAAAAAACAATCATGAAATATCTTTCCTTTATTAATGTAAGATTTGTTCTACATCCTCAACCCTTGAACAGTAAGCATCTGATAATAAATTATACATAACTTATAATGAAAACATAAATAATACGCATCTCAAAAACATTTTATCCTTTCACAGGAGGCAGCGGTATAAGATGCCGATCGAATGGTGTGGTCGCTTGTGGCTCCGGCGGGGGACTCGGCAGTTCATACAGCCTCTGCGTCAGCCATACAAGCAAATATATAAAAACACCCATACCTGAAAGACTGAAATTAAGAGTATATATGTAAAGCCATTACTATTAACATTACCATTAACTAGATTTTAGTATGAATATCATACTAAAATGTAGTTATTTTGACCAAAATTAGAGTTTTTTTTTTTATTACACTACTCCATGGGCAAGAAGGTGAAGAAGCGGTGGAGGGTCTATTGTCAGAGTACTCAGAAGGCCGCGAAACGGCCAAACATCGTACCCCAACTCTAGACGCCCGACAAAAACCGGATGTACACTGGCTAATCCCGGAACGCGACACTTGCGTGTGCCACTATGGTGGGTTTTACACACTGTGTACGGTGGTTGCTATCCGGGTGGATATGAATATCCTACCACCAGCACCAGAGTTGGCTCTAACGTCCTCAACTAATATGTTCTCTGAGTCAACTTCATAATAGAGTCCGGGAGCATATTAGTTATATGCTTCATTTTATTCCATATCAATATAATAATAACATGTAAGAAACACGTCGAAAACAAACAATATTTTCGAGCACCTATTTATATCCGACGCAAAGAGAAAAGTTTTCTATATTTTTTTAGAAGACTGGCACTGCCTCAGAATTGGTTAGATTATATAAGAGGCTAACAATTTTATTTCGCAATATAACGCCGGTTTCATGCTTATAAAATCAAATTAACATTGCCTACGTGCTTTTCTTAAGACTTGGAATGCTTTATCCAGAGCGTCGAGATAAAAGAACATAATCTCGGCCGTCGAGACTCTACCATCGAGATATTATATATCTATGTAGATAGGCACCTAAAAATTGATGATGTGATTTACATTGTTAATACTTACAAAGCATACACCATATTCTTAGCTACGAATCCAATAATTAGAGTTATAATTAATTACTTGGTCGGTCGATACGGTCTGGGAAATGCACCTTGTATGTATTACACACGATATATTACGCCGCGCCGAGCTGCCCCGTAGCTACGTAGACTTATAGCGGACGAGGCAATTATAATAATAAACTTAAAGAAACATACTTACTCATTTTACGCGAAATAATTCTCGTAGTACATTACAAGCTATACTGATGCCAATAATGGTTAAAAATAAACCAAAGTTAATAAAGAAAACTGCAATACACATTTACAGTTAACTACTGCAGATATTGATCAAAATAATATTATTGTATAGTACTAATTCGGTCTTTCATAATACCAAAACGTACTGGCCATATCTATATTCCGAATTTAAATTCCGAAGCTTCTAGCTCTTAAGGAAGTCACTATTATATCAGTTGTATAAAAACGGTATCAAACGGTATCCTTACATTTCTGCCAGCCTGGTACTCAGGAAATTTTTTACTGTTACGAAACACGTGTTATAAAAATACTAGAATATAACAACTTGAACATAGTTACATATCGATTTTCATGCCACCTAGAACTAACTTCACGATGTGGCCGTCGGTGTGCGCGCGCATCGTAAAAATTCACTCTCATCATTTTTCTCCATCGCGCCATAAGAAGTATAACTTCAATAAATACATCTAACAGTCACGCATATAGCGCAGACCCCACACTAGGTGAAACTTGTATCGTGTGTGTCAAGAATTACAAAGGACTACGGTCCAACAACACCCAGATCCGAAACAAGTATTTGTTGATCAGATAAACATTTGTCTTGGTTCGGGAATTGAACTAACGGCCTGTCATTTTACAGTCGGCTACTCACCCACTGCGCCAAGATGTCAAACGATATATTTGAGTTATGTTGTCATATATCTAAGAAACTAAATACTGTACCCTCTTTACTCCTATGCAATCAAAAGCGAAGTAAATACAATTATTATCTGTATTAAAAAACAGATTCTGAATGAATGAAGATTCTGATTCTAAATATACTCATTGAATTTCGGTACAATTTATTTGTTATAAATTTGATCAAATTTATTTGGGGTGCTTGTATTTTGCATCAGTCTGGAATCAGATATGACGAAATCATCCAATTTATTTGATCTGAATTCTGATCGATATTGGACCTAGGTCATTGACGGGTGGCATACCTATGCCACCCGTCAATGACCTAGGGTACCTACCCTATTAGATAACCGAGCTCATAATATATCTGAAATTATCTTATAAATACATAGCTAACTAGTTATCTTTATTTAAGTGGATGTCAATCATAATGACAACATTAATGTGTTTGTTATGAGACAAAAAATTATAAACAAAAGTTAGTCATTTTTTTCATACATTCCTAAGTAAGTATTACAAGTTGTATTTTCAGAAGTTAGCCGCGGCAGATAGCCGGGTAGGGTAAAATGAAACTCCGATCACTCATACATACCTAAGGAAATTGCAGAAATTCACAAGAGACAAACATTTAGCGTGCTGCTTTGTTTTTATCCTGGCACGGCAAAGTGACCACACTACACCTGATGGTAAGCGCAGTGCCTTCAAATTAGAGTATCGAGTAGCGAGAGAAAATCTTTCCCCCGCTAATCAACACAATCATGCCGGCCTGCACGCCATGGGCAAGAAGGTGAAGAAGCGGTCGAGGGTCTAGTGTCAGAGTACTCCAAAGGCCGCAAAACAGCCTAATATCGTACCCCAACTCTAGATCCCGAAAAAAACCGGATGTAAACTGACCGATCCCGGAACGCGACACACTTGCGTGTGCCGCTATCTTTACAAGAACAATGAAACACGGCTATGACCAATTTCAAGATTTTTCCGGAGTTTCGGCGTCAGGTTATTTCAGTACACTGTACAATGCTTTCTACACATAAGATTTTCTTCATAGGTATTGTGCGAACAAGACGATTAATTCAAACCGATGAAATTTACAAAAATTCAGTTTTTTTTAAGGTTTTCATTGATTATACCTATCACCACCCACTTGACTCCTTGCAGAGCCGGGCTGTTCGAATTATCGGGGATTCTGATATCACCGATAGCCTGAACCGTTGGGGCTGCGGAGAGACTAAGGGTCTCTCTGCTTATTCTGTCGGTTGTTCCATGGGGAGTACTCCGAGGAACTGTCTAAAATGTTGCCAACATCATCATTTTATCATCTCACTACCCGACACCGCAACAGAGTTCATCCATACAACGAATCCGTCACGCATGGTGCGTTTCCAGCGTTCATTTTACTACGTACTTACGTACGTGCAAGCTCTGGAATTAACTCCCTGCAGCAGTGATCCCTGAACGCTAACATGTTCTTCTTTAACCCAGTGACGTAGCAATAGCTTTTACATGGGGGGGGGGGGGTCCGCGGATAAAAGCTAAAAATCTAACCACTCAAATCATAGTTATTTAGAAATTACTTAAACATAGAATGGGAAAACGCTAGTTAATAAAAAATTGCTACTTGCTATTTGGATTTGGACTTTGGATGGATGAAAATCTGCCGCAGATTTTCATTCATTTTTGTTTTGTTGTTTACATAACAACTGTAAAACATCAAGTGTCAAGTGAAGTCAATTTATTTTTGGTAAATAACTATTTTAATGTTGCTTATCCAAGATGAGATGTTAGAACTCAGGGAGAAAATTCTCACGCACTCGAATCAACTTCGTATACGAAAAATAATTCAAATTCGAACTTTTTTCGAGTGAATGTAAAGTTAAGCTATTATGGAAATGTTGAGTCCGGTGTTTCTCGAAGGTCTTGATGGTACGAATATAATGTCAAATGTATTGTTCATAAATAAATTATTTAAAAAATAGAATTCGAAATCAAAATATTCTATTTGAGCTATTCTAAAAATTAACATTCGAACATTTCTCGAAGGTTATTGCTCGAACTGCTTCGACTGGTACAGACCGGTCGAGACGTACATCTCGAATTCGAACTATTCAATATTGTGTCCTAACTTGATGATGATGATGATGTCCTCCAAGAAGTATCCTTCGACGGCAAAGCTTGCACTTTTGGATTAAGTTTTTTTCGCCAATGTGAGCATATGTGACTAGCTAGCCCTAATTTTTTTTAAAAGCCCTGTCACAGAACGTACAGAACAGTTGTCTAGAAGAGTAGCTGTAAGAGTCAACTCAAACTGTCGCAGAGTCGAAACGTCGCGTCACGTCCTATTTTTCAACTACAATGCATGGCGACGCGCGTCGTGTACACTTAGGGCCAACCCTAAGTGTACACAGTTTTAGGTCTTATTTATTGCAGCTCACGCTGGGCGTCAAGGCATTGGATACATACATGTTTCCTCAAAATGTGCACATGATTTTCGTACTGAGCCACGCCATTCGGTCTAGTGACACGAAAGTTCTTCCCAGCAGTCGCAGGGTACGTCGCAAGATGCTAAGTAACGCTTGATGATATTGTAGTAGGTAGAAAATGACATCCAGGCTTACGCCATTCTTGAGCAAGTTTGCCTTAAACCACTGAAACCTAATGGCGTCTAAACCATATGGCGTCTTGACAAATTTCATATGAACTGCATCAGGTTAATTCTCCAGATAAAGTGGCAAGATTGTTTCCTTAACATTCATATTTTACGACGTTTATTGCTAAGCGGCATAGAGTCTATGCTCTTGGAGGTGGTGCGGTAATGTTGTACGTATGAAGGCCTCTAGACACCCAAAGATATTGTTTTGTTTTGGTCCAAACTTACTGCGTATATCATGCCATATGCTGATGTGTTTACCAATAAAAAGACTCAATCTCGTGTTTTTATTATGATTTAACTAAAAGTCTTAGAAAGATAAAATACTTGGAAGAGTCCAAAAACATGTCCAAGAACTGGATAGTGGATGCACATTTGATGAGGCCCGAGACACTATGAACATTAAAATACTTATAGATTTTTAGTTCGAAATTCAAATTTTTTGTAGAATCTCATAGTAAAGACTCGAATTCAAATGGATATGGATGCAACATTCGAAAAAATATCTTCGTAGTTCGAAATTATGTAATAGAGAAATGATTTGAACTGTAGATTCGAGTACGAAATTATTTTGAATGAAAGGAGAATTGCCCTCCAGGTACTTATGGTACATCATACACTATCACACTCATCACTACTAAGTAGTCACTACTTAAGACTCGGTCGTATTTTTTTATTTAGATGTGCCCTGAAAAAAAGCAGTCTTGTTTTACCAGTTGATTTAAGCGCTAAAAAGTACACGAAAAAAATTAAACTAGGCTCAAAAGTCGTAGAAAAATCTGTTAATTCCAAATATGTTATATAGTTTTAAAAATTGACACTTAAATCAAATAGCCTGCTAACCGTCTATATTATCCGCTATCATTAGTCCGCGATTTTTTATTATGTCGTATGCTAAGGGGGGTGTCCGGACCCCCTGAACCCCCCCCCCCCCCCTTATATACGCCCATGCTTTAACCGATGCTTAAGAAGAGTAGACTTTCAGTGGTAGGCAGCTGCTTTGCTATGCCTTGGCATTGCAGAAGTCTATGGGCGGTGTCTACTTACCATCAGGTTACCCGTCTGATCGTCTGCCTTTCCGGCAGTAAAATAAATATTGCATAAACCCACAACACAACTCTTTTATAGGTACAACAAACACAACTTCAAACTAGTATAATCTAGTTAAAGTGGTAAAGTCCCGCTAGTTTATTCCGTCCCGTATAGTTTTGTATACAGCATACAAATATGTTGCTGCTACGCGCGCATTTCTGCTCATACTAATATTTAAAAATAATATTGTAAACTCATTTTTCAAGCAATTTTAATTCTGTTTTCACAAAAGAGTTTCTTTTTTGTATTATACATTATTCGGCTTTTATACATTATTCGGCTGCACCTCGAATAATGTACAAAATTAAACACAGGAAACTAGGTACCCTATTGTACTTAGGTTGTAGAGTGATGACTAACGTCTGAAACTAAATTGTGACGTAATAAATATTATTTAATAGGTACCTACCTGATAAATTACAGTAGAAATATTGTTTTCATTTAGTACACCACCATACTCGACACGTCGCAGTTACTATGCCATCAAACATGGACATATTGTTGGAGCGACCCAGCAATTTAGAGGTAGTAAGGCCTACAGTAATGAGTAAAAGTTTTTTAATTCATAAAAAGTACACAGACTTTAATAAAATAAAAAACCAATTTATGCGTCCCTATAAAATTTGAGGGTTGCCCTCGATTTTTCTGAGATCCCATCATCAGATCCTGACTTGGTGACAATGAGACCACCTGGGAAGTATACCCTTTTAAACAAAAAAAGAATTTCTCGAATCGCCGGCCAGACGTCTTCGACTAATCGGGGAACATACATAAAAAAAACATTCCGAGGAATTAAGAACCTCCTCCTTTTTTTTGAAGTCTGTGAACAATAGAATTTCAGTTTTCTATCGCCTCAAATGGCAAACCTGCAAAAGACAAACATTCTGCGCGCCGACTTCTACCATTCTACCATAAACATCAATGGCTGTGCGACGCGGATGTCAACTCTCCTCTCGGCCACTGAACCACAACTGGCTGTCAAATGATACATGAGTGATTTTTTTACATTCTTCGTAACGAAATATGTGTTCGCAATATTCATACCTGTATCCTCGAAGATGTGATCTCGAGCAATTCACGCGTGGTTTTCGAATCGAAATTTTTATAACGATCTTAATTGATCGCCCTGGGGATTGAACCTAGGCCCTTAATGGCTTCTTTACAACTCTAGGGAAGTATTCAGATACTAGACCTAATGGAAAGATAAATACTCCTGGATGCTAAAAAAAAGGGTATAGGTACATATAGTATTTTATTTAACTTATTATTTTTGTAAATTATTCAATTTTGAAACATGATCAATCATTAATCTAATTAATGTTCGACCGAACCTTCGACTTTGGTTTCAGCTTTGGTCGCCTTTAGCCAAAAGTCTTAGTCTTTCTAGTCATACATTCGTTTTTTTTTTTAGGTAAAATAGCAGCCGAAAATTTCTTCAGCCCTCGAAGGCGGACGAACTTAATAAAAGCACGCGAGCATCGCGAGGCAAGCGGCGAATTGGTTCGGTCAGCAACGCAAACAAATCAAATTGTACATGCACTTAATAATATTAGTATGGTTTTAGCCAATCATATAAATTATTACTAAAGTTAAACCTAAGCATGACCATGAATTCGACTTCTGTTGAAGGTTATTCAACCTTTCAGATCCACTCAAAAGCACAGCAATGGCCAGAGATTAGTTCCGATTGATCTATAGTTCGATCAATAGTTATCGATACTGTAGGAGACAGAAAGCCTATAGAGAAAAGTCGTTCAGTTTCTCCCGAATTGTTATAATTTCCAGCTGAAGTGACAGTACTCCAACTCATTTCAACTGTTCAAATTTTTCTTTCCCAAAAACCTTGTTCGGAAATTGTTCAAACAGGGCTAGTGATGCACTTACCAACGAACAGCATTGTAACTTTATTCGATATTTTATTTGTCGATAATTTAAAACTTATCTATTATACTAGTGACTATTCTTGGCCACTTTGGCTATATCCATGCATATATCTTCATTGCCTTTATAAACAAGGTTAAGGGAGGAATAAAAACATTAAAAGAAACAATATGCTATTTCGGTTATGTTGCTTTTTACTATCAATTTTGGGATGTATGTGTACAAGTATGAATTCGAGGAAAATAAAGGTATATGTAATGTTTTATATATACTCTACAACACAGTACTCATTACGAACAAACATTACTTATGTTATTTTTGATATAGTACCTCTACGCAATCATAGTTTGTTCCATTGCTCCTCATTTTCATACGATAATATGAGAGAATGTCAACATGTTAACTTGTTTATATTAAACAAAAAATATTCTCTAGATAAACCCAATCGTTTTAAATAAAATATCCTATCTAAAGAAACACCATTCGTTCATTGCAAAATATCAGCAAATACTGTGTAACATACTAACTGTACAGACAAGTAAATGAAAAACTTATCAAGGAAACATTGTTGGTGTCCATATTATGATATTTATTATAAGTTCTCGCTTAAAGATTCATAGAAACGAACATTATTCTCACTGTGTATCATAAAACTGGTGAAAAAGTCGCAATAAAAACCTAAAATCCACATACTGAAAGTCTAAAAATATATTATAATAGATTTCAAATGTCTATACATAGATGAGTGTTCACTACGCGCCCACAATGAGCGTCAAGCGCGCGTCCAATACGTTACAATATTAAATACGATAAAACGAACCGGCGCGGCGGCGGCTCCGTCCGTACCCACCCCGTCCGTACCGTACGCACCGTACGCACCGTACACGTCGCAGATACGTCATACGTCGCTACTCGCCTACTCGCCTACTCGCCTACTCGTTAGTCTCGTTACCGTACCGAGGGGACTAGACAGTAGACACATAAACCGAGAGTACGCTTCCGCGTTACATAAAGTTCGTATCGAAACTAAATTACGTAATATATATACTATATATAGATCGGACGCCGGCGACGCGGGCGACGCTCACACGAACACCTTCGCGAGTCCATCGGCCCCCGCGCTCGCTATGTACGGCCGCACCGGGTGGAACGCCACGTCCAGGATGCTCTCGTCGAACTTCTTGCGGTGCGCCGTGATCTCCTGCACGCAGGTCTTCGTGTCCAGGTTCCAGAGGCGCACGGAGCAGTCGTGCGAGCCGGACAACAGGAAGAGACCATTCGGGTCGAGCGCCAGGCCGGTGACCGCGTCCAGGTGGGCCACCATCGCGTGTGCACACCGCCCTGATACCGCGTCCCAGAACCGGATGTGGCGGTCTTCGTGTGCCGTCACCAGCAGCGGCAGGGTGGGGTGCGAGCGCACGCGGTTCGCGGGACTGTCGCACGGCACGCGCAGTACCACCTGCAAACACAAACAACCATACATGTGTTAGTTACTTAGTGAATGAAATGAAAAGAACAATCCAACAATAGGGTAGTTGCCTCAATTTTTTTTTATTAATATAATCAAATATTTACGTTTCCTAAAACCTAGACAGCCTCCGTGGCGCAGTTGGCGAGTAGCCGGCTGTGAAACGAGAGGCCGTGGGTTCGATTCCCACACCGTGACAAATGTTTGTGTGACAGACAGATATTTGTGTCCGGGGTCTGGGTGTTGTGAGACCGAAAGTCTCTCGTAGTCCCTGATACCCACAACACAAGACTCGTATCTTAGTGTGGGATCGGAGCTATGTGTGTGACTTTTGGGTGTTATTCATTATTCAACAATATAGTAGTTGCCTCAAATTTTTTATTAATTTCATCAAATATTTACGTTTCCTAAAACCTATTATCGAAAGTTTTTTTTAATCCGTACAAAAATAAGTAAATTAGACGCCATTCAAATCTGCTGAAAGGGGTAATTGTCAAGTGACAGTAAAATAATGCATTATATGTACTGTGATGTCATGGTTTTCAGAATCCCCATTACTATGCCGTCGTGCGAGGGAGATAGCAATATGTTCCCAATACGCCACCGTTTTCGCTCACGCCTGTGAGTGTTTGCTCATACGTTAAAATAAATATTGTGACCTCATTTTTCAAGCAATTTTGATTTTGTTTTCGCAAAAGACTTTCGTTTGTGTATTATATTCGTTTGCATATAGAATAATGTACAAAATTAACCAGTCATGACACATAGGCTTGCCGGCGCGGGCGGTGCGGAGGTGCGTTCAAATACTGGCCAGTTTCGCCGTTCTTACATGCTATTTTTAACTTTAATGTTGTGTTTAATTTTAATGTTTAATGGATATAAAAATTATTTTGGCTTGTATTTTACTCCCATCTTTTTTTTTATATAGACAAGTGATACACGGGAAAACTTCCCTATTGTCTCACCTGTCCCGTCTCTAGATCATAGAGTATCAAAGTGCCGTCGCGATAGACGACTGCAGCCCGGGAGGCGGCGTCTGCGAAGTCTGCGGCAGCCGGGGCTGGTGCTAGCGCGGCGTCGTCTGCCCGCAGCGTGGCGAGCAGCGGGCGAGCCCCGCGCGGCGCCCACAGCCGCACCGTGCCGTCCGCGGACGCAGACAGCAGCCGCCCGCCCGCGCTCGACAACGACCACACCGCGTCCGTGTGGTCACGCAGCACCGCGCCCTGGACAATCACACACACATACTGACATTATAACTAATACTTACATATTAAAGTGAAACCTCTTTAGCATCGTTGTGATTTGAAACTCGATGAAACTGAAAAAGCGACAGTAAAAAAAGACAAACACATAAATCTATAGGACTAAGCCTACGAGAGAATGAGACAGAATATATATTCGAGGGGGATTCGAGTGGGATCGAGTGGAGCTCTAATATTAATTAAATAAACACTGTCTTGATTGTTTCAATGCTTTAACGACGTTTAATTGGTTATTCGAATACTCAATTGCATAAAACAGATATCATTACTCACGGCTCGGCTTCCATAGATTGCAGGCGGGCGACATAATTCGACGTAATGTGAGTTTCACTTCTGCCGTGTGTGAATTGCACACACACTTTTTTTGTTCACATTTAACATGGACCATTCTGATCATAAAGTGGTATACCTGTACAGCGGGGTCGTAAGGGTCGTAAGGATCAGCGGTGGGTGGCGGCAGGTTCCAGACGCGAATGGTGCCGTCGAGGCCCCCTGAGAAGCACTCCTCGGAGCGTGGCGCCCCCATCGCGAGGCACAGCACGGGCGCCGTGTGCGCACGGAACGTGTACAGCGGCTCCACATCGAGGCCGGCTGATTTCTTAGCCGGCACGGTGCGTTGCAAGTTCCACAGTTTCAACGTGTGGTCCTCAGACGCAGTGACCAACGCCGCCTCCGTAGGATGAAACGCGAGCGCCCGCACCTGCAATGTTTAGTTTGCTTTCTAAATCTTATATATTTATTATTTTTATATTCAGCTTCTCAATTAATTTTTTTTTTGTGTACCGAATATAAAGTAACAGTTCGATAAATCATAATATATTAGCCAAAGAGCTATGTTTAGACTGGCTTATAGTAGCATAAAAATAGTATGGAACACAATACTGACTCCGTCAAAGTGCGATCGCAGCGTGTACTTTGCATTCCAAGTCTTCCGGAAGGACTCCTTGTTGGTGGTGGTGACGTCGTAGGCCTCAGGCTCGTTACTGACAGTGAGCTGCGCCAGCTCGCCGAGTGCCAGCGGCTCCTCGTCACCCTCGCCCGCGCCTGAGCTCACGCTCGAGCCCACACTTGAGCTTGAGCCCACACTCGAGCCCACAACCGTACCCACGCCGGTACCGCCAGATCCCACGCTTGGACCCACGCCCGCGGCCGTACCCGATCCCGTCGATACGCCGCTGCCACCTGCACACATTCACATATTATAACATCGACGTACTTCCGCAGTAGACGTAAATTTAACGCAGAAACTTCGCAGTCCCTATACAGCTGTTCGACAATATAGAATGAAATTCGTAAAAGGTACAATGTAACTGACCATGAATACTCACAATACTGGCAAAATAATGAAGACCGACCTTAGTGGAAATAACTGGTGGTTGCGAAGAGGAATGGATTTGGGCCTCTGTGGGGCGTATATTGATTAAAACTACTATATACTATCAACTTAAAAAAAAAATAGTACATTTTAAGTTAATTTCAGATATCAGTTCATTATCCACTCGAGTCTCAAACGCATATTAAAAAGTAATAAAGTAGGTAAATACATAAAAGCCAAAATCAATTTTATTTCCATAATGTTAAAGTTAATTAATTCATAAAAAGTACACCAACTTCAATGAAAAACAAATTATGGGTCTCTATAAAATTTTAAGGTTTCCCTCGATTTTTCTGAGATCCCATCATCAGATCCTGACTTTGTGCCAATGGGACCACCTGGGAAGTATACCCTTTTAAACAAAAAAAGAATTTTTCGAATCGGTCCAGGCGTCCTCGAGTAATCGGGTAACATACATAAAAAAAAAAGATTCCGACGAATTGTTACCCTTCTCCTTTTTTGAAGTCGGTTAAAAATAGTATTTAATAACGGCGAGTGTTGCCAATATTTGTGGTGCACCAGCGAACCATTGACATGTGACTGGATTATTGCATTATAAGTTTCATATCATAGGTAAATCAGTTTGATGGAACATATCGAAAATACTCTAAACTACTCCATTATTTGAGCTTAAAAATAAATCTAAGGTAATTATTCTCCAAACACGGCAAGTTTAGTCTGCTGACATGGTAGTTTGCTATTTTCATCTGGTATTATATACATAGGGCAGTTTCTACAAACATAATATATAATGTTCATAACGTGAACTCACCCACTGGGTATTCATCACCCTGTCCCCCTCCCACAGCTTCACTTTCAGTGAGCAGATTAAGCTCATTCAAAACTTCTTCAGCCTCATGATCTACCTCTTCACCTAGTCACAAGTAAATTGGTTAAAAAAGTTTACAAACAATTCAATTTGAAATTCCCAATACCTCCATCAAGCCAAGACGCATGAAAAAATAATTTGCTTAATTTAAAAACTTGAATTAGCATATAAATGCATCATGCATGAAACACAGGCTCTGTGAAGTCCCAAAAATAAAACTATACAGTTCACAAAATTAAGATTTAGCAATATTTTGTACCATGTTGTGGAACAATGTAAATCTTATATTCTGTGTCAACCATAACATGTAAAGATTACAATAAATTTCTGGGCTCATTTGCATGCCTCTCTCACGAAAGTACCAGAAGATACCTTGTTTACCAGCAGAATGGTGCGGTTGTTTGGCATCAAGATCATCTATTTCATCCATATCCATCTCCTGATTAGTCAGGAACTCGAAATTGGCGAACACTGCGGCCGTCTCCTGAACTGATAGTCCTTCTTCGTTGAAACCACCGCTTGCTGAAACGCCACTTTTACGTGGCTCTTTACCTGAAAACATTAAAACCATTGCTACAATCTAATAAGCATATTTCCATTTAGTACCAATACTAGAGCTTCTCATTAGTAGAGGAGGCCTGTGCCCAGTCATGGGACAATGTTTTATACAGGGCTAGTATTATTATGTACTACTATCGTTTTGGGGCCTGCAATATGGGACCCTCTCATTAGTAGAGGAGCCCTGTGCCCAGCAGTGGGACAATCTTTAATACAGGGCTAGTATTATTATGTAGTACTATCATTTTGGGGCCTGTTATTATTTTTATAATTAAGATTTGCAAAGAACTCAATAAATAATGCCAATAGAAGTCATAATCATTTGATAAATCTATACTAATACTATAAATGCGAAAGTAACTCTGTTTGTTTGTTTGTTACCTTTTCACGACTAAACGGCTGATCGGATTGTGATGAAATTTGGCATGGTGATAGACTATATCCCGAAGAAGGACATAGGCTATCTTTATTCTCAAAAAACAATCTTGAAAGGGGTCAAATAGGAGTTCAAAATTTGTATGGGAAATCCATAATTCCTTAATATACTTTTTCTCCCAAGCATGACCTCCACGCGAGCGGAGCCGCGAGCAACAGCTAGTTATTAGATATAGTAAAGTATGGAAGAAATCTACATAGTCAGCAAGTAAGTTTTAAAAGCCCAGGAAATCCATACAATTTGTCAGAAAGAGTTGCTGTTGTGTTCTTTTCACTTTTTATTTCATAGATACCTACCCACATTACTGAAAAAGTTCATGAAAAATCCTGCAGAAAACACATATAGCTAACATTTATTTTGTTAGATCTGAACTTAGGATTACATATTATTAATTTAAAACTACACACAAAGCTGTTTCTACAACCTCATCGGAATCTAAACATATATAATGAAATGAACTATTACAAAATTTTAACAGTAAATGAAACAACTCACCATAATCATATTTGCGGACCATATGGTTCATTGAGTAGTCACATCTGTCATGTTGTTGCTTATCATAGTTTCTATAGTTGGGATTCTCTGCCTCTTCATTGTTGAGACCAAGAAGGGCGCGCACTCGATTCGAGCGCACGTCCAGGATTGTGTCTGTGTAGCCGATTTCCTGTTCACAAATCATTGTGACATTTATTCAGTTATTGGATGAAATCATTTATTATAAGTGTGCATATTTTAACAACAATATTTATTATTAAAAATACTGAAATGTTTATAATAGTTAGACCAATCAGCAAAACCTTATTTAAATTAAACAGTTAGTGTAAACAGTGTCAGTGTACTGTAAATTAAAACAATTCAATACTTTGCATTGAGGATACTGTTTCTTTACGAAACTATAGTATTTTCATGTGTAATATCTTATTTCCTATTAAATAAAATAATACAATTCAAGTATTTTCCCTGTTACATTAGTTAATGTTTTGTTATTTAATTAAAGTAGTTCAAATTGAAGAAACCTGCATTATGCCACAACAGTTGTTCATCACAAACCTGCAGGTATTGTTTTATAAGTTGTCGACCCTGCTTCCATTGCGCTCGCTCGGCCGGCTCCGGCTCTACTGGGGGCTCCTCGGGTGGTGGGCGAACGTCTCCTTGTTGTAGCTCCACACCATACTTCAACTTGTGAAACTTGGCTCTTTCCTGTTTCAATGCATACTCCAGCATCTTGATCCGTCTAACGAGGTCATTTTTTAGATTCTCTTGACCCTTCCTCTCACCTTGGAGGAAGGCGATCCGCGCCTAATTGATAAAAAAGGTACTTAGTGCCTTAATGGTGGGTTAAGCAATGATTCAATTAAAACAAAGCTGATTACACACTATGAAGCAATTTAATAAATGAGGAACAGGTAATTTTTTTTTTTCTCTGTCAGAAACATTCACAGCCATGCATTCAACAACTCGCCAAAATTTTGTCACAATCAAATATATAGTATAGGCATATGTATGGTACAAACAAAGAAGCCCATCTTTACTTCTTTAAAAATATGTATGTGATATGACTTAAAATTAACATTAGTTAATTAGTACAGACTATTCTAATAGAAACAATTATTAAATACTAGCTGTTGCTCGTGGCTCCACCTGCATGGAGATCATGGTTGGGAAAAAATGTATACAAAGTTACTATTAATAAAGTGTTTTTACTGTGAATTTGAAATCGCTACTACCAAAAGTAACGAAGTTTCATATAAACTTCCAACCCCCATTTTGCACCTTTAGGGGTTAAAGTTTTAAAAAACCTTACTTAGTGCACACTTACATCATTCAAGGAATATTCATGTAAAATTTTATGCTTCTAGACCCAACAGTTTCAGCTGTGCATTGATCGAACAGTCAGTCAGCCTGTCAGTTTCTTCTTGAATATATATAGATATATAAACAACAATTATTTCAACCTATGTCCGATATAGACCTTGAAACCACTCAGCTGATTTCAATGATATTTTCTATATGTGTGTAGTTGGGTCCAACTTAAAAGATAGCATAGTTTTAGATCTGATAGGTGGCGCTGTTGGCGAGATCTGATTTTCTTATTTTTTTAACTTAAATTCGGTCCACAAAGAAGGTGGTTTATGGCAGGACAACATCTGCCCGGGATCACTAGTATATAACAATGAAGCAATTCAGATCTATTTTCCTTCATCTATTGATTGCATGCAGTATACATATTATCTTGCATGCAAATATGCAGTTACAAACATTTCCATTTTTTTACTATTTGTACTTTCTATGTGATTGTCAGGACCATTTTTTATAACATAACCTTGATTTATATTATTTTTCTAGTAATAGTCTGTGCCAATCTAAGACTAGTTTTTGGATTAAGCGAAATATAGTACCCCTTTGCCCATATTTTAACTAACTTTATTTTTGTTTAGTCTGTAGTTTGTCTAGTGCAATTTGTTATTAAAGCATTTTATGGGTTAGTGTGTTCTAGAGAATTAGCTGAAATTTGATGCAGCAGAGCATTAATATACCAATTATGAATGCTGTTGTCAATATTTATGAGGTGGCATGGTGCTCTCAATCAGGCATGCATCTTTACTACTCTTGTATCTTTATTGACTTGTAAAAACAAGCATTATTATGTAGTAGTGGTTTATGGCTTTAAATCTAATTCTATATAATCATTAACACTGTTACAATAGATGTGAAAAATAAAATGAAAAAGCTTCTATCAAATAAGTTTTACTACTGCTATCACTGTCCAGTATATTTTCACTGACATTTCATGAGGCATCATTTGCCTATATATTGTGCAATAAAAAAACTTACTGTACAATGATAAATTCTATATAATATTAATAAAAAACACAAAATTGTTTCTACCAATGTCAGTTTTAGACTTTAAAATCACTCAGCCATTTTCAATGAAATTTTGTGTATGTGTGTGGTTGGACTAACTTAAACAATAGGATAGTTTTATATCTGATAGGTGGTGCTGCTGTCAGGATCTGAATTTCTTGTTTTTCAACCAAAAATTCGATCTACTGAGAAGGCAGTTTATTGCAGGACAATGTCTACCCGGGACCACTAGTATAATAATATAATCTAATAGAAATCTTGTTTTTGAATCAATTATGATTATGTTCTAGCAAATAAATTTTTGTTCAACATTTTGAAAGAATTTAAATATATAGTTTATAATAAATAATATAATATATTGTTACACTTATATTGTTCATTGTTGTGGTAAAGCAATATACATGTCAATTTTGTCTACACCACAAATGATCCTTCCTCACCAATATACCAATACATATACAGTATATACTGTCTTAGTGGAAACTAAAGTTACGTGGCAGTCTTGAGGATGTATTGTAGTCTATGAAATTGTCAAAGGTGCAAAAAATTTATAACATAAATTACTCTTAAACTTGCTCATCTAAGTGCTTAAAACTCAAGCAACAACTGAACAGAGCATGAAGGACAGTGAAAGACATGACAGTAATTTTATTGAAGACTTTTACATTAAATAATTCCACTCTATAAATATTAAATAGTCATATTGAGTAAGGAACACCCCATCTTTTGTGTTCAAAAATATATCTTATCTTCTTTATGTAAAAAACTTTTTTCAAGTCTACCAGTATTTTTAGTCTGTGAACTCAGTAAAAAGATTATCCCAACAAGTAGATAATTGGTCATAAATAGTTCTTGTCTTAATGAGTGTAATGTGTTGAAGATTTACCATCCTACCAATGTAGTATATGTATCTGAGTCTATATACTAATATATTGAAAAAAAATATTAATGTTTGTTTGCAAAACAAAGCTTATTATTATCTTCCTGAAATAATCATTTGATACCAACGTATTGGTATCAAATCACTGTTGAGGCTTTATATAAATGTAACAATATATTAATATAATAATCTAGCAAATGGTTAAAAAATATTTTAAAGACACTGATTTTAAGTCAGCAATATCAACAAATGTTTAAAAATATGATTATAAAATAAATCTAAGATTTGTAAGATTCTTGAAGTTATACATAGGTGTATGTCTCAGATTTAATGTCTATATATATTATATACATTTATCTATGATATAGAGTAGAATTATCTAATACATGTTTGAATAATATATATAGTAGTTAAAAACGTAAAGAAATTGGCTTTATAAATTTGCACCTTTTTAAAAATAATAGCTACACACTTGATATACACTAGTAAACGCGATGCAAGTCTTAGAAAAAATACTACAAAAACAATGCTATACAAGTACCATGTAAAAAGAAAAACAAAAAAAATCACCTCAAACTCAGCTCTGTCCACCTCCCATTGTGATCTCTCCAGTTCGAATCTCGCCCATTCGTGTTGAATAAAATGCAAAATGCCCGGTATTGAATACTGGACAGTTTGACTAGGTTCCTCATTTTGTTTGTTATTTACACTAACTCCAATTTGAGATCCTACTTGGCCTCCGTTGTGATGAGATACGGAGTTATCATCCATGGCTGTGGGGATTTTCATGACATGGCCACCATTACCGAACTTAACTTGTCACACACCTATCATGTAGAACTACGGTGATTAACTATACGAAATGAAATACTAACACATTATTAAACCTATATTTAAAGTAACGTTCACAAACGACACCATTTAAAAATAATTTTTATCGACGATTTCATGAATGACAAAAATTATTGCATGACGGAAAGAAAAGTCGCAACGACGTCCGTTCGCTACATTGCTTTTTCTTTTTTTTTCAAATGTTGCCACTTTGTCAATTACAACCATAAACAAAGTAACTTTATAATATCGACTAAATTATTGTTAAAGGTCTACAAACTACAAAGAAATCTTAAAATATCAAAGAAAGAAACCAACCAAAGAATATTATAATATCACTTTGGCTATCACTATCTTACCATACTACACCTATAGCAAGTCATCGACGTAGTAAAATAATGTCCAATGATTTTTTTATCCTTTTTCCCTTATAATGGGAAGGCAAAGGGTTCTAGCTCATACAGCCTCGTCAATCGTGTAAAGACACAGGGCTGACATTCCTTTTATAATTCCCAGAAAGAGCAGGATGCACTTATTACGAAAAAGCTAAGAGCAATAGGAATAGACATACTATTTGCTGTCACTATCTGAGTTTCACAACTTTTTGATTTGGCCTTTTTTGTTGGCCAGATAGTCTGAATGTCAACGAAATATATATCCGAAATATATCCGTTATTGTGGAAATATATAATTATAAATTGTGTTTGAAAATACATTTCGCGTCGTATTTAAGTGTTTAGAACGTGTTGAATATGGTACATTGCAGTGTTCTTGGCTGTAAAAGCCTAAGTAAGCGAAAATATGAAAATATAATGTTTTATTCGTAAGTAGCAATTTTACGTTACTATTTATCAAGTTTCTGAAAAATAATTGTATAATATTGACAGTATACCATCTTCTAGGCATTCCTTGCTGCAGAAGTTAAATAAATTCATGTAAAACCAATTTAAAATTTCATGTATTACCTAGTCAAATTCGGAAGTTGTTTAAATGTCATTTGCCGCTTTTTACATCTTTAGCTGTCCATGCCAATTTTAGGTAAATTTAATATGGCTGCATAATACACATTATGGGGATACCAGCGTTTACGACATTTAATTACCTCTTATTTATGGTTAATGTCTCAGCGTTTCCCAAGAGTTTAATAAAAAAATAATACAGTTTAACTAACAAAATAAAAGTGAACAGTTGAACTAATTAATATCAGAAAATTACATTATAAAATATTGAAATTGTTATTGTATTGGCACTTTTCTATTGAAAATAAAATCGGGTGCAGGTACACATTATGTTATTTAAATATGTATATGTAATGAATGAATTTTATATAATTATCAGTATGTATTTTCTTATGCCTCGGTACCACAGTTGTAATTGCGTAAGTGAAACGACTGCTGGTCTGAGATCTCGGGTTCGATCCCCGGGTCGAGCCAAGTGATATTGGATTTTTCTATCACGAAATGCTCAGTATTAGCCCGGAGTCTGGAATTATGCACAGTATGGCGATAGGCTACCCACTATCACATCATGGGACGGTAATATGCTCGGCGAAATGTGGATGTACTAGTTACACCTCTGCCTACCCCTTAGGAGATTACAGGCGTGAGTTTATATGTATATGTGTTTATTATGCGTAATAGTACACTTAACATGGAATATTTAATTCATCTTCAGTATTGTCATAAGGTAGTGAATCTTTTCGCTTTCTTTGTCGTTTTATCCCTCGCGATGTTGTTATTATATTTAAAATTTATGGATAACTATCGAAAAAAAACATTCAACTGAATAAATAAATATAACAGTATTGGGGTTATTTTTTATATCTTGTGATTATTTGGCAAGACTGTTATAAACATGCACTCTTATAAATTTGCCAAACCTTTGTGCAAATCGGGTGTTGGCAGATGGGGTGGGTAGTCTATAAACTCTACGACTCGCTAATCTTCTCCTACAAGAATGCAGGTCGCAGGAATGTGTTGGTCGTCTATTATTTGCAGCAGTTCCTTGCGATTCTTCATTCTCTTTTGTTAACCACTACGTAATGGTCATCAAAAGTATTTGTCAAAGCTATGTAAATGTCAGGCCCCACTATGCTGGAAAATCTTACGTAGATAAAAAAGACAATATTAGAAGAAACCTATATACAAAATTAATTTTATTTAAAGGACAGTAATAATTATGTACTTGTTTTGAATTGTTCATTGTTAATAAAGTTATTATGCCTATTATGTAACTGTGAGTTTTTGTTTCAAGAAGTTATTACTATTCTTATATTATGTATACCCGTATTAGGCCAGCGTGGTGGACAAAGGCCTAATCCCTCTCATTACTAGAAGAGGCCCGTGCCCAGCAGTGGGACAATGATTAGTACAGGGCATGTATTATTTTATACATTATGTCTATACCTAATATTTTTTTTAATTTTATCTTAATTTGAAAGACGCACGCCTAAGATTTCAAGAACTGGGTAAACTAATGTTAGTTGGTAACCCCATAGAGTTCATCTGTCCCTTTCGGGTGCACGCCTATGCCTGATCTATGGTTCTATATACTATATCTATGTGTAAAGATATCATGTTTTTTTTTCAGTATGGCATATGCCAAGACCGCCAAGTCTTTAGTTTATTCTTTCTATATATGGTTTTTTTTCAGTAAGGCCTAAGCCAAGTCTTTAATTCATTCTTTCATAATAGGAATTTTTGTATTCAGTAAGGCCTAAACTATGTCTTCATTCTATTCTTTCAATATATGTTTTTTTTTTCAGTAAGGCCTAAGCCAAGTCTTCATTCTATTCTTTCAATATATAGTTTTTTGCAGTAAGGCTTAAGCCAAGTCCGCATTCTATTCTTTCAATATATTGTTTTTTTTTTTCAGTAAGGCCTAAGCCAAGTCTTCATTATATTTTGTGTGTCCAATTTTCACTCATTAATTCTCCGGCCGAAGCCACGTCCCTTGTAATCACAAACATCACATCACATTCCCGCCATTCTCCATTTTTTTTCTGTTATGTAGGTTTCTTAAATGTATCTGTTGTTTTTTTTCTAAACTTTATAAACGACTGAAAGGGCAGGAACGTCTGTATGAGAAAAGACTCTCCTCTTGTTTAAAAATACATTTTCTCCTGTGTATAAAAAAGCCAAAGTTTCTCCAGCATGAAGCTCCTGCAGCCAGTTCGAAACAGAAAGCAAAAGTTATAATAATAATAGTAAATTCTGTAAATTTTTTCCTTAGAAAAGGTCAAAGCCCCAATATTTTTCCATTCGTAAGGCCGAAACCATGTCTCAAATTGTTCAATAATTTAAATTATATGCATTTTTCTTTACTTTGGTAGCTCTGAGGATACGTAGCCTGCGTCCACTAAGTATCCTACATAAGGATATGTATCCATCCCCTGTAAAATCTTATGCATGCCGGCATGCAATGTTTGACAGGCGAAAGTCGCCCTTATTGACATCGCAGATTTCATGATTTTAAACATTAAATTTATTTATTTTGGCTTGTATATTGAAAAAGAGTAGAATATTCATAAAAATATAGTTATAATTTTATATTATTCATATAATAAATCGCAAAACACAGAGTTCGCAATTTCGCATATTTTAAATTTTATTTACTTTATTTTGTAGGCATTACAATACAATGTTGTTATGAATACCCTTTAGTTTTTTTATGAGTTTAGAGGGTAGATAGACACAATATAACTGTTTTATGGGCTATGTACCCTACCTTACCTTCGAAGTTTGAAATTCCCGCGTTTTATGTTAGGTTCATATCTAGGTTGTCAAAATGTTGTCTCTGATCGTTGAGGGGTACAGTTGTGCATTTACTAAGAATCCGATTGAAGGACTCGTATTCGTGGGTATAAATTATTAAAAAAATAAGAAGCGTGCATCTTTTCGTCCGCCATTTTGTTCATTGAGATTATTGTTAAAAGCCTCAACAGTGTTTTCGAGTGTATTAATTACTTTGCCATAATTTCACTAAATAACGTAAAAGGTAGTTGTAATTTCTCATTTTATTGGTATTATTTACATAGCGGGAGCATTTATTTTAAGGAAGAATTAATGTTTCGGCATTCCATCGGCCTGAAGCAAGACGCTTCTTCTAAGCACGTTTGAATTTTGAAGTTATTGTGTTTTATTACAGGTAAGATGTCACGGTATGGTGACTGTAAAGTGTATGTAGGAGACCTGGGCAATAACGCTAGTAAGCCTGAACTTGAAGACGCCTTCTCCTATTACGGTCCATTGAGAAATGTTTGGGTGGCCAGAAATCCACCCGGCTTCGCTTTTGTAGAGTTCGAAGATCCACGTGATGCTGAGGATTCCGTAAGTTGCACGTAATAATAAAATAAATACTGCAAAATAATTAATGTGGATACATAATTTATTTTCTTTATAGTTAATATTCTTTTAGGTTAAAAATTATCATGATTTATCAAGAATACAAATCCAGTGATTTATATAATAAACAATATTACAGATTCGCGGATTAGACGGTCGCACAATATGCGGACGTCGTGCTCGGGTAGAAATGTCGAACGGTGGTCGCGGATACAGCGGCCGCGGGCCTCCGCCACGGTCGCGCGTGCCGCCGCGCCCCTACGATGACCGCTGCTACGACTGCGGTGATCGCGGACACTATGCTCGTGATTGCACACGGCGCCGCCGCCGCAGGTGACCACTCATCTCGTATTCCACTGGCACGCCAGTATTTATTGGCATGGAATCTTCTAATCTCGGGAAATCCGAGGATTGTACATATATTAGTAAGATTGAGATGATCACATTAAAATATAACTGGCACCGTTAAAAGATTCCATACCAAAGTCATGGATTCACTTATACCAATGATAACTGTGTTATAGGTTATCATTGGCCTGTGCGCCGAGACCGAACTCTTCAGTTACTGCACTAATTGTCTGCGCTACGTAGTTTTCACTTCGCGGCGTGTGCTCCGATTAAGGCCGCATCGGTAACCTCGCTCCGCGTACTACATAGCTACAGGCTACGTGCACGCTCCACTATTTGAGAACTACATTGAGTTATATTGTCTCTGCGCGTCGCGTCACTCGTCTATTGTACTCACTGCGTGCTCTCAGTGAGTTACACATTATTATCACATATTTGTGTTCCGAGAAGGCCTCCAAGCTGTCATACAAGGTTTTTTAGATGGAGGTAATAAGTTTATTTGAAGTGACAATAATGAGACAAAATCTTGAAATCTGAACAGAAAAAAATTGTCGGATTTCGTGCCCGCTCACATTAGGTAATTTTACCATTTTAGAGTAACCACTGAAACTAGGGACCAGAACTATAAAATGTTCAGCCTTTATGTCTCACAACCCTGTTCCGTGTCCAGAAATCCTATAAACCAAAGTTACTATATTCACAAGCAAACAAAATTTATAAGGCATGCATCTTAAACTACATTGGCAATTTATATGTTATTTTTATTTAGTATCCAAAATCATCAGCATTTTATGTATACATTAATAGTTACTATGACTGCAAGAACTGCTTATGTGTTAGCAAATAGTGCCAAATCAGTACTGGTTCTGGATTCACATATAAAATTATGATATCAACATGGTATCCAGACTCTCGCAAATGATTTTTTAATCTTTAGTACTTAAGCCATTCTTGCACTCACACATTCATTTTGGTTTTAATTAGTTGTAGCACTGTGTCTAACTCAAATTGATGTAACATAAAAGCAATTTAACAGTTTGACTATGGATTCTATGATAATTGATTTTAATACATTGTCTGGGGCACAACACACCTGTTGTTATTAAGTGCGTATGCTAGCGGCAAGCAGAGCACATAAAAACTGGCACTATGAGCAAACAGCTTACGAACATAATATGGTATGCTCGTAGTGCCGACGAACAAACAAATGTGTGGGGTGCGTTTTTGCGTATAAAATTTGTACGCACCTAGAGTCGCCGCATCCATATACAAGATTAGCAGAAAGGGTGTACAGATTTTTGTTGTTTTCAGGCATACTAAGTGATCGGCCGTATGCTTTGTAATGCAAAAAAAATCTGCACCCGGCGTGTACCGCCACGTAGGTGTTCAAGTTTCATGCGTAATCCGAAAACGACGTCTATCGCACAGCAATACGCGGCTTGATAACTAGATAATAATATAATCCTGTTATCGTGGGGCCTTAGTAGAACTGTTAGTAATTGTGTGTTGTTAGGTTAGTCTAGAGTTGCCAACCGTCCTGTTTTCCCAGGACATGTCCTGGTTTTTAGAGTGTCCTGGGATGTCCTGGATGTTTTAAGCAGCGTCCTGGGTTTTTTAAGCGCCCTGATAAGGTCCTGTATTTTAAAATTAGCACATCACTTTGCAATCCTTAGTTTTGGGGGTTGCGTCGGCTCGCAAGTGTTTACGCTATTTTAAAACAAAGATGCGTCCTGTTTTTAAATTGAATTATCCTGGTTTTTCTAACTAAAAAAACTAAAAATCCTAGTATTTGAATTCCGGTGTTGGTAACCCTAGGTTAGTCACAGTGCATCTATGCCTCAATATGAACCTAAACGTTGTTAAGTAATTGATTGTATGTTCCAGCCGCTCGAGGTCCCGCAGACGCACGCGCTCTCGCTCGCCGCGGTCCGGTTCCCGCTCCCGCAGCCGCTCCCGGTCCCGCTCTCGCTCCAAGGCTCGCTCCATGTCACGCTCGAGATCACGGTCTGCATCCAAAGATTCCAAGAAGTCGAACTAGTTTAGAACTACTGTGTGAATGTTAAATATAATTAGGCGTATCCTTCAGGAGCCAATTCAAATGTTTAAAGCAATAACACTGAATCCACCATGTTTCACTTTAAAAATATCATTCCTATGTATAATGATTTTATAAGACATCAACATTGATTTATGATCAATAAATTTAGTTTTCTGATAATGGCTGTTTTTTTAACCCGTCTTGAAGAGGCGCTCAATTTCGACACCAACACTTTACTACGCTAACTCGAATTTTAGGTAAATTCGTTTGTTTATGCCACGTGGCTTAAACTGTAGTTATATGTAATAAAAAAATCGTGAAGAACTATACGACAATAATGAAGTTATAGAAGAAGAAAATAAAGAAGTGGTGGTGGTTGTTTGTAATCGTGAGCGGTACATACATACATATACTCCCACGCCTGTAATCGCCGAAGGGGTATGCAGAGGATTGTATCCTTATAATTATTACTGAGATCCTATTAAGGACTAGCAAACAAAGAAATTTAACTCTTCAAAGAAGAACACAAGTCGTGATGGGGTTATTGCACGGGAATTTACAGGAATAGATTTTTACATATACACTCACGCCTGTAATCCCCGAAGTTGTAGGCAGAGGTGTAACCAGTACACCCACTTTTCGCCGAAACTCGATCCCATAATGTGATAGGGGGCGAGCCCATCGCCACACCGGGCACAATTCCAGACTCCGGGATCATACTGAGAATTTCTAGATAGAAAAACCCAATATCACTACCCCGACCCGGGGATCGAACCCGAGACCTCAGCACAGCAGTCGTGACGCAATGCGTGATTGCATGCGCAATTATTACACCGAGGCAGTCACGTGAACAGTAGCGTAGCTAGGCGTAGGCGAAGTGGGCCCTCGCCCACGGCCTCGCACTTAGTGTAACGAGAGGCCGTCGGTCGATGCCCACACTAAGACAAATGTTTGTGTGACAGACATATTGTTTCGGGTCTGGGGACCGTAGTCCCTCGTCTTTGGTCCCTCGTAGTTCTTGATACCGACAATTTAGGTTTAAGTGTATTTTTGAATATGGTATTTTGGTGCAAAACATTAAAATGTTTTGAACTGACCATGAATACAATATTACGGAACGTCAGTGTATTCATATTTATCAATCTTCTTGTCAACGTATACATGGTATAGGGGCTGCCCTGCTTGAAAAAATAAGACCGCAAATGGAGAAAATACTCACCAGAGTAAAACAAAGCACCTTTATATGTTACACATTCCAATATAATTCCTTTCCTTTTATCACAAATAAACAAAAGGACCATAATATTGCAGTAGGATATAAAGTAACACTATTATATCTATCATCAAGAATTTTCTTATATATTTTACTAGCTGTTGCTCGCGGCTCCACCCGCGTGGAGGTTATTGTAGTTTCAATAGGGATCCTTATGTTTTTCTTGCAATTAAAATAGCCTATATTAATCAGTGGTAATGTAGCATTCAAATGGTGAAAGAATTTTTAAAATCGATCCAGTTACCTTTTCAGCGAATTCGTTACAAACATACTTACATACAAATCTTTCCTCTTTATAATATTAGTATAGATATAACAAAGTAGGAGTCGTGAATCTACAGTAGAAATGACTATGTAACATCAAAGTTGCCTTTTTGACGCTAGTATAATCCTTATTGCGAATGTTAGAAAGCTTACATAAGTTCGCCTTTGAGATCTTTTTCTATTGTGTTTTTTACGTTGCGTGATAACCAATATGATGTATATGGAATAAGTTATATCTTGCCAACACAAGAATATATAAAAAATAAAAATAACGTCACTAATAATCTTAGATAATTTTTCTGTATAAATATATATTTAGTTATGTATCTAAGTCTACGAAAAACATCAATTCTTATCAATAATTTACTCGTGTTTCACATAATTGATTGGTACTGTTAAGTAATCCTTTTAATGGGACTAGTTGAAAATATTTTGAGACAAGAAATATGTAATTAAATATTTGCAATAAATAAATAGAACGCCCAAATAAATATAAAATTTGAACCATATATTAGGGTATTTCCTATTATTAGAAATATCGAGGCAATAAAAAAAAATTACCTAAGTGGGAGTAGTAAAACAGAGTGCCTTCCGCGCTCCGGTGTTCAGTTCAGTTGTTTTGTGAAGTAGACTAGGTGTTAGCCAGGATATTCGTGGTTCGTTCTCGGAGTAGTAAGTGTATATCATTGTGTAAACAGTTCAATGGTCGCGTAGTTCAGTTTAGAGGGTAATGCTGGTAGATTAATTATAAACAGAAGCCTTAAGTGAATCTTGACATGCGTTTATGTTAATATTAAGCACTGAGATGTGTAGCAGTTTGGTGTAAATCAATCAATAAAATCATAAACATTGTATTTGTGCCTTTTAATTATCCATCTTGCATAGTTTTGTTGATGTTCCTAACACATACATACTAAGCCCAAAATTTACTGGTGCTAGGATTACTCAAGCGCGTCACTTTACATTAGATAATGTATTTGAAAGTGGCTCTGAGCTCAGAGTTTGCGCTATTTCTCTTTAGGCATCTCAGCATACGAATAAATTACATCCAAATTCATTTTCATTCAGCCACTGTTTAGTGTGTAGAAACAAAATCTGATTAGATTTTATTGTTTATACTTATAATGGGTGCAAATTTGCCATGGGGGCTTGAGCGAAAATATCAAACACCAAAATAAGTAGTACTGCATGAATGTTTATTGAAGTTCCTTTTCTAACTGGAATATCTCCGCAATTATTGACACTTGACTGTACTCACCAACAGCGTAGGTATTTGTTGCGAACATTCAGCAGCGCGTGTCGTTGCGACGACGCGGCGCGTAGCTTAATCATTAAACATTATACGTATTTAAAATATTCAGTAGTTAGTTTGCATAGTCCCATTTTAACAATATTTGATTTAAATTTGACTTACGGTCATGTGGCGAAATAAACAAGGCGCAGAAAAATTTACATTACGAACACACATGCTGTATCCACGCCGCACTGTGGATCGAAAATCGGTTTTCGAAGACTTAGGAATCCGAAGTTTAAATTGTAATGTTTTATGGTTGGAATGGCTCCTATTTATTACTACTATGCTCGAATAAGTCACATGAAATAATTTGGCTTGAAAATTAAGGAGATATAATTTTTTACGAAAAAACTGTATGGAGCAGGTATATAAAATTAAGATATCTCGAGAATCGCAAGGTTTCCGGTTATTTCCTGTCATACGGTTTTAATACTGATTATTTATGATTTTTTGGTATACTCAGAAATACGGTAATCGCTGCACAAGTTTGTTTAAAAAATACTCAAAGGTTTTAAAAATTATATACATTTATTTAACACTAGGTGTGGCTCACGACTTCACCCATGTGATAAGCCCGCCCTACTACAAAAGAATAAATCACTTTAGTTCCATTGCGCCATTTGTTTGATGCCAGTGCCATTTATTGAAAATTTTGATGAAAAAATCAGATTATTTCCCACGGGAGCGAATTCCCGGGATAAATGGTAGCCTATATGTAACTCAAACACATGGTCTATAGGTGTACCAAATTTCATCCAAATCTGTACAGCCGTTTCTGAGTTTACTTCAAACAAACATCCAAACGAAAGAAATGTATGGAGCGGATATATAATAAAATTAAGATATCTCGAGATCTACACGGATTTCCATAATATCCTTGCATACATACGATTATTGTACTAAATATTCAAAAAAAATGGTATACTTTAGCTGCAAAATACAAAGAAATTATAAAAAAAACAGTTTCTTCTGCAAAACTTTCGGAAGAAAAAGCATTAGGCTTGCAAAATAATCAATAACTGTAACAGATTCTTCAGCGAATATTGCGCTGTATTACTTGATATCACAGTAAAAAGACTAATTGAAAGTTTCTCAAACAGTGTCGAAGACAGTGAGTTGATTCTCATATCAAAGTGGTGATTTGATGGTGCTTCCAGTCAGAGTCGATATAAACAGAGAATGGACAGCGACCAAAATGATAGCAGCATTTTATGGACCAGAAAAATGATTTTGGCTGGATCTATGTGACTCATATCCGTTAATCATGTCTTGAAAATAAAAATGATGTCACATTCAATGTGTAAATTTCAGGCATGTTCAATGGTAATTAATGCCCCAGTGACGCAAAACGTTTCTACAGTATAACGAAGTCAATTGTCTCCAAAATTATTTTGATTATAAATCACTTCAACTAAGATTAGGCCGCAAATAAAGGCGTGAAGTATTTTTGGAATGGTACATTGCATGTTTAACCCTATATTGGAAATCTTATTGTGGTGGCCATTTTGTACATGTCTATAGTTACTCTGTATGTTTTGGAATTTTGTTGTTATGTTTCGGTTTACAGCATACCCAACGCTATTAAGTCTGTATCGTGTTTTAAGATTTTTCTGCATTATCTGACAACACTTAAAGAGGTATTGCGACAAAGTGCTGGTGGTAGGATATTCATATCCGCCCGGATAGCGACCACCGTACACAGGGTGTAAAACCCGCCATAGAGGCACACGCAAGTGTGTCGCGTTCCGGGGTCAGCCAGTGTACATCCGGTTTTTCTCGGGGGTCTAGAGTTGGAGCACAATGTTTTGCCATTTTGCGGCCTTCTGAGTACTCTGAAGTTTCGTAATAAAGTTCATTATACATGTATTGTTTTATAAACTGATTGGATGAGCAGACTTCTCAGGGATTTCTTGGAACTCGACGTGAGTTTTTGGGATTTGTTTCGCGCGAACGATGCGCGTGTATATCCTCTTCATTTTCTAAAACGCGGTCCGAAATATGTATTTTGTTGTTATAACCCATTGCGACAAAAACACTATGAGTTCATTATACGTTCCATTTTATTGTCCACCTGTCATGAGCCGTGACATATTTACAACTATAATTTAATAGTCCAGTTATATACTGACTTATAATCTCTACAAACCATAAGTTATATTATTATCATCACAAAATGAGCAGTTTTGATTCAATAAGCTTGGTATTTCTTACATCTCACATTCTCATGTATGGTTTAGGTCAAGAATTCAGAAGTCAATCAAATGGAATGATTTTTAATACAAAATGTATTAACAAATATTAAAATAAATGTCTGTTTAAATGCCAAACGCTTAATTATTAAACTTCAAAAAGAAATAAAATATTAAGTTTTACTGAACACATCCTTTTTTAATGTATCATAGTTTTGTTTACTTCTTCTGTATTACAATAAATATAAACATAAAAATATCATTTTTTATGAATTCCACATTTTTATTGACGACAAATTCTACTAAACAGAAGTGTATATTTAAATAATCATTTTTCTTGAGGTCATGTGTATGTGACATTACTGTAAATACTCTAAACAAAATTAACTTAAAGAATGACATTAAATATAAAATATTAAAAGCATGTTATGCAACCAACTTCATGTCTCTAACATGGTTATAATATTAATGAGAGTTCCATGTCTAATAAAAAGACAAATACTCACTCTGCTATCACAAAACATCTCCATTTGAGTAGATCTAAACAGATAAAACATGAATCTTATAGACCAGTCATTCTATTCTCTAAATAGAAGACGATAACTGCGGAATAATAATATTAAGACATAACATCATTGCTTCCACGTAACAATGTAATTAACAATCACTGGTGTGAATAATCTTTGGGCTTTTCTCTTCTTATTTATTCTTCTCTGGTTTCTTTACCAAATGAGCATTGATTGGATATTTGAGTTCTGTTCTCAGTTGTTCATTATGCTCTTCTAACGAGTTCACAGCATAATGCAGCACAAGCTCGTTTAATGTCCTGTAATAGATAAATGTCATCAATTCTTTTATCAAATTGTTACGCTTATACGTGTTTCCGCGAAGGGGTGGGCAGTGGTGCAACCTACGGTTCGACGAGCTTAATTCTGTCCCGTTATGTTATAGTTAATAAATAATGTTAAAATCATTATAATTACATTGTAAGCGCAGGGATAGCCTAATTGGCTGTGGTACAGACTGTCACAACGAAGGTCTTATGTTCGAAACCAGCACAAATGGCATACACTAATGACTTTGCTAAAGTTAACTGTATATTCATTGTTAATCATTGCTTGCTTTAAAGGTGAAGTAAAATCTAACCCCTCTCATTATTACAAGAGGCCCGTGCCCAGCAGTGGGGCAATGTTTAATGCAGGGCTAGTATTATTAATTACATTATTACGTAATGATTGCCTCGGTGGCGCAGTGCGTAATTGCGCATGCGTTACGACTGCTGCTGTGCTGAGGTCTCGGGTTCGATCCCCGGGTTGGGTAAAGTGATATTGTGTTTTTCTATCTTGAAATTCTCAATATTAGCCCGGAGTCTGGAAACTGTGCCCGGTATGGCGATAGGCTCGCCCCCTATTCCTATTCGAAATTCGTTGATAAGTGGGTGTACTGGATACACCTCTGCCTACCCCTTCGGAGATTACAGGCGTGAGTGTATGTGTGTGTGATTATTACGTAAGCATCAAAGAAGGGTTTCCTTAGATTATTTTTGATCACATGTGTGGCTGCGAGGTCTCAAACACTACGAAAAAAGAACCTTGATTCAAATAGTAGTAATAGACAAGTGGAATGTTGAATTTTATAAAACTCCAAAAGATTACATTTTTTTTTTATAATATAGTCCGATAAACGAGCCAGTGGGTCATCTGATGTTAAGTGATCTCCACCGCCCATGAACATCCACAATACCGAAAGTATCATGTATGCGCTGTCGGCTTTGAAGGACAGGAATAGGGATTATGGAAGGGAAGGGAGAATCTGGGCCTCCGGATATCTCACTTACCATACGAAACGCGACAGTAAACTGTCCCTTTACGTGGTTTTCTGTGAGACAGTAGTACTACCCCGGTCGAGCCGGCCCATTCATGCTGTAGACAAATATGTCTACAGCGTGGCTCTACCATTTTACTTCTAAGCATGACATAATATACTAGAGATGATCTTTAAGTCTAAGTGTAAATTCTGCACACGCAGGGTCCGTTATATTGGCGGTACGAGCATATAGTCTAATACCGACACACTACATACACAGAGTGTGTATGTAGCACCAGCGAAAACACAATAAGTGTGTAGAGGCCACATACGTTTATAATTCTTTTAACACGCTTGGCATTTACTGGCTGCCTAGTGCTAAACTATACATACTTAAAAAGTGTTAAAACATACAGTCTGTCAGTCTGGTGTCTGTACAGCAATAAACTAAGCAGACTTTAAATATACATATTAATGGAAAACAATAATAAACACTTACTCATATACATTATATGGCTCTGCAAAACCATATCCTCGTTCAGTCTTAAATATAATGCAGTGGTAGACCATATTGTTACAGCATATAGATAAGGCCAGTTGTCCTGTAGAATTAGGCCGTATTAAAAATGTACCCTGTGGCTTGCCTGCTAAAAGTTTCTCTGCTTTCTCACGAGTACAGTTCACTTTCCAGGTGATCGTTTCACGATGAGCATATAGCTCCTCCAGTTTGTGAATGTTATCATCTTCTAAAGCTTCCAAATACTCGTCCGATTTACCTCGCCCTTGTAACCATCTGAAATTGCGGAAAAATATTTTATATAAGTAATGTAGAAAAGAATTAGGTACTAAAAATTTCACCCCTAAAGTGCCATAAGAGAATGAGTAACATTATACATGTCGACTAGTACAATAAACACTTCTTGAGAAATCATATTACAGTCAACTGTCATGCGCTATCTTAGGCAAATTAACTCTCTTGCTTTAACTGTTACAATTAAATCTTATTTTAATAATGACTTTATATTTATAGTTGGTAAAAACATCATTTATTAAATTCATTTATAACAGTACTTTTTAAAGTATTTCGTTAGGTTAGAAATTTTCAGGTGTAAAAATTAATTCGGCATTTCAGTAGGTATGGGAGCAATGGGAGTTCGGATTTAGTATGTTTGTTGTTATACTGTACTATTACAATATACTATTAAAAATGTCGACATTCTAAATTAAATAAAAAGGTAATAACAGTTTTACACCCTTTTTCCGTCCAAGAAAATTAATGAATATTAACCAAAAAATTCGATACTTTAAATTAAATAGAAAGAAAGAAACAAACAGGTAGAATTCTCTCTGCAAATTATTTTCTGGAACACTGAAAGTTTGAATATCTGGATAAATTTTAGAAACTGGTAAAAAAAACGTACACTTTATAACGATTCTTTACATTGTAAAGTTCCAGAACGTCTGATTTTAATCTAGTTAAGTCTCTCTCAAGTAACAGGTTCGATTCCAATGTGGATCTTAATATATCATTTAGATCTGATTTCGCTTGTTTCAAACTTTGTAGTTTAATCTCTAATTGTCTGTTGTTTTCAAGGACTATGTTCTTCTCATGTGGTTGAGCCTCCGCTTTCATTTTTTCTTGTAACTTAAGGTGATCTTCGCACATTTTTACTGCTTCCCTAAAGGCATCGAGAGCTTGTCGTTTTAAATTAACTTCTTCTCTTAAGCGTGTATATTTATAGAAACATGGGTTATAATCTCCCATTTTTAGTACGTATTTTTTATGTATTTCTTTATATCTAGTTTCAAGCGTTTCATCACTAATACTTTCACCACCCTCATTTTCTTGATGTCGTGATAATGGATACATAAGCCTGATGTCCAGGCTACTATTGCAATGCGCCAGTGAGTATTCAGTGTAGAAACGAACGAGATCAACCACTGATTTAAACTCAAAAGGCTCACAAAATCCATAGCGACCTTCATGGTTATATATTTTTATTAGTTTGTTTGTACCTCCTTTCCTTAGAGTCAGTGTATATCCATTATCCTTGTTTGATGCATTACGCACCAAAAAAGTACCATCACAGGTATCTCGGAGTTTCTCTGTGGCTTCATCTCTGTGGAAAATTATATAAATATAAATATGAAATCAATCCAAATCAAGATCATTATTATCTTAACAGGTTACTTGATCATGGATTATATCTAGCAAGAAAAAGAAACCTTTATGCGAAAACATTAAAAAAATTTACTGTAATTATTATTTCAAACATTAATATGAAAGAATGTGGGACTGTAGTGAGATCACTGTCTCCCTTGCATGTTTTTACTGGTGATGGTTTTAGTTGTCCAATGATTTCAACAAATTTAAATGCGTCCTAACTTACATATTTTTAGTGAGTTTACAAAATTCTTTCAAGACATAATTCTTCTAACAAAACTTATTGATTAAATAAAAAAATATGATTTTTTATGAGACACTGCCCCTAAGCTAAGCTGAATATACAAGACTAGTTATATAAGATTTTCAAAAATAATAATTAAAGTGGAAAATAATAAAATGGGACTACCAGTATACATTTGTTGGAGAAACATAGTTATAAATAAATGTTTCTCACATTCTTGACAACTAATTTTACAAAGAGTAGACAAAAAGTTGTTGATTTGCTGTAGAATGGTTGTGGAATCAGTTGAAAAAGTAGAAATTATCAACTATTGCATCACTGCTGAGAATCTGACATAATTTGTATAGATACTTATTTTGCATAGTAAAGTAAATCTCTATTATGTGAAATACTTCTGCAGCAACTAAACCTAGACTTAAGTAGCAAACCAGTTGCTAGTAAGCGTCAAAATGTAGGAAGGAGCTAAATGATAAATAGAACTAATTGGAAAATGCCCAATGGCTTTTTTATGATTTTGATTACTCAACTTCAGCAAAATCATGGAATCAATGGCACCATGGGAATCAAGGAAGACAAATTAAATAAACATTTGTGAAAGTGTGCCTTATACATGTCTGTACCCAACTGGATAGCAGCCACCATAACCAGTAATTTTAGACTGGCATAATTCTAATGACTTGAAAGACACAATATATCTTAATAGGCAATTTTGTATTTGGACTGCACTCAGCTCTTACCATCTGGTGTTTATAGTCACTTTGCCAAAGATAAAGAAGATAAAGAAACAGTTATTTAATTTGTCTAAAAAGAAGATATGATTAGTAATAAATATACTTCAAAGATTTTTATTTTTATGTATATAGAACTTTATGTTTAATTTCCTAATGAATAGTTTGTTAAATTTCCTTTTACCCTCTCAAAAATATAATTTAACCAAAATAAATATTTACAGTTTATTCTAAGGTTTCTTTTCTTATGTACTACGTGTATATACATATAAACCATAGGATTCATTAACAATATACGATATATCCAACATTTACATACAAGGTATACTATTATTGGTGTAATTTGGTAAATACTATAATTTAAAAATAAAAAATGAGAAATTATTTATTGAAATACTCTTCAATATCCATGTATATACATATTTATTTATTTATTTATACACTTGATATACACTGTATATAGACGGACTTAATGCCAAAGGCATTCTCCACCAGTCAACCTTAAGGTGGTGCAGAGATAAGTAGGGTAGGTGCATAAAGATAACCAATAAAAAACATTATAATCAAATTAGGATGGACATACAGTGTAAACTCCATGTAACGTCACTCTATTTAACGACAAACTCTCTTAAGCGTCGAAATCAATTGGCTTTGGTTGGTTTAGCTTGTTTTTCATACAATGTTTCACTCTATATAGCATTACACCCACTCTCAATAACGACAACAATTAAGTTGCTAAAATTAGTAAAAACTGCGCAGCTGTGTACGATCTATTGTCGCTTTATTATCCTAGCCCGCAATAAACTCGACTGTCGGCATCATGCATACCGAACTTTCTAAGAAATTCATTCTTTTGTTTACAAATTGGGATTGCTTGCACGTGTAGACTGTTATTGACCATGATTCATAACTAGGAGTCATGGATTATCTATACCTTATCATATTCTTAGTTGCTCACAAACTTGCAAACTGTAAACATGGCTACTAAAAGAAAATCACTGTGTATTGACGAAAAAGTTTTACTGATACGCGCAATAGAAACGGGAGAGAAGATAAGTGATGTTGGCAAACGCTTTGGATTTAGTCGCTCTACCGTGTCCACAATATGGAAAAATAAAGAAAAAATCCTCCACGCTGCGGGCGAGGGAAAATCTTCCAAAAAATTAAAGAAACCTATATACGAAGATTTGGATAAAGCTGTACTATCATGGTTTCATCGACAGCGCCAGAATAATATGCCTATCTCGGGGCCGCTCGTGAAAGCTAAGGCGGAGAATTTTGCTGCTGAACTTTGTTTAACTTCTTTCAAAGCATCAGAAGGATGGCTCGGAAAATTCAAGCAGCGTCATCATATCAACTATGGTAAAATAAGTGGGGAAGCACGAAGTGTTGATGACGACCGCCTGCTTACAACGGCTTCACTCACAGACGAAGAAATTTTGGATTCAGTGAGAAAAACTGAGGATCAAGAACAAGGTGATGAAGAAGATGAGACGGATGAGCCTGAGCTTCCGCCGAGCATTAAAGAAGCTCTGGAAGCAGCAAAATTATTGGAAAAATATTTCCTTTATAACCAAGATGCCTCAGTATTGCTAGATATTAATAAAATAACTAAAAAAATACAACAAAATTACTGGTGCAGCAAAAGACGTCAGACAAAAATAACAGACTATACTCAATAGCGTTCAAATAACATTCTTTTTTATGCACATAACTACTAACAATAGTCAGAAATAAACTTTTTATTTTTCTAATTCTGATGTTTCTTCTCTCCATTTAACGACAACTCTCTATAACGCCATAAAATGCACAGTCCCTTCAGTGTCGCTATATAGAGTTTACACTGTACATAATAATATTGATAAATAAATATATATAGATACATAAATATATACATAACATAAAGTAAGTATAAAATAAATATAATATACTATGAATTAATGAGGTGATTCTGCAACTCCGTCCAGAAGACATTGCTGAACTCTCCACTTGAAAGCCTATTTGGTCATGCACAACCTGATTTCGAGGGGGAGTGAATTCCAGAGAAGTATATATTGAAAGGCAAAAGAAGAGTGAGTGAAGTCAGAGCGGTGAGAAGGGCACTTAAGAAGAAGGTTGCTGGGTGAACAGAGGTTTCTATTGTGAGTATCAGTAAGATAGATAAAGTGAGAAGATAAATAAGAAGGAGATGTAGGAGAATGTTGAGATGAGAACATATTATGATAAATGTTTTAATTTATTAATTGGTAAGTACCTATAGTTGGACACAGAGTAGACACTAACAGCATATTATGTATCTATATACAGTGTAAACTCCATGTAACGTCACTCTATTTAACGACAAACTCTCTTAAGCGTCGAAATCAATTGGCTTTGGTTGGTTTAGCTTGTTTTTCATACAATGTTTCACTCTATATAGCATTACACCCACTCTCAATAACGACAACAATTAAGTTGCTAAAATTAGTAAAAACTGCGCAGCTGTGTACGATCTATTGTCGCTTTATTATCCTAGCCCGCAATAAACTCGACTGTCGGCATCATGCATACCGAACTTTCTAAGAAATTCATTCTTTTGTTTACAAATTGGGATTGCTTGCACGTGTAGACTGTTATTGACCATGATTCATAACTAGGAGTCATGGATTATCTATACCTTATCATATTCTTAGTTGCTCACAAACTTGCAAACTGTAAACATGGCTACTAAAAGAAAATCACTGTGTATTGACGAAAAAGTTTTACTGATACGCGCAATAGAAACGGGAGAGAAGATAAGTGATGTTGGCAAACGCTTTGGATTTAGTCGCTCTACCGTGTCCACAATATGGAAAAATAAAGAAAAAATCCTCCACGCTGCGGGCGAGGGAAAATCTTCCAAAAAATTAAAGAAACCTATATACGAAGATTTGGATAAAGCTGTACTATCATGGTTTCATCGACAGCGCCAGAATAATATGCCTATCTCGGGGCCGCTCGTGAAAGCTAAGGCGGAGAATTTTGCTGCTGAACTTGGTTTAACTTCTTTCAAAGCATCAGAAGGATGGCTCGGAAAATTCAAGCAGCGTCATCATATCAACTATGGTAAAATAAGTGGGGAAGCACGAAGTGTTGATACAAATGTGACTCATGATTGGATTAACAGAGTGTGGTCAAAATTCATAGAAAAATACGCCCCAAGTGACATTTTCAATGCTGATGAAGCAGGAATTTTCTATAAGTTGACTCCAGATAAAACTCTGAAATTTAAAGGGGAAAAGTGTGTGGGAGGAAAGCTTTCCAAGGAACGTATTACGGTGCTTGTGGCTGCTAATATGGATGGCACAGAGAAAAAAAAGCTACTAATAATAGGCAAATCGAAAAATCCGCGCTGTTTTAAGAACATCAAAAAATTGCCAGTGACGTATAAAGCTAATAAATCAGCTTGGATGACCAGTCAACTTTTTGAAGAAGAAGTGCGAAAGTGGGATGCAGAATTAAAGGGACGAAAAATTTTACTTCTTGTTGACAACTGCCCTGCCCACCCTTTTATATCAAACCTTCAAAACATAGAGTTGGCATTTCTTCCTCCAAATACGACTAGTGTCTTACAGCCAATGGACCAGAGTGTGATTAAAAGCCTCAAGGGTCACTACAGAAGGAAATTATTGATGGAGCTAGTCGAATCTGAGGGTAAAACTTCTGTTAATATGCTGCATGCAGTAAATTTTTTATCTAAAGCCTGGGAAGAAGTGACACCCACAACTATACAGCACTCTTTTCGACATGCTGGACTTTGTACCAATTCTACGAGTGATGAGGTGGAAACAGAATCTGAGTTTGAAAGCGACGACGACCTTCCATTAACTGAGTGGATTCAACAATTCAACATGGCAGGAAATACGGTAAATCTTCAAACCTACATTGAAGTGGACGACCGCCTGCTTACAACGGCTTCACTCACAGACGAAGAAATTTTGGATTCAGTGAGAAAAACTGAGGATCAAGAACAAGGTGATGAAGAAGATGAGACGGATGAGCCTGAGCTTCCGCCGAGCATTAAAGAAGCTCTGGAAGCAGCAAAATTATTGGAAAAATATTTCCTTTATAACCAAGATGCCTCAGTATTGCTAGATATTAATAAAATAACTAAAAAAATACAACAAAATTACTGGTGCAGCAAAAGACGTCAGACAAAAATAACAGACTATACTCAATAGCGTTCAAATAACATTCTTTTTTATGCACATAACTACTAACAATAGTCAGAAATAAACTTTTTATTTTTCTAATTCTGATGTTTCTTCTCTCCATTTAACGACAACTCTCTATAACGCCATAAAATGCACAGTCCCTTCAGTGTCGCTATATAGAGTTTACACTGTACTTATAATTTAATTTGAGAGCCTCTATGGTGCAGTGGGCCAGTAGCCGGCTGTGAAATGAGAGGCTGTGGGTTCGATTCCCATAAAGATAAATGTTTGTGTGACAAACAAATATTTGTTTCGGGTCTGGGTGTTCTGGGACCATAGTCCTTCATAGTTCTTGATACCCACAATACAGGTTTCTCATAGTGTATGACTGTTGGGTGTATTTATTTAATTATTGCTGTGTTCTAGACCCTTTTATAAAACATCATTAACTGCTACTGTTATTAAAATACAGTGTAAACTCTATATAGCGACACTGAAGGGACTGTGCATTTTATGGCGTTATAGAGAGTTGTCGTTAAATGGAGAGAAGAAACATCAGAATTAGAAAAATAAAAAGTTTATTTCTGACTATTGTTAGTAGTTATGTGCATAAAAAAGAATGTTATTTGAACGCTATTGAGTTTAGTCTGTTATTTTTGTCTGACGTCTTTTGCTGCACCATTAATTTTGTTGTATTTTTTTAGTTATTTTATTAATATCTAGCAATACTGAGGCATCTTGGTTATAAAGGAAATATTTTTCCAATAATTTTGCTGCTTCCAGAGCTTCTTTAATGCTCGGCGGAAGCTCAGGCTCATCCGTCTCATCTTCTTCATCACCTTGTTCTTGATCCTCAGTTTTTCTCACTGAATCCAAAATTTCTTCGTCTGTGAGTGAAGCCGTTGTAAGCAGGCGGTCGTCCACTTCAATGTAGGTTTGAAGATTTAATTTTTTGGAAGATTTTCCCTCGCCCGCAGCGTGGAGGATTTTTTCTTTATTTTTCCATATTGTGGACACGGTAGAGCGACTAAATCCAAAGCGTTTGCCAACATCACTTATCTTCTCTCCCGTTTCTATTGCGCGTATCAGTAAAACTTTTTCGTCAATACACAGTGATTTTCTTTTAGTAGCCATGTTTACAGTTTGCAAGTTTGTGAGCAACTAAGAATATGATAAGGTATAGATAATCCATGACTCCTAGTTATGAATCATGGTCAATAACAGTCTACACGTGCAAGCAATCCCAATTTGTAAACAAAAGAATGAATTTCTTAGAAAGTTCGGTATGCATGATGCCGACAGTCGAGTTTATTGCGGGCTAGGATAATAAAGCGACAATAGATCGTACACAGCTGCGCAGTTTTTACTAATTTTAGCAACTTAATTGTTGTCGTTATTGAGAGTGGGTGTAATGCTATATAGAGTGAAACATTGTATGAAAAACAAGCTAAACCAACCAAAGCCAATTGATTTCGACGCTTAAGAGAGTTTGTCGTTAAATAGAGTGACGTTACATGGAGTTTACACTGTATATATTGTTTGTCATTATATTGCTCTTGTTTAAGACCTTTAACAATACAGACAAAAGTAAGAAACACAAATAAGGCTCACTATTTCACTACTATAATAAATCAGTCTGCTAAATCCTAGCATACATTAGACAGTGTTTGTCATTATTTACTTGCCTTGGTTGCCCACTGTTTTGTATAACATACGTAAATTGATTTTTCTTTATCACATTCCAAGGCGTGTTCTCATCGATACATAATTCACCCTTTGGGCAAGGTATGCGCCTGAAAAGGTCCTGACCATAGGCGTTGCATTTCGGATGATAAGCAGATTGGTTTAAATTTTGAAACATCACTTGACATGCTATCTCTTTGTCGGCTATATCTCGGCTTTTGTAATAATGTAAGAAGAGTCCTCTATCTAAAACTGCGAACGTCATTGGGTATTTGAAAATATCTTTCGAAGTAATGTTTCCGAATATATATCCATATGTTTCTTTTTGAAAGTGAATGTCGGTCTTCTGGAAACCAAATTTCACTAGAAACTTAAAGAATTCATCCGTGGAAAATTCTCCTGTTATGTGCGTCGATGATACGAAGAGAAAAAAGCAGCAAAATATCAATAAAACTTTAAAACACATTTTGGAGTCGACACTCTACGTGCAATATCAGTGCTTCTAAAACAATGTTATGTTCTCCTCTGAGTAATTTCTTTACTAGCCATGCTTTTCCCATTTATTACGGTTTAGTAAACAGTATCTAAATTAAAGCCAGGTAAAAATTTTAGGAAAATACAATGATAGATGATCCACGAAATTATTATATTATCTTTTTGGAAATATCAAATAGCAATTACTTAATTTTCTTTTTTTATCTATGCATAGCCATGGATACATGTCCTTCAGTCGCCTAAATTCTTACTATATGGAGGGTGGCCAACTTAAAATTAGAAATCCCTGCCTCATTGCCAGTTGTAATTGCGCATGCGCGGCGTTACGACTGCTGTGCTGAGGTCTCGGGTTCGATCCCCGGGTCGGGTAAAGTTATATTGGATTTTTCTATCTAGAAATTCTCAGTATTAGCCCGGAACCTGTACCCGTTATGGCGATAGGCTCGCCCCCTATCACATTAAGGGACCGAAATCCCGCGAAAAGTGGATGTACTGGTTACACCTTTGCCTACCCCTTCGGGGATTACGGGCGTGAGTGTATGTGTGTGTCATGTATCATAAGGTTGTCGGCCGTGCGGAAAATACTGGCAGCACTTTCCATTCCTACATGCGATTTTTTACTTTAATCTTATGTGAATAAAATTGATTTTGGCTTACGATCATACTCATTATCATTTAAACACATACATACATACATACAGAACGAATATAAATAAATACATATATATAAATATAGGTATGATTAGTCACATGGCGCTTTCTTATGGTTATGGTTGGAGTTTCATATCATACCTAATACATATATATGTATCTGTTAGTCGCTAGGAACTACCACTCAATTTTTATTGTTTACCACTAGACTCAATTATTATAGGTGTCCCGTCTCCTAGTATTTTTACCAGTGGATTATGTTCCCGTATGACCAAAACTTTCAGGCATGTCGCATGAGGCATTTTAAATCATGGTTATAGTAAATTAGACACGCGAGAAACGAACAATGCATATTACCTACAACTAGTAAACGAGTGACTAAATACACGTAACTTGAGGATTTTAAATTTATGAATAAGCTAATTCATTCGAATGGCTATTCAGTTGTAATGTTACCGATTACTGAAGTATTCGATTCGAGATCAACATCACTATCACCCACTAAATAAATTCATGGCGGATGTTGATAAGTTATTAGCCGAGTCTACTTTTATTTGTAGATTTTGTAAATTGGACTTTTTTATTGCTATAGAGGTTTTTTTTAATTCGAAGGAGTGCGATTTTAAAGTGTATGATAGTTTAGGATGTACCTACTTTCAGTTAATATCCTTGAAACGCAACAGTTAGTTATCTATTCTAAACAATCGTGTTCATGCTCCTGCCCATTTCCTTTGTGATCTACATGTCCATTATTTCACAGTGTCGGATAATAATTTGAACGTGTTTTGATTGTCAGTGTATCAGTAAAGTTAACTATTACATATGCATTGCAGTTTTCAGTGTACAATAAGTGAAATAGGCATATAACTTCTGTGTAACCTCGAGGGCGGAAGTCGGCCACTAACTAGCGGCTCCGATTTCTTACACCTCGTTTGCAAGTATTGCTGTGTTTATCTGAATATAAATTTGAATATTCAAAGACGATATACGTACAAATTATGCAGAATTCATAAGATATTATAATGAATAATGGTTGAAATAGGAGCGCCTCAACAAGCGTCAGATGATAGACTAGAGAATGCTGAATGGTATTGGGGTGATATCACACGGTATGTATACACGAATGTGCACATTTGAACTAAACCTGCTACTGATTGAAGCATTCGACATAACTCATTATAACAACAGGAAAATTATATATATGTATATAAAAGTTCATAATACAGTGTTGACTCTTCATAAGCGAATGTTTACATTACCTTCCACAGATTCTGGTATGTGTCTATGGTGGCTTGTTATCTGGATGAGGACACATGTACATGGCACCATTATTCTGGTGCCCCATCTAAGGACAATAAAACCCTAACAGAAATACCACAGACGATACAGTATGACTTCTGGTTGGTAAATGGAAGCCCCAATTTGTCATTCTACAACACACTGCTATACCAATTCTCGTTTGATAGACAAAACACTCTTGAATTGTATCTTGTGTTTTGGCTGTGTTATATAATATTGTTGCCGGTGCAAATCTATGCTGTAAGGTAAGCTTCTATCATAAAAGTTACATATTTTACAAGTATGAAACACATATGCTTGAAATCCTTATAGAGAATTTTTAGGTATGTAGGTTCCCTTACTATGTTTTTCGTCACAATTAAAGCAAGTTATAAGAAACTGTCTATATTATTAAGAAATAAAGTTAAAATGCTATATTTAAGCTAAGTTATTTGCAAATTAGAATGTGGAACTACTACTTATTTGTCTTTACAAATACTGATCTGATTCTAAATAATCTTTACTGATAAAAATATCCCATAGTATTCAAGGATAATGTTCCTATTTGTCCTTGAATGCTTGCAATTCTAGAATGTTATATTTTTCATTGTGATAAAAGCAAGTTTTAGTAAGACTTGGGAATAAAAATTATTTTATATGACGGGTCGACCGGTCATAGGCCGACAAGTTACTAACTGTTTTAATGATAATTCACGAATGCCGCACCAAAGATGAGGTGCTCTTTTATATTGTGATTTCGTTGTGACCCACTCCTCTGCGAGTGAGATCACTCGATAAACAAGTCAAAACCACCTTCAAAATAGCAAAACAAATGGCAGTACCCACAGTTTACAATAAATAAAGTTATTTGCAAGTTCAATTCAATATCTATATTCATCACGATCCGGCATATATAAATAACTAATTTAAAATGCAGAAATATGTTCCCAACAATCAGTCTACATGTGTATCATGAAAATGTTGTACTAGTCCTAGTAGTATTTACTATCAACATTTGATTATTTATGCTTAAATAATAAGCAGTGATGTTTTTATGTAGGGCTCCAGCTTATTTGTTATACTAGGGCTCTCAAGCCTTTAGATCAAATTTGGAATGAGCAGTATTTTGATTTTATTAATACAAATTTGTGTATTATTATCTCAATATGTTTATTTCAGAACCCAAAAGCATCCAGTTACAAAATTATTCACATTCAGTCTTGTACTAGAGTTCATTGCTCTCTGCTTCAATGTGTTGCACACTGTAAAGTTTGCTGCGGATGGTGTGGGTTTTGATGGTCTTGCGGTGGCTGGAGATATTCTGGATATAATGAGCAGAGTGAGTGTATTTTAAGGTTTCGGCCTGGAATTTCATCACTCATATTCACTGTAGCGCTAGAAATAGGTGACATGTGTGCTACAAAAGCTCTAAATAATTCAGATTTTGTAATATCTGTCATTTTCTAGATCCACATGTGCTGTAATGCACTATCTTTTAACAGATTTTGGTAGAACATGCTAAGCACAAAAAGCGCTGTTTGTCACGTCTACACAACAAGGATAGTGGGTACCTTGAGCCTTTAGCAAAAGCTGGCTGCCAATTCACTCCTGTTTCTTAGAAACAATTGTACCAGACTATTAACTCAGTAGGATGGACTCACACTGTAGATAGACCTGGTAGCAGTGTGGCTGTACTGTAATAAAAATATTAGTATTTTCAATAATAACCAGAAGTAACGGCATTAAAGAGACAGACACAAATAGTTTCGTTAATATCTATGTATTCAATATTTTTAGTTCCCTTACTATACTATAATGTTTATAAATACTTCAAATGTAAGTTGCTTTTCCAAATTACTTATTAAATATGATGATAATTTTGTTTCAGACACTATTCATGCTACTGTTGCTTTTATTAGCAAAAGGCTGGGCAGTGACTAGATTAGAGCTCACATACAAACCGCTTGTGTTTGGTGTTTGGATTGTCTATGGAGTTGTCCATATTTTACTCTATGTTTGGAATACAGTAAGTAAAAACATTTAACAAGTTAACATTATAATTTAATAGTGATATATAGATGATAGTAATAAACTAGTTAGTAAACCATCAAGCAATGTAATTAAAAGAGCTAACTAGGATAAAGCCCTCAATTTCCAATTTGTTTGAGGTAGGGCAAAAGGTAGGGTGGGACTGTCGAGACCTGCTCCTCCTCAGTCTTACTCAAAGCTTATTTTTGACCCGATTTTTGAAGAATAATGTTTTTTTTTTGTTTTTTTTAACTGTATTTATATATTTCTGCATTGTCTCATAGGTTTATTGGCGGAATACTTAACTAGAAAATCTGTAAAGTCCAAGGTTCAATTCCTAGATTGATCAATCCGTTTTTGTGTCTGGGATTTTCTAACGGAATACATAAGTTGCCCGAGAATTTATGGTCTATATGGCCATATTCTCGCCATCCAAATCTATGTTTTAAAGTCACATACACATACATGTTGGAGTATACATTGGAAGTAAAACACAATTGTAGGGTACACTCACTTTTTAATACAGAGTTGTTCACTCGACTAATATTAAAGTAAGAATGAATCACATTTCAACCTACTCGGCTTTTATAGACGAATGTAAACAAAATCCGGAAGTAGTGGATGTACAATAAATTGGTAAACTGAAGAAGTTATGATTGCCTTTAAAATTCTTTTACAAATTAATAAGCAAATAAAATGACCTAATTAATTAAATAACAATAAATAAGATTGACATAATCAAATGAGAGTATGTAATAAATTGCTAAGTTTTAAAATCGTCGCTATCACGGCCATTCTGCAATAACGCTCGTGCTCTGAGCGTAGATTTCAGTTTCAGATCTGTAAAAAGAGATATTGAATAATTAATTATATCTGACAAATTTTAAAGCCGCGGTTTTGGCAAACATTGTGCTCTTTTATGAGCACGAAATTGCGCTCTTTTATGTGGCACAACATGGCGCTCTTTTATTTGGCACAACTTGGCGCTCTTTTATTTGGCACAACATGGCGCTCTTTTATTTGGCACAACTTGGCGCTCTTTTATTTGGCACAACTTGGCGCTCTTTTATTTGGCACAACATGGCGCTCTTTTATTTGGCACAACTTGGCGCCCTTTTATTTGGCACAACTTGGCGCTCTTTTATTTGGCACAACATGGCGCTCTTTTATTTGGCACAACTTGGCGCTCTTTTATTTGGCACAACTTGGCGCTCTTTTATTTGGCACAACATGGCGCTCTTTTACGTGGCACAACACTGTGCTCTTTTACGTGGCACAACGTTGTGCTCTTCGCTATCACAGTCATCATAAGAAGAAAACTATGTTTGGTGTAAGAATAGATCGTACATGTTCATGTGCTACTACTACAATCTTTTTTTTTTTTTTTTTTTTTATATTCAGTTTTAAAGTTCAGTTTTAACTTCACACCTAGTTTTATATTTTGTTGACCCAATTTATTATTAGACCACTGAGTGTCTTCACACAAAACAAATTCGTTAACTTTAAAGGGTAAAATGCGGGTTGTTTTGGAATTTAATTTGTTTTCACTTTTTGTTGCTTGTTCGGTCATTCTGTTAGTTGCATCTTATATCTGATGTCTATCAGAATGATTGTAGTTAGAGATAGTTGTTGAAGTGAATATTTCTTTTTAATTAGTAACTAAAGGGAGAATAGCCAATTGCCTTTCATTTTGCGATGTAAATGTAACGCATATGTTCAGATGTTACACTTAAATTTTCCTTCAATGATAGTACGGATTAGTCTCTCGGTTTAACTATTAGCTCTTGGCACACAACGTGTTCAATGTTACTAGAAAAAAAAAATTGATATCCTGACATTGCTGGTTCCCTATTTGTAAAGGATCGGTTCCTAAGCTGACATATCATATGATAAATTTTATACAACATGCAAATTAGTATCTAATATCACTTCGTTAATCGTAACGACAGTGTTAATGACTTCGTCTAAAGGAGAATGACCAGGAATATTTGGACCACGGTACAAGTTTGCGTCAATTCCAAAGTTGTTTTAAATAGTCTATAAAGTATCCAAATACTATCTAAAGTTTACATTTTTGGAATTGGAACGCGGGTTTCCATGTTTTTTGTGTAATAATAATAATTTTTGTGTAAACTGTAGGTATATAAAGATTTAAACGTAAGACTAGGCAGTATGGTCGACTGACTATAGCCTGTCCTTTGGACGAATAATAAAAGATAAATAAACTAGGTATCATTACGTCAATGAAAACTGGTAGTCATTTTTAGTCAATAATATGTCTGATTCAAGTTTGAAAAGAAATCCCCCATAGAACACAGACATTCTGTTTGCCAGACGACTACAAAAATAAATAAATTAATTTAAATGTTGTTTTTATCTTGAGGCGCGAGAAAAAGCAGTACCAAGAATGGGCATTCTCCATTACTGTTCTGCCGTTTTAACATGGTTATTGTAAAAGTTGGATGTTACACTTACCGAGGTAGGTAGGTACATAGCCGCCAGATTTATTTTCCGATACATTACCAATTTGTAGAGATGTGGAACTCGGAGAGGTCCATTGAGACAAGCCTTCATCATGGCTTGGCAGCTTTCAGCATGGCTTCATCATGTTGTGAATATCCTCTGAGGTTTATAAGAGAGTCTACTTGCTTGCACCATTCTTCTATTGTAAGTTGGTGTTTATCAGGATCAGGAATTCGGCGAGGTAAATTTCGCAGAGTCGAATATTTTGTACAGCTGAGTTGTTACTTCTTCTGAATACCATATGTTCCAAAAGTTCAACATGGCGTCGAAATAGTACTAGTCTTTTATCATCAGGCACTTTCTGATCATTTCTAGGATGATTTGGCTGCCGTAAAAGTGGAGTGTCACGACGAGTTTTGTTGAATGTCACCGTCATTGTCCTTAAAATATCTCGATATAATCGGTTGGGCGTTTTTAGGCATCCCGTCTTCTGATGTTGGAGTATACATTGGAAGTAAAACACAATTGTAGGGTACACTCACTTTTTAATACAGAGTTGTTCACTCGACTAATATTAAAGTAAGAATGAATCACATTTCAACCTACTCGGCTTTTATAGACGAATGTAAACAAAATCCGGAAGTAGTGGATGTACAATAAATTGGTAAACTGAAGAAGTTATGATTGCCTTTAAAATTCTTTTACAAATTAATAAGCAAATAAAATGACCTAATTAATTAAATAACAATAAATAAGATTGACATAATCAAATGAGAGTATGTAATAAATTGCTAAGTTTTAAAATCGTCGCTATCATACATGCGTATCTACTCACGCCTGTTATCTCCGAAGGGGTAGGGAGAGGCGTAACCAGTACACCCACGTTTCACCGAATTTGTTACGGTCCCATAATGTGATTGGGCGAGCCTATCGCCATACCGGGCGGGCTCAATTCCAGACTCCCAGCTGTTACTGAGTATTTCTAAATAGAAAAACCCAATATCATATAGTACGTATGTACGTATATATATTTCACGCATTAACGCATGCGTAATTACAACTAGGCCATCGGCAGTCAGATTTAATATCATTTTCATTCAATATCAATATTTCTTTATAGACTGAAGTGGATATAATAGAAGAGATAGATGAGTATCAAACATGGCCGGGCTGGCTGATCCTATCGCTGCGGGTCGCCATTATGACATGGTTCGTTTTAGAACTGAGGAACACAATGATGTATGAGCACAACATGCCCAAGTTGGATTTCCTGTTACATTTTGGCGCGTCCAGTCTCGTATGGTTCGTGTACTTGCCGATCATAGCGCTGATTGCGTTACAGATCAGCCCTCTGTGGAGGTTCAAGTTTCTGTTGGGTAAATATTGAAAATCTTTATTATGTGTGCCAGTATTTACTGTCATTGCTATGGTTAATTTTTCGTATTAAACGGGATAAAGTGGAGGTTTCAGGTGCCCGAAATTTAGTATTTTTGATGGTTTTTACTTGTTTAATTTCTTTGTTAGGAATGTTGAAGGTAAGACCTGTTTTTAGTAGTTTTTCATACTGTATGAATGTTGATAAAATTAGTAGTTTTAAGGACAATTAGCATTGGAAATTTTATCGAGACAGAACGTTACGTAATAAAACCATATTGTTGATATAGTCGTACTATGCAGCCTTGCAAAGGAAATACATGTACGTTAATATAATAAATCTTTGGCCAAATAACGCGTAGCTGTCAAATAAAATTTAGGTATTGAATTTAGTCAATTAATATGGTAACTATATATAACTATACGTTGCCCACAAAATCGATATAACCGTTTAAGCTAACTGGCGTACTGTTGGTTTACATTCAAGTACCACGGTATGTACCATATAGTGTGTAGTGCAAACGTCAACAACAATTCATAATAAATATATTTGGGCCGATAGTCATTTTATTTTCAGATATTATAATGCTGATGATTGATGTTTTTAGGTATAACTTATTCAGCGGACTGCCTGGCGTTCTGTGTAATGGCACATTTGTTATGGCCAACGCGATCTGAGCAGTATTTATTACTTGCACCGTCAAACTATACAGGTAAGATTCTTACACTTTCATAATAGATGTAATGATGTAATGTAATTATTGAGTGACATTTAAGGCTAAACGAAGCGAAGCAAAACTATATAACTATAACATACGTATACGATAAATAACCCAACAGTGACATAGTCCTAACCCCACTTTAATATACGAGTCTTGTGTCGTGGGAATAAGTAACTATGAAAGACTTTTGGTCTGACAACACCCAGATATAACAAGTAGTTGTGGATCTCACTATGTTTAGTATCGGTGCGGGGATCGAACCCACGTCCTATCGTTTCACAGCCGGCCACCGACTCACTGCGCCCCAGAGGCTGTCAAATGTTATACAATGTAAAATTCTATTTAAAAATACTCAGTATTAGCCCGGAGTCTGAAACTGTGCCCGGTATGGCAATAGGCTCGCCCCTATCACAGCATGGGACCGTAATAAATCCGGCGAAAAGTGGGTGTACTGGTTACACATTTGCCTAGCCCTTCGGGGATCACAGGCGTGAGTGTATTATATATGTATATAACCGGTAGGTATATCCAATATTTATTTTAATTTTATTATAATATTTCGCCAAATTTCAGTCCCATAATGTAATAGGGAACGAGCCTATCGCCATACCGGGCACAGATTCCAGACTCCGAGCTAATACTGAGAATTTCTAGATAGAAAAACCCAATATCTCACATCATATATGTGTATGTATGTAAATATATTTCAAAAGGAACATGTTTCACAGCGGGTATAGAAGAGTTAGACGAATTCAACGAGTCGCCGCATGTGGTGCACAGTGATACAGTGGCACTCACCACCGCCGAGAGTATCAACGCAGACGACGAGGAGGTCATATTCACAAGACCCTCGCACAAGAATGGCACCACGTTCTCATAGCAACAATCACCTGAACACCACCACGAGACACGACATATAGCATCACTATAAAATACGGTTGCCAACCAGAATGCCAAAAACTAGTATTTGAAGTTGGACAAACCAGAAGGGTTACCCTTACACTTGATTCCAATTTAAAATTGGGATTGGCTTCGAAAACTGTACAATTGGCACTCTTGAACGCAACACCAGCGCACGATTTAACTGAATACCGCGGATTTTTTAGTAACTAAATTAAATAGAATATTTCCGATTAAATTAAATATAGAGTATTTACGATCGCTAGTTCGTAAATATTCTACTTTATTTATTTGAGTGAGTTAGAGTTCCAATATCTTCTAGATTGGAATTGAAACTGTCTCAAGTTCGAGATTGGAATTGATTTCAAGAGTAGGCCCACAGGACAATTCAGTTTAAAAACAGAATGTGGCATTGTTTTAAATTAGCACTGGCAGCCTGAACAATGGCGAGCCGTGAGGCCGCCCGTAACATAAACGTTGCGAAAGTGGCGCGTGAATAAAATGCAGGATCTTATCAGGGTGCTTTAAAAACCCAGGACGCTGCTTAAAAACTATCCAGGACCACTAAAAACCAGGTCATGTCCTAAAAAAACAGGATGGTTGGCAACTACTCTAATGCGGCTGTCAAATTTAAATATCACGGTATTGGTACAGTGGCTCCAGTCTCGACATACATAACGCTCGCTTATCAACCGATATCGGTTGGTATGACATAATGAACTCATCATAACAATCTTTGATAGTCTCGACACTTCAAAATATAGATGACTAGCTGTTGCTCGCGGCTCGGCCCGCGTGGAGGTCATGTTTAGGGGAAAAAGTATACAATAAAAAATGACGGATTTGCATATAAACTTTCATCCTCTATTTTACCCCCTTAGATATTTCCAAAAACCCTTCCTTAGTGGATGCCTACGTGATAAAAGGTACCTACTGTCAAAATTTCAAGTCTCTAACCCCAGCCGTTTAGGCTGTGCATTGATCGATCAGTCAGTCAGTCGGTTTCTTCTTTTATATATACCTAGTCAGGTCATAAATTCTGTCACATGTTTAATATAAAATAATTGAAACAAGTTTATTCATTATGTAACCATTTATATACCAAAATGAACTTAACAAAACATAGATTCTTATGACACTAAAGTTTATTCAAAATGACCTCCGTGATTTGGAATACAGGCCTTCAATCTGCGCGGGCAGTTGTCTATCGCAGCACGAACGAGGTCCATGTCAATATCGGCGGCTGCCTTAATCAAGGATGTCTTGAGTGACTCCAAATTGGGATGAGGCTTTGAGCACGCCTTTTCCTTCAAGTGTTGCCATATCTTGTAATCTAACGGATTCAAATCTGGACTGGAGGAGGGCCAGTCTTCGTGCCGGATGAAGTCGATTTCACGCGCCGCCAGCCAGTCTTGTGTGCTCTTCGCTCTATGAGCTGGCGCCGAATCTTGTTGGAATACCCAGTGCCTGTTATTGAACATGGTATGAGAAACAGGTTCCAGAAGGTTCGTCAGGACTGTATTTTGATACACAACTGCATTCGTTTTTACACCTTTCTCACAAAAATGTACCTCTGTTAAGCCCCAATAAGAAACTCCCAACCATACCATGAGCGAGGATGGAAAATGACCTCGTTGGACACGCGGAATACGGTTGCTCGCTTCTTCACTACTGTGTGCGTACACCTTATCATTTTGTTTGTTGTAGCTCTCTTCTACGGTAAAATTTTTTTCAGCTGAAAAAATAATTTTCCGATATTTTTTTCCCGCGTACCGCTTCAACAAAGCGCGGCATCTCTTCAGTCTCAGGTCCATTAGACGAGCATTCAAACGATGTCCTGTTTTTCTTCGATATGCCCGAAGCCCTAAGTCTTCATTTAACACCCTTTTCACCGTGGTTCTGCTTAACCCCATCTGAAGGGCCAACAGTTTCTGCTTACGTTTGGGATTTCTTTGAATTCGCGCCTTCACAGCTTTTATCACTGCTGGAGTCCTAACAGACCGAGGGCGGCCACTTCTTGACCTGTCATCTACACTAGAGTCTTCATTGTATCGTTTGATGGTACGATAAACGAATCTTTTGGTTATATTCAAATTTTTCAGTATGTCAAAAATTTGAATTGGCGCGTAACCGCAACGATGCAACGCAATTACTGCAACACGGTCTTCTTTAACCGTCCACTCCATATTTAAAAATGAGTAAAATTCTAAAAAGTATACATTTTTATTTTCATGAACAATTTGAAATTCGAATTCAATAAACTTTTTTGTGGCCGCAATTCTAAAATAAAAGTTTTTACTGTGTGACAATACTTATGACCTGACTGTGTACAGATTAACGGTATTATTACGCATTGAAAATCAATGACGGTCAATGTCTTTGCCGTCAACCATCATGATAAGCGAGTGTTATGTATGTCGAGACTGTAGCCACAGATGTTGGCGAATTGTCGCTATATGGGAGCAAGATATGTTTCAAGCCGTTGTCGAACAAGCATGAACAACGTGACTTAAGTCTTATACATATTTTTAACATCACAGTTGGTATTTATATGTATTCTGATTGTCTACAATTTTAAAATATTGTTGATGTATAGACTATAGGTGTAATGTATTTTTTTTAATGGCTGCTAAATAAGATAAGTTATGTTCGGTAGCAATTTATGAATTGCAGGTAATGGCTGTTTTTACCAACCTCAAGACAGGTGTAAGTACTATGTCAATTACTAAAACGTTAATTCTTTCCATCAACAGCTAATTCCAGTTATTAGTAGTGCGTAATGTTATATTGCAGGCCGGCATGATTGTGTTGAGTAGCGAGGGATAGATTGTCTCTCGCTACTTGATACTCTAACTGGACGGCACTGCGCTTACCATCAGGTGCAATGTGGTCACTTTGCCGTGCCATAAAAAAATTACATGCAGCATTTCTTTTGGTAAATATAATCACATCGGAAAAGACACACATTAGAAATATTGACTATTTAGTTGCAATCGATTAAAGGAAAGTTGTTACACAAGAATTCTCCCCACTATTTAAAGAAATATATTGAAGCTTAGTTCGTTGTTGAAAACGGCCTTATGAACATGAATTTAACTATCGAATAATTCGGAAAACTTTAGTATAGAAAGTACACATTATGTTTAATTTTAAGAACCCTAATCATTCCCACGCCTAGGTATTACCTGGAGACCTCTTGACACTCGATTCCAATTTAAAATTGAGATTGGGTTCGAAAATGTACGCACGATTTAACTGAATATTTAGTAGCTAAATGAAACAGGAGTATTTACGATCACACTCGATCGATTTTGGCACTCTTGATTAGATTTTGACATTGACGTATCGAGTTGGAAATCGGATTTGAGGATTTTTGAGGCATTGTGTTAAATGGCCACACTGATTGTCGATTGTACTTCGACAATCAGTGACTTGATGAACACTTCAATCCAATAACAAACTCGATTTTGTCAAGAGCGCCAATATCTTCTAGATTGGAATTGAAACTGTATCGAGTTCAGATTGTTTTGAGATTGGAATTGATTTCAAGAGTAGGTCCTTGCATTGTACGTAGTTGTATTAAGTTTATACGTTGACTGCGCCGCACCGTCTCCATTCTGGTTATATAATTATGTCACAATGGCCGGTCATTAACATCGTAATTGTTTATTTTGACGGGTTTTCCGATGGCGTGCCACTAACTATTCATTTACAATTACATGGGCGCCATTACAGAGTGCAAGGAGGTGCACTTGCACCGCCATCACAGGAAATAAAATCAATTTTTTTTATTACGTTACTGTTTGAATAAAATCTGAAGGCGTCTAAGTTGCTGTCCAAATTTTTCACCTTGTCATTAAAGGTAATGGAGGATACCTTAGCTACATGATATAATGTATAGATGTAGATGCACATCCCTGAAAGTAATCCTAGCGGCGCATATGCACAATTAATATTTCCAACTAAATTTCGTTGCGGTTAAAAGTTAATCATTCCCAGAGACTCGCCGAGTAATGACTCGGTGTCGAAAAAATGCGTGCCATTGTCGATCCTGGCTAAACAGAAATTACAGTGGCAAGTGTGTGGGCGGGATAGTCTCTAACCGACACCACATTGAAATAAATGTTATAGTCGTGCAAACCAACTTTATAAGAAATATTTAATTTTAGTGGTAGATTATCGAGAATTAGGTATGTGTCTAAAATGAGAGACCCCCTTTACCACCATTCCTACACAACGTTATCATGAGACCATCGCCCGGCCATTGTGAATTTATTAGATTACGAAGTTTTGGCACTATGGCTATAGAACCGTGACATATGTCGGTTTGTGTGTACGGATTTTATCGCAGTTTTGGTGACGGTCCGTCCGTGACCATGAAGGTTGTAAAGCTTTCGAAAGATCGGGACTCAAAACACAGAAAAAAAACTGTGATAAAATCCGTAAAATTAGTTTTATTTCATTACAAGTACAATGTAAATCGAAGAGCTATGCTTATGTAGATGCTAATTGTACGAATTTGTTTCAATGTTATCTGTTTCCTTGTAAGAACGTCATCGAAACAGTAGCGTTTCGGCTATTATATTTTGGTCGTATAATCTAAGGGTCACAAAGTATGTGTGTAACACATATTAAACATTACTTATTGAAATTATCCTGAAAACGCCGAACACTGAAATTCGTTTGATTGAACGTCATTACCAAAATGTGCCAATCGTATTATTATGTATATTATATCTGTAAAGTGTATTTTTTCTATTTCTAAATAAATATCGCAAGTGGATTTACTACCGCGGAGACGGAAGTATGAGATTTTGCGCAACATCTTGCTCAAGCGTAATCTGATTTATCTGCATATGACGTTACTGCAGTCGACGTCACACGCAAAAATGCCCTTTGGTGCCGTAAAATGTTGTATTACTCTAAAATGTATTTCTCGGTAAATTGATCTTGCGCCGGTACTAAGAGTATGGCACACTTGGTTTTCAGTTTTTTTTAACCTGGCACGGCAATGTGACTATACTGCACCTGATGGTAAGCGCAGTGCCGTCCAGTTAGAGAAGCGAGAAACAATGTATCCCTCGCTATTCAAGGGCCTGCGTCCACACTACGCCATGGGCAAGAAGGTGAAGAAGCTGTCGAGGGTCTATTGTCAGAGTACTCAGAAGGCTAGATAACACGGCCAAACATCGTATCCCAACTCTAGACCCTCGACAAAAACTGGATGTACACTGGCTGATCCCGGAACGCGACACAGTTGCGTGTGCCACTGTGGCGGGTTTTACACCCTGAGTACGGTGGTCGCTATCCGGGTGGATATGAATATCCTACCACCAGCAAGATTGCTTAGGTCTACGTATATTTCTTTTATTGGTAATTATGCAAATTTTCGAATAACCATCGGACACGACGATTGGTGAGTGATAAAGCAATACGTATGAAATATTTCAGTTGCGTGCATGTGCCGGTTTAGTGCTACCACCACACTCTGGGGGGAAGCGGAACTATTCGTAGGTCTCACCAACCAGCGTTGAAGAGCCGAGAGATGCTAAACATCCTAACGACAATACCAGAATTCCGCGGTTCCCATGTTGACTAAAGAGGTCGAATTTCTTATTTCTCTTTGAATAAAGCACCCCGTTTATTTAATTTACTTATTGATAACATTATTGCTTTTTGGCGATTAAAATTTTACAGTATAAGGTATATGTCTTAAATTGGTTCATTTAGTTCCTATTTTCGAATAATTGTTATTATTGAAAAACAATGGAAATGAATAGGTTGTGTGGTGATTAGGAGACAGTCGTATCTAAGTTGGAATTCCAGTCTTCAATCACAATTTTAAATATTTACACGGATAAAACAATTTATCCATAATCCGCCATTTTTGCTATGAAATAAACAAGTTGTTTCAATCAAGTACCCATTTATATGTATCTAGGTAAAATTTACTTTCATCTTTGAATTTCGAATAAGTCATTTTATTCGGTTGTCAGTGCGTATTTATTAGGAAATTGAAAAAATAAATCAAATCATTTATTTAGTAAATAAGGCCACTAGGGGTACTTTTTACATGTCATAATAATGTTGGTGCTTCGGAAATGCCCACTGGTCTGAGATGAAGCACCAAGAAATTAAGACGAAACAATAGACATTATCAGCACTTACCTACGTAATTTTAGTAATTTCATGCTGAGTTTTAGGACATTCAAGTACAATTAGGTCTCACGTTAGAACTTACGTAAAAGTAATATTTTGTCATGTCAGTTGAGTATAAGTGAAATAATAGCTAGCTAGCGTTTTTATGAGTCATATGTGCGATACAAACGCACATAACAATTAAAAAAAATGTGCTTAGGTACATTATATTATATTGATAGTCTTAAACATTGTCAATAACAGGGAAGATTTTTTATATGGATCATATAAAAACAAATTTTAAATGTCTTACCTGCAACGTACCATTTTTTTATCCAATACTTTACATCCGTTTTGATATTTTGTACGCGACCTACAGCTTCTCTAGACTGTAGTTAACTTAAATTAGTTTAAGTACCTACTTATATTTTTTTCAAGAACGTGCGTTAGTTAACGAATCATTTAGTACATAGACAACAGAACCGGAATGCGGCAAATGGTAATAATTATTTAAATTAACTGTGATTTGTGACAAGTGATAGAAAAATATTTTTTTATAGTTATATAATTTTTTTGTCACATTTGGTTTTTTATGCTTGGACATAATTTTGTAGATATTTTAAGCACCTACACACCTGCCAACGAATAGGTACCTAGTACATTTTAATATTACTTAGCATTAATCAATGATTATGTAAAACCCTATTATATTCTATTGCAGTGTAATGTGTTTTGTGTACCTACCTGTGTATTTAATTATCTAGTTGTCGTGAATTATTGTAAACTTTTACTGTAAATATACTTTCTTATTATTTGGAGGATGTGTACTTTTTTAAATTCCATTTGTATGGTATATCATACATACATATACACTCACGCCCGTAATCCCCGAAGGGGTAGGCAGAGGTGCAACCAGTACACCCACTTTTCGCCGAATTTCGGTCCCATAATGTGATAGGGGGCGAGCCTATCGCCATACCGGGCACAGGTTCCAGACTCCGGGCTAATACTGAGAATTTCTAGATAGAAAAACCCAATATCACTTTACCCGACCCGGGGATCGAACCCGAGACCTCAGCAAGGCAGCAGTCGTAACGCATGCTCAATTACAACTGCGCCACCGAGGCAGTGGTATGGCATGGTATATCATATTTCTGAATAATACCTGGTGCACCCCTGCATTACTAAGATGATTTTCCAAATGTTTGTGTAATAGCCAAGAAGGAAAGTATAGAGTATAGGCAATTGCCAAAAATATGCAGGACTCGGGGTAGATTTTGTTAAAAAAAATAGGATCATTCGATTTGTTTTTACAATAAACACAGATAATAAAAAATACATTTAGATGCGGCGACCTCGTGTGCTATTGGTTGTGCACAGGACTATTGGTTGCAATACATTTTCCACCCAACTAGTAAATTAACTCTTACTGTGCTGTTATAATGCCCTGGGGCAACTTGTTGAACCTCATCAGAATTCGACCAAGAATCATAAAAAAAATCGATGTACCTAATATTTAAATGTAGTCAACGTTTCGTCATACATTTTAAAAAGAAAATACAGTCTTAAATATCGCACACAATTTAATGCAAAATGCACATTGCGATCTCCTTTAGTTATTCGAAAAGACTATTGCGTGACCGAAGACCCGAGGAAGTGGTTGGTAATGTTTGAGTAGGGAGGCATATCCTGGCAAGGACGGCAAGGCCAAACAGAAAGAAATAAACATGAAAATAAATCCAACAATTTGCCAACAACAATAATTTATTTTCCGAGACACATAGGTACATACATTAGATAAATACAAAAGGATTTTGAAGCTAGCGGAGCTCTTACAGCATTATTAACAATTTTACATTATAACAATATAGTTATTAACGCACATTAAAATATAAGAAACAATATTACTAGAGTAAGACTAGACACAGAACTATCACTTAGTACTCTAAATATTGAGAGAATGAAATATCGTTATAAATGTTAAGCCTTAAACTACTTTGATAAATGTCTCAATGTTTATTTTTGTATATTGTTAAGGATATCGCGTTCCGATTTTATTCCTTACCGTTCAATACAAAATGTGGCTAAAATGAAAGTTCTGGGCATCCGATATACAGCTGTTTTAATGATTAATCCATGGGTGCTGCCAGGATTATTTTTAGGGAGGTGCATCTGCAAATGCACCGCCTTGCACCCTGCTAACGGCGCCCATGTTAATATCTATTAATTTTTTAACCACTTCAAAAAAGGAGGAGGTTAACAATTCGTCGGAATCTTTTTTAACCGACTTCAAAAAAGGAGGAGGTTAACAATTCGTCGGAATCTTTTTTTATGTATGTTACCCGATTACTCGAAGACGCCTGGACCGATTCGAGAAATTCTTTTTTTGTTTAAAAGGGTATACTTCCCAGGTGGTTCCATTGGCACCAAGTCGCATAATTTGTTTTTTATTGAAGTCGGTGTACGTTTTATGAATTATTATGTTATGAGTGGTAAAATATATCTAGACTCGTTTCTTCACGATATTATAGCAACTAGTCTTTGTAGTATAAAACACACGAGAAAGAGTTATTAGTTTTAAAGACAACTTTCATGAACGCCGATACTTTTCTAATAAAAACAACGTGTATTTATTTCTAAGAACTTGATATAATATTTATGATTTGCTCAATGTACTTAGTCTAAAAATTTGAAAAAATGTGATGGAACATAAATATTTATATTGTTTTTATTATAGCAAAAATAAATACTACTATGCATATACTAAACAGGATTGCACCACGGTGATAGAGGACTTTATTCTTATTAAAAACATACAAAAACAAACGTTTACACATTATCGAAGCTGTCTCTGGCGATAAAGAAATAAACCCTAGCGACTCGGCGAAAAGTAAAAAAAATATATTAAAACACCCAATAAATAATATTCAAAATAAATTAAAAATAATCATACTCATATCTGTTTACTCATTTGATGAGTTTATAATTTATTGGTTTCATGAGCTGCTTGATCAAATTTCACCATGTACACATGTAGAATAAATAAAAGTAAGTAAGTAAGAATTTATTACAGTCCCATAGTGTGATAGGGGGCGAGCCTATCGCCATTTCAGGTTTAATTCCCGACTCCGGGCTGATACTAAGTATTTCTAAATAGAAAACCTAATATCAGTTTACCCGACCCGGGGATCGAACCTGAGACCTCAGCACAACAGTCGTAACGCATGCGCAATTACGACTGCGACACTGAGGTAGTCACGTTGGCAATTTTGTACATTTCGTAATATAAATTAATTGCTGAAAAAATATAATTCGTTTTCATAAATTATGTAAGTACAGAGGATTGACTTGGTATAATATTTATAGTAGGTAGTTAATAGTTCACAACCAAAGAAAGTAAAATGATTGCATTGCATTAGCTGAAGAAAAGAAACTCCACCTACTCATAAACAGGTATGCTAAATCTTACAGTACTTATAATAAAAAATATAGCGTGTCTATATTACGGCTCTGAAATTAATTACATATCGTCGGTGATACTGCAAAACGAGCTATGTCACCAAGAACTGATTTTACAGCAGAGACAAAAATCATTTTTTTGTTGTTGTTAAATAAATCGCTAAGTGTATGACATGCTTATAATGATATAACGCTATTAAGACCGATATAATAACAGGCAAATAATCCCGGAAACAGATGCGTTCGGATACAGGATCTCGATCATTTAACAAAAAAAATAAAAATATATATTTTTTGACATGGAACGTATTGCAGTATCACCGACGATATTCTATTTCCAGTTAAGATAGCCAACGTATTATCCGCCCTGTGGTTTGGGGGCGTTTGGAGAATCCCACCACGGTATCCCCTGCCTGTCGTAAGAGGCGACTAATAGGGGCATCGGGGGTCGCGGGCGCGCAGCGGGGGGCTGTCGTAGCGCCCTTTCCGGTGTGTCGAAAATTGTTTTGTACATAGTTTTATTTTGTATATACTTCGTCGGCACACCGGGCGACCCCGGGATGACGGCAGCGCGGGTGGTTGGCCTCGTAGCTGCCATGGACGCCGAGGGCGTCCTTCGGTGCGCGGGGGCTTCTGAGCCCCCCCCACTTGGAGACGGGCCGCAAGGCGGCACCGCGCAGGGGCGGTTTCGGTCGAAAATGGGGCGCTTCTCGCTCCGTGAGCCCGGGACCGTCTCTTATGCGCCGAAGAGGGCCACCGCGGGGTTTTTAGTTGGTATTGCCGGTGTAGGGAATTTGTTAGGGACTCGGCCCAGCGGTCGTCCAGATGTCAACATCTCTCCCGGACGGCTTAACGCTGGGTCGTAAGGCCGGCGAGCCCAACATAACCGTCCCGCCATCCCCCCGGCGGGGCGGTAGTGATAAATCGCTATTCCCCGAGAAAAAAAAAAAAAAAAAAAAAGCCAACGTATTATATTTTATACTAATTTAATTTCAGAGCATAAAAAATTCTCACACGAATGAACGCGAAAATACAATGAAAAATTTAATTTCATTATTTTTAATGACGTACATCAAAAATAAAACATAGTTTGGAACTTGCTCTGAATTATGTCTGTCACACAAACATTCGTCCCCGGTGTGTGAATCGAACCCACGGCCTCTCGTTTCACAGCCGGCTACTCGCCAAATGCGCCTCGGAGGTTGTCATAGTAATGGGTAAGAACCTTAGCACCTATTATTCCCTATGTAGTAAAACATTGATAAGTAATAAAGTAGGTACTGCCGAATGCCTCAAACGGATCTAGGTCTACGTGCGTCAGCTGATTACATAACGAATTAATAGCTCATTCGATTATAAACATGAAACAAACCATGTGTTCATCAGATCTCACGGCCCAGGGCTTCAGGATTACGCCAATAGGCTAAAATTAGATGATCATTGAGCTCTGAACAAGGCGACCTAGTACGAAGCCACATAGTAGCAGATGTATTATACTTGGAGGTTGCAGCTTTATCCAATATAAACGATGTACAGCTAACATCACGTAACGGATTATATAAGTAATCAAATTGTATATACATGACACAAAAAGTGATATTGGGTTTTTCTATCTAGAAATTCTCAGTAACAACCCGGAGTCTGGAATCTGTGCCCGGTATGGCGATAGGCTCGCCCCCTATCACATTATGGGACCGAAATTCAGCGAAAAATGGGTGTACTGGTTACACCTCTGCCTACCCCTTCTGGGATTACAGGCGTGAGTGTATATGTATGTATGTATGACACTATATCACATTGACTTGTTAGTATTTAAAATAAAATACTCGTCACTACTTCATTCCTGACACGGTATATTTTTATTGAACACAGGCATATCCTAAAGAAGCAATCTTGTTAGCGTCTTACTATTAAGGAATAGAGTACGTGCACATCAAATAAAGAATGTTAGGCGGATACACATATAAAATTAATAAATACGTACAACAGGGAAATAATACATAAGGATATGATTATATACGAGTATATTGTGTCATGGTTATCAAGACATACGGGAAAGCGGTGGGCAGTGACTGGAAAAGAAGAGCCGAAGATCGGGCTCAGTGGCGCATCTTGGGAGAGGCCTACGTCCAGCAGTTGACTGACACCGGCTGATGATGATAATGAGGACGGGAGACCATAAGTCGCAAAACAGCCAACCCGAGACAAATATTTCCGGATGATCGTACACACACAAAAAAAATCGACACAGGCATCAAACCCGTGACCTCCCGTTTCGCAGCGGCGGCCACTGCAGCTCGGGGGCAGTTAATACATTATCTAACTCATTAAATAAATACTTAGTAAATTCACAAGAATTAAGTGCATTTGAATGGGCTACACGTAGACAAATATTTTGACGTTGCTTATAAATGGCATAATAATAAATAAGTAAAAAAACGGTCGCAATCTTTTTCTATACAGCCTGAATAGGGTAGTTGACAATAAGTGAATACCTGATAGAATTTTGTTTTTTATAATAGATTTTAGTCTAAAAATATCGAAAATTAAACCAATTTGTTAATTTATATGTGATTATTTAATATTTTCAAGAAACAAATATGTAAAATTAAAGCATTTTATCATGTGACATGAAACACCGATCAGTCATGCATGACGTCACAGGTATATTATATGGAAACACTGAGCCAAACTTCTATTAGTTTTGCAGATGCTGACGTCACACGAGGGGCCGTGACAGTTGGTAGCGTTTTGGTGGGAAAAATAAAGTTGCATTATAAAAATGCAAATTAAATCTTGAAAACTTATGTTTTATATTTATGAATTATTTATTAATGATAATATTTTAATAATATAAACCATGAAGAATAATATAAAACGGTTTCCCAAAAACAGTCAACTAACCTATTCTACTGTACATATTTTCCAAAAATATTGTAACAATGTCGATATATTTTCTTGTTTGACAAAACAAACGTGGCAAACTCAGCTATGGTACGTTATAATAAATACATTGTTTTGTTTTATAATAAACTAGCTGTTGCTCGCGGCTCCGCCCGCGTGGAGGTGTCATGTTTGGTAGAAAAAGTATACAATACAAAATACTCATGCGTTTAACTTCAAAAATGAAGGATTTTCATACAAACTTTCTTACCCTATTTAACCCCGTTAGGGGTGGAATTTCCAAAAACCGTGAAATATATGTTTTTAATTTTTAACTGTAAGGCCAAATACCAAATTTCATGCGTTTAACTGCAAAAATGACGGATTTTCATACAATCTTTCATCCCCTATTTTACCTCCTTAGAGGCGGAATTTCCAAAAATCCTGAAACATATATTTTTTATTTTTAACTTAAAGGCCAAATGCTAATTTTCATGAATTTAACTTCAAAAATGACAGATTTTCATACAAACTTTCAACCCCTATTTTACCCCTTAGGGATGGTATATCCAAAAACCCTTCCTTAGTGGACACCTACGTCACAAAAGGTACCTACTGTCAAAATTTCAAGTCTCTAACCCCAGCCGTTTTGGCTGTGCGTTGATCGATCAGTCAGTCAGTCAGTCAGTCAGTAAGTCAGTCAGTCAGTCAGTTTCTTCTTTTATATATACAGATAAAAAATATGCAAGACATATTTTCCTGCTCCTGATTATGATATTTTATGTCGTGTACCTACCACGAACATAGAGAGACTATCGGTGTCACAACACATTTCTGAACGAAATTATTTGTAGGTTTTTTTATTCTACGGCAAATTGCTGCACCTGATGGTAAGCGCAGTACCGTCCAGTTAGAGTATCAAGTAGCGAGAGACAATCTACCCTCCGCTACTCATCATGCTGGCCTGCTAAATTACATTACGTAACATAATAAATGGATACACACATTTAAATATTTGTTTTAGTTCTGGAATCGAACTCGCAGTATCTCGTCTCACAATCAAGTAATCTAGTAATAAACTAATCGCCTTGTCAATCTGTTACAACACCGAACAGTTTTTGATAATACGAGCAAATCTTTATCAAGACAAAAAAATTACGTCAGTACAATTATTACTTTTATTCAGTTTTGTATAGCTTATTATATACACTAGCAACTGTTTCAGACATGCATAAATAGGTACTTGGTAAATTATAAATTTCCACAGATAAAAGCGATTATAAAAAAAATATTATAGAAATAAAATAAATAAATAAATATCGTAGCCGATTTTGGCCACAACGACTTCTATGATATAATTAAGATGGCCTATAAATTATGTAGAGACTAGAAGAGACTTTAGAGAGAGGCAAAAGGAAAGTCGGTAGAAGAAAAATGTCGTGGCTCCGTAACATCAGAGAGTGGACTGGCATCAAGTCTGTTGAAGAGCTATTCAGACTTGCATTGGACCGAGAAACATTCAAAAAACTGACCGCCAACCTTCAGTAATAGAGAGACAAGACAAGAAGAAGAAGAGACTTGTTCACCCTGCCGATGTCGATGTTTCGTCGCTTCGTGTGTACTTGTTCGTAACTATCGCCCGTATGAGGGACATGTTCTGTTACAATTCGGGCAAGTCAAGACACCGATTAACCAATTATAAGACAATATCTATACAAATAAATAAAACAGAAGTGTCTGTGTGATTTAAAAATAAAGTTTTTTTTAGCTCTTAGGGGTTATTAGCACGTGAGCACCACTCAATTTAGCAATTAAAATATTTTTGACCACCTGTATATTAATTAAAATGGTTGTATAGATTTTGACAAGTGCATTAAATAGTAGAGGACTTTCAGAAAGTAATCCAGGATACTTTATGAGTTAAAATTGAAGAACCGTAGAAATTAGAGGAATATATAGGGGGAAAATTCTGGTCAAATTACGTATTCTACTGAATTACATAGACTACCTTTCCCAGATGAAATGATATGGGCGAAATCGCGAGCAAAAGCTAGAAAATATATATGACTACATCGACAAAGATATTCTTGAGTAAATTTAAACAAAATATACCTAATATATTTCATATTATATTCATATAAACAATGGAAATAGAATAAGGAATGTGTTCATAATAATATCTTTATAAGTATTGGTTATTAAGTACATATTTCATAATAGTAAACTTAAACAAGAATCTAGAAAATATTTTACTACGCTGTTATTTTATTTTAACAATGTATACGTAATATTTCATTTTATATTTGAAATGTTATATAAAGTTGAACGATAATATAGCCCATTTTAATACTTTCCTTAAATAGTACTAAAGGTTTTACACACATCAATATATTCAGATCTACTGTCGAGATATATCAATACATAAGTAATTTTATAACATAATATAATTTCCATAAAACACCTCACATTATGTCCAGGGGCTGCAGTCTTGACATAGGTACAAAGCGCTGGCTTATCAACCGATATCGGTCGGTATGACATAATGAACTCATAATAACAATCTTTGGTAGTCTCGACATTTTAAAATATAGATTATTAACGGTATCATAACGCATTGGCAATTAATATATCAATTACGGTCGATGATGAGTTTGATAAGTCATACCGACCGCAATCGGTTGATAAGCGAGCGTTATGCATGTCGAGACTGCAGCCACAGGAATATAGTCTTATATTATTTACAGTATAGTATATGACACCTAACACAGACATTCATTATAATGATCATTGTAATACTGCGTACCAATTTTTCAAGTTGAAATACGCACGTACTTATTTCACTATGCCCTAATGTAAGACACCAATATTCATTACATAATAGCCTGCCAACAAAGTGAGGGAGTAATATTTAAATTAAAGTAACGGAAGAAGTGAAGGTAGAAGTGGTTATGGTTAATTATTATATCGAATTTTCTACGAAGTCTAACTAGATAAAAAAACAGTATACTTATTTAAAATAAAACTTTCTAAATGACATAATAATATCAGTTATCACTTAGGTACCAATACATCTTTAATACATCAATCGTCATTTATTTATACCTACGCAGATATTATACGTAGTTACACAATTAAAAAGAAAGCAAGTTTGCATGTTTTTGTAAGTTCTATATAATTAATATGTACGTTATTCATGTATTAAATAAATAAATAACATCCAACAGTCTCACACACAGTCCCGACCCCACACTAAGATACGAGTCTTGTGTTGTGGGTATCAGGGACTACGAGAGACTTTCGGTCTCACAACACCCAGACCCCGTACACAAATATCTGTCCCGGTGTGGGAATCGAACCCACGGCCTCTCGTTTCACAGCCGGCTACTCGCTAACTGGGCCACGGAGGCCGTCAAGTCAAGTATTACACGTTGTATGATTTTTTCATTTGTCAAAAGTCAACAATCTTGTATCTTAGTAAGCGTAGTTTTATTTTAATTTTACGTTGATTCACTCTCATACCGTTTATACAAATCATGTTTTCCACTTTTCTTATCAAGATTTAACAAGGAGCTAGCAATTCAAGAATATTCTAATTACTTATGATATTGATTGTTTATTTTGCTCACATTTTAGTTCGGTGTAAAATATTTTAGGTACATATTTTGTTTATTAAGTTACTAGCACATGTTAGAATTCATTTGTATAATATCTATGAACGTTAGCACAATAGCTTTTTAATTTAATAGCTATTTATAAACGAGAACATCGCTTTATTGGAGGATACAGCGAACGTGCGTCAACTCAAAATAGAGCGTGAAGATGCCGCTAGACCGACCGCGCCGAAAAGAGCACTAACACGACCGCTACCTAATTTGCGAGATATAACAGTAAAACATGCTGTGCAATACGCACTCAACTTGCATAATGCAATACCATTATCAGTACAAAAGTATTGCGTTGTCAACAACGTAGGTATACGTAATAATATGCGCGATGACTTGACGAAAACTAAGATTGCCGGGAGGCAAGCTTGCACCAACCTGAATCCTAATAATGTAGAGGTTAAAGCCAGGGCTAAATTTAACTAGCAATTTAATTATTAGAATTTTTTAAAACAATGCTTGAATTTTACGCCTATTTATGTCATGAACTCTTTATACGTTAAATTACAACATTTGTCTTTCAAATGAATCGTAAATGATCCTGCACGCTCTTATAGATCACAAAACAAATCGTCCGTATTTTATTTACATAACAATTACTAAATAGCCAGAGATAATAATGGAAACAGTTATAGCCTATATATTTATAAAATGTATTAATACAATCACGGAAAAGACTAGAAAAAACGCCTTATTTAAATTTCATCTAGATATTCTGATTCCTCTAAATACAATGTCAGTATCATTGAACTATTCACATTCATGAGTATTTAAAGATAAAGTTTAATCTTTTACAAAATAGAGCTAATTTCATCCCGTGGACTTGTGAGGAACCACCAATTGAAAATTAGTTTTACGCCTAAGATAAACGTTGGATCAAGGAGATAGACGTTATATATGATTACTAAAAATAATTTATTTAAAAAAAATTATCATTACATTGTGAAACGTAACAAATTGTTTCATTTTACATATTCAATATTATGAACGAATAAGGTACTATGTGAATTGATGTACGTAGATAGTTATAGGTGCTTTAAATTTTTTCAATAAATAACTTTATATCCATCTAAAAGAAACATAAAATTAACAACATTATAGTCATAGTTAATAGTGAAAATATACGCACAATCCAATATAATGTTAGTATTAATTTGATAAACCTATATAATATACCAATAAAGATGATTCAAAAGATGAATAATTCTTTAATATGCAGTAACCTATCACAAATACATCCTATACCATCGAAAAGTAAGCGTTTTAGGAAATACTAACGATTAGCAAAGGATTAGTACTAAATTAACGACGACCGCGCGGAGCTGAAGTGGTATTCACCGGAGCCAATAACCGCCGCGGTACTAATAGGCGCGCGTTGCCTCTAGCAGCTCTTACAGCACCCGGTTGTTTCAAATCCGCCAAATGGGATGCGTATCCATCAGTTAAAGTAGTCGCCATATTGCTATACTTTCTACTAATTCGTCCGATAGCGTATACTTGTCTTGGAGAAAGTCCACAGCTATTATAGACTGTTATATCTTTTCCTGATCCATAGGCGGCATGCAACAAAACTCCGTGTTCATTAATTAAATTACTCAAATGTGCCGCTTTGTGACCCAATGGATCTGTTGAAAATCCGTCAGAAAAGAACACCAACCCATGAGGAAAGTTGTGTTCAGCTAGCCAAGATATAACTTTTCTCTGTTGCATATCAGGTCTTCCTGTTATATAAAGTATAAGGTATCCCAAGTCCTGCCAAAAACGTACAACATCAACAGCACCAGCTCTCACTTTAGGGTCTCGTCCCGTAACCGAAACACTGGCAGTGAACGACCCATCAATACTGAAAACGACACATTCGGTTTGTGGTGGCACTACAGATAAGTGGAAATTACAACAAGTGTGATCACCCCTAACAACAGCTCTTATTGGATAAATACCACAACTGACACTCTGTCTTTCTGTTAGCGTGTAAGATATTCTTCCAGTTTTATCTGTCACCACGGTTGCCAATATGTTCCATTCTCCTGCCGGTGGATCTTTCATCATATAAATGTCAACTTTTTCGCCGGTCAACGTTATCATATCTAAAGGTCCGTACATGAAACGAGCAGTGAAGGTTTGTGAAGAACCTTCCTTTACAATAACATCATTAGCCCTGTGGTTTGCTGCAACATTTTTCAATTTAACGGAAGTTCTCTTCCTCATCCATTTTTCTCGCTCTTGTCCAGGTTTAAACATCGGACATTCTTTGTCATCTCCGTGTCCATATAAAGCTAAATCGAAATGTCCAATTTGGCGCAATATAAATGCTATGACATCCGAACTTTCCCAATAACTAGCATGAAATAAATGTGGCAAAGCGTTAGTAGGGAAATTGGCGAGGCCTTCTGGACAATATAAAGCGTAATCTAGTCGCTTAGTTCCCCACCATTTCTGCTGTAGTGCATTCATGGTTATTAAAGGAATGTTGTCAACTAAGCCACTGACCGTACTCTGGACTGAAGCTTCTGAGAGTCTTCTTAAAATTGGTGTTGGTGGCATTTGTAAATGATCACCGAATAGTTGTGGATGACTTTGAATCAATTCCATCAAATGATATGGTTGTCCGTTTCCTAGTGGATATTTCGTATACCTGGCCACATTTATTGGAGGCAAGTTTGTAAATCTAGCAGATAGCAACGGTTCCAATCGTGCGGCGATCGGATCGGTAGGATGAAATAAATTATATATTTGCTGTACAGGTGGCTTTGTTATATCACGACTTTTATCGTCTGACATCTTTCTCGATGCCAAAATTAAAGACAGTGGACTACCAAATGAAAAAAAATCACTGACTTCAAACTCGAACTTTATATGATTATCACTTGTAGACGAAGAACGTCTTCTAGGAGTAGGAGCTTGTAAGTGCGCTTTATTTAAATAATTTGGCTCAGAGGGATCGTTCGGTATTGTAATCTCGGTATCCAGTATACTACATTCACTGTCATGTCGCGACTGATACTGCAAAGTTCTAACTAGCGCATCATACGCTAATACTGACCCCATGCTGTCGCATACAAAACAAACTTGGCCATTAAAGCCTTTTCCATCGTCCGATTTCAAAAAATCATTGTAGGCGGCATTAGCTGCGTTAATAGTTTTGGTAACAGAATCGGCATATTCAAGTGAAGTCGTTGCAATTAGAGGTATTGCGCCAATAGGTATGAGATCATTTGTAAGTGAAGGTGTTTCGACAGTCGATGGTGAACAGTCAAAACTGTATGGGCTCAATGTTGACAAAATACCCAGTGCTTCTGTACAAATGGATGGACAAGACACTAATTTTATTGACACATGTCCTACAAGAGTAGGGTAATGTTGACGCATCACCGATTCAAAGGCGCCTTTAAATGTGGTTACATCTGATTTTTTAGCTGTCATATCGACATTTGCATCTAAAACACTGCCAGCATGAAAAACAAGTATCAATACAGTGGTTGCACAAGAACTGTGCACAAGGGTCTCTGGACACCCATCAATACTGTGATGACTTTGTAATGTAACCATTCTACGAGAACCTCTTTCCGAAGTAACCCTTTTTAAGAAAGAGGGATTAAATATACTGTCTTCCTGACCCTGGTCGGTTTGTGTTGGAGATATATCAATATCAGCTTCATCCAAAGAACACATTGAGGACCATTTGTTAAATGACGATTCACAATCATAAAATTCATCTTCAGAAGCAGTTTCTGTTTCAGATTCTCTAACAAGAGTTTCCATCCGCCAATTAGCAGCTTGAGCTTGTAAGCTTTTAATCGATCCAGAAGATGAGGACCTAAGATTTGCTTTGGAAAAGGTATTACGCTCAGATGGTGGAGTGCTTTCAGGTGTCAAATGCTTTTGAACTCTCTTCTCTGCATTATTTTTTTTGGTAGTTAGTGGAGTGTTGATATCTTCATTTTTTTCCAAGCTACTCATTGTAGCAGCAAGTGTTTTAGAATTTTCTTCAGAGATATCTTGCTCTTCATAGGACTCACCACCCATTTTTTTCTGTAATGCCAGTTGAGTTTGTCTTTCTATTTCCCTGATATCATCCATAGTTAAACCATTCCACTCATCTTGCCATGCCCAAGCTTGGCGATGAGCTCTCAGCATAGTTTTTCGTAATGCAACATCATGTATAAATTTTTCTAATTTTGTTTGCATACCCCAATATCTGAATTCTACTCTACATAGTTTATAGGCACACATGAGAGATTTTCCATTGGGCAATGGTTGTGGTTTGCCCTGCACCTCCATCCAATATTCCTCTAACCAATTATCACTTAGAGGACCCCTGTTGCATTTTTGTGACACAAACAACTTAGGGTCTTCTTCTTTTACATAATCTGCACCGTAAAGTTGATCTTTTACAACATCAATTATATCAACTATTCTATTTTTTAAGTCACTTCCACTTAACTTGAAGACATTTTCTTGGTGGCCATTGTCAGCGTAATAATAGGTTTCTATTTCTAATGAAAATTTTTCAACAAACGGACATGTGTACCTTGTCTTTGTGTACGGATAAGCATTCCAAGCCTCTTCTGATACAGTAAGTGCTGATTTTGGAAGCAGGCTCTTAAACCATCCTGGTAAGTGACTGCCAACATGATATATTTTTTGTGTATACTGACCTTTGCCTCCTGGGCCATCTTCATATGGTTCATTTATAAGAATTTCTACTCCACTGCCTTCACCTGAACTTTCTTCTCTGCTTTTCTTGGCAATCATATAAAGCTGGGCTATTCTGTATTCCTCTACCGTTAAAGGTAGAGGTATTCTGTACTCTTTTATTAACATTTTAGTTAATTTTTCATAGTTTAATAGAGAATAATATTGTTTATATTCTGAAACAAATAAAAAGTATGTACTTATAATCCATTAATAACCTGAATCATGCATGCAGAAACTATTGTATAGACTTAAGACTTTATATATAATAATGAATGTCTCAAAATGTGTATATTCCTTATAAGTGATATGAAGATATAATTGAATGTTTTTAATTAGTAGGTTATAACAATGCAGACAGTATTTTATATATAATCTATTATGTATATAAAATAAAAATATCATTTGTATGTTACTTGTATGACCAAATATTGTTAACTGGTGTTTGAAAAGAGCAACGCTAGTTTCTTGTTCATTCTTCTCTAGTGAAACTGCATTCCGAACTGGCAGTAGAGTAAAAAAAAGATTAGACTGAATCTAAGTAATGTATAAATAAATAAATACATTCAACAGTCACACACATATTTCTGACCCCACATTAGGTAAAACCTGCATCGTGGGTATCAAGAACTACGAGGGACTACGGTCCCACAACACCCAGACCTGAAACAAATATCTATCTGTCACACAAACATTGTCTCAGAGTGGGAATCGAACCCACACTCTCGTTTTACAGCTGGCTACTCGCCAGCTGCACCACAGAGGCTGTCAATATTTCGATGGTCCCCACGTAAACTATCGAAATTGAAAAAATTACATTTTCGTTTTGTTGCACTAATGGCAAGTAGAGATAAAGATTCATTATTCTATATAATAATATTATACCAATTTTGATACCTTCAAATGTTTTTCAATTGAACAGAATTGATAGTGCACAAAGTAAACGTGTTAAAACATTGAAAGTGGCAACTTCAATGTTTATATATTTTTTTCCATTTTTTCAATTTCGATAGTTTACGTGGGGACCGTCGATTTATGTATAACATTTCAATGCTTTATTTTTATTTACAAATTAAAATATAAATTTGCCATGTAACAAAAAACACCAATTTTAACTAAATCATCCATTTGCCCTTCTATTTAGCCGTGCTATACATATTTACTCTTTGGTAACCACAGGTTGAAAACTAAAATAGGTATCAAAGTACTTTGACATTGGCTAAATCACTGTTTGTAAAGGGTGCAGCCAAGGTATTTTAAAGAAGAAGAACATTTCATGGATTCAATAAATATTTGATTTGATTCAATAATCGAAATCCTCTCTGATGTAATATCCCTACATCATATATTAAATAATGTTACATAAAACAAGATAAATCGTTTTTGAATCATCTTTGTATGAATAGTTTTGTAACAATATAACTTTTCGAAAACATTTGCCTCCAAAACTAAATGTTTCTACATTTTAATAATATTTTTATTTACTTTATTTATTTACAATACTCTGAGACAACTTAAATTACATCCCAGTAGAGACAGTTTCTCTCATAAAAAGTCTGTCGTATATTTTTTTTGGAGAACATGGCTTTTGAATTTGCAGAAAGAAATACTTGTAAGTTTAATTGTTTAAATTTACTGACACAAATAACACTATATCATCTAGTTTATAGCCGAGAAAATGTACTATTATTTATGAAATTAGAGATACGTCTAAATTATTATCTAGGTACGACTACATTCATTGATCTGAGACTAGAATTTATTTTTAATCATCAACGACGTACTAATAATCTAATTGATTTTGTCTATTTACCATGAGCACATCACTTATAAAGTTGAAACCGCAACTCTCACATACAGTCCATTTTCGGAACACAATTTTTTAATTCATTTATAATAATATTTCTTCACAAAACACAATCCACCATCACCATTCACCACGGATGAACTTTGACATTTTCAAGCTTCTAATGTCAAAATGGCTTATGAGACCGTTCCATTTTTTGGTAGTGAAATACTCAATTACGTCGAAGCATATACTCTTTCTTTTTTCGCAGCTCTCTCGAATGTTGAAAAACTGATTGCTAACACCATACACTAGTCTATTTCACAATTAAAATTCACCAATACACCCATCCACCTTTCTACCAATAAAGTAAATAAATATACTTTGTACATACTACAAGTTTCTATACTACATACTATGTATATAGATCGTAGATTGGAACGTTGTAGATTCTGCGTAGGTACGATGACTTATTCATAGTCACTCCTTCAAAAGAGCTCAGAATACATTGTCTTTTATTTAAATATTTTTTATATCGCAGGAAGAACATTTTCATTGACATATTTGATAAAAAAGGTAAAAGTTAAAAAATCAGGTGGCACCTGAAATGATGGGCAACTGAAAATATATGATTTAATATTTTCGGATATGAGTAAAAGAAAGAATGAACTTAATCGTTTGTCTCTCTGCAAGTAATGTAACATTATCCTACAGTTGGTAGGACATGCCATTCCCTACGAATGAGAGAGGTTAAGTTTTAGTATTACACTAGCTTAATCTGAGTTAATAGATTTCACATACCTCCGAAACGCTTTTGATACATACTCACATATACAGGTTATCTATTTTTCCTAACGATGTGTTCCTTCACCTTTCTGGATAATGATTCAAGCAATAATCAACACACGTAAAATTTTATATTAGGGATATATACTTTAGAGTCTGACCTTAAAACCTGCGACGTCCATCACGGCAGTTATTACCACTAAACTGATGCTAATTTGCTATTGTAAAATTAGATTAAATAAGGGTTGAAACATGATTTATTTATTAAAATCCACAGCCCTTAATACTAGTGATAAAATCTGATAGACATATCTTATGGCCAGTAATTGACGATTGACAAGTTGTTTGTGTTCACAGTTGTTGTTGAATCGATTGTAAGAGCGCGTGTATGTGTGCATGTTTGTGTGTGTATATGTTTTATATATATGTATTTATTTATACATAGTCTTCGTGAAGGATTTTTAAAACATCAAATTTAAATTTATTTTTACTTGTATGAAAGATGTCAACTGAAAGAAACTTCTTATTGTAAACTCTTTGTAGCCGGCCTACTAATGAGTTGCGCGTAAATGATAACCTAGTATTAAAAGATAACAAAACAATTTACAAGTACTTCGCTTACGGGCTTTGATTTTTTAACTATCGGTTTACTACCCTGTCATTACTATACTAATAATAGCGATATATTCTAACTCTATAACCAAAAAACAGCAGGGCGAAAGAAAGTAAAAACTATAAAATATTTCATTTAGAATATGTCTGTAAAAGTCTTTCTATTTATCTAATTAGTAATTGCATTACTTACTAATAAAACGAAATAAAATATCATATTAACTAGACTATGAATACGCTTCTCTACTGGATGGACACGGGAAAATCAATAACAGTTGTAGCTAAATTAAAGCGCCGCCCATTGTATTTTATAGGCGTTCGTTTAGTTGCATATTATTTACTAGTTCGTAATGTCACTACAATTCATTCAAACTTTAGCCGATAGACGAATATTATTCACAAATATTCCAATAAGTATATCGGTTTACTACGAATTCAGTGTTTCGTTCCGATAACTTTAACTAGTGACCTACCGTTTAGTAAGTCTAAAGTTAGTTGTAGGTAGAAGGAATACATATTTTTGATTAGATGCCTTATTTTTATCGACAGCCTCCGTGGCGCAGCGGGCGAGAAGCCGGCTATGAAACGAGAGGCCGTGGTTCGATTCCCGTAACGAGACAATTGTTTGTGTGTCAGACACATACTTATTTGTTTCTGGTCTAGGTGTAGTGGGACCTCTATCGTAGTTCTTGATACCCACGATACAGGTTTAACTAGTGTGGGGTCAGAACTATGTGTGACTGTTCGGTGTATTTATTTATTTATTAAAACAATGTAATAAGATAATATTTTTATTGAAAAAACAATACAAAATATATTATATGATGAAAACATAAAAGTTACATCCATTTTGAGTGCTAAAAGTACATGGGTCCGTTAACAAACCATATGATAACAAAAATAATATACAGATTGTTGCAGAAAAGTAGAGATGGTTTAAAACTTCAGACAAAAAAAAAATTATAACAAAACAAAAGAAATTAAAACTTCAAAAATGTGATCCCTGAATGTCCCTTATACCTACCACCTTTCTGCAACATTTGTATATAACAAATAATAGTTATACTGTTCACATTATTCATTCAAGTTATATTGTAATACCGGTCCAAAACATTCCTGGTGGTAGGATATTCGTATCCGTCCGGATAGCGACCACCGCAAACAGGGTGTTAAACCCGCCATAGTGGCACACGCAAGTGTGTCGCATTCCGGGACCAGCAAGTGTACATCCGGTTTTTGTCGGGGGTCTAAACATGGGGTACGACGTTTGGCCGTGTTGCGGCCTTCTGAGTACCCTGACACTAGACTCTCGACCTCTTCTTCACCATCTTGCTCATGGCGTAGTGCGAAGGAGTAGGTCGGCATGATTGTGTTGAGTAGCGAGGGATAGATTGTCTCTCGCTACTCGATACTCTAATTGAACGGCACTGCGCTTACCATCAGGTGCAGTGTGGTCACTTTGCCATTTACATTAGCATATCTCTTACGAGCCAATAACGGGTATTTCACTATGTGTACCTTTATATGTATACCTTTATATGTACCTACCTATATTTTATTCAAGGCACTCTGCATATTAAATCTTAAATTCAAAATTCTCCATAACGATTGTGACCTTTAAAATCATTGTTTATATCTCAACGTTTAGAAATCAATTTTGTAAACACTAAGACGTATAGCAATTGTATATTCCCAAGTCTCTAAATATGCTTAACACTTAAAATAAGTTAGTTACTTGGGAATTGAGATTGAACAATATTTTATGCACAACGGTAAATATTTCTACAAATACTTTAGTGTGTAAACATTATCAAAGTTAGTAGTAGAATAAGGCAGGAACAATTAACTCTGCACACATAGCAAAATGCAAAGATTAACTGTGTTAGTAAATACTCAATACCTTAGTCTCATAGTGCAATACGAATTATTTATTAATATATTTATTTAATTCCTAACTTGTTAATTCACAACAAAATTATATATTATATCGGATTCAGCTCATTTGCCGCATGTGATGGTACATACAAAAGTGGATGCTACTTCTTTATCAGTGTGACAAGTATATGGAAACTTATGACGTCACACGCATTGCCACCGCTCTCTCAAACAACACGTATATATATCTATCTCTCTCGCTAAACCACATCGTACTGAGTAATGATGACGTATATGCATGCATTTAAAACGCTTCTAATCTCCTTAATTTTAATAAAATAAATAATATTACTATACTCCCGATTATGAGTAATATGTAATATTTAATTTAAAAAAATAACAATATCAATGCAACTGCTGTATTCAATATTGTTTATATACCATCAGAAGACTTGTGATTATGATATAATGTTGAATGATTTGTTCAACCTGATAATATCTTTGTTATATGTAAGAAGGACTTATGGAGAGCCTCAACGAATTCAGTGCTATTGTTATGAAGCTTGTAGCTGGTCACCGCCGCGCCCAACTTGTCTGCAAATGCTGAATATCTGCAAATAATCAAATCCTATAATTAAAATTTAATAATAAATATAGGTACATAAATAGTAAACTACCTATCATATCATCTTCGCGAGCAATAACGATTATTAGAACATTTTTTTGATATATAATGAATTATTTCGAGGTGGAGCTAATGCAGAAAGAATTTCTAATATCAGTCATATATTTAAAGAGTCAGAGACTAAATGTTAAACGAACTTAAATTGGATTGTGAATAAATTTTCATATTGGGCGAGTGCGTTTTATCTTTTACCAAATTTTCTTCTGATGTATTAGTGATACTGATACTGCGAGGAACTTCAAACAATAATAATAATTGTATTAAAGAAATAATTTTCGTTCCATAAAGAGGCAAGTTATAAATCATTCTCTGTGCATCGGTCCACCCTACTAACATTTTTCATTATAATAATTTACTGCAATAATAATTATTTCCGAAAAGCAGTTCAAAATTCCTTCATAGAATACACCTTACGGAATTCGTATCTCCGGAGTTTTTTTACAAAGATAGAGTTCTATTCAATGATGCTTCCATAATATAGCAGAAATGCATAGACGATGAGAGTACTATGACTAAATAATATGTTTAACTGGGCAATATCATACTGTACTTGTATGTAAATATGAAAATTTTAGTGAACTCACCCGATACCGAAACCTTCTTTAACAACTGGCCCAAACCCACCAGCCATTACACTCGGCGCCGATAATGTACTCGTACTCAATATGGATTTATTTAAAAACTTGTACTCGTATGAATCGAATATTTCTGGCCGCGGCAAGTCATGTGCTTCCGCCATCTTCATTAGCGCGAACATATGACGATCGAATCCTTGACCGATTGCCGCTTCTTTAATCAATTGTGAATGGTAAGTGGAACATTCACCCATGGCGACGCGTAGCTCCTCATTAGATTTTTTGTTTAAATTAAGATCTTCGCAGAATGCCTGGAAACATAAAATATTTTTTCTTTAACATGATTTATGGACTTATGTTTACGCGAATATTATACATTGAAATGAAACTAATTTTAGGGATCCTATCTCACGGGGCCTTCAAAGGGGCTGTAAAGCTTTCTAAACGTCTGGATTAAAAAAGTTAAATAAACCGCGATAGAATCCGTAAAATTAGTTTAAAAGTAGTTTTAGCAGATTTCACTGTCAACACGAAAGTCGTATGTTCGAGACCCAAATGGCATACACCGTTGAGTTTTTTTTTACCTGAGTATTCTCATAAGAATTTCGTAGACTACATATAGGTATATGTAGTTTACCAATCCGCATTAGGCCAGCGTGGTGTATTTGTAGAGGAGGCCCGTGCCCAGCAGTGGGACAACATTTATTACAGGGTTAGTATTATTATATTTTAACAGATTTAGAGATGTCTATAGTAATAGATGTGTACTGTGTCGTTGTTTCGTGGACTGTCCCTGAGCGCGGCGACCTTTCATATGATCGGTTTCCCGCCCTTCCCGACGCTCTCGCCTACCCCTGTACTGCGATGTACACAGTGTACACATCTACCACGTAGATACGTAGTAGATGTGAGCATAATATGTGTTTATTTATAAAATCTTATACAAAAATTTATAACAATGGGTCCATACAGTTATTCCACGTAGGTTAAAATTTACATTAAATCTGTAAATAATCGTTTGAAAAATACAATTACAGCAAGCTTGCCAATTTTTACTACGTATATGACGCTTCTGTGGTACGCGCTAGACCAGAATAAAGTGTAAAAAAAATTAGAAGTTAGTTCCGCCGTATTGTCATTGGCCACCGAACGTTTAAAAAATATAGATTAGAATATTTAGGCGCTTCTTACAATAAATGCAATGATTTCACCTTAGTTTTCATAGTGCATGGCCGCATTGTCTCCGTTCTGCCATGCTTGAACGCAGACGTGCTGCAAGATTCGTACGTTCCCACAAAAGAGCCTCTAATGAGATGATGTGCTGCCTATAAATGTAAAACAGAAAAATAACCATAAAAACAATATTGATATTCATATCCGCCCGGATACCGACCACCGTACACAGGGTGTATAACCCGCCATAGTGGCACACGCAAGTGTGTCGCGTTCCGGGTCAGCCAGTGTACATCCAGTTTTTGGTTTGGGGTCTAGAGTTGGGGTACAATGTTTGGCCGTGTTGCGGCCTTCTGGGTACTCTGACAATAGACCCTCGACCGCTTCTTCACCTTCTTCGCCCATGGCGTAGTGTGAAGAAGCAGGCCGGCATGATTGTGTTGAGTAGCGTGGAATAGATTGTCTGGCGCTACTCGATACTCTAATTGGACGGCACTGTGCTTACCATCAGGTACAGTGTGGTCACTTTATCGTGCCAGGATATAAAAAAAACATTTAGGCTGGATTTATATACACAAAATAGCTTAATTTTGTTCTCTATACTTTTTTTATTAATAATTAAAATATCGTGTTACATAATTACCTGAAATGATAACTGCATAATACAATCAGGACTGACTTTAAACTTCTTGCAAGCACTCTTGTTGAGTCCTTCATACAGTATGTAGTCTATGCTCAAAGAATCACACCAATTCTTGTAGTCTTTTTTGGCATTTTCGACAAATTGCTTTGATTCATTATCGATATTGAACTCTGGAAATGAATACTATTAATACAAATAAATTTATATTCTTAAGATAGATGATTAAAATCTTAAAAATAAGTTGACCATTTGTTGAATTTAAAGGATGAATTGAATGAAGGAGATGAACCGATAGAACTATAAATTTTTCGAACATGGTTATTATAATCAAATAACCACATTAACTATAACATTCACACTATAACATTCCACTCTAGATTCTAGAAACAGCTAATAAAGTAACAAATTGCTGTAAAAATTACTTATTCAAGAAATGTATACATACCCAACTTTTTAACAGTAATATTACTGCTAGTAGCTTTACTGTCTGGATGAATAAAAGGCTTCGTCGTCGTTTCATTGTAAATGTCTTGGAAGAACCGCAAAACGGCAACACCATCGCCCCAGGAGTGTTCGAAGTTAATACCAGATACTCCATCTTTTGTTATAATCAAACTAAACGACTTATCGAACCATCTGTAATTTAGCCGAAAAAGACGAATAAATAAATATAAATAGCACCCAACAGTAACACACATAGCCCTGACCCCACACTAAGATACGAGTCTTAGTCTCTCGAGGTATCAGGGACTACGAGAGACGCACGGTCTCACAACACCCAAACACCGGGCACAAATATCTGTCTGTCACACAAACATTTGTCCCGGTGTGGGAATCGAACCCACGGCCTCTCGTTTCACAGCCGGCTACTCGCCTACTGCGCCACGGAGGCTGTCGAATATGAACATAAAATATTATGACTACCAAACAAAAAATTATAAGTAACATAATACATTTTATTCGCCGACGACTTTCAAGGCGGCCGGGCCCCCGATAAATAATACTTTTATGCTGTATAAAATCTATATTGAACATTCTAGAATACAAATAATTTCAGGTCAGCATGTAAATAGTGAAATTTCGATATTATGATAATAGTTGGCCATTACATTCCAGAGAAAAAAAATGCAAAGAAAGAATGTATGATAAATGACTTCTAATCTATTAAAATTATTTTTTAATAGGCATATGGTTTTCCACCCTAACTGTAAGTAATTTGGTAGTTAGCATTGACTTATATTCTATAGACATGAACTGTCGAAGAAAAAAGATGTTCCAAAAACCTTGTCCGCCCACTAATGCCATCTATTCATTTTACTAAGAACTATTTGGAAGTTATAACTCCCGTCACTTTCTCTCGAACGGGACTTTCCACGCGCCAAAACGGGACAAACTATATAATGAATTTTGTTGTGAAAATGCCATCTATTCATTTTACTAAGAACTATTTGATACCTCCGCCACTTTTTCTCGAACGGGACTTTCCGCGCGCGAATACGGGACAAACTATATAATGACTTTTGTTGTGAAATATAGACTTATCGACTTATCGTATTCAGAATTGAAATTAATTAATATTTATTGATATTACGTTCTAAACGTTATGAAATTAGGTTAATTACCTTATATACTATTAACAGTTTCACTGTAAATAAATTTAAGGCAGATTTGTTCGAGAATGTCGCTACAAATAACTAAAATTAACTCGACACTGAAAGATGCAATGTGGTGTGCATTCAGCATACTAACGTCGGTGCAGTGTATACTCGACTCGGTGGAGCATAATGTTTGTTCTGGTCGCCGCATCTAGTACGTAGCACATATAGATCGCTTTTAGTTAGGCTGAAAAAATACTACGTAATATTCCTTATACCTGGAATGTATGTTATGCTTGATATGGCAAAATTCTCGTTCTTTAAGCAAAGGAAATAAATTGTAAGCCGTAAGTGCACTTATTGCGTATCTGCCTATCTTTTCATATACTGGTGTTGTGTATTATGTTGGTACATACTTACTTGTTTGACGCTTTTTATGTAAAAAGTACAACTCAAGTAGGTAGTTAGTAAATAACTGTCACTGTATCATCTACATAGTTGATTAAACGTATTTACTCAAATTACGTGTTTTCCTAAACATAATAGTGGCGACGTTGCGTAAAGTGATTAAAATGGACGCGAAATCGGTGAAATTTCAGGAGTTTAATCCACAAGTTGATAATTGGGACAATTATATTGATAGACTCAAGTACTGTTTCGAGGCAAATGGAATCGTGTCGGACGCTGCCCAACGGGCGAATTTCTTCACAATATGTGGTGCACAAGTGTTTGAGACGCTTTTGGCGTTAATTACGCCTAAAAAATCAAAAGAAGTGACTTTTAAGGACATTGAAGAAATCCTAACCAAACATTTCAGTCCGAAACCAAATGAAATTTCGGTGACATATAAATTCTATAAACGCGACCAGAAAAAAGAAGAAACTGCTTCACAATATATCGCTCAGCTCAGAACAATTAGTGTCGGCTGCAATTTTCCGAACTTGGAACGAATGTTAAGAGATAGACTCGTTTGTGGAATGCATGACCACAAATTACAATATGAGTTATTGAAGAAAGACAGTTTGAATTATGAAGATGTCGTAGATGCCATGTTGTCCTCGGAAAGTGCAGGAAGAGATGTTCGCATGATACACGGTGTCAATAGTGATAACAATTCATACAGTAAGGTGACTAATATTGGCAGTAATTCTAGTAGTAGTGCCGAGACGTCAACAATGCCAAGTTCGGAACCGATGGACATTAACGCAGTTCAGCCGAGATTGAATATTCGACTGTGTTATCGATGTGGTGATAGGCACAGTGGAGAATGTCGCTTTGTGAACGCAGTGTGCCATTTTTGCAAGAAAAAAGGGCACCTGGAGAAAATTTGTACAGCCAAGAAAAAAAGTTTGAATAAAAGAATTTATTTCACAAACGACAAACCAGACAGTGATTTGAATGGAGTATACAGTTGCGACGGCGGGTCGAGACGGACACCACCAATCAACGTGAACGTGATGTTGGACGGCGAGCCAGTGGTGATGCAAGTGGACAGCGGCGCGAGTTTCTCGCTCATCAATGAGCGCACGTGGCGGGCACTGCGCGCACGTCAGCCCCGCGCCGCCCACGCCACGCTGCGCCCCGTCACACACCGCTTGCGTACATGGACCGAAGCCCCCGTTGCTCTTATTGGACGGAAAACAGTACAAGTGATTTACAATGACATTGTATGTGATCTGGATGTGATAGTGGCGAAAGGGACAGGCCCGAATTTACTTGGCCGCGACTGGTTCACACCGCTTAATATTTCCTTAAATATTAATTTTGTATCAGACAGTGATAACGGTTTGCTAGACGACATAGTTTCTAAACACAGCAATGTTTTTAAAGATGGTCTCGGTACTTACTGCGGGGATCCTGTTGCTATACATTTAAAACCTGGCATTACACCAAAATTTGTTAAGGCCAGGCCTGTTCCGTATGCAATTAAAGATAGAGTCGAGAACGAGATAGATCGTTTAGTTAGTGAAGGAGTGCTCTGTGCCGTCGCTTACTCCGAGTGGGCTACGCCTGTTGTACCTATAGTTAAAAAATCGGGAGATATTCGTTTATGCGGCGACTACCGCAGTACAGTGAATCAGGCAACCGAGTCAGATACTTATCCAATGCCTACTGCTAGTGAAGTATTCGCCACAATTGCTGGTGGTAAATATTTTACTACATTGGACCTGGAGAGAGCATATACACAGGTCGTGGTGGATGAGAATACGGCCAAATTGTTGACATTAAACACATGTAAAGGGTTGTTTACTGTTCACAGGTTAGCTTTTGGTGTAAAAGCATGTCCAGGTATTTTCCAACGTTTGATGACGGCACTACTCGCAGGCATCCCAGGGGTGGCTGTCCTTATTGATGACATCATTATTAGTGGACGATCCGTAACAGAAATGACTCAACGTTTGGACACGGTACTGGCACGTATAAGACGAGCGGGTTTGAGGCTTAACAAAGATAAGTGCAAGTTTTTGAAACAGTCTGTTGAATTTCTTGGATTCGTGATTGACGGTGAGGGTATTCACCCAGCACAGAGTAAAGTAGAATCCATCAAGAAAACGCCCGCACCCCAAAACATCCGAGAATTGCAAGCATTCTTGGGACTGTACAATTTTTACGAGAGATTCATACCACAGAAGGCGACTATATTAGAGCCGCTTCACCGCTTATTAGATAAACCTCAAACGTGGAAATGGACGGAACATGAACAAAACAGCTTTGATACAGCAAAGAGTTTATTATCATCATCTTTGACGCTTGTTCATTATGAGTTAGATAAACCTTTATTGCTGACTTGTGATAGTTCAGAATACGGAGTAGGCGCTGTATTGTCACACGTGATGGACGATGGACAGGAGCGTCCAATCGCCATGGGTTCCAGGACATTACATTTACATGAACGACGTTATTCACAGCTTGATAAAGAAGCCACATCGATTATGTTTGGTATTCAAAAGTTTCATAATTATTTGACTGGAAGATCGTTTACGGTCATAACTGATCATAAACCACTACTGGGTATTTTTGACCCAAGAAGACCTATACCTAACATGTTATCACCTCGTTTAACCAGAATTGCTATTGCACTTACATCACACGATTATAATATAATATACAAGCCGGGAACACAAATCGGTAACGCAGATGGTCTCAGCCGTTGGCCACAGCCAGTTCCGGAGCAGCCGGAACCTCAACTATATGAAGTACTTTTGATGGCAGAAACACCTGAAGATTTTCCATTTGATGTTGATCAAATTCCAGTTGAGACAAAAATTGACAAAATTTTATCACGTGTTATACATTACATGTTAACTGGGTGGCCTCCCAAAGTTAAGGACGACAGTCTTCGCCCTTATTGGTTACATCGGTCAGAATTGTCCATACAGGAAGGTTGTGTTTTATTAGGCTGCCGAGTGGTTGTACCTCCGAATTTACGAAAAGTAACATTACAGGCTCTACATTCTACTCACAGTGGTATTGTTGCGACAAAAGCACTAGCTAGAAGCTACGTATGGTGGCCACATATGAACGAAGACATAGAGAAATTAGTAGCTGATTGCACAAAATGCTTGGAGAACAGACATATGCCACCTAAAACTAATCACGCATGGATAACGCCAACTAATCCGTGGTCTCGAATCCACATAGATTTTGCTGGGCCATTTCAAAATAAATACTTTTTAATTATTGTTGATGCTTATTCCAGATGGCCAGAGGTATTAGTTGTTAACAATATGACGTCTGCTATTGTCATACGTAATTTAAGATTATTGTTTGCTACTCATGGGTTGTGTGAAACTATTGTTTCAGACAATGGAACACCATTTGTTTCAGTTGAAATGAAACGATTCTTGATGGCAAACAAAATACGACATGTGACCACGGCACCATATCATCCTGCAAGTAATGGTCTCGCCGAAAGAATGGTACAGACTGTCAAGGACAAACTACGCAAGATGGATAACGTGCCTTGGGATATAAAAATTCCCAATATGTTATTGGGACTACGCGTAACACCATGTGGAAGCACACACAAAACCCCTAGCGAACTCTTGATGAATAGACGCTTACGTACACTTTTAGATACCATTCATCCGAACAATCTTCAACAGAAGAAGACTGAACGACAAATTGTCAGTAATAATAAACAGAAACATAGAGATGCAGACGTTGGACAAAAAGTTATGTACAGAAACTACAGCCATGGTCCACAATGGTCCTCGGGAACGGTAGTGGAAAAACAAGGAACTTCGAAATATAACATTGAAACAGAAAACGGTTCTATTGTAAACAGACACATAGATCAATTAATAAAAAAGAAATTTGTAAATTCAGAATCAATAGAGGAGGGAATGGTAGAACAAAGTGATAGCACAAGGAATCCTATTGAATCTAATGATAACAGATGTGTCGACACAGAAGTAGAAAATATGCCATCTAGTCATGACTTAGTACAAATACCGAGCTCTACTGAGTTGGCAGACATATTAGGCATTCCTCCAAATGCTGAAGTAGGCTATGCAGGTGGAAAACTTAAAAATAGGCTACATGTACGTTCTAGCATTCCTTATCAGAGACCTAATAATAATAACTATATGTTCTAGTTGTGTTAAGGTAGATTTTGATGTAACTAAAGTTGAGTTAATGATTTGTTTATTATTGTGTTGCATTCATAGATTCTATGTATAATGTTCATACTTGGGGGAAAGGTATGTTGTGTATTATGTTGGTACATACTTACTTGTTTGACGCTTTTTATGTAAAAAGTACAACTCAAGTAGGTAGTTAGTAAATAACTGTCACTGTATCATCTACATAGTTGATTAAACGTATTTACTCAAATTACGTGTTTTCCTAAACATAATAACTGGTATGAAAATATTTTATAGACTGCTGATTGGAATTGTATTTTATTTCAATTGAATGTAAACCAAATTTGTTATCGGTAAAATCCATAAGTAAAAAAAACAAGTATTAATTTCAATGGTTTTACGATTTAAAGCTTTGGCAACAGTTTGTGAGATTATACTATTGGTGAAAAATATTAAACTTAATACAATATGTGCTTCTAAAGTTCAATAAATTGAAGTAGTGTTAGAATAATTAGTTATGTTTGATGGTAAGTGGTAACATCTGAAACTATGTGGCAAGCTCTAATTACAGTTATTTGCAAACTACATGGTATTAAATGAAGATAATTAAAAATTGCAATATTGTTACCCAAGCTGAAGTAAAGCCATGTGTCTGCTTCAATGGCGTGCGTTAAAAGAGTATTTATTCGTGTTAATATTGTTGTCACCATTAATAAACTAAAACGAAATTAATAATTTTGAATATAGTACAGTTCTAGTTAGTCAAAGTCAATCTCTAATATCCTGCTTGTGTTAATCTTATTCTTTTTAAGTGCCTCGATAGGCAGACAAGCAGACGGGCCACCTGATGGTAAGTAGTCACCGCCGCCCATAGACTTCTGCAATGCCAGGGCACAGCAAAGCCGCTGCCTACCTAATCTACACTTATTGCAGATATAAGCTGTAGATGTGGTCTAATTTATTTTAACAGGATTCACTCCTTTTTGAACTGGCTGTAAAAAGATTTAATAGACATATTTTAAATACTAGCCTGTTTAAACCGTCTGAATGTAGGTAGTGTTTCAAGAGTTTGTGTTTGTCATCAGCTATGATGTCTTCATCTAGTACTAAGTTAAATATTGCTGAATCTATCTTACTGAGTACTTCTCTATTTCCTGTCTCTTCCAAATGTGTTCGTTGTTTGGCCCATACATCTCTGTTTTGTGTAGTTAATACGCCTAATGGGGACTCCGCATATGGAGCTTCATCATTGATTATTTTACTCAAGTTCCCAAGTATCTCTGAGGGTTGCAACAAATTGCCTGGCGAAAAAAAAAATATGATGTTGAACAATTGTATATTTCGCTGTAATAATTTTAATGTTCACACGACAGCTTATAAAAATGTAAATGGCGCATGCCATAAACTTATCTTGTTTCGTGCGGACGAGTGACGAAGAGCGATCTCAAGATCATTATCTCCTATTCAATAATAGAACTATAGAGTCAAATATTATGGTTCCCAAAGTATCAAAAAATACCCTATTCTTTTTAACTTAAATAATTATTCCCGTAGAGTCTACGGTGTAGACTATGCATACCTTTGAAATTTTTATAGAGATTTGTCAGATATGCTTTTCGCCAAGGTGTTTTCCTTAATTAAGGTAAGGCCAGTATGAAATCAACTACTTGTAATAGCTTTTTCTGTTTAGGCGATGCATCGAGATTGTAGATCCCTGTTGCCAGATAGGATTTTATACATTAATTTCAGTTTTTGTTTTAGCTTTTAGAATGGTAAATCTATTTAAGAATAGAACACTAAAATAAATCAATACTTAAGAACCGTATTAAAACTAGATTCATAACTAAGTATTGTTCTATAATACAAATTAAATGAGTCAAACACTGATTATATTTAAGATATAAAATGGAATTTGAAATAAAAAATGGAATTTTATTACTATATTAGTAATTTGCAAAAAATAAGCTGTACTCACCGTCTGTGTCCAACACATCAAATATATAGAAATGACCTTTCCTTTGCACCACAACATGTCTGCTTTTTAAGTCTCTGAATATTTTATCTTTAGTCAGCTGCGGTATCCTTGTACTCCCAAATAGACCAGGGAACTGGCTCATATCTAGTGGATAGGCATTGAATAAATACGCACCATACCTGAAATATGCATGTTTGATTATAAAATAAACTTAAGTTGAATTAATTTAAATTCAACTAAAAACTATTTCTTATAATAATATATAGAGATGGTAAGAATTGTTCAATATTACAATATATAAATACTTAAAATTTTATTTTAATAAAATTAAATGTGATTTAAAATATTGTAATAAATAACATAATAAAAACCATGTTATTTTAACATATGATACCTCTTATATCATTACTGCATTATTACCCTTTGGGTAACTCAAAATTATTTGGACCTATATTTTACTTCCTTCTGTGACCAATAAAGAGTTTTTAAATTGATTAATATAGATAAAATTATGGATCTTAATGTATTTTATAATGATTTAACTCTTGGGTTGTAACAAATCATGAATACATTTATGGCAGCACAGTTCATGTAGAAATTAGTCCTACAATCATGTGGCACAAACTGAACTTCTTTATTGTGTACATATCATCAAAACAGAATGCCACATCCACTTAAAAAATTTAGTTACAAAATGTATGATTTTAATATTTAATTACAACTCAAACTCAATTATATACTCAGTTGTAATGCATGCAAATGTGTTATGACTGCTCAGGTCTCTGGTTCAATCCCCGGGTCGGGTAAAGTGATATTGGGTTTTTCTGCTTAGAAATACTTAGTGGCAGCCTGGAGTCTAGAATTGAGCCTGGTATGGCAATAAGCTCGCTCCCTATCACATTATGGGACCGTAATAAATTCGGTGAAAAGTGGTTGTACCAGATACACCTCTGCCTACCTCTTCGGGAATTACAGGCGTGAAGGTATGTGTGTGTCAAACTCAATGAAAAAATGACACTGAGGTTCTTATCAATAAATTTACAATAGAGAAAAAAATACAAACCACGACACAGCCTCAGGTAATAATCCTGTAACAGTTCTAAACAAAGTTGTATTGCTTTTCTTTGGGTTTAAATGGAAAACTTCAGGTTCTAATATTTGTTCCCTTAATGATAACATAAATCTGGTAGCACTTATTAACATATTGCTTGCTCTCACCAGCTGATTATTATACTCCGCTTTCACATCATTTTGGAATATCAATAATGGGTTATAATTGATTGGGAGAGCAGACCTTTCTTTTAAATATAGATCAAACCAGAAATCGGAAATGTAGCTAGTGTGTTTATTAGCTTTATCGATAGCAATTAGTTTCTCATGGAGTATTTTTCCTTCATTGTCTACGAAATTATTGGTACACTGTTGCGCTTTCTCATACTGATCAGACCTAAGTAATGGTTTCAGGGCGTTCAAATATCGTTCGCTTGTTTTATTCAGTTCCGGTATGGGCAAGCGCGGTAATGACTTTTGGAAATGCATAGTTGGGACTTTGCTCCGTTGTAAGTACTGATATTCTTTATCACTTAATTGTTTATGTTTCGTGGCAAACTTTCTATATTTACAAAGTATAGTAATATTTTTATTATGCAACGTTTTGTTTAGAGTAATCATTTTTGGAAAAACTTAATACTTAAACTCACAAACAAGAGAACTAAACTCAGACACTAAGCTTTGGAATAAGTTTCAACATGCAATCAATGAGAATACAAACGCAGGACGCTACGCCATGCAAATTGAAATAACTTCTGGCCTCTGGGACAAGTGCCAACTGTCAATAGTGTCAATTGTCAAATGTGAAATGAGTCGTATAGAACCAAAGTCAGCAAAGTAGGAAGTTGGGCAAAAATGAGATAACTGTATGGCAATATAAGAAATAAAAATCTGCACTGCATCGACTATTGCAATGATTTATAGTTAAAACGGCTATAAACCTATATATAACACAAAATAAAAGTTGCTTTAGAACCAAAGTCGGCCATATTTCACTAACCAATCAGAAGCTGTCTGTCAAGTCAACAATCCCATTTCTCATAAAGTCAATGACCAATCAAAAACCATAGTAGTAGTACAGTAGCAAAGGCGGCCAACTTACCTTAGTTGGGATCAAACACGACAATCTAGAAAATTAATGAAGGTTTTTCACAGTTAAGCTTATTTTTTTATCATTGTTGTTGTAATTGATGAAATCAAATATTTCCTAAGATTAAAACAAAGTATTCAGCAAATTTGTCTTTCGACTTTAACAAAAGTTATCAGTTTTTTTTGGTTTACAAAAAACAAGTAGGCCCTACTTTGCCGAGTTTGGTTCTATACGACTCAAATGATCATATCAATGTCATTAATTTTTCTTTACTCTCTGACAGTGGGAAGGCAAAAGGTTTAACCCCATACAGTCCATACTTGTCAATCATAATATAGATTACATTATTTTTTTCAGTGCAGTAAAGGCCTTACCCTTTAAGGATTTTATCAAAAAAAGAAAACGTATCAAGTTCTCCACCAAATGTATGATTTAAAATACATACAACTATACTAGCTGTTGCCCGCAGCTCCGCATAGTGGTTATTTTTGGGAGAAAAAGTATTAAATTCAAGGAGTTGTCTCCTGCTCTGACGCTCCGGTACCGATTGCCCTACATCTCAATAGTGTTATAGAGGGTGACAGCGACGGGCGCAGTGGCGCGGTTATGATCCACGATGACCATTCTTTTAGAAAATAGAATGGGTATAGTAAGCTATCCTTAAAAGATAGATATGCCATCGCGAACTTTATTGTAGATCTATAAAATAGGAATATCCCACTATGCATTGTTTTATTAGAATCTATATCTCAAAAGGATTAGGCAGCGTTTTCGATGAAAGCTCCCAGGCGGCTTGACTTTTTCCGACACTTCCAACAATTATTGTTATATTTCAACCAATTTAGTTTATAAATTGGCAAATTAAATAGCTAAACTTTCCTCATGAGTCACTCTATCTATTGGTGAACCAATAAACCACTTGAAAATCCGTTCCGAAGTTTTTGAGTTTATCGCGAACAGACAGACAGATGCGGCGCAGGACTTTGTTTTATAATATGTAGTGATACGGTAAGTTCTCCACAATGCAGCCTTGTCTGACTCGTTAGAGAAGTCAGAGATTCAAAGACAATTAATTCGGGAACTAAGAGCATTTATTATAACACTGTAAATTGGGAACTTCCCGTAACATTTTGTTGAGTTGCAGATCGGCTGTTTTTTTTTGGGTATTTCTGGGGAACAACTGCGAAAACCTTAGGGATTTTTTGAGTAAGTGAAAAATATTCTCTCTGCCTAGCATAAGATCATGAAAATTTTATAAACACTTGTTTGAACTAGTAAATTTTTGGTATTTATATGTTTTTTCAATAAGTATATTTTCTTTCGTGGGTCTATACTCTGATTTTTAATTAAATAGACTAAACTGACAGCTCCGATCGACTTTTTTTTTTTTTTTTTAATTGTAGGGATCGACCTTTTCATTTTTTAATGTTGCAAGCGTAGAGAATAGTGCTGTAGTGCGGCCGATTATGAATGATTTAGTGACCTGTTGTGACATGACCTTTAGATTTAATTTTACTCATGATGTTATTAAATGTAATAAAAGTAATAAAATATAAAAGTAATAAAATGAATATAACAAATTTATCTTATGTTATTAATTTTGATATATTACAATAACTTTACTAAGAATTAATAAGTAATCAACAATGCGATTGATTAACCATTCGAGTCTCAAAGGATATTAAAAAAGTAAAGTAGTACAGAGTAAGTAGAAGCAAAAATCAATTTTATTCACACAACATTAAAGTTGAAAATAGTATGTAATTACGGTGAGTGTTGCCAGTACTTTTTTGTTAGTAGGTATGTTTATTAGTTCTATTGCCTGTGTAGAATTTTTTGCTAATAGTATTAATATGGTAACATTGGTAGGCATCCGCCATTTTGTGAATCATTGGTCTTCTTTTTTCGCTCGCGATTGGTCATACGAATATTCCCTGGGCTCTTAATGAAACAGAACTTTGAAAAAAGTTCGGATTTTCATTTTCTGACCAACGCAAATTCAAACGAATACATAAACAATTTATTGTAAAAGAAAGTAAATCACAAAGTCCTGATTTTCGATCGAAATACTCGATAACTCAGGATACAACGCTATTTTTACTTTACGATAAGTGGCAACCCACCAAATGTCATTTTAGTCTATCTAATTAAAAATCAGAGTATAGGGAGATTATTTTTTTAAGCGGCAACAGTGCCTCGACCTTCGCCACTCTGAAAATCTTGAAAAATTATGCGGTTTATCAAAATTCAAGATTTATAAGTATTGTGTAATAAAATAAGCCTTCCAGATGCCTATATAGCTTTGGTTGCTTTGCAAATATGAATACGTATTTCTATAGAATTTAATTAAATGTTTGATTCTCTCAATCATTTATATAAATAGAAGACACGAGTCTGGCAATATGGATGTGTCGCACGAAAATAGTAATGCTATAGGCGCCACTGATATGGAGACCTTGGATTATTTGCGAGGTGTAAAGTCGTCAACGTGCTTGTTGCTCTCAACAACACCGAGTCCCACTCCACACGACTTCAAACATCCCCTATCTGAAGAAATGAGTGAACAACCATTTTTGACCCTGAACACTGATCCCAATGCAGTTAATGAACAGGCGGGTAAGTAGATACTCGGTAGTTTCCATTTGTGAAATGTAAACTGGTCCTCATAACTATCAACTTATTATAAAAAAATAGAAATGATAAATTCACCACTGTAGTATATCAACGGTTGGCGGGATATTTTGAAAAGTTACAGGAGAGAGGTTTAAAGTATTTTTGTTTTTTGGAAAAAAATCAGTATAAAAAACTGAACTATTTAGTAGAATTAATATATTACTTGTGTAAGCATGTATTGCATTTTTGACTTATTTTGATGCATTTATAAGCATTATTTTCTTAAATAAATTAGAGCACCAAAAAGTGCACAAAAAATCAAGGCCCAAAAAATGCAGAAAAATTTGTTTATTCCAAATAATATAACTCAAAATCCCAAAAAATCTAATAGTCCGCCAACTATTGATATAGTGCCTCTGTCAGGCATTGGTTCTATCTCCTGATAAATGGGGTTAGACAGTAAACCTTCAGTCCACCAGGTATGAAGGTTTCCAAAACATAAGTCTATTTAGTTTCACTTAGACAATTGATAAATATTTCATACATTATTCTTAGAGAGTAAGATTATATTAATAGCAACTGGGTTCCTTGATGGTAAGCGAGAAGACTTGAATGTGGTACAGGCCATTACAGAAAAGAATGGGTACTATTGACACCTTCAGAAATGTCATTCACACCTATATTATTATAAAAAACATGATTGACCTCTGTAATTAAAAAAAAATCAATTAAATACACCATATTTTTTTTTGTTTCATACTCACACTACATAATAACTATTATATACTCATTGACTTTTATGTAATAATTTGGTTTACTATGAAGGTCTGTTTATTTATAAAAAAAAATAGACAGGTTTTTGTATATTAGTTGAAATGTTTATATTTATCAAGATATTGTGAGTAAATAATAATTTCAGATGCATCAGCTGGAGATTCAAGTTCTTCTGGAGATTCTAACTCTGTTGTCCAGGATCCTGTCAGTGCACAGTTAATTAATAACATCAGCATGTTAGATTACCAAACTCTAAGCAAGAATGGTGACCTTATTTTAGGCCAAGTGAGTTTTTTATGTATATTAAAATAAATATATGTTAAACAGCCATTTTTACTTGATCGAAATGTTGCTATTAATTATATTAAAAAAATATATATTTTTCAGACTGAAGATGGGAAACTCAATGGAAATTTGAAAATTAAAAACAGAAAATTGCCAAGTTTTGTCAACTGGAATTGGGGCATAATTAGAAAGTTTCTATTATGGATTGTTCTTTCTGGATTGATTGCTTGCTTAGGAGCCATCATAGCAATGGTTGTGACTATACCCAAAGAGTGCAATCCTGATCTGCCCTGGTTCCAAGGAAAAGTTTTTTATGAAGTATTTCCAGCTAGCTTTAAAGATTCAAATAATGATGGAATGGGTGATTTAAAAGGGCTTATTAAGAAACTAGATTATATACAAGATATGGGTGTAAGCGCTATTCGTCTTAATTATATATTTGAAACTGATGTTTATCCCGAAAATTACATGAACATAACATCTTTAACAGACATTGACAGAAGTATAGGGGTTATAAAGGATATAGATGATTTAATTCTAGAAGTGCACAATAGAAACCTGTCTTTGATTCTAGATATACCAGTTTCTTCAATGGTGACAATAGGTGCAACATCAAATTTGACACAATCTGTCTTATTTTCAAATAAATCAGAGGATAAATATTCAGATGAAACATCATTAGCTATTAAACTTTGGTCCCAAAAACATAATGTAGATGGCTTTTACTTAAAAAAGTTGGAAAACTTTGTTGATGATGTAAATTTTGGTAGGTCATTGCAGATTTGGAAACAAATGATAGGTAATGGTAAAATATTCATTGCAAGTGAGCAGGCCTACAACAAAGCTACAGGAGATTCTTTAAATGTACTATTGTCTAGAATTGACCTGATTGATATTCACCTAGACTTACATGAAGGTACACATGGTTTAAAGGAAAGAATTGAAAAAGTTATTACTGGCACCCTCTGGTCAAAGCCATATTATCCTTGGGTGCATTGGAATATCGGAAACGTTAACAGTGAGAGAGTATCAACTAAGCATGAAAATAATACTTTGGCATTGACTGTTTTAGAATTTATTCTACCTGGTACTGTTAGTTTATTCTATGGTGATGAAATTGGTTTAGGTGGCTTACCTAGAAACCAAATTGAAGGAGATTTTCCTCAACACAAAGATATTCACAACTTAGTACCAATGACTTTTTCTAATAATGAAAAGAATGAGAATAGTTTGAGCATCTTGCCCTGGAATTCAAAATCTGTATTAGACCCAAAATACTATTTTCTAGACATTGTAAAAAATTTAGTGAAGATCAGGCTAAATACGCCAACTATATATTTAAAAGGTACTTATAAAGAAGGTAATTTATTAAAGAATATAGGGATACGTAAAGCTGATGAAAATTTAATTGTAATAGAGCGATGGTATCCGCGCCGCAATACTTGTGTAGTTGTGGCAAATTTAGGTAAGGTAACAATTACAACAGATTTGTCTTCCATGTTCTATGGTGGAACTGTAATTGCTGGAACAAATACTTCACTCATTGGGCAGGTTATATATTTTGATAATGTATCGTTTCCACCTAATTCAGCAATAATTTTCAAATTAGAAAAGTAAAACTATATTTTTACTGTTCCTACTAGTAACTAACGTAACAAGGTTTTGATAATTCAGTATTGAATATTATTTTAATGTCCAAGTATATGGACGTAGTATTAGCGGAGAGATGACGGAACTTGATCTGTTATTTTGTTTTCATTTGTTTATAACCAGCTATAAAAATAATTACGTTAATTTAGTTTTCATTGTAGTTCAGGCGAAGAGAGTTCAGCCCCTTCGCCTTTGCTTGGGCGACACTTTATCCATTAGACCATAACGGCAGTATTTTTAAATCTCATTTTTATACTCAAGTGAATGTTATACATATATACATTTTTCAATAGAATTTGCACGTTAGAATAATATTTTTATATAGAAATTTTGTATACATTCTAAGATGTTTTTTTTGGGAATTCCATATTGGGAGTATAATTTTATTAAATGGACTGCGGTACAAAAAATATGCTGTTTTGAAGTGCACATCGTATATACAAATCCGTGATATACAAGTATGCGGCTTGCTTCCATGCCCCAAAAGTACAGTGGACTGTGGGACCGCATCATTCGGCATCAAAATTAGCTGTGGACTGAATCAGCACAGCAAATTTTTAGGTTTCGTCGGCGCTTGAGTCAGAACACCCCATGTGGTTGGGCCGCAGTACGTGCTAATTTTTACGCGCCCTGTGTGTGCCACAACATAAGCGTACGTGTTGAAGGTGCCGCAGTAATTGTTAATTTATTCTTGGTTTTGGCGTCACCTGCAATTGCTATAAAAATATGTACTTATTATGAGTTAACTGAATGAATCTCTCATGTATTGTTTTTGTATAATTATACCTATTATTATTTTTTCCAAAGGTCGTATTATAAACTTTGTCGTTCCTTGAGTACCAAAGATTGTTTCTATGTACTTATTAATATTAAAGGGAATAAAACACCATAGAATTATAAAAAGTTTAATATACATTTGTACATATTGCAATCCAAATATTATGAACTTAGTATATCAGATTATTATGTACACATTATTATTGTAAGAGAAATAAATAATTCGTGACATTAATAACTTTATCATTTCTAACAATGATTTTCAGGTATACGTCGATAATATACCTACCTCAACATTAAATCGAGCGAGTATTTTAAATTACACATATTTTTTGCGACGTTTAATTCACTATTTTATAGTGAATTAAAATAATAAGTCTAACAATGTCAAGAAGCATCTAACAAAAATATTTGCAGAAAGCCTGCTTCGTGAAAATCAATACGTAAAAAACAGTCTTTGATTTTAAATACGAATCTGTTTAAACAAAATATAGGTAAGATAGTGATATGATTAATTAATTATATCAGTTAATGGAAATGTGATGCTTTGAGTTGTATAACTATTAACTAGTTCAATTGTTTGTACTAAGAGTTAATTGTCGGTAATGTATTTTCATCTGGAGTGATGTGTGCTTTGGTGCAACGCGTATTTTGATCGAATAATTCAATTTTTGTTATTAATTTGCGAAAATATAAACAGGGTTTCCAGATGTTGCCTAGGTTCATTAACTCGAACTATTTTATTATTATTGTTCATTTGTGATTGTTTAACAATAAAATATGTATTTTTATGAGTTTGGTAGTAATAGCAAGCAGAAATGACAAGTACTAAAATAATCAAACCCTCAAGTATGTAAATAACTGAGTCCACATTTCGTACTCTACTGTTATTATATTATTTATTTAATTGAATCATCCTAATTTAACTATACTCGCAATATACACTATACACATATCAAGACATCGACCACAATGTGTTAAAATGTGTATGTGACAAAAAAACTTATTATTGTAGTAATATTTGCTGGTGATATAAATAAAATAGGCATATAACAAATGTAGACTTAGGTATTGTGTTCTGGAAATTAATATCAGTCTTTTTACAACACAAATCGGTGGATGAAAGATCATAGCACTGGAAGGATTCACAAGTGGTAAACAAGATACAATTATCGTGATGTCATGAGTTTGGTAGTGTTTTTTTACTTTTAACTACAGCAGGATGTGTGACGTATGTGTTGGACAAAGCTCGAGGTGTGTGAGCTTCCGAAACGGGCAACGCCGGGAGCTTGTCTGTAGGATTTCGTATTAATATCTTTTTCTGAGACCCTGTCACCCTCCTAGCATTACATTCTTGTTTATTCTTAAGATCTACATTTTCGGTGGTGTTTACAATAGACTTTACATACTTTCGTTCATTTTCGCACTCACTACTTGTTTGTTTAAACAACTTTGGAGTACCAAATGCTTTAGTCTGTTTTAATAACGAGCGATCATTACACAGAGCCGCGATAAGAGGCAAGTCTAAGTTTTTGCTTTTTTCTCTTAGCGTTTTAATGTCTAAATCACAATTAGAGCCTTTGGCTCTACTCACATTCACTTCACAGTTAATATTTGTAATACTATGTGGAATTTTCATCTCTTTCAATGGCGACTGAAGCTTTTTTTTATGTTCTTGTGGTGGCGGAGGAGGTGGCATTCTGCGCATTTTTATAGGCGGAGGATTTTTGCAATTCAGAATGTTTTGTTCTGATTTTGTTTTTGAGAATTGTGGAATTTCTGGTATTCGTGTTGGCATTGGGAGCCGGTCAATATTTATGGAATGGTTGCTTAGTGATGTTTTACTTGTTAGCGAATACCAGCTAGCTCGTGTTCCAGGTAGCTGGATGTATGAGTCCGAAAGATTTTGTATGGATCCATATACAGATGAAGCAGATAAGGATTTTGATAGATACGGCGTGCTTCTATATTGTAACCCAGATTTGTGTAAGTTCGACATTCTCGTTTCACTAAATTTCTGGTCTAAATAATTTTGTTGAGAAATGTTGGGATCTTGTAAAGGATAATAAACGTAGTCTACATCACTGTACAATTGTTGATGGAACATAGGGTTGTGTGGTGGCGGTGGGGGTGGCATGCGAGTGACTGGAGGCGGGGGTGGCAATCTTGCGCGTCTCGGTGGAGGCGGCGGAGGAGGTAATTTCATCATAGCCACTAATACATTAGAGTCTGTGCTTTGTGGCGGTAGATCTCTTGATGGGGAAAGATTGTGGTTTATTCCTTGTGCTAATTTTGATCGCTCTGCCCGGCGACTTGATGCTTGGTGCCTCTTAGATTTTTGGAACCTATGCTCCAAAACCATAGGACTCGCAAATGTTCTTTCGCTAGAGGCATTCACATCTCCCGCCTCAGCTTTTAATATTGTAATCATTGGCTTCGAAGTGACCATTCTTGCTGCTACTTCTTCTTTATCACTTATGTGTTTAAGAGACATCCTACCAGGTGGAATACCTGGATAAGCTGGCGGTGCTTTCAAAGGAGTACATGCATGTGATGAGATAGTCTTGTGATTATATTCATAAGGAGGCGGAGGTTTGCTCGGAAGTGGCGGTCTCATAACTGTGGCCACATCTATATCTAAAATATTCGGTAATGATAAGTTCAACAATTTTCTACTGTCGATTCTTGTTGGCGGTGTAGGTGGACGATCAAAAAATACATTATTAGGATAGTGATCATCTGAAGGTGCTGTATCTTGATGACCAGGTAGGTAACTATCACCTGAAAACTGCAGCGGTAATCTAACATAATCTGAAACTGAGTCTAACGTGTCGCTCACTGACTGATTTTTGGGATATACACCTCTTCCAACTATTAGGTCACTTAATTCACTTGCTGTTAATAAATTATGTTTATTATCTGTTGGGTCACTACCGTCACCGTGGAATGAAGCTGCACTTACATTAGAATTTGTTCTTTCTCTAAACACATTTTCTTTATCACGTACTTGACTGAAAAAATTATTTACACCATCAACACAATCTGAACTCGTTAAAGAATTCTGTAATCTGCCCGTTGAATGACTAGTTCTCTCTAATTTATTTTTTAATATTGATGACACACTATCAAAATCTGCAAGGTCGTTTTCATTAGACGGCTTATAACACTCGTAATGAGAACCATGATATTCTGTTCTACTGCCTTCTGATAATACATCGATTTTAGATTGAGCTGTCAATTCCGAACTGCTCATTGTGTAAACTCCACTTGTTTCGCTTGATGCAGCTACGGTGACTGGCTGGCCTAACCCGTCATATAATGCAGACGCTGTCTCTTGAGTATACTCCACATCAATCCCTACAGTGCTGTTATCACTTATCATAGAATTTTGAGCTGTATGGCTGTATCCCAGTTCCAAGCTGCTAGCGTTGGACGCCCTGCTTAATGCACTCAGGCCGGCTCTCGCCATTATTACTGTACTGCATGACGAGGAACATTGTGAACCTGTACACTTAAGTTTACTGGAATTCGGACTATCTGTTAGGGTTTCAATAAGGCTATTATCAGGTAATGAAACCGTGTCTTCATTTTGGTTTGTGGAATGTTGGTTTGTATCTGAAATTGGAATGTCATTTCTAGTCGATTTTTCAGAATCTTCTTTGCTTTTCTTCAATTTAACCTTTGTTTTCTGAAGTTGCAATGAAGCTGATTTACTTAATGGCTGATTATCTTGAGACATGTGTCTAATGAAATATGAATTTGAACTGTCTAACAAATGTGCGAAAGCTAAGCTTTCTGTTGATGGGGCTGGTGGTGAGTCAATCATTATTTCTAGTTCATCTTCTGAGTGTACTCTGTCGCTTACAATTCCTGAAGTCGTGTTTGAGCTTGTAGAAGAAATAACTGATATTCTTTGTTCACTTTTATTTTGGTTACATTGAAGATTAAATGATTTAGAATACCCAAAACAAACTTTGCGTTCATCTTCTTCTTTTCTTAGAACTTCATTGAGTTTAGGTGCTATTTTCATGGAGAACTGATGAGTTTCTTTACACAATGCAAATAAATATTTACATTTTTCTTCACTTGATGAAAATAACGTAATTTTACCATCTTCAGTTCTAATTTCAAACTTTTTTCTGTCAAAACTCAATTTACCGATTGCACTCCATATAAAATTTGATAAGTGTCCGCTGTCTGGTAGAATCTTTATTCCTTTCGCTGTGACAAGTAACCAAACTGTTCCCGGTTCTGGTTCTGACTTAGATTGTTTTAGTCGATATTGATGTGAGTTGATAGTATCAGGTAGTAAACAAAGTTCACGTATGTATCTAGTTTCTGCATCAGATCTCGAGAGACCTCTATGTTCACGATGACATGCACGCATCGCTGTTGCCACCCAATCACCTGTGAGAGACATCGGTGCGTATTCTTCAACTTTGAAATAATCTCGATCATCGTATGCATCTGCGTCTCCATATTCTGCTTGTAATGCCAATCCGGTAAGTAAAAGTACTACTTCAGGAGGAAGTACGTCTCTAGTTCGCACATTGTGACGTAGTTGAAGAAAATAAAGCCGACGTCCAACCTCATCGTTAAGAAGTAATGGACTTTCCACGTGGAATTGTACGATTAGGTGTAATTCAAGAAGTGGTTTCCCATTCGCATCCAAGCCCTGGAATAGAAACATTTGTTGAAATTACAAAGAATTATTTAAAATATTCAATAATCACCATCACAAAGATTTCCATGGTTAAAATAATCATAATTGAACTTACATGGGTGTGTGATGATCTCCAACTCTTTGGTGCATATTTTGATAGTTTGCTTTCTAAGTCAACAAACAAATATTCTCCATCTGAAAATAAAAAAATTACATTTATAATTTCACTGCCACGGTAGCGCAGTTGTAATTTCGAATGCGTTACAACTGCTGTGCTGAGGTGTCAGGTTCGATCCATGGGTGAGTTTTCTATTTAGAAATACTCAGTATCAGCCCGGAGTCTGGAATTGGGCCCGGTATGGCCCTTAGGCTCGCTTCCTAATACATTATGAGACTGTAATAATTCAGCGAAAAGTGTGTGTACTGGTTACAACTCTGCCTACCCCTTCGGGGATTACAGGCGTGAGTTATATGCATGTATGTATCCATACTAATACTATAAATGTGAAAGTAACTCTATTTGTTTGTTTGTTACCTTTTCACGACTAAACGGCTGACCGGATTGTGATGAAATTTGGCAAGGAGATAGATTATATCCCGGAGGTCATATGCTATTCTTTTTCTCAAATAACAATCTTGAAAGGGGTCAGATAGGAGTTCAAAATTTGTATGGGAAACCCATAATTCCTCAAGTTAGGGATCTGAAAATTCATATTTAGTCTTTTGGTAAGAAATAACGAAATACGTGTTTCAACGTTTTTACCAAATTATCCCTAAAAGGGGCGAAGTGTGGGGTTAACTTATGAAGTATTATTTAAATGTAATCTCAAGCTTTAGGCACAACACCTGAGAGTTAGGACGATTGCTATAGATGCCTCAGTGCAGAAGACAACTCCTTGGATTGTATACTTCTAATCCCGAAAATAACATCAACGCGGGCGGAGCCGCGAGCAACAGCTAGTTTATAATAATTTATGAACATCTTAAGAATGTATGTAATAAAAAAAGAATTATGTTTAAATTAAAACGTGTATTAAACAATAAATTAAAATTAAACAATAGTGTGAAATCTCAAGTTAACGATAAACTCATTTCACGTAGCGCTTCAACTGTGCTACATAATATAACCAATGTGACATTGTAATGCCATTACAAACATAGAACATTGATTACTCAACAGTTTTTGTTTGCATAGATAAGCAGAATGCTTGCAAGGAATGTGTTATGTTGCTTGCATAGATAGATACGCAGAATACTAACAAGAAATGTGTGATATTGTGAATAGCACCATATTCGACAATTATTTTCGCTTAAAAATTTCAATTGACATTAATTCGGATCTTCCAAGTTTATTATACATATTATTAATAGATGTTGCCCGCGGCTCCGTACGCGTGGAGGTTATTTTTGGAAGAAAAGGTATACAATCCATGGAGGTATCTTAATATTACACCTTTCTATATTTAGCTATCCCATAGAGCGTGCATTTTTTCGGGATATAAAGTGGCCTATGTCATTTTCTGATTACTAAACTGCCACTATGCAAATAATCATGTCGATCCTTTGCTCTGTGAAAAACTAAATTATTACAGAAGAACTGTAAATTTTTTCGGGATATAAAGAAGCCTATGTGCTATTCCAGACTATAATCTATCTCTGTGCCAAATTTCAACCAGATCCGTTCAGCCGTTGTAGCGTGATTGAGTAACAAACATCCATCCAAACATTCGCATTAATAATATTAGTAGGATTAAGGATTAGTTTTTTTTATTTTATACCAAGATGGTGGCAAACAAGCTTATGGTAGCTTATGGACGCTTGCAATACCACGAGCATCATTGCTGACCCTTCATAAACTAGTTAATCCCTTGAAGAATCTCATACTGTAGTCCCTTTGGAAAACCTCGGCAGGGAGCTCATTCCACAATCGGAGCGTTAGCGAGAGGAAATTCCTCTGAAATCGCGCTGTATGGTAACCATTTAGATGGTAGAAAGTTGTCATGGGCATCATGTCAAACAATACCTCGGAACACAACCCATTATACAAACGGTAGAACACATACAAGAAGGTTATAGGTACGATGTTTGGCCGTGTTGCGGCCTTCTGAGTACTCTGAGACTAGACCCTCGACCTCTTCTTTACCTCCTTGCCCCATGGCGTAGTGTGAAGAAGCCACACAGCAGGCTGGCATGGTTGTGTCGAGAAGCGAGGTATATATTGTTTTTCGCTACTTGATACTCTAACTGAACGGCACTGCGCTTACCATCACGTGCAGTATGGTCACTTTGCCGTGCCATATGGGTCGGACTAGCGATTTGTATAAAGACACTCCATGTTGTATTCTCCCCGCAGTAAAGGACCTCATCGCTTTATTTAGCACACCGAGTTTTTTTAGACCTTGTCTTCTAAGGGAATTCGGAATAGAACGTCACTGGAGATGTTAAAGGGTGTGTCCTGAAATTGTGGGGCCACAGTAAATTTTCTTAGCGGTGAACGCACAAACTTGTGCCTTGAAGGGGTGAATTTTGGGTTGGTTGTTGTTGTATTTAATGTAAGTGGATCATATATGAAATTGATCGACCGTACATAATATTTTCATCTTTGGTATTGTGGTGTATGAATATGTAGAATATATATATATATAACTATGTAGGTATGGACAAACGTATGCTTACTTTGCAAAATAGCTAATCCGAAGAGATCTGTGTCGGTCATGCCTTGTAACTGTGCATGGGAATTGGCCAAAGTCTTGAGCTCTTTGACCCTGGATTTGGCTTCGACTACGAAGTGAAGCGGCTGTGTTTGGCCAGGCATGCGAAGGGAGAGTATACGCGCGCCCGCGCCGAGCGCGCGTGTGTCTCCTCCCAACGGCCCGCGAACCGAACATAGAGCACGCATGTCGCATCTCGATACCACTGTTACGCACCCTGTGAAAACAAATTACGTAATGTTAAGCGTATAAACAATTAGAAATCGATTTAGAAAATAGTTTCCACACATTTTATGCTTGTTTGATTTTGCTAGGTGGTAGGTCTATTTTATACGAGTCAGTAAAATTATCAGCACTTTCGTCTATTACTGCTGCGAAACAGCAGAGTACAAGCAGTATTGGAAACAAAGTCGACATCTCTAGAGCGTCCGTTTAAGCTATAAAAAGAAGTTAATGTCATCTTAAAGTTAATAGGTAATTATTCATAAAATTAGAGAGTAATTTATATATTTTATTTATTACATAAATATGCATGGGGAGTTGGCATCAAACAGGTTGTTTACGATCATGGATTTTGAAATTATCTAATGGGACTTTATACTAATAAATTGTACACATATAGCAATTGGGTCATTGTTCTTAGACAATTTTACGCCGATTAAGGCTTACTTTCATAATTTGTTTTGATAAGTTATATAAGACTGCCTCGGTGACGCAATTGTAATTGCGTACGCGGTACGAATGCTGTGCTGAGGTCGCGGGTTCGATCCCCGGGAAGGGTAAAGGTGCTATTGGTTTATTTTATTACTAAATACTCAATATCAGCCGGAGTCTAGAATTGTACCCGGTATAGCGATAGGCTCCTCCCCTATCACATCATGGGACGGTAATAAGCTCGGCGATAAGTGGGAGTACTGATTACACCACTGCCTACCCCTCAGGGGATTACAGGCGTGAGTGTGTATGTAAGTTATATAAATATTTTTTTAACCGGTTCTGCATATTATTCTCTCACTCCAGGGAAAGAGAATTTATATAAAAAAATCTTATATCATCGAAATATAAGTTTTTTTCCTTATATAGTTTAAGCCTTCGTTTGTTTATGATTAGGAAATAAGAGTTATTTTTCATTGTGCGTAAATGTACATTTGTAAACTGATGACACAAGCTTGCCTATTGATAAGCGCCTGTCCAAAAAATAGTAGGTTTTAAAATAGTTAAAACTTTTCGACTCTTATAATGTTTCGTAATTCTATTGCCTTCAAAATCTTTCATATTGGAATAAAATACTGCTTACACGTTGTTATATTCCAACTTATTGGAAACGTCTCGCCCCCGATATTGTGTAGGTACATTGGATATGTATGTATTCATATTTACTTGTCCTGACTGAATGATTGGTTCACCAACGCAGAGCCTAAACCGCGGGGCCGCAAACTAAAAATGTTGTCAGTTAATGTATTTTATGACATAAGCCTCCATTAAGAAAGGATTTTGGAAATGAGGGAAATTTTGAAACCCCTAAGGTGGTAAAATAAGACATGAACGGTTGAATGGAAAGCCGTCATTTTCAAAGTAAGAGGCACGAAATTTCATATAGATACATATGAGTCTGTCTGTCTGGTTAGAAATAAAAGTAGGTATACGTATATCGGCGTTTTTCAAAATTATACTCCTAAGAGTGTGAATTACGGTTTAAAAGTTTTCTGTCAGTTACGTTTTCATGGCTAAACCACTAAACCGATCGAAGCATCAGGATACCTTAAACCCCGAGGACTTTATTTATTTAATCATCCCATAAAGGGATGTAACGGGAATTTATAAACCTCGAAATTGAAATATCATTTGGGATACTTATTTAATCAAATACTTCGGGGGCTCACCCCCATTACAATAACGAAAGAAAATAAGTTAAAACTCTTACATGACTTGTTCCAGATTCATATTGCAGCTAAGTGGGTGTACTGCAATAGCAGCTGATTTCGAACCTGTGACGTTCTAGGCTATCGTTGCTTTTATAATATTCCTAGGGATAGAACCTGAACAATTTAACCACACAGCAAAGCTGTTTGCCCTGTAATGTGTCAATATGCAATATTTGTATTAAGGATTATTTTGTATATTCCATATTCTTGAGTTGCGTCGTTATGCCTTTGAAAACTGACGAAAATTATCTATCTACTTCTAAAAATTGAAAATAATTTTTTGGCGACCGAGTTATATCCATCCGTTGAGTTAAGTTTAGTATAATTTGGGTACAAACATAATATACGGCATGGCATCGGAATGTCGGAACTGCGCCATCTGTGCATTCCATTATGTTTTTTTTCGTACAGGATCTCCTTTTTGCTACCTGCCGAACCATCTGTCTTTGAAGTGCTCAGTGTGCATTGTTAAAATGTACATATATGTGTATGTTGTGGCTATTCGTTTAATGTGTTGCTGTGGTAACACACTAACATCCTACTATAATATTATAAATGCGAATGTTTAGTAATGTAGTACGTGCTTACACAAGTAACATATTAATTCTACTAAAATACACGCATTATTTTATTTATAGTGATTTTTCTTCCGAAAAATAAACTTCAAACCTCTCTCTGCCTATAGCCCGCCAACCATCGATATTATGTAGGTAAGTACGTATGTAATTCATTTATTACACTTATTCATCATTACACTTATGATAATTTTAGATTTTTATAATTATAATTTTGTTCTAATTGTGCCTCCAGATACGTAAATATAATAATATGAATAGTATATATAAAAAGGAAATATAAACAAAAAAGTACTGGAATGAATCCTTTACGCGTTAATATATGTATTTACAGGCGTTAGAAAAAATTAAATAGAACAGTTTACTTAACCATTTACTTGTATAATAATAATATTTATTTATTGGCATTTTATATTGCACTAACTTTTATTTTTATAACTTAACGAAAACAATGTTTTAGGCGCAATTATTTATTTATTTAACACACTTTATACATTTAAGTATAGGCGGACTTAATGCCGGAGGCATTCTCTGCCAGTCAACCTGAGGTAGTGCAGAGATACAAGAAGGTAGGTGCTAACATAGAATTCTACGTTAGAAGAATATATTAATATCTACACATATACTATAACAGAATAAAACTTACACATATAAATATAATAAGTCTATATAAATATAATATAAATAATAATATATATATATATATATATATATACATAAAACTAAATAATTATTCCTGCTGTGATGATTCTGCCAATATGCTTAAAAGCAATTGTCGGACCTTCATCTTAAACGTACAACGATTTACAGTCAGTCTAATTTCGAGCGGGAGCGCGTTCCATAGAAGAACACATTGTACAGAAAAAGAAGAATGAACGAAGTCGGAACTGTGAGAATGACAAAGTAGAAGTTGATTATTTGAAGAACGTAAGTTTCTATCGTGGGTGGAATGGAGATATTGAAAGTGAGGAGATAAATAGGAAGGCGTTGTAGAAGACTTTAGAATAGAGAAGAGAGTAGTGAGGGCACGTAAATTTCGGCGCTCGCGAATAGGTAACCACTTAAGATTCGAACGAAAAGAAGACACATGGTCATACTTGCGAAGATTGTAAATGAATCGAATGCAGTTATTAAGAAGACGGTCTAATTTGTTGAGAAGATCTGCATTCAGGTCAAAATAGCACACATCACCATAGTCAATGATAGGGATGATAAGGGTTTGCACGAGCATCGCTTTTGTATTGGAAGGGAGAAAATTCTTTAGACGATATAAAGCACGCAGGGTACCGGTGACTTTCTTAGAAACATGAGTGACTTGAGTACGCCAGTTTATGTTTTGTTTCCTTGTTATTCCGTTACTAGCTGTTGCCCGCGTGGAGGTCATGTTTGGGAGAAAAAGTACACAATACAAAATATCAATTTTCATGCATCATTCAAAAATAACGTCTTCTCATACTAACTTTCATCCCCTATTTTACCCCCTTAAGGGTGGAATTTCACAGTGGAATTTTAAGTCATAAAACGTAAACTCCAGCTGTTTAGGCTGTGCGTTGATATGTCAGTCAGTCAGTTTCTTCTTTTATATACCTATACAGATATATACGTATTACGTCAAGATGCTAATTCTTAAAATTATGCAAATTTAACAATCAGGCACCGACCAAAAAACAGGGCTCTGACAAGCCGACATTTTATTGATATAAACGGTATAAACATCCAAGTATGAGTAACTTAATGGCACAGGCCAGCAACAGGCAGCAGCGTTCCTTCTGCGATAAGTTTCACGATCGCCAAGTCGTATGTTCAACGTGGCGATTATTGGCAACAAAACTACTATAATTAGGTACTACTATTATTAAGGTATTCAACATGGTCTCACTGCTGGGCCCGGGCCTCTTCTACTAATGAGAGGTTAAGCCTTAATCCACCACGCTTGTCTAATGCGGGTTGGTAGACTTCACATACCTTTGATATTCGTATGAGAATTCTCAGGTATGCAGTTTTCCACACGATGTTTTCCTTCACCGTTAAAGCAAGCGATAATTAACAATGAATGTACACGTGACTTTAGAAAAGTCAGAGGTGTATGCCATTTGGACTGGTTTCGAAGATACGACTTTCGTTTTGACAGTTTTTGCCGCAACCAGGCTATCGTTGCTTCTAAAACTACTATGGAACATCAAAACTGCCTATAGTTCTCGGCCACTTTGCTATTCCCTTTCACGCCGGTAGGATGGATGGATGAAGGGTTCTCTGTGAATCCCCTAGTTAAAAAGGCCGCAAACACCGACTGACTTTAGCTACCTTTAATGTACCTACATTATAACGGCTTGAACACAGCTAGTGTAGCCCAAAGAGGAGCTAGGAAACAGAAGGTGGTATATTTTGGATGAATATTGTAATCTTAAAACTCAGACACTTTATGCCATCCCAGGGCAGTGTTGGATTTTTTTAATCAATAAAGTAGGTGGCAAAATTCTCCAGTATCTATGTAAAGGTTGCCTACCTAGTCAATAACCAAGCTGAAGTGACCTGGTTATACTAACCGTAAAGCTAAAAATAGTTAAGACACGTGATTGTGTTGGACAACGATTTGGAAGGCGCATTGTAAGGCGACTTGCAGTTGGTTTCGGCAACGGCATACGTAAGGTGGCCTACAATAGTCGAAAGATTAGGGCCGGATTAATGGGGGTGCTTTAGGATAGATGTCCAGCGGAGGATTAATATAGACTGAGTACAATGTTGGTGGTAGGACATTCTTAACAGCCCGGATAGCGACCACCGTACACCGTAGTGGGACCCGCAACTGTGTCGCGTTCATGGATCAGCCAGTGTACATCCGGGGGTCTAGGGTTGGGGTACGATGATTGGCCATTTTGCGGTCTTCTAAGTACTCTGACACTAGACTCTCAACCGCTTCCTCACCTTCTTGCCCGTGGCGAAGTGTGAAGAAGGAAGCAGGAATAAATTGTCTATTGCTACTCGATACTCTAATTGGACGGCACTGCGCTTGCCATCGTGTGCAGTGTGGTCACTTTGCCGTGGCAGTGCCAGGATAAAAATAAAGATATGGTAATAAAAATATCTATATTTGCATCATAATCACAGGAATACTATGGATTAGTTTAGGTTTCAACACACTTGCAACATCAAATCAGATTTTAATCTTGAAGATAATAATAATCGTGACAGATTTAAATTTAAATAAGCAGGTTAATTTTAATAAAATAATTACCTAGGTACCTGAACGAGGGGTTTGGTAGAATTATTCTACATACATCAGTAAAATGGGAGCTCGGTAAATATCTCCTGTCAGTAAACAATTCATATGCACGTGTATGAGCGCTGATATTACATATCAAACATTTTGGATAAGCATATCGTAGAGTTAAATGCATGTGAAACCACGACAGGCCACTAGTCTATTATAAAACGTTTACTGGAATGTAGAAATACAAGCTCACGTTAAAAAAACTAGACGCGAATAAATTTCATCCCATCCGGTACCTCTGCGGCTCTTCAGCTCTTGATAGCCAGAACATGTTTTTTGTTTTAGTAAATGCGCGATAGTTTGTGATGGCGCGGCGGTCCGGCGCAGCGCGGCGGGGCGAGGGCAGACCGGTCGTTGCGGGCGACATCGGCCGAGGCGGGGGGCAGGCGCTACGTAAGCGCGGTAGCAGCGGACGGCGACGCGAGGAATGCGGACGACCTTCAGATGCCGAGCGCCCCTCCCCCTACTCCAGCCGCATCTTGCGTCCTCGCATACCTAAGGCCGTCGTTGCCTCCAATTTTCGACATCTCGTCTCCAATTTTGACACTTACAAAAATTGTGGAGGATTATTGGCTTTATCGTAGGTAGTACCATGGTTTAAGTAATAGGTATATCAGCTTAGGTATCGCTATTAGACAATTTAACTACAGTTTTATTTGAATTCTTATTATTACGGAAATCCTACAGGTACCGTAATAGCCCTCAATTGTGTATAAAAATGATGTTTATTGAAACTTTAAATATCTCTATATCATGATGTGTTACTACATAATGACCCTATAACACAATGTTACGTCACCTAATTTATTATTACGGCATTATTTATTTATTTGAATTTCAAATTATCAAAAAATATCTATGGTTTATGTTTACATCCCACGACCTTATAACGAAAATAAAATCTTAACTTTAAGAAGATTTTTTTAGTTTATTCGCGAAACAACGTTTCTGGAATCATGTGTGTTGATAAAAATATTATATATGTTTACTTGCCTCTTGTGAGGTTATGTTTCAATACAAAGTATACTAAGTAGTAATGTGACCTATTTTTGCAACATAGACTGTGTTATACGTAAATTGGTATTGCAAAGATAGTAACAACGACCCACCCAATAAACAAACGGTCAAACGCAAGCCTATTTCGGTATACTATTATTGGGACCGCACTTGAACCACCTAGGTAGGTATATATTGTACGATGCAAGCAACGTACAGTGTATTGCGCTGTGTCAGCGTTTTACGCCACACGCATTTATTTGCATCGATCGAATAATTCAGTTCACGTTCAATCACCATTCGGTTCGCGTGTCCTCATAACCATTAACCATTACCATACCATTTAGACTAAGTCAATCTCAATAAACCATATTTTTACCAAACCATTTATCTTTACATTTACGAACCATACGTATAACTCTGTACGGTTACCAAACACCGTACATATATTATGCTTGTTTCTTTAGTATCTATCTCTCTTATCTCCGCTAAGTTCTCGAAATACTTGAATTATTTCACTTCATACAAATGTGGGCAAGTGGCATTTTATTAGGTGATATGCTCATGAAATATGGTATGTTCTCTTATGAAAACAAATCTTTAATTCATAAAAATATCTCAGAGCCGCTTGAATCTAACCCGTCGAAATACCCTTTTATTAAATTAGAGGAACTTTTTATTCGATAAGAATCATCATGTTTGATATTGTTGTCCTATGGGTTTAAATCTATTGCATTTATTAGTATTATCTTCACGAAATAACGTATAAGTTTTATTTGAAAAAAAATATATGGAATTAAAATTTTTTAACTTCTCATTCCTACTTGGCGCTCGCCAAATAATTTATATTCGTATGTAATTTCGTATATTCATATATGCATATTTATTTAATTCAAAAACTTTGTTCATACAATTAACTAAACCATGCTACACAATTGTGCACTTAATTACTGACTATCACTATATTCGTATAAAGTATTTTACTAGTGATCTGTGTAGATACTAAATGGGCACTGTACATTGCTGGGCACAAGCCTCCTTTACTAAAGAGAAAATCCCACTCAGAAGATTAAGGTTGGCTTAGACTATATACCTCTGAAGTTCTTATGGAGTACTTTCAGGTATGCAAGTTTAGTCAAGTTATTTATTGTAGCCGTTAAGGCAAGCGACATAAGCAATTAGGATGTACTTTATACGAAACTCCAAAAGTCGGAGGCCTCTGCTCCGGGATCCAAACCGCAATCTTCCTATTGTAAGCTTGTAATACCTTAGTTGCGAATATCGGTGCAGATATTATGTTGAATACAATCTTATAAAATTCTAGTGTACATGGTACATGCACCATCGGATTTCTAAGTTAATATGCTACTAACCAGAGTTATGGTAAAGTGTATAGTATAAATATACTATAACGAACTTAATTAAAATTATCTAAACCGACATTAAAACTCCAAATCACGATAAATATTTCGATATTCGTTGGTGAGGTTTCAGTGTGGGAAAAGATGCAATAGTAATGACTGGAAAGTGATCCTTGAAGTAAAGTTGATGCAAAATGTATGATTACTGAACGAGAAGATTTCAAGTTGGTTTAGGTGGCATCGGACAGTAAGTGTGTCAGTTAGTAACTACATTAGCTGTTGTACTTTATATATATTTTTGTGAAAAAAAAAATGATTGACAGATGCTAAGAAAAGTATTGCCAAGACGAAAGTCGTAGGTTCGAAACCAACGTGGCATACACCTCTGGTGTGTATTAAAATGTCAATTATCGCTTGCTTTAACGGTGAAGGAAAACATCGTGAGGAAACCTGCATATCTGAGAATTTTTCGAAGGTATGAGAAGTCTGCCAACCCGCATTAGGCCAGCGTGGTGGACTACGGCCTAACCCATCTCATTAGTAGAGGAGGCACGTGCCCAGCAGTGGGACAATGTTTAATACAGGGCTAGTATTATAAGAAAAGTATTTAAAGACATTTCTATAATATTTAGAATAACGTTTAGGTTTGTGATCGTCCACATCTAAATTACTAATTTTATGTCGAAGATTTAGTAAGAAAGTGTGTTCGAGTAACATTTAGTATGTGTGTAGTATCTACCATGGTTAAACTAAGGACTTTGCAGATACACCGTGGTACTTCTCAATGACGAGCAGTATCTATGTTTTTATTTATTTGTTTGGGACTGGTTTATATCTCATATATATAACCTACAATCATTTGGTATTTTAGTGAATATACGTCAAATAAATATATACCTACTAGTATTTAATTGAAAAAAATACAGTCAGCAATTTATTAAAAAATGTTTTATAAACTTGAGAATATCTCCAAAAAGCTTTACATTTAATTACAGGTACCTACATAAAATATCTACGACAGTAATTAATGAGTTTTGTATTTATATTTGATTTATAGCATAATCACTTTTAACATTTTAGTGTGCATGTAATTCGTCTTTTTAAATATATGGTTTTTTATGTTTCAAATTTAATTTAATATTGTTTTAGCACATTGTAGTGACCTAAAATACCAGATTATCATTTAGTGTGAAGATACATAACCAATTTGGAGGTGGTTTTTAGTGATTTATTAAAATAAACTTGGGCTAACATATAGGATGATAGGAAAATATTGAGTGTGAAAATAATATGTGTATGTCACAGACCTCCATGCTACTGGTAAATCAATTACGCAAGTGAAGCTGTTAGCAACAGCTAATATATACATATTATCTAACAGATATAATCTAAGTATCCATAGATTTAATACAAAATAATTAGGTCGATACCTTCCTATGTATTTGGGCTAAGATTTAGTTTATACAATAACTTATAGTAAAATGGTAAACAATACAAATAGGTAGATATTTAAGGTAATAACACAAAAAGTTATTTTTATTAAATTCTTTTTGCTTTTTGCTTATTTAAAGGATTATGCAGATAAGTTATATTGCTCAAAATAATAATTGGCAGTCCTACATCGAAGGAATGCGGTCGCGGTCGTGGTTGTTTATTACAAGCTAATGAATCATTTGCTTTATCAATCACATGCCGATAGTTAACGAGCTAGTCCCGAGTATTTTCCGCTGGCTTAAAATGGTAGTGTATTGGCTTATTACAATATATTCAAATCACGAAAATCATATAAGGTAATTTTCAAGAATTCAAAATAACATTATGCTAAAAACTTGTTTACTTATACTTATTATAAGTGTAAGTAAATAATAATATTCATGTGCAACGATTTTGAGTGTTGGATATTCACACTATTATTAATAATATACTAACGTTACAGCCAGATCCAGTATTTTTGATATGTAACATCTTTACTATCGATTTCTGGGAGTGATTTCGTGAAAGGGACGGAAGTGTGTAACAGGAAGTCAAGAATGGACCGGAATGGAGCGGAAGGGACTGGAATGGACCGGAATGGACTGCACTAGACCGGAATGGACTAAACTCGAATGAAATATAATTGCATTTTGTGTAGGCTATAATGTTGATGTTGCTTATTACCAATGTGAGATGACAGATGTTACACAACATATGCGACTACTGTAAGGCTCGTTCGTTTTTTTTGCTGTCACTCTCATAACCTTCTTTTTTTCTATAGTATGAAAAAAAATGGAAAGTTACGAAATTATAAATAGGTACCCTTATTTTACTTATTTACTGACGTACGTTTCCAAATAATTGTAAAGTATATCTACTAAAAGTCACGTGGACATGAAGAAAACAAGCGTTACATTGGTTTCCTTTTAATTTGAAAATCATTTATAAATACTCCGAGGGTGAGATAAAAAAGGTGTCATAGACTATGCCTATTTTATTGTACTTGTATCTTAACATTATTTTACTTCAGAATGATGAGTAGATATTTGGCAAAGTGACACATTTACTAACGCTTAATTTACTTGCATACGTGAATGCACCTATTTCGCGCGAAATAACATAATAAATGATAATAAGTACCAGAATGTGTATTACGTAGTATAGTACAGTCATACAGATACCTACGTCAAAAGAATGATAAATATTGAAAGCGTATACAATGGAAGTACTGGGATTACGCGTTTGTATAGAATTACAAGTATGTAGTTAGTACTCCCTAGAGATGATAATAATATACCTACCTATTACATAGTTTATATTATACATCTATTGTTTATCATGTCTATAATCGTCTTGAGTATCTAGTAAAGTTTGAGATTTTAGTGATTATTTTAGTGAGGTCCTAGGTTCAAATTGAAAAATTCGTTTGAGTTGGTCGAGATTGGGATTTGTATCTGGTATAGTGATAAACTCGTCCAGTATCACAATATGGGTCAGTAATAATCTGGGTGAAGATATGTGTATTCAGTGGACACTTGCCTTTTCCTCAAATACACGCGTGAGGTTAATTAAATGGCTTATAGAAATAAAATTTTCGGATATTACCATAGAACTTGTTAAAAGGCTGTCAAGCAGCAGTTGTACCACAGAATATACAACTTGGTATGGTCGTAACTAGGGATTTTTACCAGGACAACCTATACAGTTGGATGTGTATTATTCCGGGAAATTAGAGGAGGGTCGGGAAATGTCGGAAAGTCGAGTATGGAAAAGTTAAAGCGAAACCGCCAAAAAATAGTAAGTATAACGCATACATAATTACTTACATACGAATGGAAAAAAATCGAATAAAGAGTAAAGTTATTCTCAAGTTTATAAAAAAATACGAGAGTTTAGGATAGGTACTGTAATTTTAATTATATGGTCAGGCCCATATTATATAACAAACAGGTAACAACCGTAGGTGGGAGTTTGATTAAAAGTAGATATAATTAATACAAAAGAAAGAAAATAATTGACTGCTTCGGAGGCGTAGTTGTACTTGCGCATGCGTTAAGGCTGCTAAGGTCTCGAGTTCGATTTCCGGGTCGAGTAAAGTAATATTGGGATTTTCTATTTAGAAATACTCCGTATCAGCCCGGAGGCTGGAATTGTGCCCGGTAAGGCGATAGGCTCGCCCCCTATCACATTATGGGACAGTAATAAATTCGGCGAAAAGTGGGTGTACTAGTTACACCTCTGCTTACCCCTTCGGGGATTACAGGCGTGAGTGGATATGTATGTATGTAGAATTTTCCTACATTATGAAGAATATGAAAAAGCCGAGAAAATAAAAACTCTAGGTAGTCGTAACTTTACACCCTGTTGGGCTTATGTAATGAAAAACAAATAATTAAAGAAAGAAAGATGGAATCAGATTGTATTGTTGGTATAATCTAAAGTAAAGTTACAAAATTGAATTCCAAACTTTATGTCATTATGGACGAGAAAAAAAACATGATGAGTTTTTAAATTGAAATCTCTTACAGGCATCGAGTTTCTGTACCTACTTATATTGTTTTATTCAGTGGGGGACATTAAGGTAAGGTTTGGTTTGTACGGACAATGGCCATTGTCGACGTTATCGACGGTGGTGGTGTTTAGGAAGAGCGCGCCGGCGCGGGCGCAGGGTCAGCGGCCGCTGCGCGGTCGGTGCGGGCGCGCGGAATTCGAGCTATGCGTATGATATGAAAGTGGCCGCAACGTGAAAGCGCGCGCATCTACTGCGGTAATCCACGGTGCCGTCGTCGATCACACCACTCACCATGAATAGACAAATACAAAAGCCGCTAAACACACGTACACTAAATTCCGTAAACCGCATCCATTGGCACTTCACTTCACTGTGTGTCGCGCGATCTTACGAGTGAACGGCGCGCAGATTGACGTCGAGGCGCACGAATGCCATGGGCGCGCTAGAACGACTGGGTGAAGTCAGAAGTGTAAACCGAAGCGGTCGCGTGGGTCGACGAAGGCAAGCGCGTGGGGCGCGCCGCGCCGCGCCGCTTCGACTCTCTGGAATGCGGCAAGATAGTGGCACGCCGCACGCTGGTACCTACTCGCCGAGGCCCGCTTTAGGCTCGAGTCTCTGCGTAGTATATAATGTAGTATAAATATGATACGATTTGTGCACAGGACGTACCTAGTTAGTTACTAAAGAAGTATGGTAACTCATTGAATTTACTTCTCACACATTGAGCTAATATTACTACGTAGTAATATTAGCTCAATGTTCTCACACATATAGGACAATGATACTACAATTCATTTTAAGCCAAATTAGTTTTATTAGGTAAGTATGTAGGTGATAGTAGATGATCAAGTATAAAGCAATAGAACATAGTAAGCGTGACGTATCTTATTTGGAGTTTGGGGAATAAGCGCGTCACAACTTTTTTACATAAGGAGGCCAAGTCGTTAGAATTATAATATACATAAGCTAGGTGCCTATTGCCTGCCCACTAAGTTAAATTAATTTGCAGGTATAAACTATAAAGTGGTCCAAGATACGTCCTACCTACCTGAAAGTTTCAACTCTTACGTCGTCATCGTCGAAGATCGTAAACATGGAACCACATCACAGCTCCAGCCTCCAACAAACATACATCCGAGTCTATGTTTAAGACTTAAAGCAAATTGGAGTGAGAAAAATGGTAGGTATTATTATAGCTCCAATTAATTAGAGATAGGTCTCTTGATAGGTAGAGAAAAGAGCTCTTGGATAGGTATCTCGAATGTTTATCCGCAGTTATCATATCTGTTTAAATCTATAGTTCAGGGCCTTTGGACACAATCTTTTACTGCCGTAAATAAAAAGAATATTAAAATTTCTTTACACCAACACACATCATACTACAATTTAACCGTTAACAGCAGATACACTAAACTACGTATTACAGTTTAGGTAATAGGTACATAGTCTTCACTATGAATTGATGATGCAACTAAATAACCGTAAACAACGTGTATATAAAATTATTATTGCGGTGTAATTTGACGAAAATTAAAAGGAGTAAGTAGGTAAAAAATAGCTAAATCAAGATAGGGGGACTCCGGGACACTTGAACCGCATTTAATTTTTTAAATTAATTTAAAGTTCATTCAATTTATAAAATCATAACGTCTTACTAAGTCTTACTGTATTATTGTCGATTTCATATTCGATGGCTGCTTTTCTTATAGAAGCACCCCCCTTAAATTCATTTTGTAAAGCTATATTGTTTCTTTTCCCTTGTATTTTGTGGGGGTTTATATCGGAATGACATTGTTTTCTGAAAATAAAAAAGATTTAAAATAAAAAAACAGATTAAACTACCGTTTGTACCATAGTTCAGTGGTTCATGTCTCCCGCACGCGCCGTGGTGCAAGTTTCCCGCACCCGCTATTTTGACATAAATCTTCAGTAACAGAAAAAACCTTCGTTAGGAAAAAAAACTCTTATCACACATCAAACTACAATTACCAGGCAATACAATAGTATTAATAAACAGTACTTACCTCAATAAACACGTTCTTAATCACAAAATTTCTTAAATTTTATAAAACCCCTCAGCGGACACAACAACAGTTTTCACATCCTGACCACCAAACAAATCGCCCATTCTACAAAAAGGCGGAATACTTGTGATTGGCCCCTCACGGGCTACCAATGTGTGTATTGACGTTTGATTATCACCAATTTAAATTACATTTTGAAACATGGTTCAACTCTCCGACCTGGGCAAGTCTCCCGGACTCCCCCTACATACATACATACATATACACCTGTATCCCATGGGGTTAGGACTTAGGCAGAGACTAATGAGTGCCACAAGCTACGATACTGACACACTTCTTTCGCCTCTTCCACAATCACACACCTTCACATATATTTTCTACGGTTGGAGGTACTCATGATTTGCCCTATTAGCAGAAAGTCATTTCATTTGATCGGCATAAGTTCTCCTCGGGCGCCCTCTACCAACCCTTTCGGTTATATTCGCACGATAAATGCTTTTTGTATAAGTATCACTTTTCAATTCATCAAGTTTTTTTTGTACCTTGACATTTTCAAATGAGCCAAAACTGTTTTGTGGTTCTTAACTTCATACGTATATAATTACAAATCTATTTATAGAAAATATTATTTGTCTGATTCTAATTTTGCATTTTTCGTAGATTTGTTTGTTTTTAAGTAGTCCAGTCAAATAAGGTCTATAGTCAAATTTTTGCTACAACATTGCATTTTGATATAAATTAGTTTTAATGCTACAAAAACAATGTGCAAAGGTTTTCGTGTCTGCAAGTGTTGAAAAAAATATTTAAAAAGTGTTTTTCGCAATTACTCGAAAACTGTAAAACATACAAAAATTTCTTAAATGAGCTTAAGTATAAATTTACACAAAAAAGGTTTTATGACTTTTTTTCCTCCGGTAAAAACAAAATTTTACCGAGTTAGGCAGGTTTTAAGTTTAGAGGATGAACTTAAATTTGAAAAATCGGATGTAGTAGAAAAATAAGGGAAACTAAATTACCTACCTTTTTTAAATTGCTCAATAAAATTTACAATTCAGAGACAGATTTTTATATTGTTAAAAATAATCTCAATACATTATTTTTGTATGATTAGAAAAAATTACATAAAAAATTCTAAGTAGTATTAGCGTATTTACTATTATTAGGAATACCGAAGGTATAACTGAGGTATTTAGGAGACTAGTTGGGGGTAGTTAATAATGACAACCAAAGTGGGAGTAGTAAATGTTTAATATAAAACAGAGTGCCTTCCGCGCTCCGGAGTTCAGTTGGTTCAGTTCAGTTTAGTTGAGTGGAAGACGAGACGATAGCCAGTATATTCGTGGTTCGGTGTAGTAACTGTAAATGGTAATTATAATGGTAATCAGTTCAATGGCGTTGTTCAGTTTAAAAGGGTAATGCTGGTAGATTAATTATAAAGAGAAGCCTTAAAGTGAATCCTGACATGCGTGTGTATTGATAATAAGCACTGAGATGTGTAACAGTGTCGTGTAAATCAATCAATAAATTATAAATATTGTATTTGTGCCTTTTAAATATCCATTTTGCATAGATTTGTTGATGTTGCTAACAGTAGTAGCAAAAACTTTGACTTCGAACCTTATTTGAGTAAACTATACTTTTATATATATATATATATATATATATATATATATATATATATATATATATATATATATATATATATATATATAAAAGTTTAATTCTATTATTTAAAGTATAATTCTCACTAGTTCTTACGTAATTACGTATTCTTTAACGGTAGGCAGCGGCTTTGCTGTGCCCTGGTATTGCAGAAGTCTATGGGCGGCGGTGACTACTTACCATCAGGTGGCCCGTCTGCTCGTCTGCCTATCGAGGCACTAAAAAAAATGTTCATTTTTATTACTTACTCATGATTTGGGCACAGATTTTGGAGGGCAATCTGGATTAGACTTACTAATTTTGTGTATTTTATTTGGCATAATAATATGATTGTCATCTATGAAATTGCCATCCTGCAGTACTTACTGGCCATTTCAAATAAAATAATTTATGTTTGGCTAAGAATTCTAATTACAAATTAATTTTATTTTAATAACATGGAATTCTTTTTCCTAAAGTAATCATTTGTTTATTGATTAGAATTAAATTATAATAAAATTAAAAGATTCAAATCATGGATTCGTTAAAAATCGAGTACTGTCGAGACAGGAACGCGGCACGCAACATCAACGTTTACGGAGCTAACACTACAAACCAACGCACCGCCTGTTATTCGTTTGACCGTTTACGCTCGGGAATTTTCGACCTGAAAAATTAACCTCGTGGTCATCCGATACTTTGGTCGACAATGACGAATTAAAGGCGATTGTGGAAGCTGATGATAATCAATCTATGGCTGAATTAGCAGCAGCTTTCGAAGTTATTGTCCAATAATATTGATCCATTTGCGTCAAGTTGGCAAGCTAAAAAAGCTTGACAAATGGGTGCCCCACGAACTCAGTGATCGCCAGCGCGAGGTACGCGACGAGACTGCGCTGCTCAACAGGCATACAAACGAAGGAATTTTGAACCACATTGTTACCTGCAACTAAAAATGGATTCTGTTTGACAATCGCAAGCGCCCTGCAAGTTGGTTGGATCCTGGTTCGGCACCTAAACCATGCCCTAAACGAAAACTTATCGCTATAGTGATGGTCACTGTTTGGAGGTCTAGCGCCGGTGTGATTCATCACTAGCTTCTTACCAAACGGGATGAGTATTACTGCAGATGTGTACTGTGAAGAACTGAACACAATAATGGAGAAGCTCTCACATCTGCAACCAGCATTGGTCAATAAATAAATAAAATAAAAATCTTTATTCATCATGTAGGCACATAAAAGGCACTTATGACAGGTCAAAACACAAATGGAAATTCTCCATACGGAATGAGTAATTATATGTAATGTGTATGTCACTGTTTTTTTAAAGTAAGCTGGTGGTAGGATATTCGTATCCGCCCGGATAGCGACCACCGTACACAGGGTGTAAAATCCACCATAGTGGCTCACGCAAGTGTGTTGCGTTCCGGGATCAGCCAGTGTACATTCGGTTTTTGTCGGGGTCTAGAGTTGAGGTACAATGTTTGGACGTTTTGCGGCCTTCTGAGTACTCAACATGACACTAGACCCTCGACCGCTTCTTCACCAAGAGCCCATTGCGTAGTGTGAAGAAACAGCCCGGCATGATTGTGTTGAGTAGCGGGGGATAAATTGTCTCTCACTACTCGATACTTCAATTGGACGGCACTACGCTTACCATCAGGTGCAGTGTGGTCACTTTGCCTTACTTGCTTGCACTATAGAATTAATCTTTAATTGACCCAATTTATCAAGATCGAAATTTAAACAATACGCCTGTGTATATTAAATAAGTTCTTTTTTGTTTCAGTATACTGTCACTACACAACACCAAAGACGTTCCTCATTTCATATGAAACGGCAATTTTATAGGTAAAGACTTAATAAATAAAAAATATACGAAAGGACGTTCTCCCCGACTTATTATTATCTAAGCTACGAATTATAAGTATTTTACAAACTCAACGACTATTTAAAATAAAATAAAGTGTTCGTCATTGATAAATACATAGGAAAAAAGACTTGGCTTCGGCAGGAAAATAAAAATTGAATGAAGAGTTCGCTTATTATATTACGCTTATTATTATTATTATATTACGCGTTAGTTGTAATCTATACTACATTAGACAAGGCTGTATGGGCTTGAACCCTTTGCCTCCCCATTATAAAGGAGGAAGGGAAAAAGAAATAGTAAATGACACTGTCAACAGACGATATTAGCAGTGTTGCTACTGTCAGACAATACCCAGATTAGCGGGAATTAAGATGCTTATGCGAGGAGAGCGCATAGTTTGTTAGATACCGAAGATTTCCTAGGAATAGACAATTCATTAAATGAAACTTGTTTAAAAGTTATTGATCATTTCAGGAAAATAGACATCATAATATATTTCCTTAATATATTGTTATGTTAATAATGTCGTTTGAATAGGAAGTAAGTATAGATCTCCAAAATGCTACAACACATTGTGGTGTAATATTTTGTGTTAAACAATAACTACATAATTACTAAGGACTAACTAAAAATGTTGGGTATATGTCACTTGTTGGCACTCTGTAAATAATATTTAAACATTTTGAACCCTACACAGAGGCAACTAGGACGATGATATTATCGGTGTAAAATATGTCTATACCAGGTTTTATCAAGTTAAACCTAATAAAGATGTGCGAAGTCTAAAAGTAAAATACGAAAAGAAAAACATATTTTGATATAATAAAAGGTTGTTGCTCTAAGTTTTGAGTAACAATTCATGCTGGCTTAGCTTATTTTGCTAATTATCTTATTGAAAACACTAAAATTGCAATATTTAGTTTCTATTGAATTGTGAGATATCATGAGAATTGGGTCAATAACAGTGGGGAAAGGCGGCGATTGAGCTTAGTACGAGCGGGAATTTTGAATTTTTATCTTGGCATCACTCTTCTACAGTCATTGAAAATATTGGGTATGTAGATTACGTATTTTATTGAACTTTTTATTTAAACATTTAGTTACAAAACAATAAAAAGATGATTCTTTCAAAAGCTGCTATTTGTCTTCTTTGTGTTCTATTGTTATTATCAATTTTTATGGCGAACTTATTGAATATAATAGCCACTGATCACAATTTTTATACTGAAAATGAAAATCAGGGAATAAAATACACAAAATCTTTAGGTGATAAATATGGTGAAATTACAGATTCACCGAAGAACATTGTATGGTTTTTGCAAGTAAGTAGTATTTATTTTTTATAGACATTTCGTTCTGTTGATAAACTACATTATCTTTTGTTATTTGATAATATACTTTCTGACGTAATTATTGAAACAAAGGAATATTTTAGTACGTACATGCTGTTTAGCCCTTTGTTTATACAAAGGAATGAAATAAAACATTATTGTTTAATGATATGCCTTTCAGATCTCAGATATTCACATTAGTATATTTCGCGATCCTGGAAGGATATCACAGTTCCAGCAGTTTTGTGATAACACTGTCAAAAGAATTAAGCCAGCTCTTGTAATGGCAACAGGTGACTTAACAGATGCAAAGGCCAAGGATAACTTGGGCAGCTCACAAGTGAAAACTGAATGGGTGTACTACCATAATATTATTAAAGAGTCAGGTGTTACTGATGAAACCATTTGGTTAGATATAAGAGGAAACCATGGTATGCAAAAATGATTTAGTTATTATAATATTTTTTACAATTAAATTAATATTAATTTTTAGCTTATTTATGTACAGTAAATAGCAGCGATAGCCTAGTTGGTGGTGGTACGGACTGTCAAGACGAAAGTCGTAGGTTCGAAACCCAAGTGGCATACACCTCTGACTTTTCTAAAGTTATGTGTGTATTAAAATGTTAATTATCGCTTGCTTTAACGGTGAAGGAAAACATTGTGAGGAAACCTGCATATCTGAGAATTCTTATACAAACAAAGGTATGTGAAGTCTACCAACCCGCATTAGGCCAGCGTAGTGGACTAAAGCCTAACCCCTCTCATTAGTAGAGGAGGCCTGTGCCCAGTAGTGGGACAATGTTTAATACAGGGCTAGTATTATTATTATTTATTATGTACAGGATACAAATAGTGCATTTTTTTCTCTTATAGTTACATATATCTAACTCTTAAACCAATAAAATTTGCATTTTAAAAAAACAACCATAGCCCTCCTAGGAAAAGTATCTAGTACATTTACAATTTAAGGTCATAATATAAGCATAAATTTTAATTTGTATTTATTTTTACTTGCAGACAACTTCAATGTTGAAGCACTACATTCACAAGAGAATTATTTCAGAAACTACTCTGTCCAGGGCTTAACACATTCAAAATCTTATTTATACCATCTGAATAAAAATGGAGTCAGCATTGCATTTTTGGGGGTTGATGCATGTCCTGACCCTGGTATTAGGAGGCCATTTAATTTTATTGGTATTCTTGATGGACAGGAACAAGAAAGTTTACAGAAATTAAAAGTTGAAGCTGAAACTAAGGCAGATCACATAGTGTGGTTTGGTCATTATCCTACATCTTGTATATTATCACTGGAAAAAGATTCACAGAGATTAGACTTGCGTCAGCTAATAGGAAGCAGCTATGGATCACAAGTATATGTATGTGGCCATTTACATTCCATGGGAGGTCTTGTTCCAAAAATGTATACTAAGCAGCGGAGAGGTTACTTAGAACTTGAGTTGGGAGACTGGAAAGACAATAGAATGTTCCGTTTGGCAGCAATTGATCATGGTCATTTTTCATTTGTTGACCAAAAACATAATACATGGCCCCTCATATTGGTCACAAATCCAAAACATGCACAATATGTTATGCCGGGACGTGAACCACTACATCTTATATCTGCATCAACACATATAAGAATACTGGCGTTTAGTGATGTCAGTATTACTAGTGTACAAATTTCTTTTGATAAAGTGGCTTGGATGAAATGTCGACACACTGAGGGCTCCCTATATGTATGTCAATGGTTGCCACACCTATTTAAAACTGGTTTGCATAAGTTGTATGTGAAGGCTACGGATGAACTAGGAAAAGTAGCATACATAGAGCATCCTTTTTCATTGGATGGTTCCCTTTTAAATTTTGAGTTAATTCCAAGAATATTACTAATGGTGGATGCTGGGGCAGTGGTAAGATTTTGTATGCTACTAAGCAAAATTGTTAAAATTATTTCTTATAAATAAGTTACGAATTATTTTTTTAGTTTCAGGCAATATTTGGTACACTTCTTGTGGTTAATGTCGTACCATTAGTGGTCTTGCGGGTACAAAAGCAGCCACCAAAATATAGTCGCAAGTTACCATACCGATTATGCCACCATGTTTTGAGGAGAGTGTGGCTTTTGAGCAAAATCGATAGGATTTTTTACCCCATTGTGCTTTATGCAATTTATATACCATTCGGGCCTTGGGCAATTGGTGAACTTATAGACGGATACATAGGTGTTGTTTTTGCTTGGGGTATTGTTATAAAAGGCGCATTACTACCTGAGCCATTTACCTATATGTATGGCAGTGTGCAGCTCATGTTTGTGCAAACACCATTGATATTTGTATTATCTTACTGTCTAGAAAATCGACTATTTTTCTGTAATGTGAGAGGCTTGAAGCAGTTGACTAGAAGTTTGCCATTTATATTTTTGCTATCAATACAGTTCCTCTTAGCTTATTTCTTCTGGTTAGAGTATGGAACTATGGCATTTTTATTTGGACCTCTCAGGACATGGAGTATTGCTCTGACTGTATTGTTATGGTATAAAACTATGACATTGCCACCAGACTATTGCAGGTAAGTGGTTTTATATAATAAACAGGGTTCGAAGTGATAAATTAATATCACAGATTATCTTGATAAATATAAAGATTGGAACTATTTGATCTGACTCAAATGAATGAATTTAAGAGTAATGTGTATATTCTTCTATTTTTGCTTGTCATATGTGGACACAAAACATCAACTTCTATCAGAATAGTGCCCTTTTCGCCACAGCAGTCTTACGAGTCGATTACGAATCGATTATTTAATCGATCTTTAACAATGAATCTTTATCTTAATTTGATCTCACACGCACCAAAATTGAGATTCGACTTCTCTATTTCGGTAACTAATATTTTCATATTAACCAGTCGCCGTTCTTACATGCTATTTTCAACTTTAACGTTATGGAAATAAAATTGATTTTGGCTTCTAGTTACTCCGTACAACCTTACTTTTAATATCCTTTTGATATGCGAGTGGTTAAGAAATTCAAAATCAATTGAATTTGACAAAAAAGAATGATATTCAATAACAGAGGCGTATTTATCTTGATAATTTCGAACCCTGACAAAAGCACATGTAAGCATAATTGGCTTGTGGTTACTAAAAAAGTATGTTTCTTGCAGAAAATTAATCAAGCTTAACGAACTACCGTCATAGTATGACCCAACAAGCATGAAGTGCTCAACGAATATGAGATAGTGATAATAATAAAGGTGCATCACAACGGCGCAACACTTAGAATAATTTTAACATTACCAGTACCACAAAAGGGACGAAAGATTAAGTTGATGAAAGTAATCTAATAGATAATTTTGCCTATTCTACTACATCTTGAAATGTGTGTGGTGTCTTTGAATAGACACAATCACGGTTGTTCCTATTACTATTGGCGTAAATAGTCACGTTAAAAATGAATTGGATGTATTATATTTGTGTTTATCATCTTTGAGTATTACACCGTTATTGTAAATGTAATAGCAATGTAAGTATTTCCTATACACCAAAGATATACCTAATAGAACTAAAATACGAAGCTCTTGCTGTGTGACAAAAAGGATCAATGAACAACTGTAAATAAATCTTTACATAAAATACATGTAAATAGTTTCGTGCACAATATACAGTATTTAGAGTATTCTAAATTTTCTTCAAAGTAGTTAATTAATAGCTAAATGATTTCGTTAGAGTGCAATCGGTGTCTTGATGTCAAACCTCAGATATTATATTAATCACCCGTGTCTACAAGGATATTAATAATAAGGGAGTAAAATACAAGCCAAAATCATTTTTATTTCCATAACGTTAAAGTTAAAAATAGCATGTAAGAAGGGCGAAAGTGGCCAGTGTTTGACGCACCGCCGGCAAGCTAATGATACATGACTGGGTGCCTATCACACGTCCTGGTTACCAGGTGATGACCATTGGGGCTAGTAGGTAGGAATGGAGACCACGTTTTTTTGTTTTTTTTTGGTTGTTGTTTGACCACTAACTAAATGTAAAACAGTTTCGTGGTCGCAGGAACTGAGAGAATAAGAGAGATAAGGAAAGCAAAGGAATATTAATGGACTGTTACCGAGTATACTGGGCCCTAAACTATATAAGACATTAGTGGGCCCGGGCAGACAACCTGCCATGACTCTGTTTAGAGCGAATTTTTGTTGAATAAATAAAAAAAGAGCTGATCAGGACAACAACGCCATCTATCGGATCCAACCCTGTCCTATCTTAGCTGGAATAAACGATATAAAATATAAATTCAAAAAATATATATCTATGTCACGGAATCTTTCAACGTATTTTTCAGCACCTCCAAAACATCCGATTTTCATTTATTTTCGCAATTTTATTTTATTTTTGTCGCAATAACCGTGGTCGGTGCATGTAAATGTATCTTCACGTTGTCACGTGTGTTGTCACGTTGTTCTGTGCGCTACTACACCAGGTGGCCAGAAGTATGAGAAGGAACCTAATAAACTACGATTAAAATAACGCGATCTATCGAATCGTCTATCAATATCTATTTTCGAAATACGAACGCGTGATCTAATACTTAATATCTGACACGTTAGATTATGTAATTAATTTTCTCTAGTGACTGACGAGGTGCATATGGACGAATTTATGTACAATTGCACTACATATTTTGTAAACATGGTATCGTAAATGATTTTGTATATCAGCATGGCGATAGGCTCGCCCCCTATCTTATTATGGAATCGTATTAAATTCGGAAGTGGGTGTACTGGTTACACCTCTGCCTACCCCTTCGGGGATTATAGCCGTGAGTGTGTATGTATGTACCAATGCATATTTTGTAAAAAGAAAATGACTAAGCGTATAACTTTAATCGTATTACGTACTTTAGGTATGTTCGTTTAGTACAAGTTTGAGTGTTTATTGGGAAATCAGTTTGCGGCTGAATTATTGTAAAAGATTTTATTGATCGGAGCGATCACACTACACAGTTTTACTTTAGAATAAATGGTAAAAAAGAAACCTGTTGCCAGCATAGTATTAAGTATGGCTACTCAGATCTTAGCAATGTGCACATCGGCCAATTTCATAGGTTTAAATAAATTGAGAGCTTTACCTATTTGTATACATTTGAGCGCAGAAAATTATGTAAGCTTCTATTTTTATTAGCATTAGGTACATTGATTATTATTGTTCTCCTCGAAATGTAATTTTGTTAGGAGCATCCAAATAATCCAAATAGATTTATATTCTCATTAATTAGGTAATTAATATAATATTTTATAGACGTACGTGATGATTTACGACCAATTTCAATAAACGATCTTAATTCGAAACTACAGATCGTTCCGACAAATGAGCCACTGAGAATTAAGTTTGAATGCCACGCCTACGACAGAAGTAGTTTGATGGGTTTATTTTCTGGTTCGATCTGGAAATGCGGATTGAGATTGCTTATTGATATTGGCCACTAATCAAGAGGCTGTGGATTTATAGCAAAATTAGACCATGTTCATATTTTTGATCTTAGAACTGAAATCTGAAATAAGTGTGTGATAGCTGTCTATAATACCTACATAGGATTAAGCATATGTTAAGTTCATCAAGGGTGGCTAATGACATTCCACAAGTGTTTGCTTACGACCAATTTTAATAAACTATCCTTATTCTATACAGCGAAGACATGCTATTCTTGGCAGCGAATAGAATCTTTAATGCGGCGGCATCTTTAGTGCGCGGCAGCCCCAACAGTCTTGTGTCTATTGTGGGACATAGGCTAGATAGCACTTTAGTGAGGCACTGTATGACGACTCATCATGCGTCATTCAGATATATTTAATAAATTGGTGCCTGCCTTAAAGTGTCCTGCTTAGACAAAAAATTGTGATCAGTTTTTTTTGTAATATATGTTATTGTATGGATGTTTTATCTGAAATAAATAAATAAAGATTTATACTACAGATCGTTTAGAAAAAAGAGCCAGTAAGAATTAAGTTTGAATGCCAGCCCACGAATGACATAGTTTTATCTTTCCAGGTTCGATCTGGAAATGCAAATTGAGATTGCTTATTGAAATTGGTCATTAGTTGATGAATAGGAAATATATGGTTTCTTACATAAAAACATAGATTTAGTAAAACCTAGGTACAACATTGATACAAACCCGTGTGTGGATATTGTCTATTTTAATATTTAATCGGAATAAAGATTGATATATAAATATTTTGAAATATGCTTTGTGGCGAATAGCTAAGTCGTCAGGATGACCAGTCACTATATATGTAAAAATAATAAAAAAAGTGATTTTATTAATTGTAGAATTTCAGTGGTACCCTGCCTTCCTGACTTACCACGTACATAAGTGTGTGTAAATGTTAGTATTATGACAAAATTATGGCATAGGACGGTATATGATATGGTATTATTAGTATTCATGCTTGCTGTACGTTGCGTAAAACGTAAAAGTTACGTAGAGCGGTTAATAAATTCCTGAAAAGTGCTAACCTAATGTAATATGTTAAACATGGCTACATTTATTAATATTTCCAATTCCTCCCTATATTTCTATTTGATAAATTTCGTTGGGGGATAAAAGACGGTTAAGCATTCCCAGAGACTCGCCGAGTTTCATTACTCAGTGTCGATTAAATGCAAGAGTTGCAATGGCGGGTGTGTGGGTTGGATAGTCTTGCATGGCTACATTTAAGAAACTGTCTCAATAGATTTTTTATGGGTGTTTGATGAAAAATTTGAAACTTAATTCTATTTACGAAAACAGTTTTGTCTAGGCCCCCAGGCTATCGCTGTCACTAGTGTGTCCGTGCAACGAAAATCCTAGATTGGCACGTAATGTTTTTTCGGTTGCAAGATAATCCGGGAGATATTTATGCTGTTGTGCTTTATTGGGCACGCTGTAATTAGATTTCAAGATCCTTCTATCTTATTCAATGATTCGTTTTTATTTGAGGCAATTACAATTTCCCCCTGACCTGGTTATGTAGTGTTTAAGCAAAACCCCGGAGTATTTAAATAGTTTTTACATTAAATAAGTTTATAGACGAAACCTTATGCAATGTTCTTGTGACAAGTCTTACGGCCAAATACTGAAACGCTAAACTGGCCCACCGTCCAACGGCTACTCATTAACCGACTTCAAAAAAAGGAGGAGGTTAACAATTCGTCGGAATCTTTTTTTTTTATGTATGTTACCCGATTACTCGAAGACGCCTGGACCGATTCGAGAAATTCTATTTTTGTTTAAAAGGGTATACTTCCCAGGTGGTCCCATTGGCACCAAGTCAGGATCTGATGATGGGATCTCAGAAAAATCGAGGGAAACCCCCAAATGTTATAAAAGCGCATAATTTCTTTTTCATTGAAGTCGGTGTCCTTTTTATGAATTAAAAAAACTTTTACATAAATAATTTTGTAATACGCCATACAATTATGACAAATCAGAGGGTGTCACATTTTTAACACGATCTTAAATGCTTGAGTTGCGTTTGAGTATTCGGACGTTAGTCACTGTTATAACAATGTTGCATTACCTATTATCTTCTCAATGCTACATAATGTAGGTTTATGAATATGCTTTTTATGATATTTGTCTAGCAACTATGAATATTTTATGTATAGAGATATATTTTAGTCATGCTTCGTATGTACGATATTATGTCTAGTCTAAATAGTATTATTAAAGTAAAATATTTAGTATTTTATTAGTTTAATATATTGCATATTGTACATTATTTTTAAATTACACATTGAGCGATTTATAGGGACCATTCCGTACAGGTTTGTACGTTGCATTTAAATTTGATTTATATTAATTCGATTTTTAAAATTAGTCATAATTTTCTTCAATTATATATCTATTTACAGTATTATATGTTTAGAAGCTTTGACACTAAATATTATTTGTGTATTTGGAACTTAACTGTACTTTTACAGTTCAAGAAAATTTGTCATAAAGGACAATGGGTCAAGTGTCCCCACCTGTCAACAGGTTTGAAATTGGTCTCAATCAATTAATCTTAGCAAGGTGATGATTTTTTGGTATGACGACAACAACGAAAAGTATTGAGTATTTTTTTTAATTCACATTTTTGTTTTTTATATAGAAAATTTATTTTTTGCTGATTTTACTATATTACGCCGTGCTATAACATAGTATATAGGTGGTAGAGCTACATTATAATCATTTTTTTTCTACAGCTTGAATGGCCTACCTCAACTGGTATGTTACCGCTGTCTTACATAAAACCGTCAAGGTTGCAGTTTTGCGGTAGCGACTCGCGTTCTCAACGAGACTACGGGGGACCTAACGAATGCTTCGTCAACTTTTTTTTTTATGCTGGCGCGGCAAAGTGACTACACTTCACCTCCAGATAGAGTAGCAAGAGACAATCTATCCATCGCAACTCAACATAATCATGCTAGCCTGCTGTTTAGCTTCTTCACACTACGCCTAAAGGACCCAGGATCATAGGAAGGAGGGAACACGGTAGCTGGCAGACTGTTCCACAGCTTGATGGTGCGGCAAAAATACGAGTTTGCGAACCTCTTGGTTCGGGCCGGGGTAGTAGATACCACGAAGCTGTGGCTCCGCAATATTACGCTTAATTCAGGTTTATTTTTGTTTCTAGGTTTTATTTAATACTGGCTAGTTTTTAAGAGTTTTTATTTTGTTTTTATTTTGTATAACATGTGTACGTCACTGGTTGGGTTCTATCGAAAACCAGCGCTGCAGTATGGGTTAGCCCTTACTGCAGCATGCAGCTGACTAGGGACCCCCATTGTCGGATCAATTATTGTTATTGTAATTTTTGCATTTTTTTTAATGTGTTTTAACGTTCCGACAATAAAAAATATTTTCTTTCTTTCTATCCAGTACGCGTGGTTCTGGTATGGAAGGGAGAGGATGGGATAAGATCAAACAATTCTTCAGAGCATTCGCCATGATACAGACGGTAGAACACGTTAAGCGAGGAAATATCCCTACGCAGCTGTAGCGGCTCCAGACTGTTACTCTCGTCTGCATCATTCAAAATGCGGATGGCCCGCCGCTGCAACCCACCCAAGGCATCAAGAAGGTATTTTGCGGAACCGTCCCAGAGGTGCGAGCAGTATTCCATTCCCGGCCGCATCTGCGCTTTATATAAGCGGTAGAGCTGACCGGGCGTGAAAAACCGCCGCACCCTGTTCAGGATTCCGACCCTGCGGGAGGTGGCGGATATTACGCCCTCGATGTAACTCCTTGGATTAAGATCGCAGCGGATATCCATACCTAGGACACAAAGGTCATTCCGCATTGCGAGTGGAACACCCTGAAGAACGGGAATGGGAGAAAACGGGGATTTCTTGCACGAAAACGCGACCATGGAGTTTCTGGCCAGTTCTTCTCCATAGGATAACTGCATTCGGAACTGGCACTAGTTTAATTAATTCTGAAGTTATTACAAGTTATTTAACTCTGTTAAATGACTTGTGTTATTTCTACTGAACTATCACACGATTGCATTGTGATACTATATCTGATGATCGGAGAGGGATGTATAAGCCCTCTCGACAGCCTCGACATGATAATTATCATTTGTATATTTTTCCCGAAGGTTTAAATGTATACCTAATACTTACATATTATAGTTGTGGAATGTACAGTAAAGTCAACGTTTGATAATCGTATCGTCTAATTATATTTTCGGGTGATTACATTACTATCTCTCGCTACTTGATACTCTGTCTGGACGGCACTGCGCTTACCATCAGGTGCAGTGTGGCCACATTGCCGCGCCAAAAAAAAAAACTTACTCCGGCTAAACCATAAGGGCTAAATCAAAATAATGCACTATGATTTTAAAATGATCTAGAAAGAGTTCACATTGACATGTACCTGTCTCCAAAGGTTGACAACCAACGCGTCCCAAACGCAATTAAATAAACTAGATAAGGTACAAAATATATTTATGAGACTTATAGGGGGATTTATAAAAAGCACGAGCATACATTCCATGGAAAATGAACTTTATTTACAACCCCTATATATACGGAGACACTATTTGGCAGGAAAGTTTTGGCTTATATCAAAATCTTTTACCAAAAATAATATCATACCCTTGTTAGACGAATTGCAGTCGCTTTCGCAGAATATAAGAAGGAAAAAATCTTTGTTACTCACCGTCCACGAATACCTTAAATTGTCCGAATTATATGTTACCCCTCAACTAGAAATGTTTAGTTTAGACACTTGGGTTACCAATATGGATCTTTCCAAGATAGTAAGACCGGAATTACCGGGGGTAATAAAAGCAAAAAGATATTATACTTCAAATAAACTTAAAAGCATGTGTGTACAATATATTAATGAATATTACAATAAGTTCTACAAAATCTTTACTGACGCCTCAAAAGATAAATATAGTATTGGAGCGGCGATTTTCGACCCACAAACGAAAACTTCAGTAAAATTACACATAAAACAAAATGTAAGCATAATGTACGCTGAACTTATTGCAATCGCTGAAGCACTGTCGTATGTTGATTCATTTGAAAGTGGTGATTATGTTATTTTCTCAGACTCAAGGAGCGCTCTCCAAAGTGTGACTCGTTGTACTTTAAAAACCCGAGGAACACCAATAGCGTATAATATATTAAATTGCATTTTAAAACTCAGTAGCAAAAATAAACATGTTGTATTACAGTGGATACCTGCTCATATTGGTTTGAAGGAGAATGAAAAGGCTGACAGTTTGGCTAAAAGTGCCTCGGTTAGTGGTTTAGATTTTTTATGTTCTCCTTATTTTACTGATGTTTTATATCTAGTTAGAAACAGATGTTTTGAGCTGTGGACAGAATACTTTGACCAGAGGTCACTAATGAAAGGTATCTGGTATAGAACAATACAGCCAAATATACATCGATTCCCGTGGATTGATCAAGGCAATATGAACAGGTGTGATACAATTTTAGCTTTACGACTTCGTACGGGACACATTCCATTAAATAGTTTCGCTTTTCTAATGGGTAAAGTTAACTCACCAAATTGTAATCTATGCAATAAAGTAGAAGATGTACACCATATTCTTGTGGAATGTGTGCGGAACGAGGGGCAAAGGAAAATACTATTTCCAAAACCTAATTATAATATCGGCATATGTAATAGTATACTCGCGTCTCCTTCTTCAAAGGAGGCGGCAATGTTGTACAATTTAGTTAATGCTGCTCTTGTTAATAGAAGATAAGTTTGATTTGTATACAATGAGGGTGACATAATCACTTCGTGATAAAACCCTCTTAAAAATAATAAAGAAAAAAAAAAAAAAAAAAAAGGTTGACAACAATCGTGCAAACCCGGGGGTTGTTAGTACATATTATAATAAAATAGTATTATGTTTTTAATTCGTCTGATATCATTATTTTAAAAATATATGCAAAAAATAAGAACAACCATAAATGAATAGTTTTTCATAAGACAATCTTTATTTTAAATCTCTTTTGATATTTGTTAAAACAAAGTACTAAAAAGTATTCATGACATCCATGCTATGAATGGCGGTCGTGTTGCACCACGTATGTAGGGTGTTTCTGTATTTGCCTAGGTTTTTAAACGTTTATGTCCAAACGGGACGTTTTTAACTAATGTAGTTCACGAGCTCCGATAATATTTTTGCTATTGCTATCATCTGCTGTGGAAAGATTTTAACTTCTGCAATTACACAGAGTACTAAACGTATACGAGCAAACAAGACGTCACCAACTATTACATTTTCCAAGATCCAGTTTATCTTTCCTTTCCCTACCATCATCAGATCAGCATCAGATTTTATACTGTAAATATGCCAAAGGTTCTAAGCTCAAATATCCAAACAGGCTGTTTTAGCTATTGGTAGTTCCTAAGGTTTAGTTACTTGGCGAACAGTTACTGGTGAAATTGCCTATCAAATGTAACAACATGTTACGCGACCATATTTCTTTATATATTTATTAAAAGTATGTCAAAATAGTAAAAAAAATGCAATAAAATAGCAGTGTTTACTAAGAACATTTTTAATTTATGTTTTTTTATTTTGTAAGGAATCTCCATTGATTTATTAAATTTAAATGATGTGGTAAGAGATTTTATAGTACACTTAATAATAATGTATATGTATGGTGTCTGTTGGTGGGTGGGGACAGGGCTCATACAAATTCGCCCATTGTCCTTTAATTAACTATTTATAATTTCATCCCATTTAATACTAAGATTAAATAAATATTTATTCTGAAAGTATTTTTATTATTTGCAATTAATAACGCATATGAAATATAAACTGTCACTAATTTGCAAGCGCTAATAATCGTACATAATATTTACATAGAATTTGTAACCATGCAATACCCTGTGGAAAAGAATACAATGTGACTATCAATAACATGGACAAAATATATTGTCATTATCCGTGGCGCAGCGAGCGGGCAGCCGGCTGAGAAACGGGAGGCCGTGGGTTCGATTCCCGCACCGAGTCATATGCATGTGTGACAGACAGATACTCTTACTCGAACTCGTAGTTCTTGATACCCGCGATACAGGTTTTACCTAGTAGGGAGGACTATGTGAGTAGCTGTTGGGTATATTTATCCTAAAGCAATAGGGTAGTTGACAGTAAGTAAAAACCTGATATAATTTTGTTTTTTATAATAGTTTTTAGTCTAAAAAAATCGAAAATTAATCCAATTTGTTAATTTATATGTGATTAATGAATATTTTCAAAAAATAAATATGTAGAAAATTAAGCATTTTGTTACATGACATGAAACAGCCCAGACTGTATGACGTCACAGTATCATCAAATGTCAAATTGTTTTGTTGATAGTTCGAGAATCCATACATTGAGTTACCAAATCTTTTATAATTTTTAGTGATCAGTTGCAATCAGTCAGGTGCAGTTTGTTCAAAAAACCAAAATCTAAATACATTAGTTATAGACGAAGGGTTTTCTACGGCAAATAGCTGTAATTTGCCTCGAATAGACGTGATGATGTTGGGAGAATTTTTAGCGGCAAACAAAGATTTTTGTTCAGCAGAATATAAAAATGTCAAAACTTCTATGTAAGTAATAATCCATGAAAAATATAATAATTCATAAGTCAAGACCTTATAAAATTGCTTTTTATATACTCTTCTTGGTAGATTTATTATAATAATAATAATACTAGCCCTGTATAAACATTGTCCCACTGCTGGGCACGGGCATCCTTTACTAATGAGAGGGGTTAGGCCTTAGTCCACCACGCTGGCCTAATGCGGGTTGGCAGACTTCTCATACCTTCGAAAAACTCTCAGATATGCAGGTTTCCTCACGATGTTTTCCTTCACCGTTAAAGCAAGCGATAATCAACATTTTAATACACACATTACTTTAGAAAAGTCAGAGGTGTATGCCACTTGGGTTTCGAACCTACGACTTTCGTCTTGACAGTCCGTACCGCAACCAACTAGGCTATCGCTGCCAGATTGCTGGTAGATTTATTATCTTTAGAAAATTTTAAATTACTGGACGTTACATTGAAATGTTTTATTTTTAATTATGGTCTGCAAGTACTTACACAATTATTTTTTCATTATACGTCTTCCAGGCTATGCCAGGGAAAGAAATATGACTTTTAAAAAATCAAATTAATACATGCATGTGGTTTTAGCATATTAAATTCACGTTAACGTCTTATAACTCTTTCTATGTGTATCCTTAAGCTTGCTATTTGTTGTTTCGCATGTTTTCACATTCTTAATGGTGATATTTTGACATTGACGTACTACTATTCTTATAAAATTTCGAATTAATTATAAATAAAAAAAATCAATACACTGAAATCACATATCCAACTAAACGACTATTAGTTTTAATATACTGTGACGTCACACGACAGGCCATGACAGTTGGTAGTGTTTGAGTGGGAAAAATAAAGTTGGTTTATAAAAATGCAAATTAAATCTTAAAAACGTATGTTTTATGTTTATTAATGATAATATTTTAATAATATAGACCATGAAGAATAATATAAAACTGTTTCCCAAAAATGGTCAACTAGCCTATTCAAAGTGTTTAATTTTTTTGGGCATAAATAGTCTTAAGTTTTTTTAGCTTTGTGTTTTGAAATATATTTTTACCTCAATTTATGCGATAGAAGCGCGCTTTTGTATTTGTCGTGATGTCTCAAGGTAAATAATTAAATTAATAATTATAAACCCCTCCGCAGAATACAGGTGGTTGCAGGTCAATTGTTACCAATGCAACTGCACATTAAATATAGTTATTTCTGTATTTAAAACTTGTGTTTACAACTTAGAACATTTGTACACAAAACACGTTTAAAACTATATTTGACTACGGTGTGAACTTGTTAGTTATTACAGAAATAGTTCAAGTTATTTCAACTTTATTTTAATTGAATAGTACGTATACCATTGTTCTTAGTCACAGGTATATATAGTAACAACAATACGCCACAGAATAAGTATAATCCTAGCGAAATCATTCTTTAACCGCAGACACTGGCTGACTTTGAGAGTTGTGGGAAAAAGACCTCAAAGTGTTGATTATCATCAGCGATCTATATGTACTACGTACAAGATGCGGCGACCAGAACAAACATTATGTTCCACCGAGTTGAGGTGTATACTCCACACCGTCGTTAGTATGCTTCATGCCACCTACGAATGCACATCAGTTAATTTGAGTTATTTGTAGCGACATTCCCGAACAAAGCTGCCTTAAATTGATTTACAGTGAAACTGTTAATAGTATATACGGTAAATAACATAATTTCATAACGTTTAGAACGTAATATCAATATATATTAATTAATTTCAATTCTGATTACGGGAAGTCTATATTTCACAACAAATTCATTATATAGTTTGTCCCGTTTTAGCGCGCGGAAAGTCCCGTTCGAGAGACAGTGACAGGAGTTATAACTTCCAAATAGTTCTTAGCAAAATGATAGATGGCATTAGTGCTCGGACAAGGTTTTCGGAACATCTTTTTTGTTCGACAGTTCGTGTCTATAGAATATAAGTCAATGATTATCATATTGTGATGTCACCTTTAAAACGAGGGAGATCAGAATGCTTGAATGAATGAATAAAAATAAGGAGAAAATATACATTCAGTGTATTTCACTTTTACATTTGGGTATCTTACATATATAGCTAATAATATTATATTAAAAAATATATAATATTGCGTAGGTATAGCTATTCCCATTCGTGCGCTTTTATTTCGAATATACACTGCGCCTTCTTCTGACACATGTTTGCGGTCAAGTGCTGTGACACTTTACATGCTTTGTCAGCTATTGTTCAATTCTTTAGCTAAAGTTAGAAAGACTCGAACTTAAAGATTCAAACGTACGACTGGGAGTATAGCATAATATCGCATAGTTGGAATATCACAGATTTTCAAAGTTAATTAATATTGTGTACCTACAGTCAGTACATGATGCAACAAAGCAATTTAAGTTTAACACAATCAACAGTATGGGTTGCTTCAATAATTCCAGTATCTATTAGTGCCACTGCCAAAAAAGGCTAAAGGTGCTAAAACAGTGTGTTATGTTTTCCTTGTCCTATAATCATGGGTCAATTAAGCGTAATGTGAAGAAGCTATTTATCAGGTTGGCAATTGGCATTATTTTACCGACTAGCGACGAATAGATGTCTATCTACTTGTTACTCAACCTGGACGGCACTTCGCTTATCATCAGGTGCAGTGTGGTCACATTGCCGTGCCAGGATATAAAAAAAGTAATATATAAAAGAATAATAAATACAAATCAAATAATATAATACAATTTGTTGATCGGTCTTCATGCTCTATGTTACCGCATAACCATAATTTTAATATTACAACACCTTCAGTTAGCAATCATTCGTCATTTTTAATATTCGCCGTACCTACCTCCAAACTTTTTTATTTCCTGAATAGGCAGATGAGCAGACGGGACACGGGACAGACCACCTGATGGTAAGTAGTCACCGCCGCCCATAGACTTCTGCAATGCCAGGGCACAGCAAAGCCGCTGCCTACCGTTTACCTCTATGATTTTTTTAATAATTTGGATCGCAAGGATAAATATCTGTTCCTCGGATGCTATACAAAATGCCTATGAAGACTTTGTCGATTCCAAGTCGCCAAGCTTCAATTATCTCCCGATGACATGGCGGAAGTACATCGCAAATCAGGATAAAAACTTTATAAAAATAATTAGATATTTATTCTGAAAATAATTTTATCCTTAATATACTTAAGACAATCTCTACCATCAGTTTCTTTGAAAGGAACTTACTTATACAATTTATTATAATTGGTAGAGACTGGTGCCTGTCACTTGACCATAGCTATAAAAACAGTGTATAAATTACTTATAACTTTTTGTTTTTTTTTTAAATCGTATAACTTCTATACCAATCTGATCAAAATGTACATGATATTTCTTTTTGTCACTTATTTTCTAAATGAGTTCTTATTTTAAATTCATATTAAGACCAATTTACTATCTACAAGCCTTATGAACTCTAAAAGCTAAAACACACAAAAGTGACACCTGCAATATCACAATCCATAAAATTAAAGCGGTAAAGTCATAGCTAATGTTTCGAGACAAACCCATATAACTAAGATATTCACTGGGCTTTTTAAACATACAAAATGCCTTGTGGCATGGTAAAGTTGCTCTGCCGAAACCGTAAACAGTTTGCAAGAAGGCGTCAAAAGCGTATCGGAAGTATGAGACTGTTGCAAACGGACGAAGGTAGACCGGTATCTCAGCGTATGGTATGAAGAATTCCGAGAACATCAACATCGGTATATTTGCTGCCGGGATGATGAATAATCCAAGCTGAAAATAAAAACAATCTGTTGAGAATGGACAAAACAAAGCTGAAAAGCAAATACCTAACAAAGTAGGTGCTAAATGTTTTTAAACTCTCGCGATTTGAATACATATTATAAAATTAGGAACGGGTCTTAAATGAGTCGGTCTTAAATGAGTCAGCCCGTGACCACGGCCGATGCAACTCGGTCGAAACGTCGGGAAATAATTGTGGTATTTATACCATTAAAATGTTGCGCGATTAAGACCCGTTCCTAATTTTATAATAAGTAGGTGCTAGCTTCTAAAGCCTAAACTTATTGCAGTTTTATTCGTCAATAATTCATAGTACTGAATCAACATAATTTGTTAGATTTGTTTATAGTGTGACCATATTTCATAATTGTTTTTAAGTTTTTAGTGAGTAATATTTTTCTTGTTAACAATTTCAGTAAGAGAAGTAAGAAGGGATTTTACATAAGACCACTGTGGTTTTGTTCACCATTGCATTAAATTCCAAAATTATGACCGCCTCGGTGGCGTAGTTGTAATTGCCCATGCGTTACGACTGCTGTGCTGAGGTCTCGGGTTCGATCCCTGAATCGGGTAAAGTGATATTGGATTTTCTATCTATAAATTCTCAGTATTAGCCCGGAGTCTGGAATCCGTGCCCGGTATGGCGATAAGCTCGCCCCCTATCACATTATGGGACCGTGATAACCGTGGCGAAAGGTGGTTGTACTGGTTGCTCCTCGTTCTACCCCTTCGGCGATTGCGGGCGTGAATGTATAATGTTTGTATGTATTTTGCTTTAGGGTTATTTCACTAGATATGATCATTGTAAGTTGGATCAATATACCTACAGATAATTATTTTCTACTATTTTACTACCCACCTTCATTCCACAAGCAGCTCCTACGACTAACCCAAAAGTTTGTGCCAGTATAGTGACTAGTGCACATATGAGCCAAGCTAAGCCCATTCTGTCGAAATCCAAGGGCTGCGACGTTAAGTACCATGCCGGGAATAAAAACACCGTTGCACATAGCAGCTGTAATAAAATAATAATATGTTTTTAATGTTTTTGTAAGTGTCGGGAGCAGACCTAAAAAAGTGCAAAATACCCAGAGCTTCTTCTTGTTCTTCCATTGAAAATCTAAATTTTTTACGGAAAATGTACGTAAATCTCGGAAATGTTATGTTGGTGATATTCTTATCCGCCAGAATAGTGACTACCGTTCACAGGGTGTAAAACCCGTCTTAGTGGCATACGCAAGTGGGCGCGTTCTGGGATCAGCCAGTATACATCCGGTTTTTGTCTAGAGAGAGTGTCTTGGGGGTCTAAAGTCGGGGTACGATGTTTGACTCTCGACCGCTTCTTCGCCTTCTTGCCCAAGGCGTAGTGTGAAGAAGCAGAACGGCATGATTGTGTTGAGTCGCGGGGGATAGATTGTCTCTCGCTACTTGATACTCTAAGTGGAAGGCACTGCGCCTACCATCAGGTGAAATAACACCATAAAAAAAAATACAGTTAATTAGAATCAAATAAAATTTAAATTAATTAAAATCGTTTTTGTGAGATAATTTAAATTCATGCATCCTTTTCCGATCATTTGATACACTTATAAGTTACTAGCTGTTGCTCGCGGCTCCGCCCGCGTGGAGGTCATGTTTGGGAGAAAAAGTATACAATACAAAATACCAATTTTCATGCGTTTAACTTCAAAAATTACGGAGTTTCATACAAACTTTCTTCCCCTATTTTACCCCCTTAGGGGTGCAATTTCCAAAAATCCTGAAAGATATATTTTTTATTTTTAACTAAAAGACCAAATACCAATTTTCATGCCTTTAACTTCAGAAATGACGGATTTTCATACAAACTATCATCCCCTATTTTACCCCCTTAGGGGTGGTATTTCCAAAAACCCTTCCTTAGTGGATGCCTACGTGATAAAAGGTACCTACTGTCAAAATTTTAAGTCTCTAACCCCAGCCGTTTAGGCTGTGCGTTGATCGATCAGTCAGTCAGTCAGTCAGTCAGTCAGTCAGTTTCTTCTTTTATATATACAGATTTAGATTGCACAGAGTGTAGGTATGATGTATTATTCTCGATGGAAACAACGCAGGATTATGGCTCCCTTTATTTTTTGCTTTTAATCTACTACCCGTTCGGCAGGTAATTGTCTTATACATACCATGCCATAGTCATATTTACCTGTATTGGAATATCGACGATGATTTTTGAGAAGCAGTACACTGGTAAAGAGTACCATTTATTTAAATGTTCTTGAAGTACAACTGTTGCCTCCGATGGAACTATAAAAGAAAATGTAAACAGAAATAAGAAAGATTCTAATTAGTATAATCAAATACATGACGATAACGATATCTTGAATGACTCATCATATTTGGACTCTATTTATAATGTTGAAAACTGGACTTTATACACAAAGGTTTTAATTGGTTTAACAATCCCATATCTTATTGCTAACTGAAATTATAATATTTAAGATAGTGTAGTTAGTAATATTTGCATACAATTAAAATAAGTTAATAGGTATCTGTAATTTAAAAAAAAATTCTAATGAATCATTAAGTATTCATTTGAATAATTAAAATTTCATGTAGGAATTTTTGTTTAATAATATTTAATTTTAAATATTATTAGACCGTTCGCACCTTTTGATTGACCGTAGAAACACACGATCTTGTCAGAAGAAAGACACTTCATGTGGGTTTTTTGCGGGACTGTGGTTAAGCCGGTTGGGCCTATTTATTCAATACCGGCAAAACTAGTTACAGTATAGCTCTACCAATATTATATTTAGCGAAATCTTTATACTACATTGCCTTTTTATATAGTTTATTGCGTTCTGATATTTTTCAAATTTTTAATACAATCTATGAAATATGGAGTCAGAAATCTATTTACTGGATTTGGTACAAACAAAACTACTTATAATGACAGCATCCGTGGCGCAGTAGGCAAGTAGCCGGCTGTGAAACGAGAGGCCACGAGTTCGATTCCTACACCGGGACAAATGTTTGTGAGATAAACAGATATTTGTGTCGGAAAGTCTCTCGTAGTCCCTGATACCCACAACACAAGACTCGTATCTTAGTGTGGGATCGGGGCTATGTATGTGACTGTTGGGTGTTATTATTTATTTAATACTATATTTTATCGATAAACTTACATGTATGAATTGTAGGCATTGCATTTGAAAAAAATATAAATAGTAAGAAGAAGAAAAGACAGCCTGTGTTAGTTATGATTCGACCGGCATCAGCGCCCGCCCCGTTGTAGAGCGCTCCCAGCAGCAAGGCCACAACCAAGTGAGCGAGCAATCGTATCTGGAATTACATATTAAAATCAAAATATTAAGACTGATATATTTATGATTACATTAATAGCTTTCCGAATAAACAACGTGGTAAACCAGTACGTGTTTTCAAGGCCGAGGGCGAATACTTTGTATTTATTTTTATAAAGTTTTTAACCGACTTCAAAAAAAGGAGGAGGTTAACAATTCGTCGGAATCTTTTTTTTTTATGTATGTTACCCGATTACTCGAAGGCGGCTGGACCGATTCGAGAAATTATTTTTTGTTTAAAAGGGTATATATACTTCCCAGGTGGTCCCATTGGCACCCAGTCAGGATCTGATGATGGGATCTCAGAAAAATCGAGGGAAACCCCCATATGTTATAGAGACGCATAATTTGTTTTTCATTGAAGTCGGTGTCCTTTTTATTTGTAATAAGTGTCGATAAGTAAATTTTAAGTATAATGCGGTATTTCATTTGTGGCAACTACATTTATGTTGGCCTACTTTTAAAAGTCAAGTGTCGAATAGATACTCAATATTGAGCATCAATGTCCATTGCCAATAGGTATGTATAACTTGATACTGTTTACCACTTCTATCGAAATTCGTGTCGGGAGGCGTGACAGGGTAATTTTCTACCTGAGTCAAATGAACATCCCTGAACGATCCCAGGATGCACCTCCAAAGCAAAGGCCTTAGTTGTTGACACAAACTCGCACGATACCCATTAGTTGGCGACGTGTATGAATTGAGTAACGCTTCTGATTCCGGTGATGAAACTGTAAGAAAATTACATATAAGGTAACTCAAGACTTCTTGGCCTTAAATCTTAAAGTAATTAACCGTTGAAGTTGTTCTTAAGTTAAATTTATTTACTACCAGATGTTGCCCGCGGCTCTGCCCGCGTGGAGGTTGTTTTTGGAAGAAAATGTATACAATCCATGGAGGCATCTTAAGCTATTACACCTTTCTACATTTTGCTATCCCACAGGAAACGTGCACTTTTCCGGGATAAAAAGTAGCCGATGTGATATTCCAGACTATAATCTATCTCTGTGCCAAATTTCAACTAGATCCATCCGTACAGGCGTTGTAGTGAGATTGAGTAACAAAAATCCATCAATCCAAACATTCACATTTATAATATTAGTAGGATAGTAGGATTTGGTTTACGTGGCCTTATCATTATAGACTAGAAGAAGTAAAAACCTTCAAGAGTTTGTGAGAAGAAAGCAAAGGGGCGCAGCGTTTTGAACGAGTGACGGTTTGGTGTGCATGTAGGGCATTAAGGTCACAGCTCATTAGAGCACCCCGGCATCGGAACTGCACCGCCTCCCCTCGTGCGTAACTATAAGACAATATACTAGCAATAATAAAACATAGCTCACCTGTAGAATTAAGGCTATGATGATCATTTTTTGCAATTTTCCTCATTTCTTGCGCATAACTATTTGCTTCATTCTCTAATAAGACCTTGTTTGTAGAATGTTCTCCACTAGCGATTTCTAGTACTGTAAGACAAGGCACATACATACATATACACTCGCGCCTGTAATCCCCGAAGGGGTAGGCAAGATGTAGGTAACCAGTACACCCACTTTTCGCCGCATTGCGGTCCCATAATGTGATAGGGGGCAAGCCTATCGCCATACCGGGCACAATTCCAGACTCCGGGCTGATACTGCGTATTTCTAAATAGAAAACCCAATATCACTTTACCCGACCCGGGGATCGAACCCAAGACGTGAGCACAGCAGTCATAATGCATGCACAATTACAACTGCGCCAAATTAAAACCGAGGCCGTAAATAATACATTGCTGCTGTGGAAATTATTCTATAATAGGTGAATGAAAATATTTCATATTATGTAAACACTAAATCTATCCAAATGTAAATTGAAATAACATAAAATACTTACAATAATCAGCCATATTATAATACTGTGGACATATAAATCCGGCTTTTCCCAACGTGCCAGGAATATCTGATATAGAGCCAGCATACAGTGTCCTTCCATTTGCTAGCAGAATGACGTCATCGGCCGAATTGAAGAGTTGGGAAGAAGGTTGATGCACTACACATGCTATAGTGCGCCCGCTGTGTGCCATTACTAGTAGCGCCCGCGTCACTGACATTGAGGACACGGTGTCGAGTCCGCTGGAACAATACTTTATTTATAACAAGGTAAAATATATATAAACTAGCGGGCCCGGCAGACGTCGTCCTACCCGTAAAAGCAGCTCCACACCAACTGCAGCGCCATCTGCCGGGCTGATTCGTACAAAAAAAAACATTCAAATCGGTCCAGCCGTTTAGGAAGAGTTCAGTGACATACACACGTACAGTAGAATTATATATATAAAGATAAATAGACCTAACGGTCAGACACATAGCTCGGACCTCACACTAGGTCAAACCTGTATCGTGGGTATCAAGAACTACGAGGGACTACGGTCCCACAAAACAGAGCCGTAACAAACATCTGTCTGTCACACAAACATTTGTCTCGGTGTGGGAATCGAACCCAAGGCCTCCCGTTTCACAATCGACTATTCGCCCGCTGCGCCACGGAGGCCGTCAAATATATTTGTATAGTTTATGATTGAGTTGCCAACCGTCCTGTTTTCCCAGGACATGTCCTGGTTTTTAGTGTCCTGGATAGTTTTAGAAGCAGCGTCCTGGGTTTTTAAAGCGCCCTGATAAGTCTCTGTATTTTAAAATTCGCACCCCACTTTTGAATTCTTTATAAGGGGCGGCCTCACGCCTCGCGAGTGTTCGCGCTGTTTTAAAACAAAGACGCGTCCTGTTTTTAAACAGAATTGTCTTGGTTTGTCCAACTTCAAATCCTAGTTTTTGAATTTCGGACTAACTAAAGCAGTGAATAAGTTCGGATTACCAGCTGATATTAATTGCATGTTCGTAATAATTCTTCAAATAAATCAAGCGGATAAAATGAAGGTGAACTGGCGGTAGAGTAAAAAAAGTCGACTGATTCATGTGTATAGTGTTCCATTGATTCCATAAATATTATTTATTTTATTTTATTTATTTGGCCACCAACAATTCTTTACACCAGTACTTATAAACATTAATATTTTACATTATTATAATATAGCTAAGTATAACAAACAGTTAAAGGTTGGCACCACATGCGCCATTTTGAGCACTTAACATCTCTAATTTAACTATAAATACAACATGATTATGATTTGATAGTAAGTGAAACGGACATGACAAAATTATAAGAGCTCCGTATTACCATGTAGTTACGGAACACTTAAAAGGTAGATTACCGAAGCTAAATCTTTAAAAGTTGTAACGTACTTATATTATGCGTCATTGACGTACTCTAAGTACTCTTATATACGCTGGAACATGACAGGAAGTATCAATAAGAAAGTCCTGTGCCGCGACGCGCCGGCGCGCCGTTTATGTAGATTGTGCTTCTGTATTTTACGGACCAAATGCTAATTATATTTTCTGACAAGACTGAATATTGAATAAAATAATGCAGAGAAACATGATTACGAGTGCGGTGTTATGGAATGACTTACGTATCAAATTAAAGATAGTTAATTATTTATCGACAAATATATTAGTTTAAATATTTTATAACACAGAAATATATTATAAAGGATTTTATTTCCTAATTTCTTCATAGGTTTTAATTAAATCATACCTACCTATAGAAGAGTATATAAAGTCTTAATATAAGCTCTATATCTGTTTGTAACTCTGATATGTTAAGTGGCAAGTCTATCGCCCGACCAGGACAAATGTTAATATCGGACAACAGCAGTTTGATTCGCCTAATAAAAAAAATTAAACAGAAATTTGAACCCAGGGCTAGATTCTTCTTATTTGTTTAGTGGCAGCGTATACATACAGACTGAAAAACCGGATCGAGTTATAAATTTATCAAAAATTAGAGAACATTTTATTACATATATCTAGAATAGGTATATAGTAACATAAGCATGATATAAGACTTAATGAATACTAAATGTGCTCTATAGTTTTAATATTACATTAGGCGTTTTTATCGGCACTTATTATATTCAACTTTAAGTTTTTGTAGTAAATTAAACTTTAAACTTTAAAAGGTGCAACACAAGGCAAAAAGATAAAGATAATATTTTGTTTAAGCCCCAAACCGGAGTTGAATGAGTTTTTTACCATTTTTTGCCGGTCAAGGACCTCTAAATATATACTCGTATGTATATATTGACTACTCATAATTTTTTGCATGTAAGAGTGGATGTGTGTAATATAAGGATGATAAATGCACTGCAGTAGCATATATTCGTTGTAATTTAAGGTCTTGAGTAGTGTTGCTACAATTAATTTATAGGCCAGAGAGTAGATTAATTTATAGATATGGCATCTACCATAAAGCAAGCAATCTGCTCGTCTTACCGAAATAACATTAATAATATACCCAACAGTCACTCAAATAGTACTGACGTAGTAGAAAACGGTAGACAGCGGCTTTGCTGTGCCCTGGCATTGCAGAAGTCTATGGGCGGCGGTTACTACTTTCATCAGGTGGCCCGACTGCTTGACTGCCTATCCAGGAACTAAAAAAAAAATACAACAGGTCACAACTGTATAGTGGATATCAAAAACTATGAGGGACTACGGTACCACAGCACCGAGACCCTAAGGAAATATTTATGGATCACACAATCATTTAGGTATATCTGTTTGATCTCGCGGCCTCTAATTTCACAGTCGACTCGCTCGCTGCGCCACAGAGGCTGTCAAAAAATAGTTTCAGAGCCAGCCAGCCATTTTTCATTAAGACAAGATTGTATTGCCCCTCCGTCGTCGCCCTAAACATGTTTTGGGAGATACAAATGATCTCATCACGGTCGCTGTCGAGACAGCACTGTCCCTGCCCAATGGCAATCACAATTCTATTCTAAACGCACGTCGACGTCGGACTCGCCGACGAGTCCAAGGATCCCGGCCCGGGCTCAGATACTCGATACACTAATGTATCGAGAGGCCCTGTAACTATTACAAGCGACGCGACGGCTTAATCAAAGGCCTTATAGAAGGCGTCTTTGAGCTAGCCGTTGACAAAAGTTGCTTCTTCGGGCTGGAGCGCCATAAGCGCCGGCCACAATGTTCGGTGAAGCAAGTGTAAGCTAACATCACAAATCCATACGAAAAAAAAAAAGATTGTATTGTACTTTGCTTTGTAACTTTTGTTTTAATACAATTTAATATAACATTTTGAAACATATCTCTTTAATTTAAAAAGCGGTGGAGTTAATTGAGTAAATACTTATGTATATTACCTGGTTGGTTCATCGAGAAGCATTACTTGTGGGTCGGTTAGTAATTCACAGGCTATAGTAACTCTTTTTCTCTCCCCTCCTGACAATCGACCAGCTCTTGTGTTGAGAACTTCATAAATTCCTATTTGTTTCGTAACGGACTCAACCTGTGAAGTGTAATAGTATGCCTAATGAGTCTTTATATTTGACATACGTTTGAAATGGTCATTTAATAAATTATCATGTTAAAATTACGTACAAAAATAAAAAGACCTACGGCTTGTCCGACCATAGGCATTTCCAAAGCACGCGTAGACTTTAATATTATTCTGACACGTATGTAAAGTGGTCTAATTTACTAAATAAATGATTTGATTTGTATATAATGGACAATTAAATTTAGTGACTAACTAGGAAATAGGACTCGTTTACTACTTTTTGGCCTTGTACAAGGTCCACTTTGATATTATTATTTGTAAGGTTAAGGTAACGACCTTATACGTATTTAATGTTAATATTTTTATTTCTATTAAGAAACACTTTGTTTCCTTCGTTTGCCAAATTTAAATAATTTGCTTTTGTTTAAATTCTGAGGTTTACAATTTAGTTCTGATAGTTTTTATACTGTGTTATTTTGCGATTTACATTTACCTCTTCATGAATCTTGTAATAACTACAAATTAAATTAAGATTTATGAAGTGTATATACTTTACCTACTTAAATATTTTGTAAGTATAACTCCAAATTTAAGGTACACTATATATATAAGTTTGTAATAACCTAATTTTAATATTTTGTATGCAAAGAAAAATTAGGCGCCATGACTGCTAAAATAGTTGCGTATACGGTATGACCAATGACGAAAAAAGTAGGTTTTTTCGTCTAAGGGTATGACACATGTGTACGGAGTAGCTGTTTTAAATAATGACCATTTATTCAATTATGCAAATAGGTTAAATGACTACTGCCTAATAAAATATTAACCAACCGCATGATATCGCTCGCGTCGTGTAAGTCCTGGCAAATTCAAGCTCGCCGCGAAATGTAAAATTTCGCCCGCTGTCAAGTTTTCTATAAGAGTGGCATGCTGTGGGACTAGCACAACGTTCCGCCCGGCTCCATACAGACATCCTGTGACACCAATCTTTCTAGAGCAACACATCAAAATAAAAATTTAATAATAACTGATAATGATGCTAAGCCGGGAATTTGGGAACATTGCTGCAATCGATTTTCGTTGGCAACGGAATATAATAATTGTAATATGTAAGAGAATAATTAATACGGAAATATATTTCAACTTCAAAAATCACTATTGGTTGTAAATACTCATCTTTTAGGCAACTAAGATTTTACTTATTTTCCTAATCAATATTGAAATGTTTTTTTTTTATCCTAGCACGGCAAAGTGACCGCACTTCACCTGATGGTAAGCGCAGTGCGGTCCAATTAGAGTATAGAGTAGCGAGAGACGATCTATCCCCCGCTACTCAACACAATCATGCCGGCCTGCTCCTTCACACTACGCCATGGGCAAGAAGGTGAAGAAGCGGTCGAGGGTCTATTGTCAGAGTACTCAGAAGGCCGCAAAATGGCCAAACATTGTACCCCAACTCTAGACCCCCAAAAAACCGGATGTACACTGGCTGATCCCGGAACGCGACACACTTGCGTGTGCCACTATGGCGGGTTTTTCACCCTGTGTACGGTGGTTGCTATCCGGGCGGATATGAATATCCTACCACCAGCAAAAGTTAAAATATAATAAATATTTAAAAGTTTTAAATATTTAACTAATGATTAAGTACAGGCGCATCTATAATGTGTATACATACACATTGTTTTATCTCGTGTTTAATAATATAATCATTCTTAAGTGTGATTACAATGTTTGTAATTAGGACATTGATAACATTTCTAACTTTGGACAGCATAACAAACCGTGATTTTTTCCGAGTCGTAGTAATATGTTATATTTTTTTATTTTATTGTATAGTCCGACAAACGAGCCAGTGGGTCACCTGATGTTAAGTGATCTCCACCGCCCATGAACATCTACAACACCGAAAGTGTCATGTATGCGCTGTCGGCCTTAAAGGACCAGGAATAGGGATTAGGGAAGGGAAGGGGGAATCTGGGCCTCCGGATATCTCACTTATCATACGAAACGCGACAGTAAACTGTCACTTTACGTTGGTTTTCTATGAGACAGTGGTACTACCCCGGTCGAGCCGGCCCATTCATGCTGTAGACAAATATGTCTACAGCGTGGCTCTACCACTTTCAATTATAATAAAACATCTGTACCATCATGCTTGTTATTAAAAAACAAAAGAGCGGGGCCTCTAATAAAGAAATATACATACTTCCTTCCAGCTAATATATTGAGTAGTGTTGTTTTGCCAGCTCCTGAGGGTCCGAGGATAAAGGTAAGCCGTCCAGGTCTTAGAGCCCCAGAAGCGCCACTGAGGACAGCATGTGTAGATGTTTTTGCAGTTATACTGTTGAATAATGTCCGACCTGATGAATAGTTATGTTTTAATTTACTTTAAAACAACGAATGAAACGTACGTTATATAAGGCGCGTTCAACACAAGCCCAAATGGCATACACCTCTGACTTTTCGAAGTTACGTGTGTTCATTATCAATAATCGCTTGCTTAAACGGTGAAGAAGAACATTTGTCAGGAAATGTGCACGACTACGAATATTAAATAAGAATTTCAAGGTCTGTAAAGTCTATTGCTGGTGGTTGGATATTCATATCCGCCCGGAAAGCGACCACCGTACACAGGGTGTAAAACCCGCCACACGCAAGTGTGTCGCGTTTCGGGATAAGCCACTGTAGAATTGGGGTACGATGTGTGGCTGTTTTGCGGCCTTCTGAGTACTCTGACAATGGACCCTCGACCGCTTCTTCACCTTCTTGGCCATGGCGTAGTGGGGATAGATTATCTGTCGCTACTCGATACTCTAATTTAGGGTTGCCAACCCCGAAATTCAAATACCAGGATTTTTAGTTTTTGAAGTTAGAAAAACCAGGACGCATCCTTTGCGAGCCGAAACGCACGCAAAAGTGGTGTGCTAATTTTAAAATACAGGACCTTATCAGGGCGTTTTAAAAACCCAGGACGCTGCTTAAAACCAGGACATGTCCTGGGAAAACAGGACGGTTGGCAAGTCTACTCTAATTGGTCCGCACTGCGCTAATCATCAGGTGAAGTGTGATCACTTTGCCGTGCCAAAAAAAAAACGCATTAGAACAGCTTGATGGACTAAGGCCTGACTCATCTCATTATTAGACGAGGCCCGTATCCAGCAGTGGGACACTAGTATAATATAGGGCTGGTAGCCTACTATCCTACTAATATTATAAATGTGAATGTTTGGATGAATGTTTGTTATTCAATCAGGCCAGAACGGCTGAACCGATCTGGTTGAAATTTGGCACAGAGATAGATTAATTGTCTGGAATAGCACATAAGCTACTTTTTATCCCGAAAAATTGCACGGTTCGCTTGGGATAGTTGTGTTTTTGTTTTACACAGAATAAGGGATTGACATGATTTTCGCATAGTGTTAGTTGAGGGATCTGAGAATGACATAAGCTACTTTTTATACCGGAAAATGCAAAATGGTTCCTATGGGACAGCGTACTATAGAAATATGTCTTATGGAATAATCGCTTAAGATGTCTTCATGAATGTTATACCTTTTCTTTTAAAAATAACTACCACGCGGGCGAAGCCGCGTGCAAAAGATAGTTATATATAAGATGAAGGCCGAGAAGCGTTAGTTATTTCGTTAGAGTATTATGCTAATTATATTTTATAGCATTCATGCAATAAAATATATTAAAAACATGCGTGCTCATTTATGTTTTTTTCTTAATTTTATATTTCATCAAAGAATTTACGATTGAGCCAAATGTGCAAAAAAAAAGAAGATAAACCTGTAAATGATGACGGAAGATAAACCGAGTTTAGATTGTGGTAATGTATAATAATATTTTATATGAAAATCTTAGTTATAATTTTTGTCAATAGAATTTTTTTTTTTATTTGAAAAAGTTTCTCCAACAGTACACACATTATTTTTAAATCTAATATAAAATTACAAAAAATATATTCTGATGTGTATACCAATTACAGGAGTACACAACATTGGCACATCACACGCATCTATACTAAAAAACAATTTAAAAGACCTAAACAAGCTTTTGTGGTACCTTTTTATATATGTTTTTTTATAATGGTTTCTTGAATATTACACATTGAAATAAAACTAATTTTACGGATTATATTGCGGTTTATTTTTTTATGTTACTTTTTAGTCCCGTCGACGCACGTTTTGAAATCTTTACTGCCTTTGCTGACGACATACATCTCAGTTCATTCCGTGGGTTTTTTACCAGTTATCATGGTTTATCGATTATGTTATGGCATAAATATTTACCGTCAGTTTTTCGGTTATGAAATCAATAATTTTGATGGCGAAAGTGTTTTATCCGAACGAACTCAATTATTATATAGGTTAGGTCAAATGTAAGGTTAAAGACTAAAATGGCAGATCCAAATGAGTTTTAGTTTGACTGGACTAACTTTAGACAGGTTACTTAACTCAACTTAGGCACTAGTGTACACTTGCAGATGCCTCTAAGGGCATATTTACTAGTGAGCTACGCGTAGATTTAGGTATGTACTTTTCAGGTAGAAAGAAATACTATTATGTAAAAACGGAATAATAAGTTGTGAAATAGTATGTAAATTGTTACGTAGGTAGTGAAAATTACATTTATTGTTCAAAAATCAAACTAAATCTTTTTAAAACTTAGAATGACATTCACTATCAATAAATTATATCTTTTAAAAGTGGATAATCTTCAATCTTAAAAAAATCACCTGCCTGTCTTAGAATTTACTCTTAAACTAATATTACAACATAATAATTTAGAGTTAAGTTATTGCAGTTAATTAATTCAAATGCGGTGATAGCCCAGCGAACAGGGGAACCGACTGACAAGACGTATGTCGCAGATTCGTTTCCTATCCCCAGGGCACAGACTTCTGAATTGAGTTCAGCGTGCATTCATTGTTAATTATCGCTAGTTTAAAGGGCGAAGGTAAACATCATAAAGGACCTGCACGTGTGAGAATTTTAAATAGAATTTTCAAAGATATGTGAAGTTTATCAACCAGATTTAGGTCAGCGAGGTAGAGACCTAACATTAGCAGAGAAGACCTATGCAGTAGAAGATAAATATACCTAGTCAGGTCATAAATTCTGTCACATGTTTATTATAAAATAATTGAAACAAGTTTATTCATTATGTAACCATTTATATACCAAAATGAACTTAACAAAACAAAGATTCTTATGACACTAAAGTTTATTCAAAATGACCTCCGTGATTTTGAATACAGGCCTTCAATCTGCGCGGCCAGTTGTCTATCGCAGCACGAACGAGGTCCATGTCAATATCGGCGGCTGCCTTAATCAAGGATGTCTTGAGTGACTCCAAATTGGGATGAGGCTTTGAGCACGCCTTTTCCTCCAAGTGTTGCCATATCTTGTCATCTAACGGATTCAAATCCGGACTGGAGGAGGGCCAGTCTTCGTGCCGGATGAAGTCGATTTCACGCGCCGCCAGCCAGTCTTGTGTGCTCTTCGCTCTATGAGCTGGCGCCGAATCTTGTTGGAATACCCAGTGCCTGTTATTAAACTTGGTATGAGAAACAGGTTTCACAAGGTTCGTCAGGACTGTATTTTGATACACAACTGCATTCGTTTTTACACCTTTCTCACAAAAATGTACCTCTGTTAAGCCCCAATAAGAAACTCCCAACCATACCATGAGCGAGGATGGAAAATGACCTCGTTGGACACGCGGAATATGGTTGCTCGCTTCTTCACTACTGTGTGCGTACACCTTATCATTTTGTTTGTTGTAGCTCTCTTATACGGTAAAAAATTTTTCATCTGAAAAAAGAATTTTCCGATATTTTTTTCCCGCGTACCGCTTCAACAAAGCGCGGCATCTCTTCAGTCTCAGGTCCATTAGACGAGCATTCAAACGATGTCCTGTTTTTCTTCGATATGCCCGAAGCCCTAAGTCTTCATTTAACACCCTTTTCACCGTGGTCCTGCTTAACCCCATCTGAAGGGCCAACAGTTTCTGCTTACGTTTGGGATTTCTTTGAATTCGCGCTTTCACAGCTTTTATCACTGCTGGAGTCCTAACAGACCGAGGGCGACCACTTCTTGACCTGTCATCTACACTAGAGTCTTCATTGTATCGTTTGATGGTACGATAAACGAATCTTTTGGTTATATTCAAATTTTTCAGTATGTCAAAAATTTGAATTGGCGCCTAACCGCAACGATGCAACGCAATTACTGCAACACGGTCTTCTTTAAGCGTCCACTCCATATTTAAAAATGAGTATAATTCTAAAAAGTATACATTTTTATTTTCATGAACAATTTGAAATTCGAATTCAATAAACTTTTTTGTGGCCAGCATTCTAAAATAAAAGTTTTTACTGTGTGACAATACTTATGACCTGACTGTGTATATGGGTAGTAAGATAAATCTATCCGAACGGCGCGGCGGCTTCGAGCGGCCATGCAATTATTCTACATAGTATAATTATTAAATACCAATGCATAAAATTAGTAAGACTATTGATTTGTTACTGTATAGGTGTTATTTTTTTTATTGTCGCTATTGATATCCTTCAAATTCAAGAATACGTTTTATATTCAGGTTAGGTAAGGAAGCTAAGTTTGACTTTAGATTTGGTTTAGTGGTGGTTAGTCTCATGGTAGAGTTAGGAACACGATTAACGCCAATGCTGTATACAGATTGGCTTCAATAAGAATATATTCGTAGTAGCTCTATTACAAACGTGTTTTTCTCTATGTACGTGTAAATCCTACTAATCCTACTAATATTATAAATGCGAATGTTTGGATGGATGGATGTTTGTTACTCAATCACGCTACAACAGCTGGTTCTGGTTGAAATTTGGCACTGAGATACATTATTGTCTGGAATAGCACAAAGACTACTTTTTATCCCGGAAAAATCTACAGTTCCCGTGGGATACTAAAGTTTTTCATAGGGCAAGGGATCGACATGATCTTTTGCATAGTGCCAGTTTAGGGATCAGAAAATGACAAAGGCTAATTATTAACCCGGAAAATTGCATGCTTTCTACGGGATAGCAAAATATAGAAAAGTGTAATAGCTTAAGACGCCTCCATGAATCGTAAAGCTTTTCTTGCAAAAATAACCTCCACGCGGGTGGAGCAGCGAGCAACATCTAGTAATTTATATAAAACGACATACAGTGTATTTAATTTGTGTAGACCGCAAGATGTAATACAGCGGTAAGAGCTAATAATATAATAGATAACTTATAATTTTAACCTTATTATATTTTAATCTGACTAGATTTATAGCTTCTTTGTAAATATAGTCAGCCACCGTGGCGCTACGGGCGAGTTTTTTTTCAAATGTTTCATAAAGGGGTTCTTATATTTAAAATATAGGGGTGTCGGAGGAGGACGAGGTTCCGCGATTTGATACGTAATTCGTCCTCCTCCGGTACTCATAAATATGGTTATTGGATGGGGGCGAGGTTCCGTGAGTAGATGCGTAATTCACCCCCCTCCGCCATATTCCCTTTTAAATTTGGGTAACCATGGGGGCTGCTTTCGGGCTGAGGCCGCTCCGGATGTTGTTTCCTGGATGGTCCCTGCCCGAGAGCAGTTGAATGGTTTGGGGGAGGAAGAGAGGAAGGGATTAGGTTTTTCCACTGATTTACTATTTGAGTCAGGGCCGTGCTTGATGGGTTTTCCAAGCCGGTCCTAACCCAAAAGTAGCACAGTGGAATGGGAAGGGTTAGTATTGGGGAAAGTTAGGAGGGGAGGGGGAATAACCTCAGCGCTGCGGGCGAGTAGCTGGCTTGGAATTAGAAGCCGTGGGTTCAATTCCCGCACCGAGACAAATGTTTGTGTGACATAGATATATTCGCTTCGGGTCTGGGTGTTTAGACTGAAAGTCGTATTCCTCCTTCCTATGATACTGGGTCCAGGCCGGCATGATTGTGTATAGAAGCGGGCGATTGGTTGTCTCTTACTACTTGATACTCTAACTGGACAGCACTGCGCTTACCATCAAGGGCAGTGCACTTTTCTGTACCGAAAAAATGTCTCTCGTAGTTCCTGATACGTTACAGACTGACCTAGTGCGGGGTCAGGACTATGTGTGTGACTGTTGGGTGTATTTATAATTATTTATCTTGTAGCCAAAACCTATGTGAAGGAGGAGTAATGGTTTATCATGATTGAAGTTTCATTCCAAAGAGATTTAATAGTTCTCTTTTTAGATATTGGCATTAAAATGTTTTAAGGATATATTTCGTCAAAAGTAAGCTGGAGTCACTGGTTTGCGTGTGGTAGTGGGGATTGAAGGTGTATTATTCAGCAGCAACGATAAGAAGCGCGTGTTTGCAAGTACATAGCATTCCATGCAGATTTTGCTTTTCATTTTGATTTTTTTTAAACATAGCTACATACTGGTTGTATATCAGCACAATTTGATTACAAAGCAGTTCTCTAAAATGTAGTTGTTGGTTTTCTGTCATTTATATGTTTGTTACTAGGATTGTAGTTTGTACGTAATTATCCTTTGAGAAATTATCAAAATTATAGTTTTTAAATACTACTTAGACTCATACATACATACATATACACTCACTCCTGTAATACCCGAAGGGGTAGGCAGAGGTGTAACCAGTACACCCACATTTCGCCGAATTTATTACGGTGCCATAACGTGATAGAGGGTGAACCTATCGCCATACCGAGCACAATTTTTCAGACTCCAGGCTGATTTTTTCTAAATAGAAGAACCCAATATCACTATACCCGACCCGGGGATCGAACCCGAGACCTCAGCACAACAGTCCTAACTTTTGCGCATTTACAACTGCGCCATCGACAGTTAGACACTTATGTTAAGATATAAGTAAGCTCATAAAATAATACTAGCCCTGTATGAAACATTGTCCCACTGCTGGGCACGGGCCTCCTCTACTAATGAGAGGGGTTAGGACTTAGTCCACCACGCTGGCCTAATGCGGGTTGGCAGACTTCTCATACCTTCGAAAAACTCTCAGATATGCAGGTTTCCTCAGGATGTTTTCCTTCACCGTTAAAGCAAGCGAAAATTAACATTTTAATACACACATAACTTTAGAAAAGTCAGAGGTGTATGCCACTTGGGTTTCGAACCTACGACTTTCGTCTTGACAGTCCGTACCGCAACCAACTAGGCTATCGCTGCTATAAGCTCATAAGTAGCTAATTTTATCCCGGATACCATTTTAACTCTTGTTTGTAAAAGATTTCTCACGAACTGACTAATGATAATGATATAGCCATCCGAAATGAACGTCTTTATTATTCAACTACAAAGTTTTGTTAAAGATGTTAATTTACTGCAGATAATTAAAAATAATCACTTGTTATTATAACTTCAGTTATATTGTTACTAGCTGATGCTTGCGGCGTCACCTCTGACATTTACTTCACTCCAGTGAGTTGTAACGTGATGGTAGATAACCTTCCATAATAAATAGTATAAATTCCGGAGAATATTTTTAAATTTGACTTATACTTTCAGAGATTAACGCATTCATACAAAAACAGTGTTTGAATATATTTCGTATTGTATTTAAATGTGTAATATATGTTACATTACAGTGTAAATCCGAAGTGTGTCGAAAATTTAAATATTATTTTGCACTCGTAAGTAGCAACTTGACGCTATTATAGATTCGTAAAAAATTTAAAATATTCATAATATACGAGTTTCTAAGTATTTCTCGTTTGAGAAGTAAAATAAATCAATTTTAAACAAATTTTAAACTTCATGAATTACCTAGTCAAATTGGAAAGTTGTTTTAATGTAATTTGCCACTCTTTAGATATACAGTTTAGAATGAAAATTTTAAGTAAACTAGTAACATGACTTCATAATACACATTGTGAGGATACCAAAGCTCACGAAATTTAATTACCTCTTATTTATGGATAATATTTTGGCGTTTTCCAAGAGCTTAATTAATTTTTTTTTATTCATCTATACAGTAGACCACTTGAATGCAAATATCCTTTAACATATTTACTTATGGTAAATAATTTAATATTATTATATGTAAATCATCATTTATACACAGCAAGAACGGATGTTTTAAGTATTTTGTATTTATACGCAAATTATAAAACCGATGGCTGCCTAATTTGGTTCCTTTTATCATAATATTAATCACTTTAGCTTATGTTAAATAATATACATACTCCCACGCTCTATGCTGAGACTGTTAGTTACCAAAGTGTATTGTTATTTCAATGCTATTTTTCAGGTCTGTTTATAAGTAAGTTGCATAATTCATAAGTAATAAATGATTTTTCTATTTCGTTTTACTTTTCAATTATGTGATTTTAGGCTAATGTATATTTCTAAGGAATCCAAAGACTCGTCAATCTTGGATAATTTAACTGCATGTTTAAATTGGGTACCAATAAAATATGAAACACGCACGCACACCTAAGTTGGTAGTTGGTAACCCCATCAGCACATCTATCCCTTTCGAGTGCACGCATATTTCCGATCTATGGTAATTCTATATCTGAGCTGGAGACTGACGGAGGCCACGACACTATGCCCTACACACCCGCTACTGTTGTTTCTGTTAAGACTTATTTATACGACACCATTTTCATGTATGTTGACTGCAATGATATTGAAGCAAAGCCATAGTCCATAAGAAATTTAGTAACTTTGCGAGTGGTAGAGCCACGCTGTAGACATATTTGTCTGCAGCATGAATGGGCCGGCTCGACCGGCGTAGTACCACTGTCTCACAGAAAACCAACGTAAAGTGACAGTTTACTGTCGCGTTTCGTATGGTAAGTGAGATATCCGGAGGCCCAGATTCCCCCTTCCCTTCCCTAATCCCTATTCCTGTCCTTTAAGGCCGACAACGCATACATGATGATGAGGATGTCATGATGATGATACTTTCGGTATTGTGGATGTTCTTGGGCGGTGGAGATCACTTAACATCAGGTGACCCATTGGCTCGTTTGTCGGACTATACTATAAAAAATAAAAAACTCTCTCGATTGGTTATATATTACGATGCGACGTTGAATTTCCAGATCGATTGAAAGTGCACCCTTAAAGACAGGCAAAGTTTCGTTGCTAACTGTTCTTTACCCCTTCAATCAAAGCCAGATGCTAACTCTGCAGCAATTTAATACCAATTGCTTAATTGTTTTGCTACCAATTTTATTTTTGATGGAATGTGTATTATTGTTTGTTCATTTTTAATTATTGATGTATTATTGCTTCTGTTGTTTCCCAAATAAATAAATAAATAAATTAATAAATAAAATTTCTACGTAGAGCATCAATAATGGTTCTAATAGCAAATACAGGAAACATAACAAATATGTTCAATAAACATAATATTAATTGTGCTATTTACTGTAATTTATTGTAATTTCTTTGTGTAATATAATTTATTAAGAATGTCGTGGTCGCCTGTAATTATGGCAACATTTAGCCTGAGAATGCCTTAATGCAATGTATATTTGTAACAATGTATGTCATGTTGGTGATCCTAAAATAAATAAATAAATAAGTAAGTAGCTCTACTGGTAACTTAGAGTCTGTTAATGGTTAGATCATACTGCGAGTGTATATATATGTACATATGCCAACTTTAGTTCTTTGTCTGATCAGTTGGACCCGAATACAGTTCTTAAAACTGATTTCCATTATAGCTCCGCTCCGAACGAAATATTCCGACAAAGGACCTAAGTTGACATAGATCAAACTATCATGAAGCTAAAGTGGGCTGACCATATGCGATATTACACTGAACAGATAGCCGCTTGGTTCTTCAGAAAAAGTAAAAACATCCTTCGGCAAGTTGGAACTATTTACAGATATCAATAGAATCTATGAGCTTAAGATCCAGTTCAAACTGGGCTTTTGGAAGACTTGTCGTCATAAAATTTCCATTGTTGTGTACAGATCACATGTATGCGACCATGTACAAAGTGTGCGACCATTATTATTATACATACAGTACGTAATTCTAGATAATTAATTAGAGCCTTGAATTATGTTCTCGTAAGAAGTTTTCCTTTGATGTCATTATGGGTTAGATGTCAGATATTGTCAGTGTTTATGTGTAAACAATATAGTGTATGTATAGCATATATTATATTTCAATCGAAATTTCTCTAATTCAACTAATTTCGTAACCTCTCTAAAATGATTATGTTTAACTTGTGACCAGGGCTGCCAGAAGCCACAACTTATTTTATACACCGATCTTTCCAAAATTATACCAAATCGAATCCCATTATACAAACTAACAAAACTATTGAGAAATTGACTGTAACAAATATATTTATCATTTCTTTATCATTTTGACGTACCTTGAATGTAAAAAAACTAAGTATGTTATATATATTAAGTTTTGTATCCAATTATACAAGGTAATCTGCTATACATACTGGATACATAAGTTAACTATATTATACTTTGGTTTCCAATTATACGATCTGGCAGCCCTGCTTGTGACTTACAGAATTTCTTAAAAACAATAAAACTCGCTGCTCAATGTCATATGTTATCGACTTCCGATAGTGAGTACCTACACACTATATCATTGTATTTAAACATATTTATTTGTTGTAAGTAATTAATTAATAAATCATTTGATTTGGTTGTAATTAAAATTACAAATTGAAAATAAACACGACACCTTCGTTTGCACGTGAGACGCGTTGTGATTTTTAATTGGATACAAGTTGTAGTCATCCTTCCATTCCTGTTTTAAGAAGGAAATTTAGTTGTACGAACAAAATAACCTTTAACATGAACATGTATAGCCTAAATTGAAATTATTTACTCCATAGCTACATATTTAAAAAAACGCAACTATGAGTATATTAAGTTCGCTAAGTAATGGTTATTGACTAACAACAATAAAATACCATATTAAAAAACAAAGAGCTTATTAACTATGTGAAAATAATTGAATGAAAATTTATGTTATCTCTATAACCTATAGTATTTTGTTTTAACAATGTGGAATGCATAATACAAGAGCTCAGTTCTTAAAATATGTGTATTGTACTATAGTATAATATAAATATAGGTTCAATTGAATATAGTTGAAACGAGAGAAACAAAAATTACTTAGCATAAAATGAAAAAAATATATATTTTCACTGCAAGACCACCATTAAACAGATTTTGTTATTGGTTTGCCCAGCGTAGAGTATTGATTGATTATTCTTTATCACCACCTATAATACCTCATAATGTTCAAATTATAAAATATATTTAAATTATAAAATAACTTTTCATTTGGCATTGGACAATTTAGAATGGTGCTTGCACACACGTTAAAAAATCTTTTGATTACAGTGGTTTTTTCTCTATACTATTACTTATACGTAGTAATACAGCAACAGCGAGTAATAAAGAATCTAGTAGAAATTCGACGAAACCGAATAATTGTTCAAAATAAATTAGAAAAAAAGAAAATTTCGATATAAGTTTTTAAATAAACACCTAGGACCTCGAATTTATTTTATTTTTAATTATAACTCTCAGAATACAGAAAAAACTCTGTATTCTGAGTTATAACTATATAAATGGACGACAGCACGGATGCTTGGCCTCGTTGCTGCTGTCGACGCTGAGAGCTTCCTACGGCGCGCGGGGGCTTATGACATGGAGACAGGCCGCAAGGCGGCCGCGGTACCGCGCAGGGGCGTTCCGTATGAGGCCAGTGGCTGCAGTCTCGACATACAAAACGCTCACACAACAATCGAGTTCGGTCGGTATGACATAACGAACTTTTGGTATAACTTATATCATAAAATTTTTTGGTAGTCTCGACATTTTAAAATATAGATATTATTAACGGTATCATAACGCATAATGTGTGTATAGGGTTAGGGACTCTGCCCAGCGGTCATCCGGATATCGCCATCTTTTCTGGGCGGCTTATCGCTGGGTCGGAAGGCCGACGAGCCCGAAATAACCACCTCGCCTCCCCCTGGCGGGCATAAGTAGCGGGTAGTAATAAATCCGCGACACAAAAAAGGTCATGATGTTTTCCTTGTCTGTCAAAGCAAGCGATAATTAACAACTTTGCACGTAACTTCAAAATGTCCTGTATATTTATAAAGCCATTTAAGCTAGTTTGAACCAGCGATTTATATACATATATGTCGATAATATTACTATTTATTATTATTCGACTGACGGGTAATAAAATAAGCATAATAATTGCCGTATATATCAGATATTAATAAATTTTAGAATAACAGGTAAAATATTTACGGATAATCGTAACCATTGAAATTAATGTGACATATTGTATTGGGTGTATATGGCGAAACTACAAGATTGATTTTTATTTGGCGATGGAACTCTAGAAAACCATTTAAAGTTTTGTATGAATATGTATTCTGTGATGGTTTTTCTCTCGGTAATGCATTTTCAGTGTCAGGTTGAACGAGCTTCTGTTGGGACAAAAAAGTGGTTGTAGCATGTTTGTCAAGGTTTTTACATTTAAATATTTCTTCATAATTAGGGTACCTGAATGCACCTAATACATAATTACCTGAAGTAATGTATTATGTATGTAACATTACTTTAAACGAATTAGTTGGACTTATAATTCACTAAAATGTATGTAATACGGGTTTTTCATCTTTCTATATATTAAGGATAGGCATTCATTGTGTTTTTTATGTACAACACAATGTAGTGGAGCTTAAATCTGTATTAATAGTAATTTTTCGTTTATTTAAAAAAACGAATTTATCTTTTGATACTAAATTTAAAATACATGCCATGCATTTGCAATTATCTTTTAGATTTTTTTATAAGAATTATAACAAATACTTGTTAGCACGAGTAACAATCTTGTCTTAAAAAAATCTTTTTGATACAAAAATACACAGACGTTGTCTAGAACAAATTTCGCGGAATTGATACTTATTTAAATAAAGTAATAGTTTAGCTTAAAATAATAGTTACTTTCTTCGCATTCTTATAACACTGAGTTATTTATTATCGCAATAGATTAAGTCTTATCGCATACAAAAAAAAAGTGCTTGTTCAAAATGTATTTTTGGCCTAATTTGTGTATACTGCCAATTAAAATATTTTATTCAAATTTAAATAAATTCTTTCAAAACATGGCAACACCTTCACGTAATATTAATTTAAAAAAAACCTAACGGCTACTAGCACGAACTGTACTTTCATTTAGAAAGTTACGAAATTACCAGTACGATTCGATATCTTGCATCCAATATCCAAGAAAACAGTAACATCACATTTTTGGTCTTCATCGATCACCACCGTGGATTCTACCGCCATTTTTTTAAACTATATCGATTAATTGTGTGGAATTTACGCGCGTTCCGATGCCAGCGCGACCACGTTGCGCCTGACCACTTGATAGACTGACAATACGCTTACTTACAAATGTGTACAATCGCTAAGTTAATCAACAGAATATAAGTTTTCCGAATATACACATGGTTATTTCTTGTAAATTGCCAACTACGATACTAATAATAATACGGATAATATGGTATCTATAAATCGTATAGCATAGTCATCACGTTTATTCGACGGTTTCGAGGTATTAAGATTGCTTGGCATTGCAAGGTTGGGTGGGTTCTGTAACTGTCTATAAGCAGTATGTATAAAATAATCCTTACCAGTAGCTCAACCATGAGTTTTTCTCACGTATACGCTAGCGACATCGTAAAATATTTATATGACGAAACGAACAGCGCATCTAGGGGGAAACATTCCATACATAAGAACAACGCTGCAACGCTAGGCGATTTCGTTTACCTATCGTAACTTTTTGACATAAACTCATGGTTACTGGCCAGTGTTAAACCAATCTGAAACATGAAACGCGGTGTGCAAAATTACATGATACATATAGATTAATAGAATTTTATATCTTCAAACAGAGCTTATTTAAATGATAACATTTTTTGCATATTCCATAGAAATAATGAGAGGGGTTGGGCCTTAGTCCACCACGCTGGCATAGCAGCGATATCCTAGTTGGTTGCGGTACGGACAGTCAAGACGAAAGTCGGTTGTTCGAAACCAGTTAATTTCTAACTTTTATGTGACAGAGACTGCTATTGCTAGACCGGACTCAACTTTCAAACTCAAACAGCTTATGACGAATGCATCCATACCTCGATTTCGTTATATCCAATTGTTTGATTTGTTTAAATATATAGTTATATTATAAACCATCTTCAAAAAGAAGGATGTTTCCAAATTTATTTTGTTCTTGTTGATTTCGGCGTCAAGCGTAAACAGATTTTAATCACATTGCTTGCTCGATAGGGTTCACCAACAATGGCATCCTAATTATGACTAAGATCCTATTGAGGAGTACCAAACAAAGAAATTAAACTCTTCAATGAAGAAACACACAGGTCGTGATGGGGTTATTGAAGGTACTGGAATTTACAGGAAATAGTTTATAACACAAAAATCTACATACATATATATATACGCCCACGCCTGTAACCCCTGAAGTTGTAGGCAGAGGTGTAACCAGTACACCCACTTTTCGCCGAATTTCGGTCCCATAATGTGATAGGGGGCAAGCTTATCGCCATACCGGGCACAGATTCCAGACTCCGAGCTGACACTGAGAATTTCTAGATAGAAAAAACCCAATCTCACTTTACCCGACCCGGGGATCGAACCTGAGACCTCGGCACAGCAGTCGTAACGCATGCGCAATTACAACTGCGCCACCGAGGCACTCACAGAATAACAAGACTTAAATTATTCAAGTTATTATTTTAAATTCATGTTCTGTGCGAGCGTGTCCATTCCACACTCAAGTCAAAAATCACATTATATTCAATCTCACGTCCTTATCGGCCGTGTATGAAGGACGTTGTTATATATTTGTGTATATGAGTTCGTTGTCTCAACAATTCACATATTTAATAATAATAATAATAAATTTATTTCCAGAAACTAATTTTACATGGCATACATTATACAAAAACTCTCCACACTAGGCTGAGCCTGTCTCGTGGAGGGTTTTTTTACAGAAGTAACTTTGAAGAAAATACGGTGTATCATGTAGCAAAAACAATAATAATAATTAGCTTATAAAATATATATTAGTAACATTAATAACAGGAAGGTAAACTAAGCCTTATTCATAGTATAACTACTATGATTATGATGTTTAAATACTGTGATTATGCTTATAAAAGTTTTTCTTAGACACACACACACATACACTCACGCCTGTAATCCCCGAAGGGGTAGGCAGAGGTGTAGGCAATGTGATTAAAATCTGTTTACGCTTGACGCCGGAATCAACAAGATCAAAAATAAATTTGGAAACATCCTTCTTTTTTGAAGATGGTTTATAATATAACTATATATTTAAACAAATCAAACAATTGGATATAACGAAATCAAGGTATGGATGCATTCGTCATAAGTTGTTTGAAACCAGTACACCCACTTTTCGGCGAATTTCGGTCCCATAATGTGATAGGGGGCGAGCCTATCGCCATACCGGGCACAGATTCCAGACCCCGGGTTAATACTGAGGAATTTCTAGATAGAAAAACCTAATACCTCTTTACCCGACCCGGGGATCGAACCCGAGACCTCAGCACAGCAGTCGTAACGCATGCGCAATTACAACTGCGCCACCGAGGCAGTCCTTCTTACTTGCTTTTAAAGGTTCTTGTATTGTTAGTGCACAATGAACACAACCTATATAACATTAATTATACATGGTGCACTATAAACGGCCTTGCTTTGTTAGACATATTTTAGTATGCAGTGTTACGAAGTCGAAGTCAGTATAAAATAATCCTTATCCTGGATTTATAATAATATAATAATACTGCCTGTATTAAATATTGTCCCACTGCTGGGCACGGGCCTCCTCTACTAATGAGAGGGGTTAGGCCTTAATCCACCACGCTGGCCTAATGCGGGTTGGTAGACTTCACATACCTTCGAAATTCTTATAAGAATTCTCAGGTATGCAGGTTTCCTCACGATGTTTTCCTTCACCGTTAGCAAGCGATAATTAACATTTTAATACCACACATAACTTTATAAAAGTCAGAGGTGTATGCCACTTGGGTTTCGAACATACGACTTTCGTCTTGCAGTCCGTACCGCAACCAACTAGGCTATCGCTGCTCTGGATTTAATAAATGAAAATTACCTAAACTTTATTAATAAAGGGTTGAGTTTTAAATGCTTTTTTGGTCGCCAAGTTACTTTTTTAACATAACGAAAATTCTTTTTGAGTTCAATAGTTACGGATATGACGGATTTCTATCGGCTAGAGACTTTTATAAAACAAAGGTAAACTTTAAATTAATGTATTTTTACTGATTATGCAATAAATATATTTTATATATTTTTTACTGATTATAAATTATAATAGAAATTATTTTTCAAAAACTCGTACGTATCTAGCTGTCTCTAGTTTTGATATATTTTTAACATTTTGTAATGATATTTATATAGTGCATGGACTGTGATATATGTGCATAATATTTTTTGGATACAACAGCCAACTCAATTCCAAGAAGAATCTTAACTTTCATTAAAATAGAAAATACATGAAAGTAAATCTTATTAATTAGTTAATCTTCTAATTGAGGTCATTATAAAGAGTAAATATATGTTATTAGCGACAATGAAATTAAATATAATGTTATGATCGTTGCTGGTTAAAGAGCGTGAGTTATTTTGATAGCTTTAATAATTAAACGTTAAATATAATTTATGTATTTTACAATTTTATTTTTTTACATTAGCCTTGTATTACATACTGTCCCACTGATAGGCACAGGCATCCACTACCGAGAGAGGTTAGACCTTATTCTATCAAACTGGCCTAATGCGGGTTATTTGAAATCACAATCTTTCAAATTTTTTAGGGTATGGTATAAATAGATCGTTTCCTCACGACATTTTCTTTCACCGGTAAAGCAAGCGATAATTATCAATGAATATAATAGTAACTTCGAATCTAAAAAAACTTTTATAAATATAAAGATTACACCCTGCAATGGGAAATTACCTAGTCACCGATAGTCAGGACTCCATAATGAGGAATCTCCTTACTTTATACTCAAATTCCAATAATACTGCCTTTTGCATTTGCCAACGCAGCGGTTCTTGAACCCACTGGTCTGCGAGTCTGGCAATGTTGGTCAAGGTTCTTTGGTATCCGCTCATTGGAGGAATCGAGCTGATACCAATGATTGTCGAGTTCACAACCCATATGTCAGCAACATTATGACCCATGTCTTAATATTTGCACATTTTGTTTTTTCGGTTTTATCAAGGTTGTCGTAACGATGACTGGTGATATTAATAACCCTACATATTTGCCCGGCGGTAATTGAACTACTACAATATCAGGTTTAACACCTGCTATTAACTTGTTTATCTAAATCGAAAGAATTAAGTGTTGCATTACCATTTTCGAGAACTGTTTGGACGCATTTTTGTCATATAAGAGCGTGACTTTGTGACATAATGTGTGATTACTATCATAAGGTAATTTCGATGAGGTAGTGATTATAATCTTGGCTACTATTTGGTTATGTCTATGCAAGTACTAGCTGTTAGCAAGACATGATCAGCCGGTAACCACCTACGTAATACATCATATACATTGTAAGCGGTGTTGCGACAGATAATCTTCTAACTAGTCTTAATTAAGTATAAGAAATAAACTTAGTACACACATTTACTGGTTGTAGGATATTCATATCTGCCCGAATGGCACTGACCACATCTGACCACCGTACACAGGGTGTAAAACCCGCCATAGTGGCACACGCAAGTGTTGCGGCCTTCTGAGTACTCTGACACTAGACCCTCAACAGTTTCTTCACCTTCTTGCTTATGGCGTAGTGTGAAGAAGAAGGCCGGCATGATTGTGTCGAGTAGCGAGGGATAGATTGTTACTCGCTGCTTAATACTCTAATCGACGGCACTGCACTTACCACCAGGTGCAATGTGGTCACTTTGCCGTGCCAGGATAAAAAAAAACGCTGGAGCGGCGAATCTAAATGTTCCCCAGTCTGCTCAGAAATTTATGAATGTAAAATGATTGATGAGTCGGTTTTGGAGGGAGGCCTCCAAAACCAGATCATCAATCTTGAGAAGTCCTCAGATTTAGGGGCCTCCAGACCAGGGGTCTTCTCCCGTTCCTATAGTCCGCAACTGAACACAACCATAGTGCAGAATAAATTCCTTTATGCTGCAGCCGCGAACAATTTATGAGGAACAGTTCGATTCGATAAACGAAGTGAAATGTTTGTACTTTATAGTAAGTATGAAAAGTAAGCAAAACAACCGATTGGTAGGTATTTTTCAACGTATTATATTTTAGCAGCATGTACTGAGCTGGTGCCCCTTCCACCGCACATATTGCAGCAAATCGTGGAATTACGTAAATTAGATATAATAAATATGTTTTCGTTTCTGTATTGTGTGTGGAAAAATAAATGGTTTAAATGGTATTTAAGTGGGTCTCAGGATCTATTACTATACTTCTATTATTAATCATGATAATATTAGTAAGCAGGTCTATGATATTAGTATAACTTCAGTTATTACTCCACTAAACCTAGTTTTAGTTGACTCAATCTACAGTCTATTAGATGTATGTCGTATAAGTTATATATAAATAAGTTTCGTCCTGTCAATTTATTTCATTATCACACATGATAGGATTCATATAGAATAAAAGTAAATAATATAATGTTAAACATGGTTTTATTATGAAACTATCTCTCTCAATTGAATTTCTTTATTAGCATTTCAGAAATACTTTGTGCGTTTTGTCTTACTACTCGTTCACTTTAGGTGTCTAGCATAAGCAGTGCTTTGACATCCAACATAGTGGGTTTGGATAAATAATCAACATATCCCAATTTTAAAACAAACTTATAAAAAAACATATTTCCTTTGTTCAAAATCTTAATCAATACCATTTGTTTTGAAATTATAACAGCATACATAGATAATAAAACTTACATGATATTTCACAGTTAACACCAGTAAAAACAACAAGTTTTCCGTCTTCGACACTTAAATCATCTTTTCCTTCTTCCAAATCCATAATTTAGCATTAGGTTCACGAATATAAGGATACACTCTTTACAATTGTTACATTTAATTTGCGGATGACTGAATTGAAATCGTCTCGAAGAAACTCGGTTGCGAGACGAACTGCGACTGCCACTAGCAGTGTACTAACATAATTTTAACCGTATGATTGGCTATTTTGTATTTTATCGTGGATAGGAAGCATTTAGTACTCAATTATTTATGTTGCGGATACGACTGACGATAAGAATTAAAATAGTAGATAACTGTGATAAACATTTATTGTAGTGATGCAGCGGTACGTCGCAATACGATCTACAAATCGTGCATGAACTTTGTTGTATTAATTTAGGGCAAAAGCCAGCGTCATTCTACGAAGTTTATCAGACGCCTAGTAGGAAGAAAGCTGCTCTATTTTAGATAAAGCGTTATCTACAGAAACACACTCCAATATATAAATAATAATTTTTAATAATAATCAGATTCTTGACTAATAAATATACTGTCTGCCTCGGTGGCGCAGTTGTAATTGCGCATGCGTTACGACTGCTGTGCTGAGGTCTCGGGTTCGATCCCCTGGTCGGGTAAAGCGATATTGGGTTTTCTATCTAGAAATTCCTCAGTATCTGCCCGGAGTCTGGAATCTGTGCCCGGTATGGCGATAGGCTCGCCCCCTATCACATTATGGGACCGAAATTCTGCTAAAAGTGGGTGTACTGGTTACATTCTGCCCACCCCTTCGGGGATTACAGGCGTGAGTGTAATTTAAACTGGCGAATTTTGGAAATTTTGGATGGATTGGAATCAATCGGTTATTTAATTGCGTCATTTTTAATATTACAGTGCAACTACCCACAGTTACTAAGCATAAACAATACGCTTACAAAATGTTGATATTCTTAGAGATACATGTTGGTTGTTGAAAAATAAATCATTTTTTTGTTGCATAAATAACTTCAAATCTGTATTATCCGTCGCTTAAGTATTTATTAGGTAATTAAGTATTTTACAAAGATTTTAAATGGGGCGGAACTATAGGATATTTTTACCACGTTCCGATAATACGAAAGCAAACCTGTCCAATTTTATTGTTCCGGTTTATAGGGTTTTTACCCTAGTAGAGACAGATAAGATTTGTCTCACGTATGTGGCATATTCAATACTACGCACACGTACGCTGGTGATCTTACTTGACCTGCGTGGGCAATGTTGAGATATGAAGCACCTCACTAATAATAACTAATAAGTTTTTGGTATAGACATTCTATATTGTCTGTGCCCTGATTTTGTCTATAATTAAAAAAAAACAATCTTGTACCTTTACTATTGCGTGTCATATTTTTTCTATGTCTTCTCGTATGTAAAATACAGTGTTTAAATATAGTTACATTAAACAATAAATAAAGAGTTTTACTTATCTCAACATGGTAGCAGAGCGTGGTTGAGCAAAGTAAATGAAGAAAATTGATAACTGGGTTGCGATCCACGTCGATACGAGAAGACAAAGCTGGAAATGTCGAGCATAACAATGGCGTCTGCGGGGACTGTGGTCTCATTACTACCGTGCTTAAGTGAGAAATCTAACTTCAGCACCTGGAAATTTCGTCTAAAGCTGTTACTGGAAGAAAAACAAGTTGCTCATGTACTATTAGACGGCGAAGAAAAACAAACGACGACATACAAGCAAGACGACTCGAAAGCAAAATCAATAATAGCGCAATGTGTTTCCGACCGATACATTGAAATAATCAAAAATGGCACAACGGCCAAAGATATGTTGAAACTACTGGAAGATACCTTTGAGAGAAAAAGTGTGTACAATCGATTCTACTTAAAACGTAAGTTGATTACTTTAAAATGCAGCGAACCTCTTGAAACTTACTTAATTAAATTCAGCTCTATAATAAACCAATTATCTGCGATAGAAGTAAAAGTCGATGAAGAAGACAAAATATGCTATCTCCTGTCATCTTTACCTAAAGAGTTTGACCATGTCATCACTTCTTTGGAAACAATGGCAGCAGAAAATAAGTTAAGTTTTGATTTTGTAAAGGCAAGGTTATTAGATGCAGAGACAAAAATTCATGTAGACAACCGAGAAAAGGAAAATGCTTTTATAACATGCTACACTTGTGGCAAGAACGGGCACAAGAGTTATGAGTGCAAAGAAAAAGATAGAACAAGTAACAGAGGTCAGCATTACCGAAGGAATAGAGGAAGGGCACCAATGCACGGCAGAAGTATAAGATCAGGAGCAAAATTACATGGACAAAGTTATCGTAGTCGAGGTTTTTTTTTTTTTTTTTTTTTTACCTAAATAGGCTTGCGTTTGACCACTATCTCGCCTGATGGTAAGTGATGATGTGGTCTACGGTGGAGCACGCTTGCCTAGAAGATACCTATTCACTCTTGACTTAAAGATACCCAGATTATAATTTTCGGGAAATATAGACTCCGGCAAAGAGTTCCACTCTCTAGCGGTGCGCATGATAAATGTACTAGCAAAACGCTTCGTGCGCGCTGGTGGAATATCAACCATGTATCGATGACGCTTCGCCGAGTCTCTTGTCGTCCGATGATAGAAAGGGGTTGGGGGAATTAAATTGTGTAATTCCAAGGCACACTCGCCGAAATGTATCCGGTAGAAAACCGATAAACTAGCAACTTTTCGTCTGTGTTTAAGGCTTTGCAGCCTTGCCTCGACTATGGAATCGTTGCCTATGAGCCTCTTGGCGCGTCTTTCGATGGCCTCCAACGCCTCAAGCGCAGTACTCCATGCACGACCGGACTTGGGCTTGATACAGATCGAGCAGCTGTCCCGGCGTGAAGTACCGTCTCACCTTCGCAAGGATAGCCAGCTTCTTGGCAGCCAATTGAGCTTTATGCTCAATGTAGGAGCCAAAACTGAGAGTTGGAGACAAAGTTACGCCTAGAATCTCTAGGTGGTCAGTTATCGGTACGGACACATCTCTGAAAGTAGGAGTCAGTTGGAAGGGACTCCGTTTAGCAGAGAATAGACAAGCCTGGGTCTTAGTGGCATTAAACTTGACCAGGTTGGCATCGCCCCAATCGGAGACTGCCTTTAAGGACAAGTTCAAGCGTTCTACCAAGGCCTCCCTGAGGGACTGGACTTGGACTCCACTGGAGGTATGCAAGGTCAAGAATCAACGCTCATTGGTAAGACTGATATTGGTTTTATTGCTAGTGATACTATTCTCAGTGTAATGAACAATAATACGAATATAACATTTATTGTAGACTTAAGTTGTACCCAACATATAATAAGTGATATGTATGAGAAATATTTAACAGATATTAAAGTATTAGAAAATAGTGTAAAGATATATGTAGCTAATGGTCAATACATATTAAGTAATAAAAAGGGAAATTTAAAATTTATGTATAAAAATATAAGAATAAATATTGAAGCATTAATTGTAAAAAAATATAACCCATAATTTATTGTCAGTGAATAAAATTACCGAGGATTTAACTTACAATTCGATAATAATAAAGTTATTATAAAGGGTAAAAATACATACATTGTTTGTTATTGTGATGAAAAATTATATAAATTAAATGCAAAACTTTGTAATGAAATATGTAATATTAGTCAAACTGTAAATTCTGAAGATGTTCTTTCCAACCTTTGGCATAAACGGTTAGGTCATTTAAATAAAAAAGGTTTAGGTATTATGCATTTACCAGTGTCTAATAAAGTTTGCAGTGCATGTATAGAGGGGAAATCTACTAGAGCACCATTTAAGCCGCAAGCGAGGCCAAGATCCAAGAGAGTGGCAGAGATGTTACATACGGACATTGCGGGACCAATAAAAAATTGTGGACTCAACGGGGAAAAATACTTTATGACGGTAATTGACGATTATTCTCATTTCTGTGTTGTATATCCAATTTGTAATAAATCTGAAGCAACTGAGAAACTTATTAACTACATATTAAAATTTGAAAATGAAACAGGATATAAAGTTCAAAGAATAAGATGTGATAATGGTGGAGAATATACAGCTAATAGATTAAATACATTTTGTAATAATAAAGGCATAAATATAGAATACACCTTACCATACACACCCCAGCAAAATGGAGTTGCTGAACGTTTAAATAGGACATTGTGCGATAAAACTAGAACGTTGTTTGCAGAGACAAATCTACCAAAGTTTTTATGGTGTGAAGCAATTCAATGTGCTGCCTATCAACTGAACAGGTCTCCCTCGTGGGCAATCAATTTCAAGACACCGTGTTTCATGAAGTATGGTCATAATGATATGTCAAGATTGAGAGTTTTTGGATCAAAAGCATGGGCTACAATAGTACCAAAACAAGACAAGCTGAGTAAGAGAGCAAGAGAAACAAGGATGGTTGGTTATAATTCTGTAGGTTTTTTTTTTTTTTTTTTTTTTTTTTTTTTTTTTTTTTTTTTTTTTTTTTAATGGGCGGGGTAGGCCCGCTCAGTTTTCCCCCTAACATACAGGTTAGTCACGTGAACGTGAACATCGTTAAAATAAATAAAAAAAATCTTGGTTTATTTAATATACACAGACTAAAAATAGTAGTATAAAATCCTACTTTAAACGATTGCCGATGTATAGTCGGTTTGTCGTGTAAAACATAAAATGTAGTCTTTATTGTCAATCAAAATATACATTTGAACTAATACTAACATTGCAATATAACTTAGTCTAGTGTCCTTTGCTCACTTGTTCCTACTTATGACTACGCTAGCTAGTTTTATGCAGTAGTCTAAAAATTTGTACCTTGTCTTCTTATTTACTAGCCATTCGTGTAGGTTATCTATAACTAACTTATCATCTAATTCTAACTCTAGTTCCATTCTTTGTTTTCCGAAAACTGGGCATTTCATCAGTATATGTGTGACACTTTCGCTTTCGGCAGGGTCGCAGATGCACGATGGGCTCTCCTTGCACTTGAAACGATTCAAGTATTCGGAGAAACCACCATGCCCCGTTAACACCTGCGTCAACACAGGATTAATACCGATCTTTCTCTGTATGCGGTACGCTTGTTCAACATCTGGGAAAAACAGCTTCGTTACCGATGCTGTTTCACCCAGCTTATAGCGTGCGTTCCATTCAGCGATCGAGTCGCTACGTATCAGTCGCTTGGCGTACGACACTGAGCATCTGTCATAAGCGGGCTTCGTCTTCAAGGTTTGGGCTGCCTCCTTCGCGAGTTCGTCTGCCCTCTCATTCCCCTCCAATCCAATGTGGGCTTTTATCCAGAAAAGTTCAATTTTCTGGCCGCGTTTACTTATCATCTTAAGATTCTTTGTTATCTGAAACGCTAATGGATGTAGAGACTCGCCACTGGCGATGAGATCGAGGGCTGACCTGGCGTCGCTGAAGATACAATAGGATGCGGCCTTCCCCTTGAGGACTTCGTCCGTCGCTCTTTTAAGGGCTAGTAGTTCCGCCTGGAAAACGGTACAGTATCTTTCCAACTTGAGCTTTATAGCTTTGGTCTCGGCAGCATTATCCCAAATGGATAATGCCGCTCAAACTTTACCGTCTATTTTACTCCCGTCCGTGAAAATGCAAGCACTTTCACGGACGTGTCGGGCCAACTCCGCACCGTCCACCAAGCTTTGGTAACTCCAGCTCCTTCTTTCAGCCGGGTGATCCAGGCTGGCAAAGGCCTCCGGCACTTCCATCTCCCGGTCACCTACTACTCGCCGAGACAATCCTTTCTTGCTCTCGTACAAGAGTGCTGCTTCTCTCACTCTTATATCTAGCGGTATCATCCCGGCCAGCAGCAGTGCCGAGTTCAGGGATACAGTCCTGTAGGCCCTTGTCAGCTTCAGCGCAAAACCACGCTGGATTGCACACAACTTTTGCCGTACGGACACCTTGGTCGTTGCTGGTGCCCACGCACTTGCCGCATACAGAACTACTGGTTCAATGACCGCCGTATATATGGTCTTAACTACATTCGGATTTAGGCCCCAGTGAACTCTGGCTGCTCTGGAGAGTTGCCTGTATAGGTTGGTAGCCTTTTTACATGTTTCGGCAACGTGCTTGTTGAATGTAAGCTTGTCATCAATGACTAAGCCTAGCACTTTCAGTTCGTTGGTTAACTGAATATCAACACCACCCATGCGCAGGATCGGCGAGTCGTATTTTCGCCTTCGGGTCAACACCATCGCTTTTGTTTTGTGAGGTGCGAATTTCAGCTTGTTACGCTCTCCCCAGTCCCGCACACAGGCGAGTGCTGAATTTGCCTGGCTCTGGATCTCACAGGTTTCACCAGCGAATATCAAGATTATATCATCAGCGAAAGCCTGGCAGTAGTTCCCTCTACCGTCAAGTATCTTGAGCAGTGGGTTAAGGAGCAGGTTCCACAAGATAGGACCCCCAATTGATCCTTGAACGCATCCCTTGGAGGTCCCTCTTGCGTGCTCTTCCCCGGCATATCGAACCTTTACTTTTCGGCTCTTGAAGTAGCTATCTACAACTCTTCTTAAATTTATCGGACATTTTTCCTCCGCTAGTCTGACTCTAATTATCGGCCACCACGCGCTATCAAAGGCTCCCTCTATATCCAGTGAGATCACAGTGACGATCTTTTTCTCACTTATCCGGTCACGGATGTAATTGACCAGGGTGTAGAGGGAGTCTTCGGTGCTCCTTTGGGGCATAAATCCATACTGACGGGTACTCATCCTCGGAAGTAGATGCCATTTCACTCTTCCCACTAGCATCTTCTCCAGGATCTTCCCCATCACCGGCAACAGTCCTATCGGTCTATACGACTTAACATTTGTGTAGTCTTCTTTTCCGGGTTTCCGGAGGACTACGACCGTGGCTTCCTTCCAGATGGTCGGGAAGTGGCCAAGTTCGAGGCACTTGTTTGCCAGCGATAGGTACAATCCTGGGTCCTTGACAATTGCTTGTTTGCAGATGTCTGCGGTGAGACCATCTGCACCAGGGGCTTTTTTAGGGTTAAAGCTTGTTGTAGCCTTTATCAGTTCATGCTCGGTAAATGGCGGGTCTTGATTGTTAATTCTGTAGGTTATAGACTGTGGAATCCGGACGACAACACAATAATTGTGTCAAGAGATGTGATATTTGATGAAAACGATATTCAGTACAAGGAAAAAGAAGAAAATAGTGAAAGAAAATATATCCAAGAAGAAGATTATAAGATACACCAAAATACAGAAACCAAAAGTACAGAAACTGAAAATATACAGACTAGAAAAACTGATGATGAAAATGCAGAAGAAGATGAGAATGAGAATTCAAATCAAAAAACGTTTGATGAGGAGAAAGAAATTGAAAAGCTAGATCAGGAAGAATAATAAGACGTCCTAATTATTTTGAAGAATATGCATCAAATATGTAGTAGTATGTTTGAGTGCTGTAACACCAAGTTCATTTGAAGAAGCAATAAATGATACGGAGTGGAAAGAAGCGATAAATAAAGAATTAGACGCACTTGAGAAACTAGAAACATGGGAAGAAATGAAACTACCTACTGGAAAAAGGGCAATAGATACAAAATGGATTTTTAAACAAAAAGAAGAAGGCACCAAAAAGGCAAGATTAGTAGTGAGAGGCTTCCAACAAAAGAAAGAAGATATTGTTGAAAACAGTTATGCACCTGTTGCAAGACATTCTACAATAAGAATGTTCTTATCCAAAGCAATACAAGAAGATTTAAAAATTATACAACTTGATATACCTACAGCTTTTTTGAATGGGACATTAAAATCAGATGTGTACATCAAAGTACCACAAGGATTAAAAGTTAAAGATTCTAATACAGTATTAAAGTTAAAAAGAGCTCTATATGGTTTGGTAGAATCTCCGAAATGTTGGAATGAAACAATAAATGAATTTGCAAAGACTAATGGATTTCTACGTTCGGAATATGACTATTGTATGTATTATAAAGACAATTGCTGGATGTTAATATATGTAGATGACATCTTAATTTTAGGAAATGGAGAAGATACCGTAAAAACTCTGAAAAAGAAGTTTAATGCAAAGGACCTAGGTGAAATCAAGAAATTTTTAGGAATGGAAATAGAAAGAAACAAGGATACTATAATTGTGAAACAAACTAATATGATTGAGAATATATTAATGAAATATAATATGACTGAATGTAAAGAAATGAAAACACCAATGGAAATAAACTACAATATACACATTAATGATGATGATGAAATACTGGATGTACCTTACCGTGAACTGATTGGAAGTTTAATCTACTTAACCGTAACTTCAAGGCCAGATTTGACATTTGTAGTATCTTATCTTAGCAGATACCTTGACAGACCAAATGAACAACTGTGGAAAGCTAGTAAAAGAGTAATTCGCTATTTGAAAGGAACAAAAGATAAAGGACTTGTATTTAAAAGGACTACCGATAAAAACTTGTATGGATTCTCAGATGCGGACTGGGCTGGAGATAGAAATGATAGAAAAAGCGTGAGTGGAGGCATGATTTTACATGGAGTGAATCCCATAGCTTGGTTTTCTAAGAAACAGTCCTGTGTGGCACTGTCAACGGCTGAGTCAGAATACATTGCTGCTGCAGCCACAGCTCAAGAACTGGTGAATCTTAAAGGAATCAGTCAACATCTTAATTATAAAATTGATACTATTTTACTTGTTGATAACATTGGAGCCATTTTTATGTCTAAAAGTTATGAAAATTCAAAAAGGACAAAACATATAGATATTAGAGTTCATTTTCTTAAAGATGTTGTTGAAATGAACATTATAAGGATTAAATATGTAAATTCTTCTTACAATTTAGCAGATTTAATGACTAAGAGTTTAGGCAAAGAAAAGTTTATAAAATTCAGAAATCAATTTATGTGTTAGCTAGGAATATAAGAGAGTTATTGTAAATTGTGACAGTTATTGTCAAAAATTATTAAATTGTGAACATTACTAAGTTACTGTTGTGTTGATTTAGAGTTAAATGAAAAAGCATTTATTATATAAAGTTTTATTTTATAGTTAAAGCTTAATACTTTGTAAACTTGTTTAGTGAATACAAATAGTGGTGTAAAGTGATGTGCTTGATAACAAATTTAACTTTGTAAGATGTTAAATTTGAGGAGGAGTGTTGAGATATGAAGCACCTCACTAATAATAACTAATAAGTTTTTGGTATAGACATTCTATATTGTCTGTGCCCTGATTTTGTCTATAATTAAAAAAAAAACAATCTTGTACCTTTACTATTGCGTGTCATATTTTTCCTATGTCTTCTTGTATGTAAAATACAGTGTTTAAATATAGTTACATTAAACAATAAATAAAGAGTTTTACTTATCTCAACAGGCAAGGTCAGTTTAGCATGAGATTCTCTTGTAGCAAAAGAGTATTATTAATGGGTGCTATGTTTCTTGACACTTCTTAACAGATGAAATAAATAAACTACTAGATGTTGCCCGCGGCTCCACCCGCGTGGAGGTTATTTTTGGAAGAAAGGTATACAATCGATAAGACGTACAAAAAACTTCCTACGTCGACTAGGTCGACTAGGTTGGCGTTCAAAAAATAATCCAAAATAGTTACACACTAAAATCATTTTTTTAAATTGTCTAATTTTGTAAATATTCGACTACAATTTACCCTTTCAGTTGTGTTAGGTTCCAGAAGATTTAAAAAATATTTTAGAAAATTAGCACACATATTGAAATTTTGAAAACGACACCATCTACTGCTAGAGTCTAATAGTTAACAAGATATTATATATAATCAAGCTGTGCTCATGGTGTGGTGGGTATGAACAGTACTACGGAACTCTATACTAATCAGAAGAATACTATATAAGAATTTAATGGCGTGTACGAAATATTCACGACTCTATATCGTTATTGTGAAAATCTGTAAAATTATTAGGTCTAAATAATTCCATATTATTTCCCCATTGAGAGTGTTTGTTACGCTGTATAAAGTGTTTCAATATATGTATAATAATGTAAACCAAACGAACCTTAGCAACTTTACGTTTTAAAGCCTTTTCGTTAAATAGAATATAGAGCTTGCTATATAGAGTTTACAGTGTATATGTATTTATTTGCTGGTGGTAGGATATTTATATCCGCCCGGATAGCGACCACCGTACACAGGGCGAAAAACCCGCCATAGTGGCACACGCAAGTGTGTCGCGTTCCGGGATCAGCCAGTGTATGTCCGGTTATCGTCGGGGGGCTAGAGTCGGGGTACGATGTTTGGCCGTGCAGGTATTAGCCGGTTCACAGTCGGTTGGAGGTGTATTGATCCGTCGGCCAGGGAGACCTGTAGAAACGGTTGTACCGCTGGCCGCCCGCGGTACAGTACAGGGGCCCAATCGTGACTAACCACCACGAGAGGCTGCCCCACCATGCCGCGCATAATCTTGGGTGGGTCCGTCGTGCCGGTTGGTGACCGGATGTGGGGTCCCGGCGGCCTATCCCGGGAGGGTACGGGGGCCCTTCCGTCCGGCGGATCAGCTTACCTCCTCTCGGCTCTTGTAGTGGACCGGCGCTTGTTGCGGCCTTCTGATTACTCTGACACTAGACCCTCGACCGCTTCTTCACCTCCTCCCCCCATCAACTCCATGACAGTGCCTAAAAAGAGAAAAGGACCTACAGCGGTGCGTAACCCCACCACCGCTTTCACAATGGAGTTCGCTAACATCCGCGGACTCCATTCGAACCTTAATGCCGTCCACCACCATCTTGAGACGGCCCGGCCTGCTCTTCTCTTCCTGACGGAGACGCAGATTTGTAGTCCGACCGATACCACATACTTGCTTTACCCCGGCTACTCACTTGAAGAAAGCTTCAGGCCGAGGGCCGGGGTATGTCTGTATGTTCGGTCGGACGTCTGCTGTCGCCGTCTGCGCTGCATGGAGGACCCCTCCTTCTCCACCCTGTGGGTGCACGTCGACCTCGGCTCCCAGAGTCGGGTTTACGTGTGCCTTTACAGGTCACACGACGGGGACGTGGAGACAACTCGGCTATTTGATTACATTAGCCAGGCGACAGACGACGCGCAGGAGCAGTTCCCAACAGCGGAATTGGTTGTTCTGGGGGACTTCAACGCACACCATGAGTTGTGGTTGGGATCCTCCAAAACTGACCATGCTGGCAGAACTGCTCATGCATTCGCCTTGACTCATGGCTTGACACAATTGGTGAACCAGCCTACCAGGATCCCAGATGTGGCGAGTCATGCGCCCTCTCTGCTGGACCTTCTGTTGACGAGTCACCCGACTGGGTATACGGTGTCGGTCAGTGCTCCTCTGGGGACCTCCGATCACTGCCTGGTTGGGACATCAGTACCTCGCGCTTTGCCTCCACGTCCCGTGAAGGTCAAGCGCAGGGTCTGGCACTACTCGTCGGCAGATTGGGATGGTATGCGGGATTATTTCGCATCCATCCCTTGGCGGCAGCGCTGCTTTGAGGGAAAGAATCCTTCTGCGAGTGCCGACGCCGTTGCCTGCGAGATCAGACTAGGAATGGAATATTACATTCCTTCCTCTGAGATCGCGGGCCACGGTCGAGGACGCTCCTGGTTCAATCGTGCATGCGCCGATGCTGTTGGTAAAAAACAGACGGCGTATCGCGCTTGGATCGGGGGTCGCGCTACGAAGGATCCCAACCTCAAGTCACTCAAAGCAGCCTATAACCGTGCTGCCAAGGTCTGCAAGAGGGCGTATGTTAAAGCGGATGCCCAGCGCGTCTCCAAGATTGGATGTGCTTTGGCCGATAACCCAACAAGCAGTCGTGCTTATTGGAGCTTGGCTAAGGCCGTCCAATCTAATTTCTGTCGCCCCTCGCTGCCACCGCTGAGATATCGAAATGGAACACTAGCCCATAGCTCGCAAGAGAAGGCCGATTTACTGGCAAACCTCTTCGCGGCTAATTCGAGACTCGAGGACTGCAATGCTCATTTACCACCTACGCTGCCCGGTTGCGGTCACACAATGCCTGATATCCGTATCAGGCATTGTGATGTGCGGCGTGAGCTGCAGTCTCTCGACGTCCGGAAGGCTAGTGGTCCTGATGGTATCCCAGCGCTTGTTCTCAAAAAGTGTGCAGCGGAGTTGTCTCCTGCACTGACGCGCCTATACCGATCGTCCTACCTCTCAGGTGTTGTGCCTGAATCTTGGAGGGAGGCCAATGTGCAGCCGATCCCCAAAAAGGGTGATCGGTCAGACCCTAACAATTATCGCCCAATCGCCATCACCTCAGTGATGTGTAAAGTCATGGAGCGACTAATTAACAGCCAATTAGTTCGCTACCTGGAGGATCACTCGTTGATCAGTGACAGACAATACGGGTTTCGTCATAACCGATCAACGGGTGATCTTCTAGCGTTTGTATTACATCACTGGGGCGAGGCGATTGACAGGCATGGCGAGGCTCTGGCTGTGAGTCTCGACATAGCCAAGGCGTTTGATAGGGTCTGGCATCGCGGCCTTCTCTCCAAGCTCCCGGCATACGGTCTGCCCGACAACCTGTGCAAGTGGATCTCCGGCTTTCTGCATGAGCGTAGAATACGTGTCCTCGTTGATGGACACGCTTCGCAGCTCATGTCAGTAAATGCCGGAGTACCACAAGGTTCTGTACTTTCGCCCACCTTGTTTATTCTGCATATTAATGATATGTTGTCGCTTGGCAACATTCATTGCTATGCAGATGACAGCACGGTTCATGGGCGTTATTGCAGCAAGCCTCCTGGTTGCCGGGCGGATACTGAAAGGAGACGCGAGGATCTTGTCATTGAGCTCAGCCAGGCCTTGGATCTCATATCATCATGGGGTACCAGGAATCGGGTTGAGTTTAATGCCAAGAAAACCCAGGTGTGCGCGTTTTCGTGCAAGAAATCCCCGTTTTCTCCCATCCCCGTTCTTCAGGGTGTTCCACTCGCAATGCGGAATGACCTTAGTGTCCTAGGTATGGATATCCGCTGCGATCTTAATCCAAGGAGTCACATCGAGGGCGTAATATCCGCCACTTCCCGCAGGGTAGGAATCCTGAACAGGGTGCGGCGGTTTTTCACGCCCGGTCAGCTCTACCGCTTATATAAAGCGCAAGTGCGGCCGGGAATGGAATACTGCTCGCACCTCTGGGACGGTTCCGCAAAATACCTTCTCGATGCCTTGGATGGGTTGCAGCGGCGGGCCATCCGCATTGTGAATGATGCAGACGTGAGTAACAGCCTGGAGCCGCTACAGCTGCGTAGGGATATTTCCTCGCTTAGCGTGTTCTACCGTCTGTATCATGGCGAATGCTCTGAAGAATTGTTTGATCTTATCCCATCCTCTCCCTTCCATACCAGAACCACGCGTTCTGGCTTGCGGAGCCACAGCTTCGTGGTGTCTACTACCCCGGCCCGAACCAAGAGGTTCGCAAACTCGTATTTTTGCCGCACCATCAAGCTGTGGAACAGTTTGCCAGCTACCGTGTTCCCTCCTTCCTATGATCCTGGGTCCTTTAGGCGTAGTGTGAAGAAGCTAAACAGCAGGCCGGCATGATTGTGTTGAGTAGCGAGGGATAGACTGTCTCTTGCTACTTGATACTCTATCTGGACGGCACTGCACTTACCATCAGGTGCAGTGTGGTCACTTTGCCGTGCCAGAATAAAAAAAAAAAAAAAAAAAAAAATTATTTATAAACGAGTAACGCTAGAGTTTCTTGCCCGATCTTCTCTAGCGAAACTGCATTCCCAACTGGCGGTAGAGTAAAAAAATTGACAGAATCTAAATGATGTATAACATTTCATGGATTAAATAAATATTTGATTTTGATTTTAAACAATATTAACTTAATTAAGGGAAATATATTTCACATTGACCCATTTGAAACAAAAATTGGGAAAATATTTCACATTCGTCTACAAGAATGTAGCGTCAACTTCCTATTAGAAAATGTATACTCCTCGCTACTGCCGGCACAGGTCAAGGCAATGATTGTGTTAATTCTAATTATATAAATAATAAATTCAGATGCTTTCATACCACGATGGTGGCAAAAAAATTTATGGCCCACCTGATGGTAAGCGGTTACCGTAGCCTATGGACGCTTGCAACACCAGGAGCATCACATGCGCGTTGCCACCCTTCAATAACCTATTTACTCCCTTCTTGAAGAAACCCATACTGTATAATACGTTGTGCAAATGGTATAAGACTGTCTCTCTCTTTTTAAAACAGCAAAAGAACTTATGTATAGTCGTATACATTATTATACAGTATACGTCTATGCATAAGAACAAACATAAACTCCGATCCTGAAATTCTTTCGCACATTTTAAGGCGAGAAAATGACTCTATAGCGCGTTTTGTTGTACAAGGTAGAGTCGAAGATATATAACCGGGCGAAAGGTCACCCATGCGATGGACCGAACAAAGCAAGTCAGTCTGCTGTAAGCGGTTCATTGAATGAGTGCACCAGAAACTCTACCATTGGGTAGAGATATCGTGAGGCGAATTACATCAGCCCCTAACGAAGATACTTCATGATGACCACGACCGCTCTGTCAAGAAAAGAAGGAGAAGAATACAAAAGAACTTAATTTGGTGAAATAAGTAAAACGATGTAAATATTTTCCAAGCTGTTTTATTTCCTTCCATTTTCCCTTTTCCATTTTTTCAATATAAAAATTAGACGATTATCTATATTTTTTATTTATTTTTACTCTTTATTATACACTAAGATACATGAAATAGGAGAACAAAAATGATTTAAAGTACAATTGTACAAATATTTTATATATATATATTAATATGTATAAAACTATGACACATTTAAGAAACAAACATACAGGGATATTTTCTTCGTACTATAAAGCCCATACACCCGTAGATGTTATTTTAAAAGTGCAAATAAAAAATAATTTATGAATGATAACGATAATTTAGCTACGTTGAAATCTAGAGAAGTTGGATGACTAAAGGGAGTCCAAACGAGAATTACCTAATGTTTAATGATAGCTAAAGCAACTGTCATTAAGTCGATTCGTTTTTTTAAGTAAAAAAACGTAACGGGCATTTCTTTTATTTAAGTTTTTGAGGTAAAATAATGTATGGTAAAATTTGTTATAAGTCTATTAATTATATAATTTCTGGAGTGTTAAAGGTCCGTCTCTTTGCCATTGCGATCGTCAAAGCGAACTGATATATGATATTGAATTTGTACTATTCTTATTAGTCACCGGAATCAAAAAGGTTTTGGAGATAAATATCCAACAATGTTTTCCGGACATATTTTCTCCCGCCTATTTCACGGAAGTTGACATAAAGCACATTGGTTGTTTGAAATATTATCATTTACCAAAGCACTATATTTCAACACTGCAAAACTTGTGTAAATACACTCTGAAGCCAATCTACAGGTTTCCAATAAACTACATATCTTTAATTATCAGCTTGTTACATTATTTCTATATTTGGACTTGATTTTGGTCTTCTCTATATCAAGATATATAAATATTATTGCTATATATTCATAGAATAGAATTAAACACACATTAGTGCCGATTCACTTGTCGCAAAACTCTAAACTAGACTATAAAAAACAAAATGACGTTTTTTTTGTTAAACGACAATAACGATAATTCGTATTCTGAAATCGTCTAAAGTTTCGAAACTAAACTTCTTTTACTTGAGCTCTAAGTTAGTAATTTAGTTATTTTGTGCATTCTTTTTCGTTTAACATTCATTCTTTATTTTTAAAATACTCAAGTACATGAAACACTGTTTTAACAACGTAAAATCTTTGTATTTTTTTTATATCATAGTCCGACAAACGAGCCAGTGGGTCATCTGATGTTAAGTGATCTCCATCGCCCATGAACATCCACAATAGCGAAAGTATCACGTATGCGCTCTCGGCCTTAAAGGACAGAAATAGGGATTAGGGAAGGGAAGGGGGAATCTGGGCCTCCGGATATCTCACTTACCATACGAAACGCGACAGTGAACTGTCACTTTACGTTGGTTTTCTGTGAGACAGTGGTACTACCCCGGTCGAGCCGGCCCATTCATGCTGTAGACAATTATGTCTACAGCGTGGCTCTACCACTTAATAATAATTAATTAATAAAAATAATATTTGGGATATTTAAAATCAACGAAGCGTATACAATCGGCACCATGGTATTAACAAGTATTTACAATCTAAAAAGTACATATAATTTATAGCATCCGACGTAGGTATGTACTATTGGCTAATTGTGTATTTCTCGTTAAGCTTATATTTTTATATACTTACGTAATAAAAATGATAAATACTTCGGATGATATACTACTATGTATTGTAGATCTTTATTTTGAGTATAACGACAATATTGCGTATATAACATCTTAATTTAAGGAATAATAATATTTTTTGAGGGTTGTGATAGTTTCATATAGAGTATACCGCTGTAGGACATGAATTAAAAAATAAACTATTTCTTTTAAAATATTAATTCTTTCACTATTACGTGTATGTTATATAATTATAAATTAGACTACAACCATGATATAAGTCATGATTTCACTTATATGACAATTATTCTATAATTTTCTAATTAACGTAGAGGTAACACAGAAGATAATAATTGAGAATATAATTTCTCTAAAAATATCTTATTCTCATGCATCAACGATTCATAGACAAGATACAATAAAATAGATTGCCATTTTACATATAATGTCATCAAGCGCATAGACAAAGGGCATGGGCTCTCTATCCAGCTATTAAATGAATACAGGGAGAAAAATGTGAGGGAGATAAAGCGAACGTGCGGCCAGCAGTTGTCTTTTTCTAGAACATGGTCTACGTCACAGCCTAGCAGAAGCAAAATAAATAGGTATTGACCGCACAGTCGTATCTTTCTACAAAGTGGTCCATATTGCAAGGATATTGCACAGTCCATTGTCTATGTCTATGATCAAGCATAAAGCAAAATGTCAATATAAGCTGAACACATGTATTTAGAATACTGATAAATAATAAACTTAATATAAACAAAAAATTATACAATATGTAACATAATAAATGCACACTCTGAATGTAATTGGTTCAGAATGCGGCACGCAACGGGTGTGTTGCACTGCGTATTTGTAGCGTCAGTTTTTACCCAACCTGCGTGTATATTTATAGGAGAGAGGATACCCGATACTTGGTAAGATTTTTATTACTGAGGATACTGAGAATGTTTGACATGTTAACAATATACTATATGAAGTCTGAAGTCGTGCAGGTACTTATAATGTCTTCTGACTATTTATATAATTGATTAAAACGCATTCAATATGCCGTCAACAATAAATTAATCTACATCGAACTACTATTATCACATTGCAGGATACAATTTATCCATAAAAAATCTTCCACTGGCACACATTGTTTAATATCATAATCCAATATACTTTAATGTGAAATGCGAATTTACCTACCCTGTAAATTCGCATTTCGCTTATTTGTCTAAAAATTGTCACTGTTACAGTATGAAATCTGTCCATTGATATAACCTAATATGCTAATAATATCACATCACCATTTACTCTTTAGTCGAATCCTCAATATAATATACGACAACGTTATAACAACAAAACTGATAGCGATTAATGCAATTATAACTATGGAATATTTTTCATCCGTCATGCCGCTGTCTAACAGAAATTGTTTGGGATACGCGTAGTGGCAGTACATTTGTGAACAGAGGAGGTTGGGACGGTCCATGCCGAATATTGCCAGCACAAGTCCAACGAGTCCGTGCTTCAGGAATGATATGTGGAACATCCAGCGAACGAAAAACGGCGCGTCACAATACCGTAGGAAGAATCCAGAGAATATTGTAAATGGCATTATGAAGAATGGCCCGAACACCACACCATTCTGAAAAAGATGTTAAAAGATTTAGTTTATGTAGATGTAGAATATCGAAAAGTTTTGAATATTGTAGTCTATAAGTAAAAGTTTTTTAATTTATAAAAGACACTAACTTCACTAAAAAACAAATTATGCATCTTATCATCAGATCCTGACTTGGTGCCAATGGGATCACCTGGGAAGTATACCCTTTTACACAAAAAAGAATTTCCCGAATCGGTCCAGGCGTCTTCTCCTTTTTTTAAGTCGGTTAAAAATGATTTTTTATTAGAGTTAAGAAATGACCTAGGAATCTACTAGTAGGTAGTTAGACGCTACTCATAAAATCTGTAACAGCATTAAGAATACTTACTTTAACATTAAACATCGACCCGTTGAGCAAGCCGACGCAGAGAGCAACGTATGACACGAGTACCAAAGTCATGCAAAATGCGATAAACCTGAGAATTTCGGGCGGTTGTCCCGTCAACCAATACACTAAGCACGCATATATTAATGTGCAAACAGTTTGTGTTGGAAGCGTGGACACTAATGTAGATGCATAGTACGCGCCCGTCGTGTACCAACGATTGAAGTGTTCTCGCCTCACCACAGGTATTTGTTCTGGGACTGAAACATAAAGGAGAATTTACAGTATTTAATTTGGAGTGTTTTTTTTTGGTTTTACGATATTTTTCTTGTCGATCTTTGACAGATTTGCTTGAAAGAGTTTTTAACGTGGATTTGCTGGCTTTAATTTTTGGCTTTACCCTTATTCTAGGATTATCAATAACATGTACACTCACGCCTATAATCCATGAAGGGGTAGGCAGAGGTGTAACAAGTACACCCACTTTTCGACGAATTTATTACAGTAATTTGATAGGGGGTGAGCCTATCGCCATACCGATCACAATTCCAGACTCTGGGCTGATACTGAGTATTTCTTAACAGAAAAACCCAATATCACACTACCCGACCCGGAGATCGAAACCAAGACCTCAGCACATCAGTCGTAAAGCATGCGCAATTACAACTGCGCCATCGAGGTAGATTTACAATTAACCTGATAAAAATGGATCCTATATTGAAGAGGCAGAAGTTAAAAAATGTAATCAAAAGTTCGTAAACTACTTACAACTTATGGAAACGGCGCTAAATGCGGTGAACATGAGGAACATAAGACTAAAGTAGAGAAAGTTAAAATTGTCTCTGACGTAGTTCGCATCCTCCCCGATATTGTAGAAAATTAACCCGATGAATAGTGCCATTGAACAATGGATTCCAGTAATCATTATTGTAAACGATGGATTACGCCATATTGACTGAAATTTAAAAATAAAATATGGAGATTATAAAAGATTTTAAAAATAAAATGTGAAGTGTAGTAAGTAGTAAATTTAGAGAAAATTTTACCTTAAAATAGCCAAGTGTATACTACGTGAAATATAAATAAATTAGCAATATTCCAGAAGTCTTAAAGAATATTTGTAGATATGTGAAGTATCACAAGTGTCCCATTTCTTTGTATGTGAATAGTATTATTATCTATACTTATAATAAATCTGTAGAGAGGTCAATTCTGTACATGAAATATATTTCCAAAATAACTATCAGCGGGTGATTAGTGATCGATACTGACGCCAAAAATACAATCAGTAAAATTTTTGTCTGTCTGTCTGTATGTTCGTTATAGAAACAAAAACCACTCGACGGATTTCAACAAAACTTGGTATAATTGTTCTTCATACTCCTGGGCAGGTTATAGTATACTTTTCATCACGCTACGATCAATAGGAGCAGAGCAGTGAATGGAAATGTTAGGAAAACAGGAAAACTTACTCCATTTTTTAAGCTTCCGTCGCGTGTGCAGCCTTAATAGTTAAAGCTACACAGAAATCATGTATGACGGAAATGTTCTCCTTAAAATTATATAAAAAATATTCCACGACAGCAAATGTATATATTTTATGGTTGACTCACAATAACACGTGTAACTCCCGATAGCTTAGCAGTTAAGAGATTTCTGATTATATTTGTCTACTCTTACGTTTATAACACTCTGAATCATCCCTAATTAATAAATGTTAACATTATTACCTATTTAATTTAATAAAAAAAGGATAATAGAAATAGGTACAGAAACACCAGGCTATTTTAATTGCAAGAAAAAATAACTACTTGGATTGTATACTTCGGCTCCCGAAAATAACCTCCACGCGAGTGGAGCCGCGAGCAACAGCTAGTTTTAAATAAACATGAACATTATGAACATATTTTTTTGTGCTTGATTTTTTTAAAAACACTTATATTGCATTGAACTTAAACACTGACTTTTACTTGGTACGTAAATGTACGAAAGAGTCAAGGTTAATAACCATAATGTTTATTTACCAAGAGAGACCTTCGAGTTAATGTGATGAACTGCTTCCAGAACGATGTGGAGTACGAACTTTTTAATTTCAGTAAGATCTTACTGGTCGGGTCTTCTTTTGGTGTTGGTAATGACGTCAGAAACACCTCGTCACATGCACTTAAATTAGATTTCGCTAAAAAAAATATAAACTATTATTATTAATTATCTCGACAGCCTCCGTAGCGCAGTAGGTGACTTATCGGCTGTGAAACGAGAGGCCGTGGGTTCGATTCCCACATCGGGACAAATGTTTGTGTGATAGACAGATATTTGTGTCCAGGGTCTGGGTGTTGTGAGAAAATTCTCTCGTAGTCCCTGATACCCACAACACAAGACTTGTTCTTAGTGTGGGGACGGGGCTATGTTTGGGACTGTTCGGTGTTATTTATTTCTTTATTATAACACTATGTGATTAAGCTCTGAATTCCACTTTTATTATTCACAGTAAAAAATATACGAGCTATATAAGATGTAGTAAATTGACTATTAAATCCTTCAGTCAGACTCTGTGGCGCAGCGGGCGAGTAGCCGGCTGTGAAACGAGAGGCCGTGGGTTCGATTCCCACATCGGGACAAATGTTTGTGTGATAGACAGATATTTGTGTCCAGGGTCTGGGTGTTGTGAGAAAATTCTCTCGTAGTCCCTGATACCCACAACACAAGACTTGTTCTTAGTGTGGGGACGGGGCTATGTTTGGGACTGTTCGGTGTTATTTATTTCTTTATTATAACACTATGTGATTAAGCTCTGAATTCCACTTTTATTATTCACAGTAAAAAATATACGAGCTATATAAGATGTAGTAAATTGACTATTAAATCCTTCAGTCAGACTCTGTGGCGCAGCGGGCGAGTAGCCGGCTGTGAAACGAGAGGCCGTGGGTTCGATTCCCGCACCAAAACCAATGTTTGTGTGACAGACAGATATTTGTTTCGGGTTTGGGTGTTGTGGGACCGTGGACACGCGTGGTTCTTAATACCCACGATACAGGTTTTACCTAGTGTGGGGTCAGAACGATGTATGTGACTGTTGGGTGTGTATTTTTTTTAATACAAAACTAGTATTTACCTTGATGGTCTACCATCGACATTCAATGTCTAAGTTGTGGTCTGATACCATCCCTTAAGATCTGCGTGCCAGCACATATTACAAGTAAAGCAAGCGCCCTTCATTGTCTCTTAATATCGAAACAATCATTTAGATCCTCAGACACCCATTAGTCCAGATAGTTAAATTTGTCAGTACAGTGTCAAGTCTGACTTATTTAAGATCCATGTTACATATATATTTTTTACTTTATTATTACTATTACCGCTTAAACAGTAACCTGCGAACCTGAGAGTTCTAAATGAGAATTTCGAAGATATGCGAAGTGTTTTCACATTACGCCAATGTGTTGGACTAAATTAGTAGAAGAGGCCGCCTCAGCCGAATTAATATATTTTTTTGTAATTGAAGTTATACTTCTTTAGGCGCGTTATGATGAGAGTGAAATTTTAAGATGCGCGTGACACAAAAGTAACACTCTGAAGTTGCCCTAAGTACCAGGCTGGCATGAAATCTAAGGAGATTTGATACCGTTTCAAATGCAAGGTTTCTTTGTTCCTAGATACTTTTTGTGTAAGTCATCCTACGTCACTGTAATTATTTTATTATAATATAAGCTTAAACCTACTCACTTATTAAATTACTATCAGTCTCTTGAGATATATTTGTGATCCATTCTGTGCTTCTTCCATTTTGTGAGCATTCCACAAGCTTGCCCGCATTGTCCATGCATATTTCGATGACTAAAATTGTAAGATAAACCTTTTAAAGGAAATAAAACACTATTTTTTTAATAAGCTCTTCTATTAGGAAACTAGCTGTACAACAAATGACCTTGGATATAATATATAATTCATCGTCTCAAGGTATGTGAACATTAAGCAGTTTAATGTTTTCATTATATAATTAGTATAAACTTGACGTAGTATCAGGTTTATATTAATTATATGCATATAAATAAGGTCCATGATGACATGAGACTAGAGTTGGGGTACGATGTTTGGCCATTTTGCGGCCTTCTCCTTCTTGCCCATTGTGTAGTGTGGAGAAGCAGGCCGGCATGATTGTGTTGAGTAGTGAGGGATAGATTGTCTCTCGCTACTCGATACTTTAATTGGACCGCACTGCGCTTACCATCAGGTGCAGTGTGGTCACTTTGCCGTGCCAGTATAAGTATGCCGTGCCGGGGACGCATAATTATTTATTGAAGTCGGTGTACTTTTTTTTAAATTAAAAAACTTTTACTTATATTTACTCTGCCTAAAATGCAGTTTATCTTGTATAATAGTTGAATACGTTACTAAATTACACAAAAGTCCCTCATTTTTACATATTCTCATATTTTTTAATACTTACGAAAGTCCACAGGATTGTGGTAAGGTGGGCACATTAAATCATTTCGACTTAGATACGGCAATAGTAACGGCACTGAACCTATGTACGCGCATCTGCCAGCCACCATCGCGTACACGCGGTCTACCATGTGTAGCAGTCCTGCAGATGGCTGATGCATGGTCACTACCAACGTCCTCCCTTGACGTGCTAAAAGGTGAAGTAAATATACTAGTTGCTTCGATATGGAACTGTCCAGGCCACTGGAAAGAAGACACGTCACTTAATGCTTAGCTGGTTCACTTTAGATATCAAGGGGAGTTTTAATTGCGTCTTGGGTAATTATAAAATAAAAATATATTTAATAAAATGTATTTATTCCCATAGGAGTAAAGATTTACAAACGGTGTAAAGTTTTGATATAAGCACCATGCCTGTCCATAAACTGTAGGAACACCATTCAGAACTTGGTAATACACAATACAAGCAGTTATTTATTGTATGGCACTGCACTCATAATGCAATCAATGGCATTCATATTTTATTACACTATTATAAACAAGTTTGTGGGTGGAATAAATCAGGATAACTGTAACATGATTGATACAATGATGTGGAGCAATTCTTTATTTTTAAACACCTGACATTCGAAGACAGTTCTGACCCAACACTAGGTCAAACATGTATCAAGAACCACGAGATACTACGGTCCCACAACACCCAGACCCGAAACAAATATTTGTAGATCACACATTTGTGTCGGTCCGGGAATCGAACCCGCAGCCTCCCGTTTTAACAACCGGCTACTCACCTGCTGTGTCACAGGGGCTGTCAAATGGAAGTGATAGTTTATATCATTCCGTTTCTAATATTATACAGACGCCTGTCATTGCGAAGATAAAGAGCGTGCCTAAGTTTATAACTCATTGTACTTAGCTTTTGATAAGCAAACAAGCAGTCTTTTGTTGTCAGAAACATAGCAATTCTGAATTGATAAACCTTGCGATTGTGACAATTACATTATGCTATTCTCGCCAGTACAAAGAATTTAAATAGCACGTATCACCCTTGTAATCTATCACTAAGAAATTATAACTTATCAGCCTTGGCTCATATATAATTTAAAGTAGCTATATGAATTATGCCAAATGATTTTCATAATAAAAATGTACCTAAAATAGTTCAGTCTGAGTTGGGTCAGTAGGTCATGTTTTGTTTCAATCTGTAATCAAATGTAAATATCGATAAAAAAAACCCAACTTACGAGTATTTTTGATAACGTGCAGATCTCTATTTTATAAAACACTTAGGCAAATAGATCAATAAGGCTGCATGTGCCTTTGGAACACCCTCTGCTTAAGTGAGCCAACTTTAATCTGGACAGTGCTAATCAACAAAAGGATATTTTAAAGAGCAGATATCAAGCAAGCAATGCTCTTTCTATATCGTTTAATCTGATCAGAAAACTGCGGAATCGAGGCAAGTGGGTAATAGGTACTAATAATAATATATTATACGGTTCCATTGGTAAGCACGGGTTTCCTTTACTCAAGAGAGCGGTCAGGTTAATTCAATTCTGCTGGGTCGTAAGACCGGCTAGTCCAGCATAACCGTTAAATTCTTATTCCGCTTCCTCTCGGAGCGGACGGCAGTAATACAATGCTTTCCCGGCGACAACAAAAAAAAGGTTAATCCAATTTGTAAATTTCATTCTACCTCCGGATTTTTTATGAAGTACTCAGAATTGCAGATTTTATTAGGATGTTTCATTAACCGTTAAAGTGAGCGACAATAAATACAGTAATAAATATACACGTAACTTGGAAAAGTTAGAGGTGTCGAGTGTCTTGGGGCTGTCAGGGTCTATACTACTCCCCGCTGAATTATTTACTTGGTCTACTAAATCATCGTTGCAAATTTTAAATACCTCAAAGCCGTCAAAAGCTTATACGTTTGTGGCCGTAAAATAAATTTGAACGAAGTATATTATTTATTACAAAATATACTGTATTCAATTATTATCATCTAAAATTAAGTAGTAATCATTTATAATCATCAATATTTACGAAGTATATAGAAAAGTCTAGGTAAAAAGAGTAACCCATCAACACACCTACCACTGTAACTACTGCAAAACAGAAGTCAATGGAAATAATTATTTGATAGTGAACAGTATTACTACGGCACTGCCATTACCATTTGGTGCAGTGTGGTCACGTTGCCGTGTCAAGATAAAAAAATAGAGCAAGAAATTAGTTTATTGGTGCCGATTCTGTTGCAAGTCTTCTAAATAATAATATCTAAAATTCTCTTATATCAGATTTCATTCTGTTGTAGCAATAAAATGTCTGTATGCGTATTGGCAAGTTTTGTTTTCAATTTGACAGGACTAAATTTAAATCCGTTTATGCTAAATCGTATTGACACAGCGTTAACCGTATATAAATAATTTTAAAAACAATAATGAATAATATAAATTGATTAACTTTGATGATGTCAAAGTAAAATAAGTCTAGTTCTGTCACTTTAGATGGTTTCCAGGTTTGCAGAGTGTAATGCAATCCAAGCGTTATATCGTTTTAACAGAATCACACTTTTATTCTAGTACATTCTGATTACATAATAGTATATACCTTGTAGGTTCATCGAGGAACATGACGGGAGGGTCACTGACCAGTTCTAACCCTATGGCCAGCCTTTTTTTCTGCCCTCCTGACAGATTACCGGCTCTCGTATTACGTGCTCTATTTAAACCGAGTGACACAATTATTTCTTCTACCTGAAAACAATAAAATTAATTACATAATTTTAAAACAACAATATAAATGATAAGTTGATATAAAACTAATTTTACGGATTCTATCACGGTTATTTAACTTTTTTATTCCCGACGTTTCGAAACCTTTACAGCCTTCATGGTCACGGGGTGGAAACCATTATAGAAATGATAAGGTTCTAGAACATGCATACATTATCCCAGTATAAGATCATCCCTAAAGTAGGCGTCCTGAAAAACTTTTATTAAAACGTTATAGTTATTATGACATGGTCATAATATACTTGAATTCAGTGTACTCTTGTATAAAATGTGGAATGTGACCAAGTTTTAGAGCCATACCCATTTTAGAAATGTAAACAAACATCTATGCACCTTTTAAATCTCTCATTTATTTTGTGTAATTGACAGGTCTGAATAAAAAAAAAATAATAAAAAGTGTATACATATTTCTGGAATAGATAAGGCTATAAAGTTTATGTGTACTTGGATTTGAATATAATAGATTCAGACGAGTTATCAATGGGTGTGCTGGTGGTAGGATATTTTTAGGGTGAAAAACCCGCCATAGTGGCACACGCAAGTGTGTCGCGTTCCGGGATCAGCCAGTGTACATCCGGTTTTTGTCCGGGGTCTTGAGTTGGGGTACGTTGTTTGGCCGTTTTGCGGCCGTCTGAGTACTCTGACACTAGATCCTCGACCGCTTCTTCACCTCATTACCCATGGCGTAGTGTGAAGATGAAGGCCGGCATGATTGTGTTCAGTAGCGGGGGATGGATCGTCTCTCGCTACTAGCACTGCGCTTACCATCAGGTGCCGTGCGGTCACTTTTCCGTGCCAGGATAAAAAAAAGAATAAGATTAAATTATTCTTAACGCAAGCAAAAACAAAAACGAGTAGCTCGTGATTGGAATTTGTTATCGGATACAAAATGGGTGTTCGTTTCGCCACCTACCACATCATGTGGCGGATTGAGTACGCTGTTAGTAAGTGATCTCCATTGTTCATGCACATCCATAATGCCAAAAGAATCATGGGTGTGTTGGCTCTTTGGGAACGCAATAGCAAGCTAGTTACTTCATATCAGTTTTCAAGACAGTGGTAATAAACCAGTCGAGTTCATGTTGTAGATCAAAATTGCTTTATCATGGCTCTACCACTGCGCAAATTGGTGTATTAGTTACCTCTACCGAACTCTTTGGACTGACAAGCGTGGGCTTATGTTTTACTAGATAGATATTGCCCGTGGCTCCACCCGCGTAGCGGCTATTTTGGAATTAAAGGTATACAATCCATGGAGACATCTTAAGCTATTACACCTTTCTATATTTTGCTATCCCATAGGAAGCGTGCATTTTCTCGATCCCTTGCTCTGTGAAAAACTAAACTATCCCACGGGTACTATACGTTTGTTCGCGATAAAAATAGTAGCATATGTGCTATTCCAGACTATAATATATCTTTGTGCTAAATTTCAACCAGAGCCGTCCAGCCGTTTATCGTCATTGAGTAACAAACATCCATCCGAACATTCGCATTTATAATATTAGTAGGATTATGTTATTATTATGGTACAAAAGCCAATTGAGTAACTATAATAAAAAAATAATAGTAATACTAGCCCTGTATTAAACATATTTCCACTGCTGGGCACGGGCCTCCTCTACTAATGAGAGGGGTTAGGCCTTAGTACACCACGCTGGCCTAATGCGGGTTGGTAGACTTCACATATCTTCGAAATTCGTATAAGAATTCTCAGATATGCAGGTTTCCTCACGATGTTTTCCTTTGCCGTTTAAGCAAGCGATAATTAACATTTAACACACACTTCAGAAAAGTCAGAGGTGTATGCCACTTGAGTTTCGAACACACGACTTTCGTGTTGGCAGTCCGGACCGCAACCAACTAGGCTATCGCTGCTATTGAGTAACTAGTAGGTATAATATTTCATACTGAAGTAGATCCTCACTCACCCGTTTCTGTTTTTGCTCATTGCTAATGTGGTTTCCTAGTTTTAATTCCGCTGCAATATTGAGTGACTCTTGAATTGTTAACATGTCTTGAACTCTGTCATCTTGTAGTATGTAACACGACCGTCGTCTGAATATGTTTTCGTTTCTGATGCGTCCGTTTACACACAAGTGACCGATCGTTGGCTTTCTGAAAGGGATTAAACTGTTAAATTAGCATAAACGATGCATTAATTTGATACTCGCTAAGAGGTATGTACCAAGTGATATTTGAGGTTCTAATAAAAAGACCACAATGAAACTTATGTATTAAATTCAGACGTAATTAAAGCTTTAAATTCCTTAGGGAGCACTGACTATCAACTACGAGACAAACCCGTCCATGCATGTTTGACACCGAGCTCGGAAGTCGGCGAATCTCTGGGAATGCTTAGCTGTCTTTATCTCGCAAATCAAATAGCAATAGAGAAGTTGGAAAAAATTACTATCTTCTTTACGGACTGATATCGGGGGTGGAAGACGAACATTATAAAACAATACAATTTTTAACGACTGCCTCGGTGGCGCAGTTTGAATTGCGCATGTGTTACGATTACTGTGCTGATGTCTCGGGTTCGATCCCCGGGTCGGTTCAAGTGATATTTATTTATTTATTTATACTTTATTGTACACCAGAATAATAATACATTGTAACAGTACATTGCAATGTACTGCTGTGATATTGAGTTTTTCTATCTAGAAATTCCTCAGTATTAGCCCGGAGTCTGGAATATGTGCCCGGTATAGGCTCGCCCTCTATCACATTATGGGATCGAAATTCGGCGAAAAGTGGGTGTACTGGTTACACTTCTGTCTACCCCTTCGTGGATTACAGGCGTGAGTGTATGTATGTGTGTGTGTAATTTTTTAAATTCATTTACTATCATTTTTATTATAAATAATTTGCCAAAAATAAAATCACCTATGAAATCTAAAATATTAAATTAGCTCCTAATTTAACCAAATTGAGCTGGTGTTATCGACCATTAATTCACTAAGTCAGTTAGATTAGATTAGAGACAATAGAATTTTATGTTCTTTAGTTTTTTGACTCAGTTTTAATAACACTAAAAGCGTATTTTTAATAATTATCGTCGCGGAAGTTTCTAGTTTTGGCGCGCCATCTTTATCACACGTGAGAAGTCATTTAACGCTCGATAACCTCAGACTAAATTGGCCGGAAATCTGTTTTTTCGATTTATAATCCTAGTAGATGGATTGTGAAGTGTACGTTATCTATAGATCAACCATGAGTTTTCGTATATTTGGTAGCGACAACTTTAAATATTTATATGACAAAATATAAAGTGCCTCTAGCGGTTACGTGTGAAACTAAATTGGTATAGAAAGAACGAAACATTCCATATATAAAAACATCGCTGCAACGCTGACGACTTCATTTACTTAAAATAACTTTTTGACCCAAACTCATCTCATAGTTGAGCTGCAAAAACATTAATACACACCCAACAGACACACGCATAGGTCTGACCTCACACTAGGGAAACCAGTATAGTGGGTATCAAGAACTACGACGCACTGCGGTCCCACAACACCCATACCCGAATAACTATCCTGTCACACAAATATTTGTCTTGGTGCAGGAATCGAACCCACGGCCTCTTTGTTCACAGAAGGCTACTCGCCCGCTGAGCTACGGAGACTGTCGAAATTTTATAATACTTATGGAATTAGCGTGATATTACAAAAGGTATTAATGTGTAGTATAGTAATATTGTTGGATGTGGAATTGGATGTAGTAGAATGAATGCAGGGTGGATGAAGTGGCGACAGGTCTCAGCAACAATATGTGACAAGATGATGCCCCTTAAACTTAAGGGGAAAATCTATAAGACTGTCATAAGACCTGTCGCTATGTATGGATCTGAATGTTGGGCAATGAAAAAGGCGGATGAGAGGAGAGTGCATGCTACTGAGATGCGTATGTTAAGATGGATGTGTGGGGTCACAAAGTTAGATAGGATAAGGAATGAGTATGTAAGGGGAAGTCTGAAAGTAGCACCAATTGTAGAAAAGATGAGGAGTGCTAGGTTAGCTTGGTTTGGGCACGTGATGAGGAGGGATGAAAGGCATGTAACAAGACTAGTTGTCAATATGTATGTGGATGGACGAAAGAGTCGTGGGAGACCCAAAAAGAGGTGGATGGATTGCGTGAATGAGGACATGCTCATGAAAGGAGTGAATGCAGATTTGACGCATGATAGGGCTGTGTGGAGAGTTAAAACCAATTGTGCCGACCCCACTTAGTGTGGGATAAGGGCAGGTAGATGATGATAGTAATATTGTTGGATATCGTTTAATTTAATACTGTATGGTTTGATCAGAGAGTCCCCCCCGTCCAAAATGTATCGATATGAGGTCATCAAAAATGATAACTAACTAGCTGTTTTTTTTCTATGCTTTAGATATCTAGACATTCCTGCGTTCGTGACTAAACTTGTTATGTATATATATTTTGCAACATGTTAAAGAAATAATACAAAACCTCAAACGCCCCTACTGATTTTTTAATAAAGGAAAACGATAAACTCTGCCTCGGTGGCGTTTTTTTTAATACGAAATACTCAGTATAAATCAGGAGGTTTACTCTTGACACTCGATTCTAATTTAAAATTGGGATTGGGTTCGAAAACTGTATAATTGGCACTCTTGAATGCAACACCAACGTACGATTGAACTGAATGCGGCGGAATTTTTAGTAACTATATGAAATAGAGTATTTACGATCGCTAGTTCGTAAATATTCTATTTAATTTAGTTGAGTGAGTTAGAGTTTCAATATCTTCTGGATTGGTATTGAAACTGTATCGAATTCGAAATTGGAATTGATTTCAAGAGTAGGCCTACTGGAGTCTGGAATTATGCCCGGTGTGGCGATAGGCTCGCTCCCTATACCATCATAGAATGGAAAAAGGCTCGACGAAATGTGGATGTATTGGTTACGCCCCTGGTTACCCCTTCGGGAATTACAGGCGTAAATGCGTATGAAGATTTTATAATACATACTAAATGATTTAAATTTTACAAATATAAGTTTCATCTAGTTTGTACACCTCACAATTAATTTACTTATACATTTGTTTTATTTTTCGTCTCTTGCATTGTGTTAATTATAGACACAAAAAACAGTAAAATATAAAAAGACTTATAGCAAAATCGCTATATCCTTATTTTTTTGACAAAGCCAAGGTATTGGCTATTCAAGTTGCTTCTATTGAGCAGCCTATTCTTGACATAGAGGATAATACTAGTGTATCTATCCCAAATAATTCAAATAATTTAAATTAGTTCAAAAGACAATAGAGGACACCTCTTGCATTGATAATAAAAACAGGAATATTGACATATTAATTAAGAATAATAGTCAAAATAATAATTTAATAAATATAAATTCCACTCTACCTGCTTTTCAGAATAAGTTTATCACTAAAGGTAACAATATCTTAAACCTAGTTCATCAGAATAGTCAGGGTATACTAGGTAAAGAATTACAGATGGAATTGTTCATGGGTTGTAAGGATGTTGACATCCTTTGTTTAACAGAACATTGGCTCAGATCTGAACAGCTCATGTTCAATTTTAATAATTATACAATTGGTAGCCATTTTTGTAGACAAAATGCAATACGTGGAGGCTCACTTATAATACTAAATAAAAAACTTAAATTTAAAGAACGGAAGGACATAGTGAGTCTCTCCGTGGAGCAGACTGCAGAAATATCGTGTATTGAACTGGAGCAGCTCATTGTTATCAGTGTATACAGGCCACCCACCTCATCATATGAAAATTTTGAATATGTACTTGAAGAAACATTGAATAAATTAAATAAATCGAATAAGAGATTGCTTGTTTGTGGAGACTTTAATATAAATTTACTAGAAAATAATTCCTTATCTGTAAAACTAAAAAGTTTTTTTATGTCATTTGATTTAGTGCACTTGTTTTCAGAGCCAACTAGAATAACTAGTACAAGTGCACCCTGTATAGATAATATCTTTACAGATATAGTACCATTTAATAAACAAATTATTAATAATCTTGACTCTGATCACTGTGGGCAATTAATCTCATTTAGTAGTAAATTCCAGATGACATCAAATAAAAAACACACTGTTATACCAGTAACAAAGACCCGCTTAGAGAAATTTAAATGTAAATTAAATAACACATTTAACATTACATTAAATAATAATAATCCTAATATATTATATAATTCTTTCTTTAGCACCTTCTGTGAGGAGTTTAAATCAGTTTTTACATCGAAATCGGTTTCTACAGGCAAGAATTGCACTTTCAGCGATTGGGCCACTATAGGAATTCATATTAGTAGAAGGAAATTATATGATCTCTATCATCAAAGATCATATAATCATAATAGTGATTTTATTGATTATGTTAAGAATTATTCAAAAATTTTTAAAAGAGTATGTCATTGTGCCAAATCAATTCACATAAGTGACTTAATAAAAAGCTCTAAAAATAAAATTAAAACGACATGGACTGTAATTAGCAAAGAAACTGGAAAAGCTAAACTTCGTGACACCGATTTTAGCTTAAAAATTGATGATAAAATCATTAATTCTGATATAGATGTAGCTAGGGCATTTGAAACTTTTTTCACTGATATTCCAGTTTCTACCACAAAAAATTTAAATTCGTCGTCAACCACAGCAGAAAAATTATTACTAGAAAATGTTACTAGGTGTAAAGATTCATTTGAATTCCAATGTGTTAATAGTACGGACGTTATAAAAGTTGTAAGAGCAATTAATGTTAAGAATACATGTGATCTATGGGGAATATCTACAAAAATTTTAAATTTTGTTATCCCTGTTATAGCTCCTCAGCTAGCTGTAATATTTAATTCCTGTATTAATAGTGGTATATTTCCTGATAAGTTGAAAATGAGTAAAATTATTCCTCTTTTTAAAACGGGTAGTACAGCTGACCCCAATAATTATAGACCTATTTCTGTGCTACCTTCGGTAAGCAAAATTTTTGAGAAGCTTATGTTAATGCAAATGCAAAAATATTTTTCTCGGAATAACATGTTGCATCATAAACAATTTGGCTTTACAAGGGGTCGCTCCACCACTGATGCTGGTGTTGAGCTACTAACTAATATCTTTGATGCTTCGGAGGATTCACGGGATGCTTTGGGTGTGTTCTGTGATCTATCTAAAGCCTTTGATTGTGTACACCATGACACACTTGTCACGAAATTGAGTCACTATGGAATTAATGGTATTGCTCTTAAGTTATTTAAGTCATATTTAAGTAATAGGGTTCAAAGTGTAGACGTCAATGGAAAATTATCTCCTGGGTCTGTTCTTACCATGGGAGTTCCACAGGGCTCGATTCTTGGACCCTTTCTATTCTTAGTTTATATAAATGACTTACCTTATTGCATAAGGGACAACTGTGAGGTAGTGTTGTTTGCAGATGATACTTCTTTAATATTCAAAGTAAGCCGACATAATTCTGTTCTTGACGATGTAAACAACACGCTCGCAAAAATAGTACATTGGTTTAGCGTTAATAATTTACTATTGAATAGTCAGAAAACCAAATGTATTCGATTTTTAACACCTAATGTCAAAAAGATCGACGCCAATATTTATATGAATGGGGATAAATTGAGTCTTGTGGAGACAACCAAGTTTTTGGGCATAACATTAGATCCCAAACTTCAATGGGAATCTCACATATCTGTATTGTCCAAAAAATTAAGTGCCGCAGCTTATGCTGTGAGTAAAATACGCCAATTGACCGACGCTGATACGGCTAGGTTGGTCTATTTTGCGTATTTCCATAGTTTGATGTGCTACGGGATTCTACTATGGGGTGGTGCTGCTGACATCAATATCATCTTTACTCTCCAAAAGCGAGCTATAAGATCTATCTACTCGCTAAATTCTAGGAGTTCTTTGAGAGAAAAATTCAAGGAAATTAATATAATGACAGTAGCATCACAATTTATATTCGCTAATTTAATGTATGTTCATAAGAATATACAACAATTTCCAAAAGATGTCCATAGTGTAAATACTAGAAATAAAAATAGTCTTGTTAGTTATAAAACAAGGCTCCACAAAATCGGCAACTCTTTCAAGGGGCTTTGTATACGCTTCTACAATAAGGTTCCCAATCATATTAAAGAACTTAATGAAAGATGCTTTAAAGCTACTATTAAGCGAAAACTAAGTAATAAAGCCTATTACAAAATTTCTGAATATTTAGATGACCGAAAGGCTTGGGAATAAGTTATCCTATTACTTAGAAGTTAGTCATTAACTTATTATTGGGAACTTTATATGTTTATATAAGAGTTATATATATTAAGTTATGCCAATATTTTATTTGCTTAACATTGCGAACTTATATGCCTTACATGACTTTACTTGATATTATTGTCTTAGTATTTAATTGTTGTATTTAGTCTGGGTATGTCATGCTCGCTAAAGTGTCTGTGCTTGCTGCGGCGCCATGTGCCAGGTCGGTCTCTTCCCTGTAACATGGTTGAGGAGGCCGATGGCTGACACATGCGTCACTACTCGTGATCGGGTGCGGCTCGTGTGGACTGGTCTGCTCAGACTATTTCAGTAAGGACCAACTGCTTTAAGAAATCGAGATTTCACTCTCACGATGGTCATGTGCGGCACTAGGTGCTGTAATGAGTTTTATTTCACAATCTTGCAATAAGGCAGCTTAACACACATTGAGCTGCTCTAATCTAATGTAATTAAATTAAAATTGTATAATAATTGTTTTACCAAATATTGTTAACCAATGTTGAAAAAGAGCAACGCTAAAGTTTCTTACCCGTTCTTCTCTAGCGAAACTGCATTCCGAACTGGCGGTAGAGTAAAAAATTGACTGAATCTAAATAATGTATAACATTTCATGGATTCAATAAATATTTGATTTTGATTTTGATTTGATTGAGTAAAAATGTTAAATACCTACTTAAATAAATAGGGAGGTATATATATCGATAGTACTCCCAATTCTGATCAATTTATTTCAGAGTTTGAGTTATTTCATTAACACGTAGTATGTAATCAATAAGATTATTTGTTACTCTGCAGGTGCAGCTGATATTATCATGTATATTGACGTATGCCTATAAGTCCAGCACTAAAGTCGATAAAAGATATTTAGGCATAACTCAGTCTAACATGAATAAATTGAAACTAATTTTGAAGTATTTTTGGCGACGATATACAACTCAGTCTGCCCCGTAACAATGAAGGCTGTAAAGCTTTCAAAACGCGTCGGTACTAAAAAGTTAAATAAATCCGTAAAATTAGTATTATTTCAATATGCAATATTAGCGAAAAACAAAAGAAACCGTTATGGACTGATAGTTTTAAAAAAGCTGACTATCTATGGACTACCGCGCCGATCGCCAAAAACAAAATTGAAAGGCGTTTAATATTCAGGAAGACATAAGCGTTTAATCTGTATATATAAAAGAAGAAACTGACTGACTGACTGACTGACTGATCGATCAACGCACAGCCTAAACGGCTGGGGTTAGAGACTTGAAATTTTGACAGTAGGTACCTTTTATGACGTAGGCATCCACTAAGGAAGGGTTTTTGGAAATACCACCCTAAGGGGGTAAAATAGGGGATGAAAGTTTGTATGAAAGTCCGTCATTTTTAAGTTAAACGCATGAATATTGGTATTTTGTATTGTATACTTTTTCTCCCAAACATGACCTCCACGCGGGCGGAGCCGCGAGCAACAGCTAGTGTCTATATAAAAGGGGACGTGTATCATGTGTCTTATCCTGATCGTATACCTTAAAGTCTCTCTTCACAGTTGTTCAAATAAACACCGAGAAGAAGCAAATCACACCAACCACCGGCAGCCCAAAACATCCACTTCATATAAAATCTCAGTAATTACACAGATAAGATATACATATTTGATCTTAATTATGAGTAACAAAAACGTGTGCCTAATAAATAGCATGGCGAGGTTCAAACGTCTAAACGTGATAAAGCTGTTGAATGAAAAGCCGTTTTAAAAAAATCTATTTATCTGATTAAATTGTAGAGAAGCTTATGTTGCTATGCGATGAGGAGATTCTATTTTATACACTCTGTCAGATTATTTGACTTTGCTGTTTCGCTAGCAAAGCTTGTAGAACCAAAACATTTAATAAAAATCGGTTCATACTTGAAGAGAAATCGGTATATATGCATAAACATTAAATTAAAAACTTTCATCTTGAAGTCGTTTAACAAATTATTATAATTTTACCTATGCTTCATGACGCTACAACAGAAACAACAGTTGCAACAGTTGTTAATACAGTTACTAATAAATGGTTCATTTAGATATTTTTGAAGTAGATCATATATGAATAATCAGAGCTTACTTACGCATATTTCTTTAAGGCGTTATATCTATATATTATACTAGCTGTTGCTCGCGGCTCCGCCCGCGTGGACGTCATGTTTGAGACAAAAGTATGCACTACAAAATACCAATTTTCATGCATTTAACTTTAAAAATGAAGGATTTTCATACAAACTTTCTTACCCTATTTAACCTCCTTAGGGGTGGAATTTCCAAAAACCCTGAAATATGTGTTTTTTAATTTTTAACTGTAAGACCAAATACCAAATTTCATGCGTTTAACTGCAAAAATGACAGATTTTCATACAAACTTTCTTCCCCTATTTTACCCCTTTCGGGGTGGAATTTCCAAAAATCCTCAAATATATATTTTTTATTTTTGACTAAAAGGCCAAATACTAATTTTCATAAACTTAACTTAAAAAATGACGGATTTTCATACAAACTATCATCCCCTATTTTACCCCCTTAGGGGTGGTATTTCCAAAAACCCTTCCTTAGTGGATGCCTACATCATAAAAGGTACCTACTGTCAAAATTTCAAGTCTCTAACCGCAGCCGTTTTGGCTGTGCGTTGATCGATCAGTCAGTCAGTCAGTCAGTTTCTTCTTTTATATATATTATATTACTTATGATCATTTGCAAGTTTTTTTATCCTGGCGCGGTAAAGTGACGACACTGCACCTGATGGTAAGCGCAGTGTGGTCTAATTAGAGTATCGAGTAGCGAGAGACGATCTGTCCCCCGCTACTCAACACAATCATGCCGGCCTGCTTTTTCACACAACGCTATGGGCAAGAAGGTGAAGAAGCGGTCGAGGGTCTATTGTCAGAGTACTCAGAAGGCCGCGAAACGGCCAAACATCGTACCCCAACTCTAGACCCCCGACAAAAACCGGATGTACACTGGCTGATCCCGGAACGCGACACACATGCGTGTGCCACTATGGCGGGTTTTACACCCTGTGTACGGTGGTCGCTATCCGGGCGGATATGAATATCCTACCACCAGCAAGGTTGGTTGGCACAATCATTGCACTTTCTGTAAATTTTATGAGTAAGTATAGATAGCAAATATGAGATGTAAATAGCACGGACTTATCACACTACATAATAGGACGGAAACGAGTTTGGTTGAATGAGCCTTTGTTCCCTCATTACCTACCGCTCGAAGAGACCTATAAGAATCAGCTTGTGTATTTATGTATGTATGTTAATTATTTAACTTGCTACTATTATTTCGGCGTCAAATTAAATTGTTTATTATTAGGTTTATGCACCTACCACCTGCTTATCTCTGCACCACCTTATGCTTGACTGGGAGAGAATGCCTTTGGCATTTAGTCCGCCTATATACCCTGTATATAAAGTGTAAATAAATAAATCAATGACCTAAGGCTTATTGCTAAAATTACGCACTATACGATAACTGCATAAAAAAGTTTTTTTTAAATGGGTCAACGTCTCTACAGGGTATATGCCATTTTAATTTCCTTTGGATAATCGTAGATGACCCGAATATTAGAAGGAAGTGGGTGAGGTCATTAAATGGACATTTCCTCGTGTTCTAATTTCTGAGCGGTAACTTCTACGTGTATGAGAAGATGAAACGTTGCGCCTTCCATGGCTACAATCATTTCGTTGTAAGCTCTTTATAGTAAGTGGGCATTATACTATGAACCTGCGATTTCTTGTCTCATTTATCAATTTAGTACATATACATATATACACTCACGCCTGTAATACCCGAAGGGTAGATAGAGGTTAAACCGGTAGGTACACCCACTTTTCGCCAAATTTCGGTCCCATAATGTGATAGGGGGCGAGCCTATCGCCATACCGGGCACAGATTCCAGACTCCGGGGAGAATACTGAGAATTTCTAAATAGAAAAACCCAATATGATTGTAAGTGGTAGAGCCACGCTGTAGACATATTTGTCTACAGCATGAATGGGCCGGCTCGACCGGGGTAGTACCACTGTCTCACAGAAAACCAACGTAAAGTGACAGTTTCCTGTCGCGTTTCGTATGGTAAGTGAGATATCCGGAGGCCCAGATTCCCCCTTCCCTTCCCTAATCCCTATTCCTGTCCCTTAAGGCCGACAGCGCATTCATGATACTTTCGGTATTGTGGATGTCCATGGGCGGTGGAGATCACTTAACATCAGGTGACCCACTGGCTCGTTTGTCGGACTATGAAACAAAAAAAAAAAACACTTTACACGACCCGGAGATCGAACTCGAGACCTGCATGCGCAATTACAACTGCGCCACCGAGGCAGTCATTTTCAATTTAGGAGTTTCCAAAATTTATCGCGCGCCGTTATGGTGCAGGAACTTTAGGTCGCTAATAGGATCAACATAGTTTAACGCTTTATAAAAGGAATTTTACGTTATAGATCTCCCAAATGTTGTCGCTAAAAGCCTATATTTGGTATTTTGGTAAACTTAAGAAATCAATTTAAGCATTGGATTTATTTATTACGTTCACTTATCACAGCAGCCGTTACGTCATATCGGAAGTTCTCTGGGAAAGGCAATGAATCAAAATGAATAATTAATTGTGAATCAAGAAATTAGAGAATAAATAGCGTAAATAGTTATAGATATTTTCCTTGACCGCGTAAATTTTATTAGATAGTTGCCTAAAGCATATGTATACAACCTCGCCTCAAGTCACGTTATGGGGCAAAAATAAGAGGATAAACTAGTTGCACCGCTATTCATTCTTATCTATTTAGGATAAGGGCATGAGCTTGGAAATTAAAAAAAAAACATTAATCCATAAACATTGTCAAAGAAACAAATTATAATGCTTCGATCTACTAGACCATTACACCAAAGTTCATGCTATCTAAGGCGCACTTAGCCTTTAAAATTCTTTATACCAAACAGAAGCAGTTGCTTTTAATGCCCAGGATATTAATATAGATAATATGACACTGACATTTAAGATAATTTTTTTTACAAATATTTTTAGTAAAGTGTGACTTAGCTACTTTAGTATAAACGGGCATTATACATTTATATACACAATGGCTATGTATGCTATGAATAATCTTAATAGTCAATAGATAATCTTTATAGATCAACCAGGTGTATATTTAAAAAAAAATACAAATCACTTCTACAGGCTGTTGTAAAATACCTACACTAGATTGTTAACAACTCATTGGTAAAGTTGAAAACCCCGTAAAAATTTTAGAGAATCATTAGTTTTATGATCTTCAAAAGAGGAAGTTACCTACCTTGGACATGTTTGTCGACATGAGAGGTACGACCTACTGCAAATTATTATGATGGGCTAAGTAGCTGGGAAATGAGGTGTTGGCCGAAGAAAAAAGTCGTAGCTCAGGAATATTCGAGAGTGGACTGGAGTGCTTCAGAGTTGTTCTGCCTTGCAAAGAACAAAGACAAATATTCGAAGTTGATGGCCAACCTGCAGTAATTGGAGAGGCACCTGAATAAGAAGAAGATGATCTTCAAAGCCACTGGTAACAAACTATTTTTGCAGTGAATGTTAAACTTTTAGATCAGGGCTTCCCAAACTTATTTGTACTACGACACCCTTGAGACTTGGTCATTTTATACGAAGCCCAACAACCCCCCGCCCCTTCTTCGGGACAAAAACGCCAGAAAATCTCTATTTGGACATTTATAATTTTTATTATAAAAAAAACAAATCATAAGCATAAAATTTAAGAGATATTTATTTTAGCTTAGCTTGTTGGCTGGCTAATGAGAAGGATTTGCTTGCTTTTCCGAGCATAGCTTCTCAAGAGGCGAAGGCGGAAGTTTGGAAATTGCCACTCATTTCTTTCTATAAGTCTATTTTTGACCTGTACTTGTTCTTTCGGCCGCATCGACACACGACGCCCCAGAGACAATGCTGCGACGCCCCTGGGCGTCGCGACGCACAGTTTGGGAAGCCCTGTTTTAGATAATCGGTTGACAGTTTGGTGTTTCAAAGTCAAAATACTAATATTTTAAGATTGCACTACAAGCATTCCAAGAAAAAACTTAGATTACAATTTTTGTTCTTATTCTCCCAATAAGTTGATAACTAATCGTCGACTCTACACGTGGAGATTCCGTGAGTACTACTTTTTTGCAACACACTTTATAAAAAATACAGAAAACCTGAAGATCTTGTTTGGTTTTATAGACTTTAGGGCATTGACATGATATGTCGTTTTGGTAGTAAGGTTATCAAGGATCATAACACGTTTTCGTATTCATTTTCATTCTAAAAACTGGAACTGGCTTATTGTTATTGAGCTATTACTCAATGATATTTATATATGTTCATTTTTTAGCTCTTATTATTCTTATTATGTTAAAATTGGGCTTTTAATGTGATATTATCTACCACATCAAGTAGAAATAATTTAGGATATTTGGATAAAAATCATAATTAACTCACATTTATCGTTCTGAGATATTGTATGAAAACTTACCCATTATTCTAAGATACTATAATTCTATTAAATATATTGTATGTTGTCTATTACTTAAAATCTTTATTTTAATGAATATATTATTAAATAGGTTTTCATTTCTTACCAAGCATGTTGAGGGACGAACTATAAATAATTTACTTATGAGTTCGCTTCAATTTTCCAGTTTGATAAGGTTTTTTTTTAATTACGTTACATTTAAATCACGTTACTCACTAACGTTTTCTAAGCTCACCGGATGTTTTCTCGCAGTGTAAGGCCAGCCTTAATGTGTTGCCAATTCAATTGCCAAATCAGTTAAGGATTTGAATTTCTTATCAGAGAAATACGCAACGATTTCAAAATTAATTAGGTAACACATAAACATATTTCCAATTTGCATAATTGCGAAACACGAATATTGAATACATTTATTATGTGGATATAATAAATTAGATATATGAAAAGAAACTAAACGTCAACTATATGGAGGGTAGAAACATTGCACTATACTTTCAGTTTACCCCATGACCATGAAGGGTGTAAAGCCTTCGAAACGTCGGGTTAAAAATGTATTATAAACCGCGACAAAATCTGTAAAATTATTCTAATTATTAAAATTATTCTAATCTGTTTTATTTCAACTAACGAGTGGGTTTCTAAAAACTGGAATGACGATGCGGCAACCGAGGCGGAGATAAAGAGAAGAAGTGGACTTCTACAAAAACACTCTATGGAAGCCAGAGATAACTACAGTGAGACATAACAGGCTCATAAAAAAGAGACATCAAGATATACTTCATCGGCAACTATAGACTGAGTGAGACTAAGTTTGTTGAGGTCAGGTGATGGTTTCCGAGACGCTGGCTAGTACCCCGTATTTCCTCCTTGCTTTTTACTCAACTAGTTCGTAAAGCTGGTCGCATTTTGTGTCTGCTGCCAAAGATTATAGTCACCGTTGGTACATTTCATCACTATGGATAATTATTGTCTACTTTGTACTTGAACCTAAATTTGTTTAAAAATGTTTTCTGGTTGATTGGCGACTACTCGGACGTGGGATACTTATATTTATTGATTGGAGCAGTTAGGGTGAATTTTACCGTGCAGTAATTTATGGAAAACGGAGAAGGAGATGGCAAAATTTTATATAAAACTAGCGTGCCCGGCAGACGTTGTTCTGTTCTGAAAATTGAAGAACCCTATTTCAGCGCCACCTACCGGGTCCCCCATTCATAAATGGTGTGTGTGTATATTACACAAAATTTCATCCAAATCTGTCCAGCCACTTAACTCCTTCTGTTTAGAAGTGTGTTTAATGACAGACACACGTACAAAAGAATTATATATACTAAGATAATATTATATGTGTAATAATTAAATAAAATAAATAACATGTAAATTGTAATGATGAGTTTTATTATGGTGTGTGGACCCCTGAAATAAATAATTTAGTTTTTTTGCTATTATCTAAAGCTTTTTGTCGTGTGAAAAATAATTATATATATTAAAACTGGTTTAGTTTTTATATACTCATTGGAATTAAACAGGTTGTAAGTAAATTCATCAAGAATAATATAATAAATATAACCGAGTCATCAGTTGTACCTACATGATTCAAAAAGATTTTATTTTATCCAATAGTGTAATAACACAAACTATTTTGACTTTATAAAATAGAAAATACTAGAGTAGCTTTCTAAACTTGTCGTCTAGTCAAGACACGGACACTGAATTAAAATTTTAATTTGCGCAATTTTAGATAGTCCATGAGTACAAAACTATTTATTACTAATTCATATATTAATGTTGAAATTTTGGTTAAAGAGGGTGACCTCTCGAACTTCTGTCTCTGCTAACCGAGTAAAAAAACTTATTCCAAATCATTGACTTATATTCTATAGACACGAACTGTCGAACAAAAAAGATGTTCCGAAAACCTTGTGCGCCCACTAATGCCATCTATCATTTTACTAAGAACTATTTGGAAGTTATAACTCCCGTCACTGTCTCTCGAACGGGACTTTCCGCGCGCTACAACGGGACAAACTATGTAATGAATTTGTTGTCAAATATAGACTTCCCGTATTCAGAATTTTTAATTAATTAAAATTTATTGATATTACGTTCTAAACGTTATGAAATTATGTTATTTACCTTATATACTATTAACAGTTTCACTGTAAATCAATTTAAGGCAGATTTGTTCGGGAATGTCGCTACAAATAACTCAAACTAACTGATGTGCATTCGTAGGTGGCATGAAGCATACTAACGTCGGTGTGGAGTATACACCTCAACTCCGTGGAACAAAATGTTTGTTCTGGTCGCCGCATCCAGTACGTAGTACATATAGATCGCTGTTCCAAATATAATATCAATCGTCCACAAAAGTGGCGTAACTCGACAGTCGCTAGAATGATGTCCGTCTGAAGTAATAAGACGCACACCGACTGAAATAGAAAAACGAATACGCCGGATTTTTATAAAAAAAAAGTATTCTTTTAATTCATTTTTACACAAATCAAATTACAAATAGTTGATATAAATAAATTGTTGATATAAATAAAGTTCCTGTAAAAATGTTTATAAATATAGTAAAAGGTCACTATGATGGGTTATTTACTAATGTGTGGTGGTCGTTACCCTGTCACAATTATGCATCGATTGTTGGAAGTATGTGCCATGAGGAAAGTGTGTGCCGCCAAAAACGTATATGCGGTAGTTTCTGGAACTTTTCTGTAGGAAAAATTCCTTCTGAACTCATTAATTAATACATACATACATACATATACACTCACGCCTGTAATCATCACAGGGGTAGGCAGAGGTATCCAGTACACCCACTTTTCCCCAAATTATCGGTCCCATAATGTGATAGGGGGCGAGCCTATCGCCATACTGGGCACAGGTTCCAGCCTCGGGGCTAATACTGAGAATTTCTAGATTAAAAAATCCAATATCACTTTACCCGACCCGGGGATCGAACCGAGACCTCAGCACAGCAGTCGTCACGCAAACGCAATTACAACTGTACCACCGAGGCAGTAAATGACTACAATAAACGAATAAACATTGAAGTAATAATCCTGTATCCTGTCCTTTATCACTACCAAATTTTGTGGATTCAGACCATGTCTGGGATCGGAGAAGGACGTATATTATATGTGTATATGTAAATCTCACTAAGTCAGCTCAACTTTCTTCGATACATTTTAAATCTTAAATGTAATTTTGTCTTAAATTTGATGGTCAATATCTCAATAAACCAGAAAATCTCGAATAGTTTTTAGAATGTATCATTAGTAAGAAAACTGAACAGGTATCTAAGTAAAATGCTAGTGAAAGTGACAAAAATGATTGAGAATTGATATTCAACTTCTATTAAAAATAAAGTAAAATAAAAATAATTGTGACTGCCTCGGTGGCGCAGTTGTAATTGCGCATGCGTTACGACCGCTGCTGTGCTGAGGTCTCGGGTTCGATCCCCGGGTCGGGTAAAGTGATATTGGGTTTTTCTATCTAGAAATTCTCAGTATTAGCCCGGAGTCTGGAATCTGTGCCCGGTATGGCGATAGGCTCGCCCCCTGTCACATTATGGGACTGAAATTCGGCGAAAAGTGGGTGTACTGGTTACACCTCTGCCTACCCCTTCGGGAATTACAGGCGTGAATGTATGTATAAAAATAATTGTATTTACTTGTGGCTATTTTTGGTAGAGCTCGCAATTTTAACTTAAGTGGTTGTAATCAGCGCCGCGTATGCTTTAACAAGTACTTATTTAGTAAAAAAGCTGTGTATTACTTTTTAATTGAAATAAGCATTGACTCTATATATAAAACCCGTAAAATTCGTTTTCAATGTATAATATTCGCTAAAGACATAAGAAACCATTATATAAAATCAAGTCAAAATACTTATTTATCCATAAAATGTTATTATATTATATAGATTACTTTAATCTATTTAACCCTAGTTCGGAATGCAGTTTCGCTAGAGAAGAAAGGTCAAGAGAGAACAAACTCTAGCGTAAAAAAAAACGGAATCTTCCATAAGTAAACTAAGATTCTTTTAAAACATTAGCGTTGTGCACAGACAATGCAAGTGAGCGGAATCAGTTTCTATTAAACTGTGACTTGTATTTACTCCCAGAAATATATAACTGTTTGACAGCCTCCGTGGCGCAGCGGGCGAGTAGCCGACTGAGCAACGAGAGGCCGTGGGTTTGATTCCGATACAGATATAAATGTTTGTGTGACAGACAGATATTTGTTTCGGGTCTGGGTGTTGTCAGACCGTAGTCCCTCGTAGTTGATACCCACGATACAGGTTTTACCTAGTGTGGGGTCAAAACTATGTGTGTGAGACTGTTGGGTGTATTCATTTTGTTTTACCAGGACTTCATCAATCTGCTGGAAGTATTTGTCTTCCGTTTATTTTACGTACAAATAATATTATTTTTCATTCAATGCCACGTGCTTTGACGTAAAGTCTGTAATCGGTCGGATGGATAGGTTCACGATAACATGTGCTAATCTCCTTAATATAATTAAGCATTTTCAAGGATATTAATTTAATATTGATAACAATACATTAAATACGATTGCGACTGCTACCTACATACATTGTTGCTTTGTAATGTCGTTTTAATCAAGTGCATTATCGGTTAGAGTTTTACGATTTATCAGCAGGCACGGACACTTTGAGTATTAAAAAGCTCTCTTTTGTCTCCACTGAGACAGTCTCTACTGTCTCAGTTGCGCAGTTGTAATTGCGCATGCGCTACGACTGCTGTGCTCGCCCCCTAGCTATCATTATGGGACCGTAAGAAATTCGGCGAAAAGTTGGTGTACTGGTTACACCTCTGCCTACCCGTTCGGGGATTCAGGCGTGAGTGTTTATGCCTGTATAAAGAGCTTGGGCAGAAAATTCCATTGTTACAAACTACCTACTTATGTGTGTTGTACATACATTTTGTATTATTTTTAACAAAAGTTACACCTCATGTATGCTGCCCTGGCCTTACGCGGATGGATAGAACTTTGAGTGAGAAGCTTTCTACGCGATGTTTTTCTTCATGGGTATTTACTCATAGCAATATTATTAACACACGAAAATTTAAAAACATTAGAGTTGCGTCCCTATTATATGGGAAAAAGCCAACCATATTCTCGCTAAGCGATTACTGCCCGTCCTATTTTTTAATTCCATAGACATTTATATTACCTATTTAAAATGTTTATGTCCTGATAATACCCACATTAACAATATAATTATATTTTCTTATGGATATTTAATTTCTATTGGATGATTTTAAACTCGTTGTATTTAAACGAGAGATAAATAATATAATGCATATCCTAGTTTTAGTAGTTTATAAGTTTAAGTGTCTTTTTGGAAATGAAAATAAAGATTTATTATTCTTATATTTGTCCTACCATGATCACGGGACTATAGAGGCCCGGTCTTTTGGAAGGCGTGCCTGGAGCCGAAGCCAACAAGTAGAAGCCCGTTTGACAATTTTAATCTAATATTGTGATGTGATATCAGCCGACGGTATTATTATTAATACAACCTTTTTTTTAGTACTGGTATACGAACATAATGTGTTGGCAACATGGCAAGATTGGACACCCGAGTCGACATATGAAGCTTCCTGACCGATAAGGAACGGGATAAAACGAAGAGAGCGGGCGACGCGGGCATTGTGTTTTTGTGATTCTTTACCAATAAACATCTTTATGCTGAACATAAATAATAATACTAGGCCTATATTAAATATTGTCCCACTGCTGGGCACGGGCCTCCTCTGCTAATCAGAGGGGTTAGGCCTTAGTCCACCACGCTGGCCTAACGCGAATTGGTTGGACTTCATATACCTTCGAAATTCGCATAAGAATTCTTAGATATGCAGGTTTCCTCACGATGTTTTCCTTCACCGTTAAAGCAAGCGATATTTAACATTTAATACACACATCACTTTAGAAAAGTCAGAGGTGTATGCCACTTGGGTTTCGAACATACGACTTTCGTCTTGGCAGTGGCGTACCGCAACCAAATAGGCTATCGCTGCTATTACAGCTATTCGGCTATCGCTGTAATAGCAATCGCTGCTAGAACATAGTATTATTTAATTAATATAGAGAAGTACATCTCAGACTAGTTTGCTATCAAATGCGTAACGCATTGAAAATTAGAACACCATTTTATTACAAATTATGCCCGTTGATCACAGCGTTAAAATCATTACAGTAATTAGTATAGAGCTAAATGCACTCGTTTGTTATATTTCGATTGTAATGTTTTGAGTACGCACTACTCGCTAACAAACCGGGTCAGTGTTAGTAAACAAAATATGATTCATGCATCGAATCGCCTTTGTGCTTAGATAACAGACGCTGGAACTAAAACACAATATAAATTGCATTAAAACATTACAATGGTATGTCTAGTTTCTCAGATATGCTACAAATTGGTAAAAAATATGTTCAGAAACTAAAACCTGACTACTGAAAAATTACGCTCTAAAAAGCTTGAAACAAGAATGTACCTTATAAATTTTTTATTGTATTTCATACATATTCATAGTGGTGTTCAGAGGATAACCGTGGTCGTATGTTACTTTGAGGAAAGTATTGTATTGCTAAGATAGGTGGCATACGAACACCACACTTCTTTTGCTTCGCCATAATCGGGTAAAAATTGAGTACAATGTTCAATTAGTAGGTGCGATCTATAGCAGTTACAAGTACACAGTCAGGTCATAAGTATTGTCACACAGTAAAAACTTTTATTTTAGAATGCTGGCCACAAAAAAGTTTATTGAATTCGAATTTCAAATTGTTCATGAAAATAAAAATGTATACTTTTTAGAATTGTACTCATTTTTAAATATGGAGTGGACGCTTAAAGAAGACCGTGTTGCAGTAATTGCGTTGCATCGTTGCGGTTACGCGCCAATTCAAATTTTTGACATACTGAAAAATTTTAATATAACCAAAAGATTCGTTTATCGTACCATCAAACGATACAATGAAGACTCTAGTGTAGATGACAGGTCAAGAAGTGGTCGCCCTCGGTCTGTTAGGACTCCAGCAGTGATAAAAGCTGTGAAGGCGCGAATTCAAAGAAATCCCAAACGTAAGCAGAAACTGTTGGCCCTTCAGATGGGGTTAAGCAGAACCACGGTGAAAAGGGTGTTAAACGAAGACTTAGGGCTTCGGGCATTTCGAAGAAAAACAGGACATCGTTTGAATGCTCGTCTAATGGACCTGAGACTGAAGAGATGCCGCGCTTTGTTGAAGCGGTACGCGGGAAAAAATATCGGGAAATTCTTTTTTCAGATGAAAAAAAATTTACCGTAGAAGAGAGCTACAACAAACAAAATGATAAGGTGTACGCACACAGTAGTGAAGAAGCGAGCAACCGTATTCCGCGTGTTCAACGAGGTCATTTTCCATCCTCGCTCATGGTATGGTTGGGAGTTTCTTATTGGGGCTTAACAGAGGTACATTTTTGTGAGAAAGGTGTAAAAACGAATGCAGTTGTGTATCAAAATACAGTCCTGACGAACCTTGTGGAACCTGTTTCTCATACCATGTTCAATAACAGGCACTGGGTATTCCAACAAGATTCGGCGCCAGCTCATAGAGCGAAGACCACACAAGACTGGCTGGCGGCGCGTGAAATCGACTTCATCCGGCACGAAGACTGGCCCTCCTCCAGTCCAGATTTGAATCCGTTAGATTACAAGATATGGCAACACTTGGAGGAAAAGGCGTGCTCAAAGCCTCATCCCAATTTGGAGTCACTCAAGACATCCTTGATTAAGGCAGCCGCCGATATTGACATGGACCTCGTTCGTGCTGCGATAGACAACTGGCCGCGCAGATTGAAGGCCTGTATTCAAAATCACGGAGGTCATTTTGAATAAACTTTAGTGTCTTATGATCTATGTTTTGTTAAGTTAATTTTGGTATATAAATGGTTACATAATGAATAAACTTGTTTCAATTATTTTATATTAAACATGTGACAGAATTTATGACCTGACTAGGTATTATACTTTTTTAATAGGCGCTTATTATTGTGTGAAATATCATAGTCATGCTACAATTTCAATAAGGATATTTAATCTATCATAAAAATACACGTCATTTTTAACCGACTTCAAAAAAGGAGGAGGTTATCAGTTCGTCGGAATCTTTTTTTTTTATGTATGTTACCTGATAACTCGAAGACGCCTGGACAGATTCGAGAAATCCTTTTTTTGTTTAAAAGGGTATACTTCCCAGGTGGTCCCATTGGCACCAAGTCAGGATCTGATGATGGGATATCAGACAAATCAAGGGCAACCCTCAAATTTTATAGTGACGCATAATTTTTTTTTTTATATATAATAGTCCGACAAACGAACCAGTGGGTCACCTGATGTTAAGTGATTTCCACCGCCCATGAACATCCACAATACCGAAAGTATCACGTATGCGCTGTCGGCCTTAAAGGACAGGAATAGGGATTAAGGAAGGGAAGGGGGAATCTGGGCATCCGGATATCTCACTTACCTTAGGAAACGCGACAGTGAACTGTCACTTTACGCTGGGTTTCTGTTTTTTATTGAAGTCGGTGTACTTTTTATGAATAAAAAAACTTTTACTTATAAATATTCCATTTGTTGTTTATTACAACATGACAAGTTTCTACATTGTGTTTATTGTAGATAATATAACATACACACTTGCACATGCTTCCCTGCATTTGTTTGTTTGTAACGTATTTAGATGAGGTTTTATCCTGGGATTCGAGGTCAAACCATAATAGATAAATAAAAGCGCTTATATATAAGTTATAATCTTGTAATATATATATATGTGGGTATGTATCTTTTGAGACGCCTGGAGCAATTTGATAAATTTGATGAGGTTTGGATAAAAAAGATTGTAATAGTTGCCAGACAATTCGAGAAATTCGGGTTTACCTGAAAATATTATATTGTGGGACTTCAGTCTCCTATGGTACCGATAAACGTAATCACACATGCGAAACTGCAGGCAAAAAATATACTCTGATTTTAAATTAGGTATGCTAAAATGGTAGCTGCGATTGACCTCTTCTTTTTTTAATGTTGCAAGCGTAGAGCATAGTGCTTATGATAGTAATTTTGTTATATTACTTAAACTTTACTTGTAATAAATAAAAAATCAACAATAAAATAAATGCGATTGATATAATTTAGTTCCATTTTTACTATTTTTGTTAGTAGGTGTGTATTGGTTCTATTGCCTGTTTAGAAATTTACTAATATTGTGAATATAGTAACAATCATAGGCATCCGCCATTTTAACGGTCATTCATCTTCCTTCTTCGCTCGAGATTGATTGTACATACGAATATTCCTTGCGCTCTTAACACAACAAAACTTAAAAAAGTTCAAATTTTTCATTTACTGATTAACGCAATTCAAACGAATACTTTAAACAATTTATTGTAAAAGAAAATTAATCACAATGTTCCGATTTTCGATCGAATTACTCGATCACTCAGTATACAACACTATTTTACTTTAAGATGACGTGGCAACCCACCAAATGTCATTTTAGTCTGTCTAATTCAAAATCAGAGAATATTTTCATATAAAAATACCATAAACGAAGTCAAATTAAATCCAATTATTTAATTTGGTATTGTTTGACTTCATGTAGGGTTTATTTCACACATTGACTTATATTCTATAGACACGAACTGTCGAAGAAAAAAGATGTTCCGAAAACCTTGTCCGCCCACTAACGCTATCTATCATTTTACTATGAACTATTCGGAAGTTATAACTCCCGTCACTGTCTCTCGAACGGGACTTTCCGCGCGCTAAAACGGGACAAACTATATAATGAATTTTGTTTTGCAATATAGACTTCCCGTATTCAAAATTGAAATTAATTAATATTTATTGATTAATTAATATTTACCTTATATACTATTAACAGTTTCACTATTAATCAATTTAAGGCAGATTTGTTCGGGAATGTCACTACAAATAACTAAAATTAACTCGACACTGAAAGATGCAATGTGGTGCGCTTGCTTAGGTGGCATGAAGCGAACTAACGTCAGTGCGGAGTATACACCTCAACTCGGTGGAACATAATGTTTGTTCTGGTCGCCGCATCTAGTACGCAGTAAATATAGATCGCTGATCACATTATATTTTCTAAAATGCGTTTTATCGTCCCGAAAGGAGCAGGTCATAAATTATAACCTCTGAAATAACCGCTATATTGTCTAAATTTATTGTAAGTTTAATACATGTAATAAATGATTACATATCTAAGTTCAAAAGTTACGTTTATATATTTATTTTTTCGTCGATAACTTTGGTCAATATTGGGGTAATCTACGTAATGAGCTGTGTTAACTGTCGTTAAAGAAAAGGAAAATGAAACAAACACAGTTAAGGAAATATTAATATTTTTAATATTGTTGCTTTATCAATAACTAATTAGTAATAATTTATTATCTATTATTATTCATTAATTATAGTGGCTAATGCTTAATTGCTAGTGGTTTTAAAAGTATATATTTTTAGTAAAAATTTATATTAACCATTTTTTTCCAATTCAAATAACAATTATAGTATTATTCTTTGTATTTTCGTAATTTTACAATTTATCACTCTATTTTACATGTTAAGCCAAATAACTTTTTTCCCATTCTTTACCTAAACCCTTCGCTGTTTATTAAAATGATTTATTTAAAGGATCGCAGGAACCGCGGAGATTAAATTGAAACCTATAAGATTTTAAATGAGCACTACAGCATAAAAAAAATTGACAGATTGTTTAATACTAGCCCTGTATTAAACATTGTCCCAGATTGTTTATACGGAGTCATAATGTTCATCTTCGAGGTCACCATCTTAAAATATGTACCTCTGCCTCAAACAACAACCCGCACAAACATTTTATCAGCAACAGAGTGGTCCGAGCCTGGAATGGGCTCCCAGAACACGTAGTCTCGGCCCAAAATATAAATCAGTTCAAGAATCGTCTTGATAATTACCTCAAATGTAAAACCACATCTACTTAGGATTTAAATAACTGTATTGTAATACTGGATACAGGCATTATCAGTTGCATGACAACTGCCTGCCTGATTAATAAATACATAAATAAAAATAAATAATTTAATTTAATATACTGATTCATTTTCTCGATGTATTACGGATTTTTTTTTTAATTAGCTGTAAACCTACAATATACTGATATCAAGTCTTTATATTGTAGAGGAGACAATGATTATGAATGATTAATGACACACAATAAAAACGTGATAAAACCCGTTTTTGTATGTGCCATATTATTTTTAAATAATATCTTTTACGGGGACAACAGAAGAAGATTTGCATTAATTGATAAATTTATATACGTAAAATCTTGGTGTGAAAATTCCATTAATAGTAAAAAAAATAACAAAATAATTTTAAAATGTTAATGTGTAATTTTTATAATTTTTGTATGTCTGTATTTGATAATGAGTTATTTAATGAGAAGTAATTCCCATGTTCATCTAGTCTATACAAATTGAAGTCAGTCACTATATATTCAAATAGTAATTATTTATCGTAATAAATTACTGCTACTACGTTACTGCCTTGGTGGCGCAGTTGTAATTGCGCATGCGTTACAACCGCTGTGCTGAGGTCTCGGGTTCGATCCCCGGGTCGTGTAAAGTGATATTGGGTTTTTCTATCTAGAAATTCTTAGTATTAGCCTGGAGTCTGGAACCTGTGCCCGATATGGCGATAGGCTCGCCCCCTATCACATTATGGGACCTAAATTCGGCGAAAAGTGGGTGTACTGCTTACACCTCTGCCTACCCCTTCGGGGATTATAGGCGTGAGTGTATGTGTATGTATGTATTAATTTATGAGTTCAGAAGGATTTTTTCCTGTAGAGAAGATCCAGAAACTACCGCATGTACGTATGTATGTTTTTGGCGGCACACACTTTCCTCATGGCACATACTTCCAACAATCTTTGCATAATTGTGACAGGGTAACGACCCCCGCACACTAGTAAATAACCCATCATAGTGACCTTTTATTATATTTATAAGCATGTTCTACACCAAACTGAATACGAACAGTCCGCGCATCATGTTCTTTGGGAGTGTAGTCTCTGGCAAAATGAGCGCAACATTATGCTTGACAGTATGCAGATAACATCTGGAGTTGTATACTATATGGACCTTGTGGAGACTAGGAGGAATTTCATGCTTTGTATATGTATGTATGTAATCGTAATAAACAGTAGTTAATTGTGTTTAGGAACAAATTCATGTTATACATTTCGTCCCATACATATACAGGTACATTACACATGCTCAGATTGAGATAGTTGATTTTTGTTGTAATAAGGTTGCCAGATTTTTTTCAACCTATAAGGAACAAATGCTTAAATGGGCAAAAAAACAGGTTTTTTTTTTACTCGGGACAAATAAAAATATTTTTTTGTTTTACCGAGAATATACTCGGTTTTAACATATTTTTATTCGTTTTAACACATTTGTAAACGAACGTTGCGTGCGTAAGTGCTTCAATCGTAGATCGAACCATTTACGGGACAGACTCTGTGCCGCCGAGACATTTTGAACTATGCCAAAAAACGGGACATTCCGGGAAATACGCGCCTGACAACGCTACCCAGTATATAGAGTTGGATAGCGACCATCGTATCATATAATGAAAAATCCGCCATAGAGGTTTGTGCCATCGAGTTACACTTACTATTCTAATTAATGGATATAGTTGTGTAACCCAGTTACTTTGGGCATCATTCTGGTGACCATATAAGATAGCAATGAGGGATGCAGCGTATCTTGACGGTTGGTATTTAATTTGGATTCCGTCAGCAGTAACATATTAGATTCGTCGTACCCAATGTAAATAATATAAAGCATGTAAAATACATACAAGTGCTTACTGAGTTGTAGTTTATCGCCACAAGACGAGCTAATAAAAATATTTCAGCTAACGTTTACAAGCGTAAGAATATTGTATTTTTTTTAAATAGGCTTGCGTTTGACCACTATCTCGCCTGATGGCAAGTGATGATGTCGTCTATGGTGGACCACCCTTGCCTAGAAGATACCTATTCCTCTAGATTTAAGGATACCCAGGTTATAATTTTCAGGAAATATAGACTCCGGCAAAGAGTTCCACTCTCTGGCGGTGCGCATGATAAATGTACTAGCAAAACGCTTCGTTGCGTACTGGTGGGATATCAACCAGGGATCGATGACTCTGCGCAGTATCTCTTCTTGTTGTACATTATTGTCATAAACCAAACCCATAATGGTGAAACACATAATGTCCATACACATTATGGGTTGGGCGAATTAAATTGTGTAATTCCAAGGCACACTCGTCGAAATGTATCCGGTAAAAAACCGATAAACTAGCAACTTTACGTCGGTGTTCAAGGCTTTTAACAAAACTATTATTACAGAAACCGCTTGTTCATGTAAATAAAATAATAATTAAACTCAACTTGCACGTAATATGTACTGACTGATAACATTATAGTTAACTGTGTCCCGGAATGTATTGCGAATTTGTTAACTTGAACTTTGATCGTCGATTACGTGTCTTATCACACAAATGGTGAAGGTTAGTGACCAAACTATATTATTGTTCAAGGAATTTATATTTACTTACGTCAACCATGTATGTTTTTTCCAATGGCTTCTTTGCACGTCTATTTTTGGAGTTTGCTATCGAGACAAGAGACAACGACGGGCGACGCGGATCAGTAGGCTTACTCTTGAAATCAATTCCAATCTCGAACTCGATACAGTTTCAATTCCAATCTAGAAGATATTGGAACTCTAACTCACTCAACTAAATGAAATAGAATATTTACGAACTAGCGATTGTTAATACTCTATTTTATTTAGTTACTTAAAATTCCGCCGTATTCAGTTAAATCGTGCACTTGTGTTGCGTTCAAGAGTGCCAATTGTACAGTTTTCGAACCCAATCCCAATTTTAAATTAGAATTGAGTGTCAAGAATAACCCTCCTGGCGACAGCTACTGACAGCTACACGTCTGTTCTGTACAATGACGAAAGAAAGCTAATTGGTTCTGTATCCACACTAATAATATAAATGCGAAAGTAACTCTGTATGTATTTTGTTGGTTTGTTACCTTTTGATGACAAAACGCCTGACCAGATTTTGATGAAATTTGGCAAGGAGATACATTATGTCCTGGAGAAGGACATAGGCAATCTTTTTTCCCAAAATATAATCTTGAAAGGGGTGGAATAGGAGTTCAAAATTTGTATGAGCAATCCATAATTCCCCAAGTTCGGGGTATGGGTTCCAGCTAGTGTAATAGGACTCTGTTAAGCAGAAAAAAACCAACTATTTTTGTGAAATCGAGTTAAATACACAGCCATAATCACCTAATCAAGTTTCATATGTGTACAAAAGATCCAGGCAGTGATGACATTTACCTAAAAAAACTTGTCATATTTTATGACCCAATTATTTTCAATTTGTTACTGCAAAGTACTATTTTTAAATTCGCTGACAATCTTTAATCTGCATTTACTCAAAGGTATGAAAACGTCAGTTGGATCTTTTCTGCTTAACAGGGCCCAATAGGGTAGTTAAATCGATTTTTTTATTAATTTAATCAACAATTTACATTACTTAAAACCTATTACCGACAGAATTTTATGAATCCGAACAAAAATAAGTAAATTAGACGCCATTCAAATTTGCTGGAAGGGGTAATTGTCAAATGACAGTATAGGATGCATGATATGTACCGTGACGTCACGGTTCTCAGAATTCCCCATTACTTTGACGTTGTGCGAGGGAGATAGCGATATGTTCCCAAAACGCAGCCATTTTCGCTCATGCCTGTGAGTATTTGCTTATAGCAATATTTAAAATAAATATTGTGACCTCATTTTTCAAGCAATTTTGATTCTGTTTTCGCAAAAGAGTTTCTTTTGCGTATAATACGCATATAGAATAATGTACAAAATTAAACACAGGTAACTAACTACCCTATTATAAAAAAAACTATGGTGCGTAGTGTTTCCTTGTTGCGGTCGCATACTTCAAGGTGTACAGTACCTAATTGCATACAAAGCGGATGTGTTGCAGTGGTCGCGCGACGCGGTCTCCTCTTTATTTTATTCTGGCGCGTCAAAGTGACCACACTGCACCTGATGGTAAGCGCAGTGCCGTCCAGATAGAGTATCAAGTAGCGAGAGACAGTCTCCAAAAATAATTGATTTAAATTGTATGTAATTAATTAATGTAAATGTAACCAATTATTATTTGGTTTTTAGTTGTGTCTGGGTTTTTTGAAGACGGTTTTATTTTTATTTAAAAAGTAATAATTTATTGTCTTTATGCGTTTTGGGGGTTACTGTCACTCGCGTCCGTGGGCTTTACTCTAGTTCCCCTACACGTGACCCCTGGGTAGTGCTAAATGAGTGACACATCTTACTGGTGGTAGGCTTCGGCCGTGGCTGACCACCCACCGGACAAAGCCGTGCCGCCAAACGGCTTGCCGTGTTCCGGCGTGATGTTCGGTGATGCCATTTAGGGAGACTGGTCGGAATAGTTGCTGAATGCAGTTGGGCTAATCTGACGCAAGTTGATAACGCCGCATTGGGAGACTAGTCGTGGAGGGTAGCGGGATCTGAGGCACGGTGCACCGCTGGCCGACCGCAGGTAGTTGGGGGCCCAAGTAGTGTGCTAGCCACACACGAAAGGCTGCCCCGCCAACTGACGAAAAATCCCGGGGTGCGCCATCGTGCCGGTCGGCGACCGGATGAGAGGGCCCGATGGACATCCCGGGGGGGCTCGGGCGTCCCCGCAGTCTCCAGACTAGTCCCCCTTCTGTGTGGTATTTCATCTTGTGTCTGAAAGTTAGATGCATAAAGTCTCGTTCCACTGCCGTCTTTCTACCTTCATTCGCTCTTCCAAAAAACATTAATGAAAAGTAAAACGAATAAGAGAACGTTTCCACAGCGGCAGCACTCCCTCTCACTAAAAGTGCACCTTACCAACATCCGAGGATTGCACTCAAATCTCGTCGCGGTCCATCACCACCTGGAGACTGAAAGACCCGCTCTCTTATTCCTCTCAGAGACGCAGATAAGATGTCCGTCTGACGTGGCGTACCTTTCATTCCCAGGGTTCACTCTGGAGCACAATTTTAAGCCACATGCAGGTGTGTGCTTGTACGCTCGTGATTACATCTGTTGTCGGCGTCTCCGTTATCTTGAAGATCCCAGATTCTCTGTTATTTGGGTACTGGTGGATACAGGAATTGAGAAAATTCTTTATTCCTGTGTATACCGGTCGCACAGCGGAGATCAGGAGACGACTAGGCTCACAGAATACCTTAGTGAGGCGGCGGATGCGGCACAAAGGCGGTACCCTTGTGCCCAATTAGTACTACCGGGGGACTTTAATGCCCACCACCAAGAGTGGCTTTTCCCATACCAGTGTACCGACCATGCTGGGAGAGAAATGCGGAAGCTAGCGCTGACGCAAAATCTCACCCAGTTGGTCCAGGTGGCAACAAGGGTCCCGGATGTTGACACGCACACAGCCAATTGCTTGGACCTTCTGTTGACAACTGATCCAGACCGCTACTCAGTGTCGGTTTCATCACCCTTGGGTAGCTCCGACCATTGTCTGGTGAAATCTGTATCTGCCTACTCACCGCCCGATCCCAGCCCTAGAGGCACCCGGCGGGTGTGGCGATACAAGTCAGCAGATTGGGATGAGATGCGAGCTTTCTTTGCATCTTATCCTTGGCGGCCCATTTGCTTCTCTTCTGAAGACCCTTCAGCTTGCGCGGATGCTGTGACGGATGTGCTGCGTCAAGGTATGGAATACTACATTCCATTCTCCGACGTAGCAATGTCAGGCGGAACTCGCCCATGGTTCGGGGCTGAGTGCGGACGCGCTGAAGCGCGGAAGCATGCGGCATACCTGGCATGGGTTGATGCTCGAAACCGCAAAGCAAAGGACTTGCGCTTAAAGAAGAGAGCATTTAACAAGGCTGCCAAATCATGCAAGAAGGCTCTACGGCAAGCTAGATTTGACCACATAAGCCAAATCGGGAAGAAACTAGCTTCGTACCCAGCGGGTAGTAAAGCGTTTTGGTCCCTGGCAAAATCAGTTGAATCGAACTTCCGTCGCCCCTCACTTCCTCCACTGCTGAGACCCGACGGGTCTTTGGCTCACTCTGCTGAAGAGAAAGCAAACTTGTTTGCTTCTCTTTTTGCCGAATCTTCGCGTTTAGATACTGCTGGCGAAGTACCTCCTAGTCTACCAGTTTGCGAGACACATTTGTCAGAAATTCGCATTCGTCAGACTGAGGTAAGAAGAACGCTGCGTAATCTGGACGTGAATAAAGCCAACGGCCCAGATGGGATTCCAGCAATTGTACTGAAAACTTGTGCGCCTGAGCTCTCTCCTATTTTGACTCGCCTGTTTCGTCTCTCTCTGGTCACTGGACAAGTGCCTCAAGCCTGGAAGCAAGCTAACGTGCAACCTGTGCCCAAAAAAAGTAGTCGTGCTGAGCCTGCCAACTATAGGCCCATCTCGGTTACGTCCATACTTTGCAAAAGTATGGAACGTGTACTGAATGGCAGGCTCATGGCATACCTGGAAGCGAATGACCTCCTAAGTGACCGACAATACGGATTTCGCCGAAACCGGTCAACTGGAGACCTTCTAGCGTATGCCACTCACATCTGGAGCGAGGCCGTCGAGAAGCATGGGGAAGCGCTTGCCGTTTCACTTGATATCTCGAAGGCCTTCGACAGAGTGTGGCATGATAGCCTCTTAAGCAAGCTTCCATCATATGGCTTGCCCACTGGGTTATGTGCTTGGATATCGGACTTCTTGAGGGAACGATTGATTCGAGTGGTCATTGATGGCTGCTCCTCCGATCTATTGGCTATCAATGCCGGGGTACCTCAGGGGTCCGTACTTTCTGCGACTCTATTCCTGCTGCACATCAATGATCTGCTTAAGCCCGGTACTTTTGGGTACGCTGATGACAGCACAGTGGTAGAAAGTTACATATCTAATGCACGAACCAGTGGAGTGCAAGTCCAGGCCCTCAGGGAGGCCTTGGTAGAACGCTTGAACTTGTCCTTAAAGGCAGTCTCCGATTGGGGCGATGCCAACCTGGTCAAGTTTAATGCCACTAAGACCCAGGCTTGTCTATTCTCTGCTAAACGGAGTCCCTTCGAACTGACTCCTACTTTCAGAGATGTGTCCGTACCGATAACTGACCACCTAGAGATTCTTGGTGTAACTTTGTCTCCAACTCTCAGTTTTGGCTCCTACATTGAGCATAAAGCTCAATTGGCTGCCAAAAAGCTGGCTATCCTTGCGAAGGTGAGACGGTACTTCACGCCGGGACAGCTCCTTGATCTGTATCAAGCGCAAGTCCGGTCGTGCGTGGAGTACTGCTCTCATCTTTGGGATGGATCAGCCAAGTACCAGCTTGAGGCGTTGGAGGCAATCGAGAGACGCGCCAAGAGACTCATAGGCAACGATTCCATAGTCGAGGCAAGGCTGCAAAGCCTTGAACACAGACGTAAATTTGCTAGTTTATCGGTATTTTACCGGATACATTTCGGCGAGTGTGCCTTGGAATTACATAATTTAATTCCCCCAACCCCTTTCCATCATCGGACGACAAGAGACTCGGCGAAGCGTCATCGATACATGGTTGATATTCTACCAGTGCGCACGAAGCGTTTTGCTAGTACATTTATCATGCGCACCGCTAGAGAGTGGAACTCTTTGCCGGAGTCTATATTTCCCGAAAATTATAACCTGGGTATCTTCAAGTCAAGAGTGAATAGGTATCTTCTAGGCAAGCGTGCTCCACCGTAGACCACATCATCACTTTCCATCAGGCGAGATAGTGGTCAAACGCAAGCCTATTTCGATTAAAAAAAAAAAAAAAAAACCTATATTACGTATATGACGCGTCGGTGAAAGGGATATTGGTGTACTTACGTTTACGTTTATCCATTAATTATGTTATTATAATAATTTTGCTACTGTTTAATTAACTCTTATTGTTTTAACGTATATATCTATTATATTTATGTAATAGAGTATTATTTTGTTTTGTAATCATTTAAATTTCGTCTCCAGTGTAATTAGAAATATCAATAAAATCAGCCATATATGAACAATATATTATTATATATTTTATGCAGCAGCATACTACGTATAATCATTGATTGAGAGTTTTAATACAAAGCGGTAGACATGCGTAATTAGCATAATGCTACGGCCATGTCTCATGGACTAGATCACTAATATTAATGTAGACTCACGTATAACCGGCCAAGATGTCCATGAGTGTACTTTTTCCCGCTCCGGACTGTCCCATGATAACGGTCAACTCGCCTGCGTTGAATGTACCGCACACATTCTGCAATATAGTCTTGCGGCCTGCAATAAATTTATTTTGTTACATAAATTTTAGATATATATAATAGGGGTGGAAAATGGGATCATTTGTCGCATCTATTTCTTTGGCTCAATGCCCTTATCACGTTTACTATTTTAATCTATTAATAATAAAATATTTAATGTATGTTCGTTATATTTCATTTAATATCGCTAATCCGTAGCCTGTTCATGAAATAATAAAATTATATAAAATAATTAATTACCTATAACCCTTATTGTAGTATACTAGAGTTCTGCTTACCCCTTCGGGGAATACAGGCGTGAGTATATATGTATGTATTATGGACAAGTTGGTTTCGCGATTGCATGCTAAAAGAAGACTTTGGAGTTACTATTGTATTTCTCTTAAGTACACATTTTAATTGAATATATATTATGGCTATCGTGATGTTTCTATTTCCAAATTGGAAATAGTGTTTCACAAATATTTTGTGGGCTGATTGTTGTGTATTTGGGACCGTAAGTCTATTGAAGCTCCTGGTACTCACATTCCGGATAACGGTTGAGGTCATGGTCGTGTGTGATTGGAGGGTGTATTTTTATTTCAGAAATTTTGGGCCTCTTATATATTACAATCTTTATATTTGAAAGCGTAAAGTGTTATAATTTAGTATTATGCGAAAAGATAAATATGTTGTAATTTTGTAATTAGTTGGATATTCGTCACAAGCGTGGTGATAAACTTCAATGCGACTCGTTGTCAAGTGGCAACGACCGAGAATCTGTCCGTCACTACAACTCAACATGTTTCATATTATTATTTATTTTATTGTTAGAAACAACATAGTGCTATTTAAGGTGGATACCTTAAGGCACATAAACGATGATTACCACTGTATTGATCAATTTAATGATCACTGGTCTGATCACTACTGGTCTGGTGGCAGTTCAGCTTAGAGATGCTGAACTGCCACAAGACCAACTGCGGTATAGGACGATGTGAACTGATTGCACATCACGTCTGTACTGTGGACAGTCCGAGAATGGATGGAACTGCACTGATCTGGACTGAACTGAACTGCACTGATCTGGACTGAACTGGACTGGAGTGAACGGGACTAAACTGAACTGACTGCTCCGGAACGCCCTAGCGCTCCCTGTTATTGCGAACCTTTACACCTACTCAAGTTGTAATTATCAATCTACCGACAGATGTTTATGAAATACCCTCGATATGTCTAATAAATGGGACTTCCCTAACATTAAAACAATGGCATGAAAACTTCTATGGTTTTACAGCAAATAATTACTATGATTTTATATTCAGTTATATTTATAAAAAGGTATTCACGTCATTTTGAGACATATTTATAGAGGCAAGACTACAGACTGTTCTTTTGACAGGGCTATCAAAATAGCGAATGAAATGTTTACGCCTCTTTATTGTATCTGAAGGCTTATTGAATTTAAATAATTACGTATTATTTTGTATTGAGAGTGTTTGTAACGCTATATAGAGTGTTTTAAAATATGGGTAATAATATAGGGGAAGTCTGAAAGTTGCACCAATTGTAGAAAAGATGAGGAGTGCTAGATTAGCTTGGTATAGGTATATACCCATGGAATCATATGATGAGGAGGGATGAAAGGCATGTGATAAGACTGGTTGTCAATATGAATGTGGATGGGCGAAAGAGTCGTAGAAGACCAAAAAAGAGATGGATGGATTGCGTGAATGAGGTCATGCGCATGAAAGGAGTCCACGCAGATTTGAAGGATAATAGGGCTGCATGGAGAGATCAAACCGTTTCTGCCAACCCCAGTTAGTGTGGGATAAGGGCAGGTAAATGATGATAAATGTAAACCAAACGAAACTTAGTAATTTCTTCTTTTAAAGAGTTTTTCGTTGTATAGAAGTTAGTTATATAGAGTTATTACTGTATATATTTATCTATAGTTACCTCGCGCGCAACCGACTTAAGGTTTATTTATATTAAAAAAAACAACCGTGTCTTATATTATATGTGATGATGTAAAGCAGTTCTTTTCAAATGTAAGTGGCTCGTTTATTCTTATTACGATAAAGGAAGAGACTAAATAGCACTAAGGATGTCGCCAATTTTTATTATAATGTACTCCGTACCTACGCCTATTCCCTAATGGAGTACACTCTCATAGGTATTTTGTATTAAATACGTATACGACTACGACGACAAAAATTACATATTTTGAGACATTGTATTTTAAAAGACAAAGTCTCAAAATGACGCAAAATATTATATATTATTATTTACCTATGTATTTTGCTTTTAAATAGTTTAATGATTGAATTTATTTTTACACTCCTCAAGAGGATCTGATATCCAGCAGGCGTGACAAGCCATAATTCAAAACTTGCAAAGAAAAGATGATATGTGCCGTATAGCGTCCCTACGCATTAAATAATGAGGAATCAGTACCCTTACTGATTCCTCATTATTTAATTATATACATAGTAAGTGGTAATTTGCAAATGAAGTATAGTTGGAAATTTTGACTCAATTATAATGGCGTTTATTCGAGTCTGCCCCGTGACCACGAAGGCTGTAAAGCCTTCGAAACGTCGGGTTTCAAAAAGTAAAATAAACCGCGATATAATCCGTAAAATTCATTTTATTTCAATGTATAATATTCGCGTAAATATAAGAAACCATTATGTTTATTCGATCCTATTTCTAAATAAAATAATAAAAAATAAAAATCTTTATTGATCACGTAGGCATATAAAAGGCACTTATGACATGTCAAAACACAGATGGACAAACACATACGGAAAAATAATTAATTATGTCTAACGTCATGGGAACTTAGAAACCACCATCAAGGGCTGGTAGGCAAGGAAGGATACAACGAGGACGGGGCTGGAAAGGGAGAAAAGAGGGAGACCACTAAGAGGAAGGAAGGTAATCGCGGTCTTCGGTAAAGGAAGTGACTGGAGCAGATGATCACGGGAAGGCGCAGGAATGGGAGGGGAGAAGGCGAACGGAAACTGGACGGATATAGAAGGGATGAGCGTAAACCCTAGTCTAGCTAACCTACCAGCCTTTCACTAGCTACCTAAGCGATGACGACCCGAAGAAGAAAGGCAGAAAGAAACTCGGGGCTTGTTTTTTTTTAATAGGCGACAATTGAGGCGCAACTCATGACGTTCAACATTATTGGCAAAGTGACACAAACACATGTTGCATTGCGAAAACATGACATGTATTCACATACATAAGAATTTTTTATTGATATTGCGGTTAAAAGGTCACGGGCATACCCAATGATATTATAAAAAAAAGGTTATAATAATAAAAACCTTTTTCATATAATACCATTGGGAATACCCATATATTTAAATTCATGCAAGAGCCAATTAATAGTTGAGTATAATTGCTAAATCTGAGTATCCTACTAATATTATAAATGCGAAAGTTTTGATGGATGGATGTTTGTTACTCAATCACGCTACAACGGCTGGACGGATCTAGTTGAAATTTGGCACAGATATAGATTATAGACTGGAACAGCACATAGGCTTTTTATCCCGAAAAAATGTACAGTTCCCGTGGGTTAGTTTAGTTTTTCACAGAGCAAGGGATCGACATGATTTTTTGCATAGTGGTAGTTTCGGAATCAGAAAATGACATATGCCACTTTTTATACCGGAAAAATACACGCATCCTATGGGATAGCAAAATATAGAAATGTGTAATCGCTTAAGATGCCCCCATGGATTGTATACCTTTCCTTACAAAAATAACCTCCACGCGGGCGGAGCCGCGAGCAACATCTAGTAATAAATAAGTTGCTTATGACACATTGGAAGACATAAATTTATATTTTATTAATTATTTTAAATAACGATTTGAAAATGCAGAATGCAGTTCGGATGCGGACTCGTCTTAAAATTTGTGCCACGCAATTATATACATTATTATATCGTTTTTGTATAAAGCTCACTACAAATTTGCATTGTGCATTTTGGGAAGGCAGTAGTTATTATATTTGATTGCTCACAGAATATTTATGCGAACACCCGAAGTGTGGAGTTTCCCGGCAATTAGTTGATTTTGTCTGGTCTCGTCGTGAGTAAAAAAAATCTATATTTTTATTGAAACTACAAACTGACACCAAAGTTTCATATATAACATTTTTGCAGAGAATGATTCTCATTATATTATTTATTTCATTATATATTTATGTTATCAATTATATTTTGAAATAATTGTATATTACAGCTCTTATAATAATAATAATTAATTTACTGAATAAAAATATTATTAAAAACCCAATCTATAATAAATATTCCATTTAGGTAAGTATAGAGTAACCCAGATATTTCATTTACTAATCTGTCTCATCCTTATATGGGGGGTTGAGCTGAAATCCATGTTTCATAGTAGAATGTTGCTCCATTTAAGTACTTCTTGAATTAAAATTTGTCATTTATTTCTATAAAATATAAGCTTTTGATTCTTTATTTGTTTTATCGATTAAAATCTTATGAACGTTCCACCCAAAATATTTTGTTAACAGTTTATTTATAAAAATACATTCATATACACTCATGCCTGTAATCCCCGAAGGGGTAGGCAGAGGTGCAACCAGTACTGACCCACTTTTCGTCAAATTTATTATGGTCCTATAATTGGGTCGGCAGACATATGAGGAGTTTCTTAGCACATAACGAGTTTTTCACGTTTTGCCCGGCGAATGGCGATTGTTTGCGTGTTTTGCAGATATATTGTCTTAAATGGACTTTTATATATTAAACTAACAGTAAAATATAATATATTGACATAACCATGATAATGACAAACATGATATTATTACTTGTTTCAAATTAACGATAATACTTCTTTAAACAAGAGATATTAAGCACGTACATAGATTTTGTTTTCGTGTTAAATGTTGAGTTTCTTTCCAGCTAAAAACGAATAATAATTAGGGTAATTAAACAAATAGAGGTCAACGCGATCTAGCCAGCTATAATCTTTAATTGTCTTTGCCGTTTGTGATATAATTAAACGTGTATTTTATTATTTTTATAAATTATATTTTTTATTTCTTTTTCGAAATCAGCAATCACTTCTTTTTATATTACAATAATATATAAAAATTAAAAAGAGAACAAAGTGATTGTACCACGAAATTGAATGGCGCCACCGTGCTAAGGTGTAGTAGTAGTCAAATGCATGATATAGGTTGTTTTATAACATACATTTGACTGCCTCGGTGGCGCAGTTGTAATTGCGTACGCGGTACGACTGCTGTGCAGAGGTCTCGGGTTCGACCCCCGGATCGGGTAGTGATATTGGGTTTTTCTATCACGAAATGCTCAGTATTAACCCGGAGTCTGGAATTGTGCCCGGTATGGCGATAGGCTTGCCCCCTATTACATTATGGGGCGGTAATCAGTTCGGCAAAATGTGGATGAACTGGCTACAACACTGCCTACCCCTTCGGGGAATACAGGAGTGGGTGTATAAGTATGTATAGGTATGTATGTTGTAACATGTATGGTAGTGGAGCACCGATGTTCCATTGGGACGTGACTGGTTAATCATTTTTTTTTTAATTCTTATATGCTGCTGTATGCTTGGACTGCAAAATGTATCGTACAGACACCTTTGCGAGTTGTTAACTAAGAGTTTCGAGTACTAAATAAATGTGTCATTGTATAACAGTGAGTAGAAAAATTCAAGGCATGAAAACGCGGACGCGGAAACGGCGCTCGACCGCGAGACGCAGTCTCAGTAAGGAAAATCATACAATTCTAGTATTATAAAACGGTTATCTATACGCCACTAAACAACTATTTGCAATGTTATAATCTTTATGATTGCTAATTTACTCATTATGTTTTTTTTAGTTCCTTGATAGGCAGACGAGCAAGACGGGCCACCTGATGGTAAGTAGTCACCTCTGCCAATAGACTTCTGCAATGCCAGGGCACAGCCAAGCCGCTGCCTACCGTTAAATAAGTATGTATACCGTTTATGCATTATAAACAAGAACCTTTGCATATGGGTGTTATATTAAGTGCGATTTTCCTTGTTTTTTTTTAAATGAAGGTGACACTTTAGTTGCCTATGATAATTTCATATTATTTACTATTCTGATTATATTTTGTTGCTATTTATATTATAATCGATTCTTGAGATATCAAGATGCAAATGTCTTACGATGTCTTGATTTGTTCTCAGGCCATTGCACTGTATTTGTTGTTAAAACTATTCGCTGGCGTGATACTACGTAACTAGCGTTTATAATGTTTTCATTACAGTATTTCTTTCATAAGAGTATAATACATTCATTATATTGGTCGACAAAGAAACGATAATGTCAAGCTTAATATAGAGATATCTGTATATATAAAAATGAATCCCTATTTCCGTTGGCCACGGCATAACGCGTGAACGGCTGGACCGATTTCGCTAAATCTTTTTTGTATTGTTTGTTATTGTCAGGAGAAAGTTCTTATGAAGAAAAAATTAAGAAAGATGCGCGGAAAATAAGGAAGTTTAAGAAAACTTAACGACCATATTAACTTTTCTAATGTAAGTTAGCGCGTTTGACATCTGTCAGTTGTTTGACAGTTCGCAAAATATAGAAATATGTAATAACTTAAGATCACTACCACGCGGGCGGAGACGCGGGCACAAGATAGTAAAAAATAAACTTGCTATTTATATATGTCTCTGTGAGCTTAATTCTTCTAAACCACGCAAAGGATTTTGATACGGTTTTAAGTACAGTTATATATTGATAGGTTCTTTGGCACAGCGGGCATGTAGCCGTCAGAGAAACAGAGGCCGCGAGTACCATTCCCGCACCAAGACCAATGTTTGTGTGGTCCTCAAATATTTGTTTCGGGTCTGGGTATTGTGGGACCCTAGGCCCACGTGGCCAGGCCCTGTGTCGTGATATCCACGACACAGGTTTAACCTAATGTGGGGTCTGAACTATGTGTGGGACAGTTGAGTGTATTTATGTATTTAAAAAAAAACTTTAATAGTAACTGAGTACGCGCAACTAAGTGAAATCGACGAGCTAGTGGATACAACGACAATGTCATTTCAAAGGGTAGAGTCATTAGTTTTTATAAAGCAAGGCCGTTCGACGCGCCAATCATACAAAATGTGTCACTAGTTGAAATTCCTAAAAAAATCTCCTACATCACTAGAGCTGTATAAAAATATAAGTTAAATATTGATAGATCCCGAAACTTTCTAATTGAATAGAATTTCTGAAAGTTTTCTTAAACCATCTATCATGAAATCAAAAAATGTATATGGTACTGATTGTTAATGTAAATTCTCTGGAAAACTACTAAGTCTACGGTCCCACAACACCCAGACCCGAAACAAGTATCTGTCTGTCACACCAACATTTGTCTCGGTGTGGAAATCGAACCCACGGCCTCTCGTTTCACAGCCGGGAACTCGCCCGCTGTGCCACGGAGCCTGTCAGAAATTAAAAACTATCTTACTATAAATTGAAGCTGGCTCTTTATCATAGTTTTATATGACAGTTTTCTTATAAAACTATGATAAAGTTACTTTATGTGATTTGTTTTTCTCTTCTATTGTTCGTTATCTAATAAACTTATACTATAGTTACAGGTCACAACAAAACGTAGATATAGACTTATAGAAACAGAAAATTAAGTTTCTTAAAATAATTATTAATTTCTGTGTACACAGGGTTAACTGGTAGTTTATTTAAATATCCAGTTTATCTACACGTTTATAATGTATAAAGTGCTGATGTTTTCCGGTCATTTGAGAATCGAGCCGGGTCATAATAGTTTTTTTGTGACTGACTTATTTCCACTTGCTTAATGCGACTATAATATTTTTACAACCATTCGTTAAGCAAAATAACCTTGAATATTTATATATTTCTAAGACATTAAAACTAGCGTAATTATTTAGTGAATTATACACTTTTTATTCTTATTTAAAATGTTGAGTATATATACAGTGTAAACTCCATGTAACGTCACTCTATTTAACGACAAACTCTCTTAAGCGTCGAAATCAATTGGCTTTGGTTGGTTTAGCTTGTTTTTCATACAATGTTTCACTCTATATAGCATTACACCCACTCTCAATAACGACAACAATTAAGTTGCTAAAATTAGTAAAAACTGCGCAGCTGTGTACGATCTATTGTCGCTTTATTATCCTAGCCCGCAATAAACTCGACTGTCGGCATCATGCATACCGAACTTTCTAAGAAATTCATTCTTTTGTTTACAAATTGGGATTGCTTGCACGTGTAGACTGTTATTGACCATGATTCATAACTAGGAGTCATGGATTATCTATACCTTATCATATTCTTAGTTGCTCACAAACTTGCAAACTGTAAACATGGCTACTAAAAGAAAATCACTGTGTATTGACGAAAAAGTTTTACTGATACGCGCAATAGAAACGGGAGAGAAGATAAGTGATGTTGGCAAACGCTTTGGATTTAGTCGCTCTACCGTGTCCACAATATGGAAAAATAAAGAAAAAATCCTCCACGCTGCGGGCGAGGGAAAATCTTCCAAAAAATTAAAGAAACCTATATACGAAGATTTGGATAAAGCTGTACTATCATGGTTTCATCGACAGCGCCAGAATAATATGCCTATCTCGGGGCCGCTCGTGAAAGCTAAGGCGGAGAATTTTGCTGCTGAACTTGGTTTAACTTCTTTCAAAGCATCAGAAGGATGGCTCGGAAAATTCAAGCAGCGTCATCATATCAACTATGGTAAAATAAGTGGGGAAGCACGAAGTGTTGATGACGACCGCCTGCTTACAACGGCTTCACTCACAGACGAAGAAATTTTGGATTCAGTGAGAAAAACTGAGGATCAAGAACAAGGTGATGAAGAAGATGAGACGGATGAGCCTGAGCTTCCGCCGAGCATTAAAGAAGCTCTGGAAGCAGCAAAATTATTGGAAAAATATTTCCTTTATAACCAAGATGCCTCAGTATTGCTAGATATTAATAAAATAACTAAAAAAATACAACAAAATTACTGGTGCAGCAAAAGACGTCAGACAAAAATAACAGACTATACTCAATAGCGTTCAAATAACATTCTTTTTTATGCACATAACTACTAACAATAGTCGGAAATAAACTTTTTATTTTTCTAATTCTGATGTTTCTTCTCTCCATTTAACGACAACTCTCTATAACGCCATAAAATGCACAGTCCCTTCAGTGTCGCTATATAGAGTTTACACTGTATCTATACATATTATATAATAACACAGCAGACTCTTGGCAGTCTGTTAATTGCTTAGAGTTAATTCCATTGACTTATATTCCATAGACACGAACTGTCGAAGAAAAAATATGTTCCAAAAACCTTGTCCGCCCACTAATGCCATCTATTCATTTTACTAAGAACTATTTGGAAGTTATAACTCCCGTCACTTTCTCTCGAACGGGACTTTATATTTTTTATTTATTTTAAATAAATAAACCGATGGGGTAATAAGGTTCTTGAGTGGAGACCGCGTACAGGTAAACGGAGTGTGGAACGCTCTCCTGCTAGATGGAGCGACGATCTGCGCAAGGCTGCAGGCAGACATTGGATGCATAGAACCGAAGATCAGGTTCAATGGCGAACCTTGGGGGAGGCCTATGTCCAGCAGTGGACTGCGATAGGCTGATGATGATGAAATAAATAAATATCGATATTACGTTCTAAACGTTATGAAATTATGTTATTTACCTTATATACTATTAACAGTTTCACTGTAAATCAATTTAAGGCAGATTTGTTCGAGAATGTCGCTACGAATTATTAAAATTAACTCGACACTGAAAGATGCAATGTGGTGTGCATGCTTAGGTGACATGAAGCAAACTAACGTCGGTGCAGAGTATACATCGCAACTCGGTGGAACATAATGTTTGTTCTGGTCGCCGCATCTAGTACGTAGTACATATAGATCGCTGGTTAATTCACTAATTTGTTCATGCATCACGTAAAACAGCTGAACAGATTTCAATGCTAGTTTTACTATTACATTAAGCGACAATCCAGCGTGGAGGTTATTTTTGGAAGAAAAGGTATACAACACATGTTGGCATCTTAAGCTATAACATCTTTCTATATTTTGCTATCCCAAAGGAAGCGTGCATTTTTTCGGGATAAAAGTAGCCTGTGTCATTTTCTGATCCCTAAATTGCCACTGTGAATAAAATCATGTCGATCCCTTGCTATGTGAAAAACTAAACTATCCTACGGGGACTGTACATTTTCCGATATAAAAAGTAGCCTATGTGTTATTCCAGACTATAATCTATCTCTGTGCCCAATCTCAACCAGATCCGTCCAGCCGTTGTGGCGTAATTGAGTAACAAACATCCATCAATCCATCCATCCAAACATTCACATTAATAATATTAGTAGCATAAAAGGAATTCCTCTTCCGATCTGTCTGTATATTAATCAGAGAACTCCTAAACCACGCAACGAATTTTGAAAGATTAAAACGGTAACCGTATTGACGATTTAAAAGTTATCGAATTAGACTATTCAAATAAAGATTATCTTGATTTGATTTGCCTTATACAACACGGTTATTGAGGAGGCCCATATACCCAGCTATGGGATATACAAGATTAGTTTTTGTATACCATAAAGCCGAAACACCCAAATTAGATTTTGGTATAAAAGATCAGATAAATATATGACATAATAATAATAAGGAAAACTCACGCGGTGACATACAAAAATAATGTATCCCGTTTCTTTAACGATGCATGGGCATACGTGCGCCGCGCGCTGCTGTTTGCTCATAATGTCCACCCCTTTCCCTAATACACAAGCGGGCTCGTTTACGCATATTGCGCCACATTTTTATTAAGTAATAAACAAGGTAACCAGGATGACGAAAATTTTATATGTTTTTGGGATGCCAATATAACACGTTAAAAATTAGTGCAATGGATTGTGCTCCTGATTCTCAACAAACTACTTTCGGATTTGTAGTATACTAAAAATAATGTTGTATATAGTGGCCTACTGCTGTGTATATGGACCTCATAGCCCTCTACGCGAGAACGACGAACGAGAACGACGAGAATACGAGAATAACGAGAATTTCTAGATAGAAAAACCCAATATCACTTTACCCGACGCGGGGATCGAACCCGAGACCTAGATCTCTTTCTTCACCGTTAAAATATACGAAAATAATAATAATGAATAACTACGCAACTTGGTAACTTCAAAATCTCAGAAGTGTTCGCTGGTGGGATTTAACACGTGGTCTCTATCTCGGAAGTACGTTCCACCACCCGCAACTATCACCACGTTTATACTCTTCCATTAATGATGCGCAAATATATTCCAGTCTGACAAAGTCATTGTGTCATTTTGCCTTATAAAGAAGGACGTCTTAGAGTAGGCAACCAAAACTCTAAGAAGGACGTAGACGGGCGAGAAATTATACATTCAAGTCAAACTGGTTATATTAGTGAAAACATTCAAGATACCGATGTGATACTATTGGCAGAATTTCTAATCAAGGTATTTTAATACCCTGTAATTTTTTTGGCTTATATACAACTGGTATTCGTATAACACAACAACATAGACCGCATGGTACTATACTCTAGACGATCCCTACCAAATACAAATATAATCATCAAATTCTGTTCACAGTCAATCACTACATATTAATACTATGCCATCTCTATTGTGGTCATTCCAGTCTCTATATATAATATTTTCGGGTACCCATTGAATGACATAGCAGCGATAGCCTAGTTGGTTGCACGGTCGTTGTATGGACTGCCAAGACGAAAGTCGTATGTTCGAAACCCAAGTGGCATACACCTCTGACTTTTCTAAAGTTATGTGTGTATTAAATGGTATTATCGCTGGCTTTAACGGTGAAGGAAAACATCGTGAGGAAACCTGCATACTTGAGAATTCTCATCAGAGTTTTCGAATGTATTCGGTACCAACCCGCATTAGGCCAGCGTGGTGGACTAAGGCCTAACCCCTCTCATTAGTAGAGGAGGTCCGTGCCCAGCAGTGGGACAATGTTTAATACAGGGCTAGTATTATTATTATTTATTATTGAATGACAGCGATGTATTCAGCTTAATGGTCCGCGATGTGTCTTTATGAGGTCCTGTTTTATGCTCAACTTCGGCATCGGAAAGCTCAGTAATATAGTTTATACATAATTTCGGAACATCTATATAAAATGGCTTGGGAAGTTCATCCGGTACTTTTTTTTTTTTTTTTCTTTATTATTAATTTAGAGGGTTTGATCAAACATGATCATGCCACCCCCATAAGAAAATTCTACTACAAATTCATCTCCGCTTAATAGCTAATTGGGCCAGTTTGTATAGCATTTTGGCGATCTTGGATTGAGGAAATGCCAGAATAATATTACATTCGCCAAACTCCCGTAAATTTATCCCAAATTGCCTTAACTCAATTCTCTCGGCTTCGTTCCGGGCACATTCAACCAATACGTGATAAACATCTTCTACAAGATCACATTCGGCACAATTTGGTGTCCTAGATTTGCCCATTAAAAATCCGAAACTGTTCAAAGGAATGTGCCCGGAGCGCAGACGCATAGCAGTGACAATATCAGTTCGTGCTAAAGTAGAACCATCGAACCACGGCGAACGCGAAATACAAGGTTGCACTGTCTTATACCAAATGCCCTTACTCAGTGACCTCTCGTCAAAATATTCCTTCCACATCTCTCTACACTTGTCTCTGACGCGATACAGAAGATCAGTAAATAAGGGCACACAAACGAAAGGCATCCCATCCGTAACTGCTTCTCTGGCAAGGCGATCGGCTACCTCATTACCCGGTATGCCGATATGAGAAGGTATCCATTGGATTTTAATGATTTTATTATTCCTCTTCAGTTTGAGGAGTAAATCTAAAATACTGTAGGCTATCGGAGTGCCTCGAATATTCGAAGTACAACGAGCCAAATGATATATAGCACTTCTCGAGTCTGTCAAAACGACATACTTGCCAGCCTCAAAGGAGCTAATATATGAGATAGCCTCCGCTATAGCGAACAACTCTATACACATAATAGAAATCTCAACGTCGATTTTGAATTTACAAACACTGTTTGACTGTGGATCATAAAAAGCAAATCCGTAATAGTTATCTGTATTCTTTGAGCCATCCGTGTATATTTTATAAAAGTCTGGATAAGTAGTGTTTATAAATTCCACGCAAATATTTTTCAGTTGACATGATCGGTACTGATCTTTAGGTTTATGAATAGTCTTAACACTTGGCTCCAAAACCGATGAGAGATCCACATTGCTGACCCACATGTCCAACGAATACATTTCTAAAAGTTTACTCGAATAAATAACGTTATTTTTGAGGTGTTCATGAACTAAAATTAACACAGGATGTTTTCTGCGTCTCCAATAAGCATCGTGACAAAGTGAACTTAACGTATCTAATATTTTAATAATATTACTTCTCGAATAAGACTTACATTTTAACCAAAATTTACTGGCAAGATAATATCTGCGAATATGAAGGGGTTGAAGATGGAGTTCATTTTCCATAACGTGTATGGCTGTAGTTTTTATGAAACCTCCTATAACACGCATACATTGATTTTGAATCTTATCCAGCTTGCATAAATGTGTTTTACAACTGTTTCCATACAATAGGCTAGCGTAATCCAACCTACTACGAATCATGGATATGTATACATGTCTTAAGATACTAGGGTGAACGCCCCAACCTGACCCAGATAGTACCTTAAATATATTTAACAATTTTAAACTTTTATCATTTAGCTCGTTAATATGTTTAGCCCAACGTAAGGATCTGTCTAACCATAGTCCTAAGTATTTCACATGGTCAACAACCTCTAATGACAGTCCGTTAATCGACATATCAACAAATTCTCTTCTATAACCTTTTTTGAAGATGCATACCTTGCTTTTTGTAGATGAAATTTCTAAACCTATGTTAAGAAGGAGTTTTACTAATTTATTCAAAGCTAATTGTAATTGATTCGTGCCATATTCTTTAGTATCACAATTAACATAAATCACAAAATCATCTGCGTATTGTGATATAAAGACATTGGTAATACTTTTACAAACATTCATGGTAACTAAATTAAAAAGCAAGGGTGATAATGGATCGCCCTGTGCAAGTCCTCTACATGTGCTTCTATGGTTACAGTTACGATCTTCTGCTTGGACTCTTAGATACCGTTCACTTAGAAACTCCCACAAATACTTACATATTAAAGAACTTACTCCTAATTGCTGCAAAATTTTAATTAGACTTTTTACATCGACGTTATTATATGCGTTGTCTATATCAACAAACGTAGCTATAGTCATTCGGTTTTGAGAAATGGCGGTTTGTATCCTTAACACTAAAGATGAAAGATTATCTAAAGTTGATCGGCACCGCCTGAAACCCGTAGTTTCCACGGACAAGTAGTTATTTTTCTCAGTGAACCATTCTAGTCTTCTTAATAGTATACAATGAAATATTTTACAAATACAGGAAATCATCGATATAGGACGAAGAGAGCTGTGTGATTGGGTGCTATTACTGCGTTTAGGTATTGGGACAATAATAATTTCTCGCCATTGAGCTGGCACAAAACTGCTAAAATAAAACTTGTTAAATAATTTCAGCAATATAGATTTACCATTGTCAGGTAGATGTGACAGCATTGAGTAGGATATTTTGTCACTTCCGGGAGTCGTGTCTTTATGACGCATACAGTTATTTAATTCTGTCCTAGTAATTGGTGTATCTAAACATGTCTTTATGTATGTAAAGTTTGAGTTACTAGGGAGTACGTAATCTGGGGTTAGACTGGTCAGGAGTTGATTGGCCCTTTTTTTACAAATATGTTCTCGATGAGCATTAAACCCTTTTAACCATTTTAATTTTCGCCACATTTCACTTTGTGTGGTTGTACCATTTAAAGAATTACAATATTCTTGCCAAGATTTATTTCGTGCCTGACGTATCAATTTTTGAGCTTCACCGATCTTTCTTTGTAATGCTGCAAAATTAGTTGGGGTTGGATTACGTCGAAATTTAGAAAGAGATAAACGGCGTTCAGCAACAACCTTTGACAAATTTTGGTTGCCAATAAGGTTTAGGTTTAAAATTACTGCTAGGGTTGTTATTAAATTTAATGTATGGTATGAAACGGTCTGCAGCCACATTGATACAATGAATAAAATTCTCATACAGTTTTTGAGAGCCACCGACATTATTAATTTTTTTCTGGAAGTCACAAAACATAATGTCCAATAATTCTGTATACGAATTCCAATCAGCTTTCTTCAGGTTACGTCTCAAAATAGGATAGCTCAAGGTTTCTTGTACATAAGTGGTTACTTTGGTAATAACATGATCGCTACCTAAAGTTTCGTTTATAGTGCTCCAGTTAAACCTTGTTGCTACATCAGATGAGGCCAATGACAGATCTGGCGAAAACTGTTGTAAATCGTTGTTAACTAATTTTACACGGGTTGGAACTTTATTATTATTTAAACTTATAAAACTACTATCCAAAAGGGCGTCGTGAATTTGGGAACCTCGTGTATCGATTTACTGTGACCAGTTTGTATGGTGACCATTAAAGTCTCCTAGTATTACAGCTTTTTTGTCGACAATATTAAATATTTGTTCCCAATCCGTTTTACTAGTACTGACAGATGGTGCACAGTAGACAGATGCAAAATACCTAACATGGTTACAGTTGAAAATCTCGACCATCACAATTTCTATACCCATATTTATATTATTTACCTCATAAATGCAAGCTTTAACAGAATTATGTACTAGAATGGCTACACCGCCATATGAATCTTGTCTGTCTTTCCTATAAATATTATAACCACTAACTTTTAGTTCACTACCGGGTTTCAACCACGTCTCATTTAGTGCAGCAATGTGAATTCTCTCCTGGGATAATATTTGTTCTAGCGAATGTAACTTAGGGCGAAGACTTTGCGCGTTCCATTGCATAATGTTGAGCTTAATAAGATTAGGGTTATGGGCCATTAAAACCGAGATAGTTTACTAATGTCTTTAACATTGGCCAATCCGATATATTTTCAACAACTACCAAAATTAACCACTCTATACAGTATTTAATTGCACTTTGCACTTTCATTTCTATAGAGTTTTCTTTCAAAAACAGAATTTCTTTTAATCTATTTAGCAGTTCACTAAACTTCACTTCTCTCTTCTGACTTTGATCGGGCTTTTTCTCGAAGACATAGTCTTCCCGCGACATTGCTGAGTCAACAGTCGGAGAAGCCGTAAACTCGAATGCGTCCAGTAACCTAGATTTCTTGTGTTCTTTAGAGGTGCGTGCGATAGATTTTTGGGACCCACTTTTGTGTACAGATACTCGTGTGACCTCTGCAAATGTTGGCCTATGGCTGTTGGCATTGTTGATGCTTTCGGTGTTATTGTTTTCATTCACATAAGAAGGTAACTCTAACTGTATAGGATCACTGATAGGAACGTACATTGTGAGGGCTCTTCTGTATGTGCAGTTGTACTCAGCCATTAGTTCCCTTAACCTTTTTTCCTTTTGATATATCGGGCAAGACCGAAGTAATGCCATGTGTTTTCCACCACAATTTGTGCATTTGAACACGGTGGTGTCACAATTGGGGTGGTTTTCACTGCATTTAGGACACACCATTTTTGAAAAAGGACATCTTTTCGTTGTATGACCAAGCTTCCAACAATGCGAGCACTGGGATACTGGGAACACGTAAGGATCAACCCTGATCCTCAACCCATCTACTGATACAAAGCTTGGACGAAATGACCCCTTAAAGCATAAGCGAATCGATTCACTGGCTTGCCATCCTTCACCATCTGGGTTGCGACGCCTTAATCTCACTGCCGATGCAAGTTCTGCTGGATCGGGACAAATTATGTTTTTGATAATTTCCTCCTCTGTTGTATCCAAGTCTATGTCCTTAATAACACCATAACATAAACTGACCTCCATCGCTCTCTGTGTTCGCCAACCTCTGTCCAAAAGTACCTTACATTTTTCGAGGTTTTCTACACAAGTGTCGTCAGTCATATCAACACGGATCTTAAAAGGGTTGATATACTTCACGTTTTCAATACCAATAATCCCTTCAGCTTTAAACAATTTGGCGAGCGCGAAATGTTTTGGCATGCGATCTTTTGCTGAAATGTATATTTCATTCTTGCCATTAACATACCCTACTTTATATTTCTTATCTTTTTTTTGAACTAACGTCCACTCCTCTTCTTCATCATCTCGTGTTCTTTTAGTTGGTCTCTGCTCTTCACCACACATTTCATTATCTTGCATCTTTTCTAAATTACTTTGTTCATCTTCCATTGTATCTATAATACTTTCCGTTACGCACTGGGCGTTTATATTGCTATTAATCTTCCTCGTAACATACCCATCTTCATCAATTATAATATCGTCCATTGTTTACACAACGCGCCGATGACGCACGGCCAGCGGCCGCAGGTAGAAACCTAACGGGATTCGCCGCAAGCCGGCACCACACGCGGCGATATAAACCAATAAAATAATAGGTTACAAGAAATTATGTTTACGCACAAACGCCTCGCTCGAATGCCGAGGTGAGACTGATCCGGTACTTATAGATGTAGTTATTGTTAACTTTTACTGGGAACGTTATATGATAATACTTATGTGTTATAAATATTTTTTGGATTATGTAGTTTTGTTTAGAATGAATGATTTTTAGTTAATCCGGTTAAGGTATGTAGCGGTAGCTAGTATTTATGTTCGGCATCATGTGCCGAGACAGTCACTCCGCTATGGTTGAGGAGGTCGATGCTCAGCACATGCGTCTTACTCGTGGACGGAAGCTGCTTGAGTGGACTGGTCTGATTAGATTGTTTGTGTGTTTACTTTATAAATTAGTTTGATTTCAAATCAATCATGAAGGTCATGATTGATGGTCATGTACAGTAATAGATTTTTATTACAATAATACATACATATTAAAATAAGGAACCTTCGAATAATATATATTGAGCTAATCAACCGTAACTACTTGCTTTTTTTCTTTCGCAGTAGATTAAAAAAATACTGAATTTGAATAATGTATGAATCAGTTAAATATTTTGATGTGATATAGTCTACATTGTCAATTTAACGTTGCACGCAAACGCAAAAAAGCGTGCTAAATATTTTCCCTTTTTTTTTTTATTTCATAGTCCGACAAACGAGCCAGTTGGTCACCTGATGTTAAGTGATCTCCACCGCCCATGAACATCTAAAATACCGAAAGTATCATGTATGCGCTGTCGGCCTTAAGGGAATTACGTAGTCCAATGACTTTGACGATTCGACCTTCAAAAAGCTAGCCGTGCTACTCTCTGATAGATGGCTATAGATAGTATACGCCAATAGATGGCATGATAAAAAATTTTAAACATCACCGTAAACACGAACGACTATAGAGTAAAAAGAAAATCGATTTATTTGGCACAATTTTAAGTGTAGTTACTTTTTAATTTCATGCATGATTCGGATACTAACGAAATAAAAATAAAGTATAATCACATTGCACGATGGCTGTAGATGTTTATTGTTTTGACATATTCAAGGCTGCATGGTGTAGAACCGTTGCCTTCTCTTTTATATAGAAAAGAGAGAATGAAACAAAAATTTTATGTTCATAATATTTCGTTCTCAGTAATTAGGTACTTTTTGAACTACCGCTGGCTCTACGTTTTTGCTCTTGGACTCGATTCCAAACAAAAATGACTATTATTACAATTAATTGCAAAACAAAAGTGCGTAAAGTAATAATAGACTGTTAAACCTTTAATATTTGTTGTTCCTCGTTGTTCAGAGTCAACGACGAATATATATTTTTTTTAATAACCATCGTTAAACATTCATAAATAGAAAGCAATATACAATTTCAATATTAGCAGCATGGGACGTAATAGCTTTGCAGCAAGGTACATTAGAACTCTCCTAAGCGCTTACCAATCTGGGTGTTCAAATCCTCCAGATAATAAATAAATTCAATAATTGTAATTTTTTATTTTTTATTTTCTGTATCAAGTTAGGTACATAGTCAAATAATAAATTAAATGTTTTTAAACGGTTATATTTAGCTTGCTCTGGTTGTTTGTTGTATTTATTTGGGTCAAATTTACTAATTGAAATTTTAACCCCTATCGCTGCTTATAATAACTATTTGTTATTATGGTTTTATAATTAGTAAAAACAAATCGTGGTATGTATTTAAATTCTTACAACTTGCACTAATAAGTAGGTACATATCTGTCATTGGCAATTGGAAGATTCAAAACAACCAGCCACGAAATGAAGGAAAATGTGCTTTAAATTTAGAGTGTTAGAGTCTATTATACTCATGGACAAAGTGCACTTGAGAAATTTTATTGTATTTTTATATAAACACTGATAAGGTTCAATGTGATTATTGCTGAACAAGTAATTTATAAAATTATGACATCGGGAGCAACAGGAAGAAAATAAGATTTAAAAAAAATATATATTGAAAATATTACGTGCGCAGGATTTGAACCCCTGTCATGATTTTAGTATCAGGACGACGTTTACCCCGAGACCAATGTCTGTTTTATAAAACCTGTTGAAATTTTATATTAGTTTTAATAAGTAGGAGGAACATACAAGCCAAAACCAATTTTATTTCCATAATATTAACGTTAAAAATCGCTTAACACGTTGACTGCGGTTTTCCCGTTCAATGCGGCTCCATACCTCCTGTCGTAAAATTCGAAGAAGCAAACAGATACGAAACAAAACGACGTAACTCGCAAGACAATTACAGAAAAAGGCACTTTATTTTTTGCCGTCTTAGGTTGATTTCACAATAAATGTTATTTAACCTATGTCTTTTCATTTCTCAGTAATTTATTGTTTTGCGATGAGTTATCGTAAGTATAAGATAATATTTTAAAGTTGTGATTACTTTGAACTTAAAATGGTTTTAAAACTTTTATATCAGTTCGTTAGTAAAAATATATAGCTGTGTAATATATATTCACGCGGACAGATTTTAGCTTTGAGTTTATATGTGACCCGTTATCTAGTTGTATTGTTGATCGAAGGTCCATTTGATGTGCCGCGCGGTGCCCGAGTCTCGAATTATCTACCTATTGGCTATTATATAGTGTTTGCTAATTTCTTCACTCACGCGCGGCATGGCAACGCCGTTGGCGATTTTGATTTTTTTATTTTATTATTATTGTATTTATTTGCTATAATAGCCTATTGTAATGTGATTTATAATAATGTTTGGGATTTTCCATGGTTGTTTTAATAATATCATTGATATGCATAATTTTAATCTTAATGCATATAGTATGAATATAGTCTATTTGTAAACGGATGCCCACGACTAGGTGTAGTCGGTAATTATATTATTTGATTAGGTTCCAGGCTCCGAGATAATACTGAGAATTTCTAGTTAGAAAAACCCAATATCACTTTACCCGACCCGGGGATCGAACCCGAGACCTCAGCACAGCATACATAATTACGACTGCGCCACCGAGGCAAACTATTTAAACAATGCAAAACCAAAATTCAAAATCGGCGTACAAAACGTAAAGAAACCGTTTCCAAAACAAAATAATATGTTTGTTCATGCAAATCTACGGCTTATGTATGTGAATCTAAAGATCATTTCAAATCCGACGAATCTCACAACTACGCTGGCGGGGGTATCAAACCAATTCAATGTAATAATAATACTTGTCAGTAAAAAATCTTTGACGTATTAAGCGATTTTTAACGCATTATGGAAATAAAATTGGTTTTGGCTTGTATTTTCCTCCTATTTATTATGATGGTTAAACATTTAGTATAAATAGAAACTAATATAAAATTTCAACAAGTATTATAAGAAAGTATTATTGGTCTTGGGGTAAACGTCGTCCTTATACTAACATTATGACAGATGTTCAAATCCTCTACATGATTTATTTTCAATATGTATTTTTTTAAATCTTGTTTTCTTCCTGTTTACACTGATACTGAGAATTTCTAGATAAAAAAACTCAATATCACTTTACCCGACCCGGGGATCGAACCCGAGACCTCAGCACAGCAGTCGTAACGCATGCGCAATTACAACTGCGCCACCGAGGCAGTCAATTTATAGGGTAGTTATCGGGATTATTATTTTTATAAGTTTATCTCATTATGTTAGTAGTTATACCGAGTGAAATTGAACTCATAAGAACCCATAAAACATGTTATTTTACTACATAAGAATTACGTAGGAAGCAATATATATCAATAAACGCTAGAAATAAAAAATACAAAATATACCAAGTCTCAAATAGTTGTGCATCGGTGTGTCTAGCAAAGGTACATACACGCGTCAACTCCCTTGAACCCTATGACCCCGATCGGTCGCGAACATGTGACATGATTCTTTTGTGATTTTATTCAAACTTTCCCTGCATACTTCAGGCTTAGTACGGTCAAAATACGTAAATGAACACTAATTACAACTTAGATGTTTAGGTACGCAATTTATTAAAATAATGAAATAATTTACTGTACCTAGTTTCGGCGTATTTCAAAAGTTGAAATCTCGATAGGTATTTACAATAATTGTTCAGGAATCACATATTGTATTTACAATAATAAGTAAGTTGATTTGTGTACCGAGGTTGCACATTACGCGGTCCAGACATTGCATAATATCGGTCCACTAAAACACTAAATGCACTGCAGTCCAAAGGTTAGCGACGAAAAGCGCGCGCGCAATTAATTTTGAATCAAAAACATGCGTCAACGTACCCTTGTAGTCGTTACGTCACGGGCATGCCATGAAGTATTATTATTTTTAATGTGATAGGGGGCCTATCTATAGCCTATCGCCATACCGGGCACAGGTTCCAGGCTCCGGGATACTACTGAGATTTCTAGTTAGAAAAACCCAATATCACTTTACCCGACCCGGGGATCGAACCCGAGACCTCAGCACAGCATACATAATTACGACTGCGCCACCGAGGCAAACTATTTAAACAATGCAAAACCAAAATTCAAAATCGGCGTACAAAACGTAAAGAAACCGTTTCCAAAACAACGCCAGCCTTCAATGTTTTTATTTTTTAAATACTGTGCCATCTATTGCATTGTAGTGAGATTAATCTTCGATTTCAGTTGTGCTATTAAACAACAAAGCGCTAGTTGTCGCATACCTCGGTTGCGGCAAAATTAAGGTTTTTATTTGTTTTTTACACATTTTGTTAGAAATGTTCTAAAAGTAATTAATCCATTTTTGTTAATTGATAACAAAGTAATTATTTTGATAAGAATTAATGTGAATCGATAAGCCCTATTGCAGACAATGTAAGTTTTATTTTTCATGTTTAGGATTTTATTAAAATAATTTTATGGCATTTAAACAAATTCTGCTTAATCGAAGAGTTGCGCAATGAATCTATATTTAACATATATTTTTAATATAGCGCTTGGTCCAGCAGATGTCTCAGGGATTTCTTCGAACTCAACGTAATTCTAGCCATTTTGCGTCCCTTCACCCCTTAAAGGACAGGAATAGGGATTAGGGAAGGGAAGGAGGAATCTGGGCCTCCGGATATCTCACTTACTATACGAAACGCGACAGTAAACTGTCACTTTACGTTGGTTTTCTGTGAGACAGTGGTACTACCCCGGTCGAGCAGGCCCATTCATGCTGTAGACAAATATGTCTGCAGCGTGGCTCTACCACTTACGCCTTTTAACCAATTCGCAATTTTTTTAATCTAATTTGTACCGGTGCGAATCCGGACCGGGTTGCTAGTTTTACAATAAAATAAAAGAAGACTGTTAGGATACGTTCCCATAGAAACAACGTTCGGCATGAAAGTAAACTTGGCGAATTGGTTCCGAAATATCTTTATTATCTATACATACGAAATTTTAATTAGGATATACTATACATATACAACGACCGGAATAAATTATCTTATGATGGTGAAAACCATTTCCAAGTCCGTTGCGTGGTTTAGAAGGAGTTAGCGGATATACAGACAGACAGATGGGGGGGACTTAATTTTATAGTACATATGTTTAGATATGTATACGTGAATAAAACTGTATACACTCATTACATTCTGTATCCTCTATCTATCAACCTCACTCCTTGTTCTTGTGCTATCCATATATTTATAACTAGCTGTTGCTCGCGGCTCCACTCCCGTGGAAGTTATTTTCACACAGTTATTTTACACCTTGGGTAACATTATTGTAGTTTTAGTAGAGATCCTTATTTTTTCTTGCAATTACAATAGCCTATATTAATTAGTATATAATGTAGCATTCAAATGGTGAAAGAATTTTTAAAATCGGTCCAGTACTTTTTGAGCCAATTCGTTACAAACATACTTACAAATCTTTCCTCTTTATTATATTAGTATATATTATAATTGATAGTATAGATATCTTTTTTGTACACGTGTAACTTCTTATTTTTTGCACAAATTTAAAATTATCATTATCAATTAATCAGGTGTGATTTACACTCGAAATATTAGAAATAATCATTTTATCTAAAGAGGAAAATTAAAACCTATTAAATCGATTTCAGGATTACGACAGTGTATGAAAGGCGTTGTACACACTGCAGCAAATATGCAATTCCAACAAATACTTTTTAAACTAGCTGTTGCCTGCTGCTCCGCCCGCGTAGATGTTATCTTATACTATTTATAAAATCATTTCATCTTTCACAACTACTCTTTACACAATACAAATATTCGTTCAAACAGGTATAACTTTTGCCTGAATGCACCGATTGAAATGATGATGATATTTTTTTTCGTTTCTTTTGTCGTAATACAGTACTTTGGGCGTGATGCCTTGACAGACAGACAATAATTTGAAAAACAATTGTTTTATGTTCCATATCGAGACTATAACAATATCTAATGTACATACAAAGTGTTTCTTCAGTTTTAATCTATACTATTATATAAAGCCGAAGAGTTTGTTTGTTTATTTGAACGGGCTAATCTCAGGAACTACTGGTTCGAATTGAAAAAATATTTTAGTGTTGGATAGCCCATTTATCGAGGAGCGCTATAGGCTATATAACATCACGCTATGACCAATAGGAGCGGAGCAGTATTTAAAAATGTTGCAAAAACTGGGAAAATTGATTCCTTTTGAGAGCTTCCGTTGCGTACGCTGCGTTAACGGTTAAAGTTACATAACAATCATGTACGACGAAATTGTTCCTCTTAAAAAGTTCTAAAAAAAGTCCGCGATAGCATATGTCTATTTATTTCGGTTGGCTCACTATAACCTTTTTAATGGTTATCGAATTTGTACTGAAACAATGCATTATTTGGAAAGGGGTTTTTATAAACATGGTATTAATCCTTATCCAAATAAATACTTTATTCATCACAAGTATTTAATTTTGAACCTCAGAATACAGAAAAAAACAGAAACCGCCAGCGCGCTTAAAACTGAAGCAACAAAAACCACTCTAAAACAGAGTGGTTTGACGATTTTGCGATTAGTCACTCCTTTGCAGTAAGCGCGTTGTGACGTATTGTACAAGTGTCAATTTTCATTTAAAAATGCCGTCTTGTGTTGTCCTTACATGTAAAAATGCTGCTGGGATTACAAAAAAACAGGATGGGATCACATTTCATCTGTAAGTAGCGCATTCAAAGGTATATTTATTTAATTATTGAATTTCTTTTACTTATTGTGATCGTCTTAGAACGTGACGCGTCCATTTTTTGAGTGTTGCCATTTTATTTTGATCGCAAATTTTACCCACTTATTTTTTTAATACTTTTATAGAATATTCACTATTTTTTATATATAGTTCTATTGTATATCGTTCTTGTAATTTTAGTTTTCCTAATGATGAAAAGAGAAATTCGGACTGAATGAAAATCATACAAAGAACTCGGCTAGATGAGTTTTGAAAAACCATCAAGCCGGAGCGTAATTTGCTCAATTCATTTTGAAGAGCAATATTTTTATGACACAAAAAATGGTTTGAAAAGACTTAGGAAAGCAGCTATTCCAACTAGGGTAGATATAGTCATAATAATTACTTTATTTATATTGTATCCCTCCTGTTCAGAATGTTTGTCATGTATTTTGAAGTAGTTGTGTACAACGTTAGTTTACTACCCTACTTACAAATATCAGTTAATGTTTTTTTATTAATATACTTTCTTTAGTGTTATAAGATTACCCCAAAAAGTGGGAAACCGCTCGGGCTAGCAACATTATGCGGGTTGGAGGTGGGGCAGGCGCGGGACATTACGTATTGTTTTTGGACACAGCGCGGGGTATGTAAGTCTTATTGAGCGCGGTTTCTGGTTTTTTCTGTATTCTGAGTTTTGAACAAAGTTGCCCTTTACGTCATTGAATTTCAATGAATATCTTAGGAGATATAACAGTTTTAAAATATCTCCGCAGCAAAATTAATATTGTTGTTTGTATGTCTGTTTCTTACCTTTCCATGACTAAACGGGTGAACGAATCATATTAAAATTCAGTAGAGGGATAGATTATATCCTAGGGAAGGACATAGGGTATCTTTTGTCTCAAAAAATTATCTTGAGGGGGGTGAAATAGAGGTTAAAAGTTTGTATGGGTAATCCGTAATACTTTAACTTAGGGATCTGAAAATTCATATTTAGGCTTTTGGTAAAAAAATAAAGAAATACGTGTTTCAACGTCTTTACCAAATCATCCCTTAAAAGGCGAAGTGAGGAGTTAACTTATGAGGTATTCTTTAAATGTAATCTCAAGCTTCAGGCACAACACTTTTTTTTGTCGCGGGGAAAGCATTTTATTACTGCTGTCCGCTTCGGGGGGAAGCGGAACGAGAATAAAACGGTTATGCTGGACTAGCCGGTCTTACGACCCAGCACCCCCTCGCCCGGATGATGGCTATCCGGGCTGCGGCTGGGCCGAGTCGCTACTACTTATGTACACCCAACCGGACACTACCAGCTAAAACACCGCGGTGGCCTTCTTCGACACTTACGGAGTGATCCCGGGGTATTATAAGGAGTGCTAGAAGTTTAAGTTAGGAGTTGTGCCTGTCTAGCCATCTAGACAGTCACAACACCTGAGATTCAGGACGATCGCTATAGGTGTCTCAGTGCAGAAGACAACTCCTTGCATTGATACTTCTGCTCCCGAAAATAACATCCACGGGGGCGGAGCCGCGAGCAACAGCTAGTATAGTATATAGTGACTGTGACATACTAATGCAAGTATAAAAGATATGTTTTAATACGGACCATAATATTAATTGCTGGCAACTATGTGCATACAGAGTATACAATGCTTCTGCATACATTAAGATCAATTTATGATTGAAGAAATAGTAATACTAAAACATGACAAACATGAGATTATTAAATCATGTTTAAAAAAAGTTGGAGATTCTGTTTGTGATGCGTATTTGCAATATTCGTCGCTCGATATTTCTGACAAATATGGACTGATGTTGATGAACGATTAAAGGTTCTTTCAAGGACAGTCCTATAAAAATAGTTAAGATCTGATAAAGTAAAATCAATACAATAAGAAATATTGGAAATTGCAAGGGAAATTTGGAAAATCCTCAACAAGCAAAAATGTAATTCAAGTGGTTTTTGTAATTTGAATAATGATTATATCGGTTATGTAACTTCCATAACTATACTAACGTTCGCGCCCGGATCTGTTTATGTTTAATGCTTGACTAAAGACTATACTGGTAAGTTAAGTGACATGTCAAGTATTCGTTATTAGTGCAAAAGCGGTAGAGCCACACCGCGCCGTAGGGTGGGCCAGATCAAGGCTCCCTTAAGAATTCTGAAATTTTATCATAATTTAGGATTTTTTTAATTCCTATGAAGCTTCGATTTAACGCTCATAGTACGCCGTAGACAGCTTCGTCTATAGCATGAATTGGCTGGCTCGACCGGGTTAGTAACACTGTCTTGTTGAAAACTGACGTGAATCTTGTTGGAAGTTTGCTGGTGGTAGGATATTCATATCTGCCCGAATAGCGACCACCGTACACAGGGTGTAAAACCCGCCATAGTAGGATACGCAAGTGTGTCGCGTTCCGAAGTCAGCCAGTGTACATTCGGTTTTCGTAGAGGGTCTAGAGTAGGGGTACGATGTTTGGCCGTATTGCAGCCTTCTGAATACTCTGCTAGTGTCAACCCTCGACTGCTTCTTCACCTTCTTGCCGCGTGGCATGTGAAAAAGCTACACAACAGGCCGGCATGATTGTGTTGAGTAGCGAGCGATAGATTGTTTCTCGTTACTTGATACCCTAATTGGACGGCACTGCGGTTACCATCAGGTGCAATGTGATCACTTTCCGCGCCAGGATAAAAAAAGCAGATTGCATTTCATTTCGTTTTACGTAGAGTGAGATTTCCGGAGACTCAAATCTTCCTCCTACTTTCAATACTTATTCATTGCCTTTAAGGCCGGGAATATGATTCTTCTGATGTTAGTGCTCATGGGCGTTGGAGACCACTTTCCACCAGGTGACCCATTTGAACAATAGTCGACTTATGATATAGAATGGAAACACTATAAATGTTTAAGAAAGTAACGAATGTAAGTTATGTTAATATACAGTTGTCATAAAGATGCTGGATGCTATATTAAACTACTAGGAGCCCGCGGCTCCGCCCGCGTGGAGGTTATTTATGGCAAAAAAGTATACAAAGGAGTTGTCTCCTGAACTGACGCAGTTGTAGCGAGCGTCCTACTTCTCACGAGTTGTGCCCGAATCTTGAGAGAGCATGACTATTTTTTGAGACGTCCTTCCCCAGGATATAATCTATATCCTTGCCAAATTTCATTACGATCCATTCAGCCGTTCAGTCGTGTAACAAACAAACAGAGTTACTGCGGATTTGTTTTATTTTTATGGATTCCAAGTCGGGTAACCCTTGTATGACATATTTATAGTACTATTATTTAACTGTAGAAATGTAAGCAATTTTATCTTTTTTTATTACAATCTATCAATTACCTCAAATACCATAGATATAGTGGGAAAGGGATTGGATATTTATTTGTATAAGTCACAGCAGTGACATGCCATAGTTCATAATTTTAATCACGTCAATTGAGTGTGGCATTAATTATGAGTCGATTACAATGTGTAATCGTTTAGACTGTATTAAAATATTTGAACACTAAACGAGATATCTGTTTTATCATTCAATATTATGATAAAGGTTTGTTCAGTAGCTCTTTGGTTGTTCGTTAGGTACACATAATAGGGTAGTTGACTCGTTTTTTTTTATCTAATCAACAAGGTACATTACCTAAAACCTATTATCGAAAGAATTTTATAAATCCGAACTAAAATTAAGTAAATTAGACGCCCGCGCCGTTCTAATCTGCTGGAAGGGGTAATTGTCAAATGACAGTGAAATGATGCATGAATGTACCGTGACGTCACGGTACTCAGAATCGCCACTACTGTGCCGTTGTGCGAGGGAGATAGCGATATGTTCCCAATACGCAACCATTTTCGCTCATGCCTGTGAGTATTTGCTCATACCAATATTTAAAATAAATATTGTGACCTCATTTCTCAAGCAATTTTGATTCTGTTTTCACAAGAGTTTCTTTTGCGTATTATATTCGATTGCATATCAATTAATGTATAAAATTAAACACAGGAAACTACCCTATTCTATATGCATATATATTTTATATATTTCATAGTGGTAGAGCCACGCTGTAGACATATTTGTCTGCAGCATGAATGGGCCGGCTCGACCGGTGTAGTACCACTGTCTCGCAGAAAACCAACGTAAAGTGACAGTTTACTGTCGCGTTTCGTATGGTAAGTGAGATATCCGGAGGCCCAGATTCCCCCTTCCCTTCCCTAATCCCTATTCCTGTCCTTTAAGGCCGACAGCGCATACATGATACTTCGGTATTGTGGATGTTCATGGGCGGTGGAGATCACTTAACATCAGGTGACCCACATGCTCGTTTGTCGGATTATGCAATAAAAAAAAAATTATATGAATAAATCAATAGAGTGTGAGACCGATGTGGAAGTGTTCTATGTAATAGACACATGTAATTATATTTTGTTATAAAACTTGTTAATAAACTATAACAATCACAAAGGGTATAATTATACACAATAAACTGAACACGCTTTGTAACAATCGACTCAATCGGCAAGGTCGTAGATAATGAAGAACACAAGAATTTTGGCACAAATCATTACAACTTAGATTAGTATGTAGAAACTAGACATTAATTAACCTACTAATTAAAGGTGCTTATTTACACTACTTACTAGTACTTTTTATAACAATATACATGTTAAATATATTTCTTTTTTTATTTAATAAAGAGATGTGTAATGTCAATTTCATATGAAAAGATAGATGGTTCTTGGAGAATCATTAGAACAATCTACTAAATTTAATATTATCAACAAACATGTATACATGAGTAATAGTAAACAATGGTTGTTGTGGAGTTTGAAGTTTCTCTTACCTCCTGCCAGTATTCCAGTTCGAACTGTATAGTTGATATCCTTAAACGAAATGTTGAGAGAATCCTCAGTGATCGAAGACGAAGCGGACTGCGAGTCGGACTGTTCGCTAGCCATATTTGATATTTTCACTCACTTAGAACTTAAATACGCGTAGAGTTTCCATCGCGGAGCACAAAGGATGTAAACAATAGAGCGAGAACGCGCCCGCTGCAAGACGCCCGGGCGTGAACGCTGTGAAAGCCGGACTGCGTTAATCGCACGTTGTGCAGGCGAGTGACGAGTGCCGACGCCCGACAAGGCGACAACGACGTTCCGTGGCCGCCAACCCGGTTGCGATAATCGGGCCTTTTACCCCACCCCCAACGTAATTGTCAGGTCACAAAAAACACGGAATCTAGAAGGAGCGCAATCCCCCAGGATTGCAAAAGTGGTATGCTAATTTTAAAATACAGGACCTTATCAGGGCGCTTTAAAAACCCAGGACGCTGCTAAAAAACTATCCAGGACGTCCCAGGACACTCTAAAAACCTGGACATGTCCTGGGAAAACAAGACGGTTGGCAAATCTAGCATAGAACAAATGATTAAATTCAGTACAATAAATGTATATTTGACATTCGATTTTAGACAGCCTTCGTAGCGCAATGGGTGAGTCACTTGTGAAACTAGAGGCCGTGGGTTCGATCCTGTACTGAGAATGTTTGTACATACATACATACATATCCCATGGGGGTAGGCAGAGACTATTGAGTGCCACAAGCTACGATCCTGATACAGTTCTTTCGCCTCTTCCACATTCATACATCTTCTCATACATTTACGACGGTGGGAGGTACTTCTGATTTGCCTTTTTAGGAGAAGATCGTTTATCTGATTCGTAAACGTTCTCCTTGGGCGTCCTCTACCCACTCTTCCAGAATCTCTTCAGAACTCTTGAGAATGTTTGTGTGATCTCGAAATGTTTGTTTTAGGTCTGGGTGTTGTGAGACCGAAAATCATCAGTTCGTGATACCCACGACACAAGTCTCGTTATTGTGCGGTCGGGACTATGTGTGTGACTGTTATTTATTTATTAGTAGTGTAAAGGACTGGGCCGGCATGATTGTGTTGAGTAGCGGGGGATAGATTGTCTCTCGCTACTCCATACTCTAATCGCACGGGACTGCGCTTACCATCTGGTGCAGTGTGGTCACTTTGCTGTGCCAGGATAAAAAAAACAAATTATTCCGTTATGCGAAACAATGACTTTGTATAATGCTAAATTTAGAAAAATGACAGTATTTATTTGTTTGTAAGTGAAAGTAGCAATATAAGCAACATGGCGACAGTGGAACGGGTGGTTGATTTTTAGTGAGACAAACGAGCCAGTGGGTCACCTGATATTAAGTGATCTCCACCGCCCATGAACATCCATAATACCGAAAGTATCATGTATGCGCTGTCAGCCTTAAAGGACAGGAATAGGGATTAGGGAAGGGAAGGGGGAATCTGGGCCTCCGGATATCTCACTTACCATACGAAACGCGACAGTAAACTGTCACTTTACGTTGGTTTTCTGTGAGACAGTGGTACTATCCCGGTCGAGCCGGCCCATTCATGACAAATATGTCTACAGCGTGGCTCTACCACTTCAATTTAGACGTTGGTTAAATTTTTATACCATATTTGAAAATTATGTCAATTTTTAATTGTATTTTCTTTGTTCGATGAACATTATCATATGTATTTTAATTACTCTCAAAATTTAGCTGATAAGATATTACATGTGTAATACTGTGTTGCCATGATTAAATAGTTGCGAGTTGCAGCTGATTGTATTTATCGCAAGACAAATAGATCGACGGAGAAATAATTGTTCATTGCTGATAGGGCCCCGAATGCGTCTAGAGAAGTTGAAGTTACTCTAAGTTGTCTTTAACTCATATATTGTTGCGGAATATTGTATTTACTTCAATTTAACCTTATACAATGTATAGTATGTATTAGAGTGTAGTGCGTAAACATTGAAACCTCTATTTTTTTTGGTATTAAGTAAAGACACGAGTTTTAGAATTAGATTATAATACATTATGATGGTAATAGGATATTCATATCCGCCCGGTTAGCGACCACCGTACACAGGGTGTAAAACCCGCCAGAGTGGCACACGCAAGTGTGTCGCGTTCCAGGATCAGTCAGTGTACATCCCGAAACACAATTGGACCCAGTAGGTGGCGCTACTGTCGGTATGCCACCAAATTTGATTTGCTGGGATTTGTGGGAGAAATGCCAAAGATTGTGATCTTTAATATATCATATTTAAAGAGGCGCTACTTTTCCGCGCAGGACGACGTCTATCGGGCCCGCTGGGAACATTATAAATGCAAATGTTTGGATGGATGTATGTTTGTAGCTCAGTCACGCTAGAACTACTGAACGGCTGAACGGGTCTGGTTGAAATGTAGTCTGGAATAGCACATAGGCTACTTACTTATAATTTCGAGAAAATGTATGATTCCTATGAAATAGCATAACAATTGAATCTTACAGGAACCGTGTATTTAAAAGGATTTTCGTAATATTTTCTGAAATAGAGTTTTAGCGCATTTGACAGCCTCCGTGGCGCAGTTGGTGAATAGCCGGCTGTGAAACGAGAGGCCGTGGGTTCGATTCCCACACCAGGACAAATGCTTGTGTGACAGACAGATATTTGTGTCCGGGGTCTGGGTGTTGTGAGACCGAAAAGTCTCTCGTAGTCCCTGATAACCAACAACACAAGACTCGTATCTTAGTGTGGGGTTGGGGCTATGTGTGTGACTGTTGGGTGTTATTTATATTTATATTTCATCAAGAAGGCTTGACCAATTTCATCATCATCATCATGTTAGCCGAAGGACGTCCACTGCTGGACATAGGCCTCCCCCAAAGAGTGCCACAATGACCGGTCCTGCGCCACCCGCATCCAGCGGACTCCTGCGACCTTTACCAGGTCATCCGTCCACCTTGTGGGGGGTCTTACCACGCTGCGCCTTCCGGTACGTGGTCGCCATTCCAGAACTTTTCCGCCCCAACGGCCATCGGTTCTACGCGCAATGTGCCCCGCCCACTGCCACTTAAGTTTAGCGATTCGGAGGGCTATATCGGTTACTTTGGTTCTTCTGCGGATGGCCTCATTTCTGATGCGATCACGCAGAGAGACTCCCAGCATAGCCCTCTCCATTGCCCTTTGGGTGACTTTGAGCCTTCATAACCCTTTCGCACCTGCGATTTTCGTTCGTTTGATTTGAAATAAAAACTATCATATTTTGGCAAAGAAGTAGTAACTTTTATGTAAAAAATAGTTAAAAAAATCCAGCTTATACCAGGACTTTGGAAAGTCTATAGCACGATCGTGAGTTCTAGGGCTGACTTCTACCAACTCACGATCGTGAGTTTATAAGTTTTAGTGATATTTTATTGCAATGATGGTATCAGCTTGCCTGAAAATTATTTGTAATGAAATAAAACGCATCTGGCTATTATAAAAGACTCATTTAATTATTGTCGATATAATAGTTTAGGTACAAAATCACAGTCTTTTGTTTTCATTGTAATACTAATGCTCTTTCAGCAGACAACTTAGATATTAAAAGAAAGGAACCAAAATTCAAATATTTTTACGAAATAAACAACATAAGATAAACTTATGTATCTTAAGAAACAATAACTTAACAAAAAAACATAGAAATGAACTCAAAAACCTTTCTGGCTATACAAAAATAACAACAAACCCTATACTTAAAATAATGTTTGTAATATATTTCTAAATCACAGTCTTAAGTTATACTAGCTTAGTTAGACTAGCTTCTTTGGTGATACAAAAAAAAACAGTCTTTATCACGACTCAAGCACAAGTAAACATCGCATTTACGGCACCTAACTTTAGATCGAGATGAACAAATCTCTGAGCGACATTTGCGTGGAGCTTTCAATTCGTCAAATAACGGAAAATGTTCATATCCATCAAACCTCTTTCCCACAGACGTCTGATTAGCGGGTTTGTATCTGCCCAAACTTTCTGCCCGCGTTTCAAGTAATGGGGATAAGTCGCGCCGATCTCTGTCAGGAGTGCAGATGAGAGTCTCAGCTACTTCAAATCTGAATGAAAGGAGATCTTGAATTCGATTTTTTGGAATGCCTTTAGCCAATGAGTCAGATCTGTAGAGACGCCACGAATTTACCATAGCGAGGTCTATAAAGTCGCTCCCGAAATGGGTGGAGAGTCGGAATCCACGATGTGCAAACTGTTTCTTAAAGTAGTCAGTCTATCTCTTGTCATTGCAGAAACAATCATGTCAACTTTAATACTTCTGCGCCAGTACATTGCAATCCTGGGATATGAAAGTATACCCATCAGTAGATGGATGCCAATCAGTTTTTTTATTTCCTGCTTGGTGGTATTTAAAACTCGCCCAGTTTTTCTTAAATAATACAAGTGTGTACACAATGCCAAGCGCTCGTAAAAATCATCATTATAATAATCATTATAATATTCCACCGGCGATCTTATTTCATTAGGTTTTGGATGACCTGGAAAGTGATGTGATTTATCGACGTAATCAGTTTTCTTCCATAATCTTTGGCACGCAGGCAATTTCACTTTAAGTTTTGATTTTTTTGCTACTTTCGAACAAGACCGAGATGGGCCTGCTTCACTATCATCCATGTTTTTAGACGTAGACTTCCTTTTAGACACTTTATCTTTGTTACTTTTTGATTGCCCAGCTGCCACAGATGGACGAGGTGGAGAGGAGAGCTCAACTTCAACTTCTTTATCATTTTGCATCTGCGGTGGAATAAATTCTTCGTCGTCGTCTTCGAATTCCAAATCAGAACAGTTACCATCGTTGAGGATGCCCAAGATGAGGTCGTTGTTCAATTGCATGCCTGTAGTAAAGAAATAAATCGAAAAATAACTTAAACACGAATGAACTCACGATAGTGCGTAGGTAAAATTGCAACCCAGGTATCACGACAGTGAGCTTACAATTTTGTCGTAAATTAAGTCAGTAATTACTAGAAATATAGACGAAACTTGTAATTATTCAGATGTGCCATACACTTAATAATGTTATACAATCAAAATATCAATGATTTCTAAGAAAATTATCAAAAAAAATAATATTACTTACGACGTCCAGTGACGGGGTCAAGAAACGCAGCCATCTTACCGGTGTGTTTGCGGCTACTGATCGCGCTAGCCGCCAAAACCGTTTCCTATTGGCTAGATCAATGAGCGCACGATCAAGCGATGTCGGTTTGACGCGGAAAAACGAATTACGCGCGAACTTATAATTTTTCAAAGCAAGAACTCACGATCGTTTCATTCGGGTGCGAAAGGGTTATGAGGCCCAAAGTAAGGGACCACGTTTACTCAATTACCAATGACCAATTTACTCAGTAACGAAAAATAATCACAATTTTTTTTTTAATAGAAACAAAATGCCTCGACTGCCTCGGTGGCGCAGGTGTAATTGCGCATGCGTTACGATTGCTGTGCTGAGGTCTCGGGTTCGATCCCCGGGTCGGGTAAAGTGATATTGGGTTTTTCTATCTAGAAATTCTCAGTATTAGCCCGGAGTCTGGTATTGTGCCCGATGTGGCGATAGGCTCGCCCCCTATCACATCATGGGACCGAAATTCGGCGAAAAGTGGGTGTACTGGTTACACCTCTGCCTACCCCTTCGGGGATTACAGGCGTGAGTGTATATGTATGTATGTATATGTATGTAGAAACAAAATTAAACATTTTATTTACTGTATTGACCCACACTGTGACATGCCGAACGAACTCGTCTTTGTTTATTGTAACCAGCGATCTATATGTACTATGTACTAGATGCGGCGACCAGAACAATCATGTTCCACCGAGTTGCGGTGTAACTACCGCATCGACGTTAGTTTGCATCATGCCACCTAAGTATGCACACCACATTGCACCTTTCAGTGTCTAGTTAATTTTAGTTATTTGTAGCGACATTCCCGAACAAATTTGCCTTAAATTGATTTACAGTGAAACTGTTAATAGTATATACGGTAAATAAGACAATTTCATAACGTTTAGAAAGTAATATCAATAAATATTAATTAATTTCAATTCTGAATACGGGAAGTCTATATTTCACAACAAAATTCATTATATAGTTTGTCCCGTTTTGGCGCGTGGAAAGTCCCGTTCGAGAAAAAATGACGGAGTTATCACGCTTTTACCAAATAGTTCTTAGTAAAATGAATAGATGACAATAGTGGGCGGACAAGGTATTTGGAACATATTGTTTCAGCGACAGCTCGTGTCTATCGTTAGAATACGGTAGAATATAAGTCAATGATTGTAGCAAACATAAAGTCGGTGTCGCTCGTTTAGAGTTTGATTTTGCGGGTTATCATAGATTAAATCACAACTTTGTCAATCGTTCGTTAAATTTGTATGTAGTAAGAGACAAATATTAATCTTTGTCTTATGCTTTATTTGTCGAAGCACTTACATTTTTTTACTGTATTAACTGATTTCTCATCTAAGTGAAATGTAAATTTCTTTTAGAGAAAACAAATCATCTTTAACCACAAATTAAATATTTTGGAGAATCCCACGAAGTTGCCGACAGGAGCTAGTTTATGATAGTTGATCTAGTTATTTGCTTTCCAGGGATTAAATAAATAAAAGAATCGAACTTCAAACATATAGTCAATAATTTATTTTTATAACTAGAAGCTTAAATGCTAAATTAAAAAGTCCACAATTGTAAGAAAAATTCTAATTTGACGTACATCGAGATAACACAAAAATTCTGCCAGATACTCGTATAACTTTATAAATATGTCTAACAGATGTTTAATATAACAGACATAATGAAACAAAACATTGCAGTAGTATCAATATTGGTATTGGTATTACTTAAAAAAAGGATATTACAGAAACATTTTAAAGAAAGGTTGTGTACAATCAAATCTTAAGAAATATCTAATAAACAATTTAATTTATACGTTTTACTTCTTAGCGTTTTAAAATAATACTTAGATAATTCAAAATATATTTCACAAGTCATGAATGAACTCACCGATTGCTTACACTGGAATATTTATAAATGACTTTGTTTATTTGTGTAATTTCGTTCAAACATTATAAGCTAAGGCGTGTCGTGTATTCGAGATATTTGGTATTATAATAGGGTAGTTTCCTGTGTTTAATTTTGTACATTATTCTCTACGCAATCGAATATAGTACGAAAATAGAATCCAAATTGCACGAAAAATGAGGTCAAAATATTTATTTAAAATATTGGTATGAGCAAATACGCACAGGCATAAGCGAAAACGGTGGCGTATTGGGAACATATCGCTATCTCCCTCGCACAACGGTAGAGTACAGGCGATTCAAAGTACCGTGAAGTCATGGTATCAGATATGCATCCTTGTACTGTTATTTGACAACTACTCCTTCCAGCAGATTTGAGTGGCGTCTAATTTACTTATTTTTGTTCGGATTCATAAAATTCTTTCGATAATAGGTTTTAGGTAATGTAACTTGTTGATTAAATTAATAAAAAAAAGTCGAGTCAACTACCCTATTGTCTCTCGCATGCATTGCAACATAACATGTTGCTCTAAACATTGTTATAGATTACAAAATCGCTAAGGTGTCATTCGCTCAACTCTGACATAGCTCACTTGTTTCGCGACAAGCAACGCCATCTATGCCTGACCAGGTGTAATGTCAGCAAGAGGGTTGTTTGGACAAGGGACAATTCATATAATTACACTTAAGTGAAACGGAAGTACTTTAAACATAAGTAAAATTGCCCCATTCTGCTTCAATAAATCTAATATATCGCTCAGCATATTATCGGATATAGACATGCGCACTTGTATTTTGCAATATAACATAATTTTTAACTTGGGCATTAACGATACGATGTATACAGTGAGCATCTAATGAGCAGTGCCCCTAGTGTCGGTTTTACAAAATATTTTCGTACCACCCACATATGAAATTAAATTTTCTGCTATGAAGATTTTATTGTGAACATACGGTTATATAAACTTTAATTATTGATTAAATTAATAATGTAAAAAGTAGAAATATAAAACAAGGTAATTTATGATAATATTATCGACATGCCTTTGGATTTATACTTTAGCTATACGTTCACTCAAATCTCTAAATGCAAGTTAACTTTCATACTGTTTTCCACAACTTAGCTTAGAGTGTAGACAAATAAACGAATATAGATATATATTAGTTTTAAACAGTCAATCGAGACAAAGCAAAACAAAATTAGACAATAATATCTATAACATTTTTATGAATAATACTTTTATGATAATCATCTAACTAATAAACCTTCAGCTATAGAAATGTCATCATACCTTAATCTTATCACCGAATCAGGTATGTATGGTGTAAGTAGTTATTTTATCATTCCACACCATGCAGATATAGATAGTGGTAACCAGCTGTAACTTATTAGTGTTTGTTTTATGACATTATAATCATTGGTTTTTAATTTTAACAAATTGATATTGCTTTGCATTTAGTAATTATATATAAATATATATTTAGGTTTTCAGTCAGAATGCGTAATAATAGATTTGTAATAATAATTAAAAATGTGGTTTTTGCGTCAATTTATTTATTTATTTAAAAGCCTTGTTCCAGTGAGAATGCGTGCAGAATATCTGAACATTATAATTATTATTATAAATAATGATAATAATATGGTCGTACATGATAATGTCATAAATTAAGAAACTAGTTCATTATCAGGAAAATAAGTCGCTAAACTACACAAAATTACTTATCAAATGTAGTGGAAGAGAAGACAGTTATGAAATAAAGAAGATTCTATTACCCGTCACAATTAACCTATTATTCAGTCTACATACATAATAACATCATAATATGAAATTAAATAATATTTTCGTAGCATTATATTAAAAACGCCTTCTAAATTACCTTTATGTTATTATTACTCAAAGTCGAACATTTTATACGTTTACATCAAAGAAATATTTGAGATTTTATATTTTAGAATATGTAGGTATTTTTAAGATTTTACGACAAATATTAACAGACATATGGTGCTAAAAGTACCCAATTCGATTAACTGAAGAAACTTTATCTCGAAAGGCAAAACGCGACTTGGTTTTAAATATCAAGTCATTTAATTAAATTAACATCTTTTAAAAAGATAAGTGATTCTGGGGAACAATAATATAGGTAAATTATATAAAAATAATTAACAGAACGCCATCTAGTAGTGGTTTCCGGCAAATATCACACAAAATATTTAATGGCTTGTTTGTCAAATGTCAAATAGCGCCTATTTTAAAAGTTATAGTAATCGAGCTACTAGACTGTTTTTAAAATTTATTTAATAGGCGTGATACTAATTTCAGGCAAATTTTTGTAAAAATCTATTCACCTTTTTAGTTATGTTATATTTTACAGCTTTGGATACCCAGTCTTTTGAAATTTACTCATCTTTTGTTCAGACGGTACCACAACGCAGTGCAAGTAAGAAGGTGCATTAGCACCGTAGTCAATAGTACCAGCGCCATGTTACCGCCTACGTCTACATTCTCCATGTCCATTTCAATGAGGAATGTCTTTGGTGTTGTGTAGTGACAGTATACTGAAACAAAAAAAAACTTATTTAATATACATAGGTGTACATAGGCGTATTGTTTAAATTTGGAACTTGAGAAATTGGGTCAATTAAAGATTAATTCGTTAGTCGGCGTCCTTTAAGGTTTAAGGGTTCGCCAGTTTTTTTTCTATCCTGGCACTGCAAAGTGACCACACTGCAACTGATGGTAAGCGTAGTGCCGTCCAATTAGAGTATCGAGTAGCGAAAGACAATCTATCTCCCGCTACTCAACACAATCACGCCGGCCTGCTTCTTCACACTACGCCATGGGGAAGAAGGTGAAGAAGCGGTCGAGGGTCTAGGTGTCAGAGTACTCAGAAAGCGGGTAAACGGCCAAACATCGTACCCCAACTCTAGTCTCCCGACAAAAACCGAATGTACACTGGCTGATCCCGAAACGCGACACACTTGCGTGTGCCACTATGGCGGGTTTTACACCCTGTGTACGGTGGTCGCTATCCGGGTGGATACGAATATCCTACCTCCAGGAAAAATCTTACTACATCACATTCTCACGCTGCAGAATATAACTTCAATATTTTTTTGAAACCCCGATTAAATGAGCACATTCATATTTATATACAGAATTGCCTCAGGTTTAACTACTACTTATTAAGATATATTAAAACATCTGATTTCTTTAATTAAATAATTACTTCAAGAAAATGTTTATTTTCTTAGCATTCAAAGGAAAACGAGCTAATGATATAAAGAAGTTAATGGGATAATCTGAAATAGTTAATCAGAGCATTCCATATAAAAAAGACGGTACAGCATGAAGTGAGACAGCCTTGGGCATGCGGAGTAACATAGGATTGTTATTCTTAAGGTATCGCTTATACTGGTAAGATTTATCCTACGTACATGGGATGCTTATTATTATTTATTATTTATTTGGAAAACCAACAGCTGTTTCAACACTTTCACAGATACATAATATTAGACAGAAAGCTAATGACAAAATGACAATTAATTCTGAAGACATTAGTAATGCTGGTAAAATCATGATTGTCTTAATACGCAGCACTAGAAATTTGAATGCGGCTTCACACGCGTAAGTAAATTTAATAATAATCAATACTAGTATTAAACTCAAAAGTACTTACTTTTAGAGCAATTGATCCTAGTTCTATTAAAGCCGTAGACTGAATGCACCGCAACGTGGAAGCCAGCTCGGAAGTAAGATATATGGTGGAGCCAGCGGAAAGCATACGGTGTGTCGGAGAGGGCCAGGCAGAAACCGAATACTGAGAACAGACACGCTAGCACTGGTCCGACGAACACCGCAATCTGGAATTAATAATAATCATACAGTTAACTGTCACATATAGTCAATATAGTCTTGACCCCTATACTAGGATAAACCAGCATCGTATCAAGAACAACGAGCGATTACGGACCCACAACACCCAGCCCGAAACAAAGATCTATCTGTCACACAAACATTTGTCTCGGTGCGGGAATCGAACCCGCGGCCTCTCGTTTTACAGCCGGCTACCTGTCTGCTCCGTCTGCTGTTAAAAGTCTGGAATTTAAAAATAAGGCCAGTAAACGAGCAATTACGTTACTATATGACAATTGATCTACCACGAATCTAACGAAACACAACGGTATAAGGACCATTTCATATCGATTTTTGGTGAAAAATATACTATAACTACTCCGATCAGAACGGCATATTCATGTGGTAGATAAGGATGATCACAGTGTGTCTCTTAAATTTACATATAATAATAATAATACTAGCCCTGTATTAAACATTGTCCCACTGCTGGGCACGGGCCTCCTCTACTAATGAGAGGATACTTAAATTTACATGGTTCAGCGTAATGACAGAGTAAAATAGTTATTTCCGATTTTTGACTGGATTTTATTTATACAACCAAATGAGACTACATTGATCCATACGGTCTACTGTTAGCCGTTAAAATTTTAAAGTTAGTTTCGATGCGTTCCAGTTAATGTTGTGGGGATTAGACAGTGACATCAAACATATTTCAAAGGATTGATTGTACTTTCAAGATGAATTAGAACTACGTATGCGTATAAAAAATGTAATAAGAATAATAAGTTCCATCGCCTTTGTCTGTCGCTTCATTAGCACACGAGTGAGATCCTGGATTTAATTATTAGGTTGACAATTACAATCATTGTGGGAGTTTTTCGATGCGAATGACATGAGTTACCCAGGATCTAAATTTATTCCCGACAGACTTGCCACCTAGTACATATGATAGATCCGCAAAAGGCTCGTAGATTTTATTTTAAACAAGATATATCAAAACTGTGTAGATCCCAGTACCTAAAGCTTATTCTAATAATTAAAATCTCCAATTTGTTCGTTGTAAACTGCGAACGAATTAGCAGAACGGAACAAAGAAAGTGAAAGTGGTTTGAACTACGCGCTAAAGGAAAGTGTGCACGCAATATTACCTTGGTGGGTGTGGTTGAGCCGATGAAATAGCCCCATGCTTGCGCGCAGAGTGAGGTTGCCACGACAGTAGCTAGGAACAGCGTTGCTCGGGTCGGCTCCAACGGATTATCAGTCAACCAGTATGACAGCACTACGTATGATACGCATGAGAGCATCTAAAAATAATAATAATAAATAACACCCAACAGTCACACACATAGCCCTGACCCCACACTAAGATACGAGTCTTGTGTTGTGGGTATCAGGGATTACGAGAGACTTTCGGTCTCACAACACCCAGACCCCGGATACAAATATCTGTCTGTCACATAAACATTTGTCCCGGTGTGGGAATCGAGCCCACGGCCTCTCGTTTCACAGCTGGCTACTCGCCAACTGCGCCATGGAGGCTGTCAAAATGTTACATTACATTTAAATAACAAACATTGATTAAATATTTGTGGTATCTATATATAAACACAAACATTGATTCTACCTAGGCTTAATGTATGTACCCGATGTCATGAATAAACATTTTGAATTTGAACATATTATGTTCGTTATTGACTTTGAAACTACACAATCGATTTCTATGAAATGTTGTGTATATGTGTGGTTGGGTCCAACTTAAAATATAGGATAGTTTTAGATAGGATCTAAAGTTCTTATTTTCTTCAACGAAAATTCGGTCTCACTAGTCGACAATATTTTTTAACTGGGATCAGATTATAATAGTTTGTGCTATCAAATTTGCCTCAGTAGGAGATCTGATATGTAAAATACTTTACGCGTATAATTTAATTGGATATATATCGACAATATTATTGAACAAATCGTCATTAGAAATTTACAACTCTTAGAGCGTTCTATCAGATGAATAAAATAAATAAATGGTAATTTAAACAAAACTAGTACGAATCTAGTAAAAAGACCTAATTATATTGAATAGTGAATATGTGGAATGCGATACTTGAAGCAGAAGGAGTTTTCCAAAATCAATTTTTCATTAATATTTACTGTATAGATGTTTATATTATTTGTGTAGATTTTTTTTATATTTTATTTCCTGATTAGTCTGAATATACAACGTAAGCTATTTATTGTCTTGGCCCATAGCGCTATGCGATTTAATAGACATAATTAATAAGAATATTCTAATTATAGAGTCGTGCGCAATGTATGTTTCAATCATACATTATTTATTCTAATTAGTGTTATATGTATTATATAAGGACACAATTTTACATAATAATCCAACACATTGATATTTCCGATGTTTTTAATTTATTATCGATTGAATATATTTGAGTCGACAATCGGGATCGCTACACTAGCCACAAAGAATTTCTTATTTTATAAACTACTAGCTTTTTCCCGCAGCTCCGTCCGCGTGGTAGTTATTATGAAAGAAAAGGCATAAAATCAATGGATCCATTTTAAGCTATTACATGTTTCTATATTTTGCTATCCCACAGGAACCGTGCATTTTTCCGGGATAAAAAGTAGCCTATGTCTTTCTCTGATCTCTAAACTATCACTATGCAAAAAATCATGTCGATCCTTGCACTGTGAAGAATAACAAACTATCACTGAAAGTAACCTGTGTGCTATTCGAGACTATAATCTATCTCTGTGCCAAATTTCAACCAGATCCGTCCAGTCGTTCTGGCGTGATTCAGTAACAAACATAGACACATTCATATTTATAATATTAATAGGATAAGATTATTTAAATATATTATCTCACCTGGAATGGCAACTCTACTGCCAATATAGAGACGATGTACGGGCCTAGGTTATACCACCGATTGAAGTACTCCCCTCTCAGTATATTCATTTCCAATGGAACTGAAATAAAAAATATTAAATTGATTTGTTTTCAAGTTTAGCCTTGAGATAAAAAATTGTATTTGTGTTTTTGACATACCTATGTTATTAAACCTTTTTCAGTAATTTAAAATATGAGGGCCTTAAGAACTGTCTTGATTGAATCATTGTGGCGATTAGCGTGCACAAATACAGTCAGTTTCTATATATATATATATATATATATATATATATATATACCTAGTCAGGTCATAAATTCTGTCACATGTTTAATATAAAATAATTGAAACAAGTTTATTCATTATGTAACCATTTATATACCAAAATGAACTTAACAAAACATAGATTCTTATGACACTAAAGTTTATTTAAAATGACCTCCGTGATTATGAATACAGGCCTTCAATCTGCGCGGCCAGTTGTCTATCGCAGCACGAACGAGGTCCATGTCAATATCGGCGGCTGCCTTAATCAAGGATGTCTTGAGTGACTCCAAATTGGGATGAGGCTTTGAGCACGCCTTTTCCTCCAAGTGTTGCCATATCTTGTAATCTAACGGATTCAAATCTGGACTGGAGGAGGGCCAGTCTTCGTGCCGGATGAAGTCGATTTCACGCGCCGCCAGCCAGTCTTGTGTGCTCTTCGCTCTATGAGCTGGCGCCGAATCTTGTTGGAATACCCAGTGCCTGTTATTGAACATGGTATGAGAAACAGGTTCCACAAGGTTCGTCAGGACTGTATTTTGATACACAACTGCATTCGTTTTTACACCTTTCTCACATAAATGTACCTCTGTTAAGCCCCAATAAGAAACTCCCAACCATACCATGAGCGAGGATGGAAAATGACCTCGTTGGACACGCGGAATACGGTTGCTCGCTTCTTCACTACTGTGTGCGTACACCTTATCATTTTGTTTGTTGTAGCTCTCTTCTACGGTAAAAATTTTTCCACCTGAAAAAAGAATTTCCCGATATTTTTTTCCCGCGTACCGCTTCAACAAAGCGCGGCATCTCTTCAGTCTCAGGTCCATTAGACGAGCATTCAAACGATGTCCTGTTTTTCTTCGATATGCCCGAAGCCCTAAGTCTTCATTTAACACCCTTTTCACCGTGGTTCTGCTTAACCCCATCTGAAGGGCCAACAGTTTCTGCTTACGTTTGGGATTTCTTTGAATTCGCGCCTTCACAGCTTTTATCACTGCTGGAGTCCTAACAGACCGAGGGCGACCACTTCTTGACCTGTCATCTACACTAGAGTCTTCATTGTATCGTTTGATGTTACGATAAACGAATCTTTTGGTTATATTCAAATTTTTCAGTATGTCAAAAATTTGAATTGGCGCGTAACCGCAACGATGCAACGCAATTACTGCAACACGGTCTTCTTTAAGCGTCTACTCCATATTTAAAAATGAGTAAAATTCTAAAAAGTATACATTTTTATTTTCATGAACAATTTGAAATTCGAATTCAATAAACTTTTTTGGGGCCAGCATTCTAAAATAAAAGTTTTTACTGTGTGACAATACTTATGACCTGACTGTGTATATATATATATATATATATATATATATATATATATATATATATATATATATATATATATATATATATATATATATATATATATATATTATATATATATATATATTAAATATATATATGAAACACGAATAATGTTTCTATGTCTGCTATGGAAGCGACTGGACTGTTTTTTTACGAAATTATCTGCCAATCTGCAGTTTAGCCCAGAGAATGCTCCAGTGAAGTTTGGTAGCGATCCGATAGGTGGCGCTGCTGTCAATATCGGAATTCCTTATTTTTTCAACAAAAAAAAAGAACCACAGAGAAGGCGGTTTATGGCAGGACATCATCTGCCCAGGACCACTTGTAGTAAATATAGATATATAACTATGTGTAATAAAATGGTAAGCAGATACATATAGATATGGATATTTATCAGTTTACATTAAAATCGTAAACATATTGTTTTGTTGCATGCTAATCTCCACAGTGACTGACCCAATTTGGACATTTTTTTTTTTTTTTTTTTTTTTTTTATTTATTGAGAAAACCAACAGCTGTCTTAACAATATATAAAGTACAGTTCATTTTTAACAATACATAAGCCATTTATAGGTTTACCTAGATTAACAATATATTTTACAATAAAATAAGCTAGTCGGAAGGACACACTAGATTTGATAGGCGAGTACAACAAAACATGTGCGTGTACGAGTGTGTGTGTGTGTGTGTGGTGTGTGTGTGTGTGTGTGTGTGCGTGCGCGTTTGTGCGATTGGGTGTGCGCAGAACTTATTTGCCTGTTAGCCGATTATAACGAATTTATAAATTATTGTGTTCGAGGTTATTAAATAATTTTTCCATTATTCGTTTTCTAAAAGTTGGTTTACTGTTGTAAAATAAATCTGCGTCTAAATCTGAGAAGATACGATTATATGCTGAACATGTTCTATTTAAGGGCGAATTATATGCATATTTGGTATGACTTGACTCCATGGAAAATAATTTAGTTTGCCTAGTACGATATGAAGGGGTTGAAAAGTTTATTTGTGCAAGTATGAATGAGTTATCGATAGGACCGTTGAGGATATCGTAGAGTATCATTTGATCCAACAGTATTCTGCGATCTTTCAATGGCAGATATTTATAGTGTACACACCTATCTTTATATGTTTCGTGCCGCGTTTTAGTTTTGAAGTCTAAGAATTTAAGGTATTTCTTCTGTAGTCTTTCTATTTTATCTATATATACTTGATGCTGTGGAGACCACAAAAAACTGCCATATTCTAAAATGATCCGTACATAAGAATTATACAGGAGATTTATACATTCTATATTATTAAATGGTTGGCACGTCCGCAATACAAAACCTAGGTTTTTATACGCTTTATTTACAATGTGGTCAATATGAGTACTAAAGCTAAGTTTTGGATCCAGTAAAATGCCTAAGTCCCTTATAACTTCTACTCTTTCAATATTAATACCATTTATGTTATATGTAAAAATAATTGGTTTAGTTTTACGTGTGAAAGTTATAGTCTGACATTTTTTTACATTTACCGTGATACGATTCAGTTTATAATATGATGATAATCTATTTAGATCACTTTGTAGACTATAACAGTCGTGTATATCATTAATCTTGAGAAACACTTTTTTGTCATCTGCATACAGCACGTGTGACGAGTGTTTAAAACATGTGTAAATATCGTAAAGGTAGGCATTATAAAATAGAGGCCCTAAATGGGATCCCTGGGGAACTCCCGATGTGATATGTATAAAATTCGAACGATATCCGCCCAAAACCACAGCCTGACAACGATTTCTCAGATAAGACTCAATCCATCTCAAAAGATCTCCATGGATACCAAGCATTTCAAGTTTTCGAAGTAGGATGACATGGTCCACACGATCAAAAGCCTTTTCAAAATCAGTGTAGACCACATCCACCTGGCCGCCACCATCCATATTGTGGATAGTTTCCGTGATAAACTGTGTCAAGTTACTGACCGTTGACCTCCTCTTAAAAAACCCATGCTGTGTCTCAGGAATACCATGATTTATAATTGGATAAATACAATTGTATATAATTTTTTCAAAAACTTTAGGGAATACATTTAGTATAGAGACTGGTCTGTAATTCTCCACTTTGACCCGTGAGCCTTTTTTAAAGATAGGAACTATGTACGCCTCTTTCCATTTGTTTGGAAAATAGCCTTCACTAAGTGAACGATTAAATATAATAAATAACGGATCAGCCAAAGAGTCAGCACACTTCATGATTAAAAGAGGAGGTATTTTGTCACTACCTGGTCCCTTCATGGCATCTAACTGTTTTAAGGCCTTTAAGATCTCTTCCTTGGATAGTTGGTGGCGATAAATATCCAGGTTATTACTCCCTGTTGGTGCTGGTAAATTGACATCAAAATATGACGGTGCGGGTAAAGAGAATACACTTTTAAAAAAGACATTGAAGGCCTCTGCTATTGCAGGGCCATCGTGGTACATGTTGTTTTCATATAATATTTTAGTAGGGTAAGTAGATTTATTATTACGTTTTGATTTAATATACGTCCAAAAGTATTTTAGATTATGTATAATAGTGCGTTGAGTTGTGTCTATATATCTATTGTAACAATCGTCATGATAAGCAGATGCCCGCGCTCGCAATAAGGAGAATGTCCTATAGTCTGCTTGATTACGAAACTTTTTCCAAATTTTGTGTGCCTTGTTCTTCTCGTTTATCATTCTAATCAGTGCTCTGTTATACCAAGGAGGTCTATTTTTTGCATGTGTAGCCACCAGTGGTGTATTTTTAGATATAATGAGGTTTAACTGTGTATAAAAAAAGTCCAAGGCTTCATCGATATTTCCAGAATATAGCTGAGATCTCCAGTCAATACTTTTGAGATCGTTATTTATTGTGTCGAAATTAGCACGATTGAAGTTATATTTTATTACAGGTATAAACTTGAGTGGAGAAATGTTTGTAGTAATATCGAATGTAAGAGGAGGATGGAAAATATCAACAGTCGTCAAGGGAGCATCAGATTGATTCACTCCTATGTCAATATTAGAAAATATTAAGTCTAATGTGTTGTTACAGCTATTTCTGATGTAAGAATATTGGTGTAGCCCATGTAAGGCTAACTCATTTATCAGACTTTCCCCAGCATTTTGAAGTGCTAAAGAGCCTTGTTTAAGATGAATAGGCCCTAGTGGACTCCAATTAATATTAAATAAGTTAAAATCACCAGCAATTATATAATACTCATCCGGAATAATAACATTAGACACCGAGTTTACGAAACAGTTAATATCACGGGCATGCGTATCGTCTGTGCGATTATATTTTGTTGATTTACCTGGTATATAGGCCGCCACGACATGAAGACAGGGATCGGCTCGGTGCATAGTGTGCATACGCATACTACTTACGTGTGTGGGTATCTGTCCGACGTGGGGGCTACTCACTCGACCCGATACCGTTATGCATAGTGTCTCGATCGCAGCGCTGGGCATAAGCCATGCGTCATTTATGAATGAGCACAATGTGCGACGAATTATTATTGCCACGCCTCCGCCCGAACACTTGCCTGTCTCCTGTAATATACGATCCCGACGGTAAACTATATATCGATTATCGCAAAATTCGCCGTCAAAAATACTTTCGTGAAACCAAGTTTCCGTTAGGATGATAATATCATAGTCGTTATTAAGAATTTCTAAGTACAAGTTACCAAGTTTCGTGCGTAATCCCCGTGCATTTTGGTAGTATACAGATAAAGTTGTTATATCGAATTGTTGTATACGTTATAAGCTCGCCATAATAATACTACCTTTGTGTAATTACGATATAGAAATGTGGAACTTTTCAATAAATTATCAAATAATTTCTGAATGCACTCAACGGAAATATTATTAATTTGAAAGTATGACTTGTCACAGGATAAATATAATAATGTAAAGTATGATTTAATGTTTACCTTGACGGAATAATTACTTTGTGGTGGGTAGGTGAGAAGATGATATTGTAACTCGGTAGTAAATGTTACTGCTCGATAATGAGAAAGCATAATATCTGTAAATGTTTTGTAAGTGTATGTGAATATGTAAGTAGCGTGATTTGTTGTGGATGTGTGAATGGGAGTGTATAAGTTATAAAATTGTAGAATAATAAAAACTTTACCTTGACAAATGTCGTTATATATCAATACAGCAAATAGTTTGTACGTACTCATCCTTATAGTAATATAGAATACAAAATTAAGTGAGTAATGTAAACACACAACGTTAATCACTTTAGTTTTTTCAATTTCAATTCTGAATCGATAAGTATGTGGGGTGATGTATCGTTTCGACGCAAATAAATCTTGCAGTTTTTTAGCCACACATATTTGTAACCAAGCTCAGGGGCCTTCACTCGACACATTTTATATAATTTTTTGTTATCGGGCGTGAGGTGTTCGTTCACGAATATCTTCTTAGGATCACCTCCATATCCAATATCAGCAGTGGTGATACCTCGACATTTTCTTACACTGGAGACAAGGTTGTCCTTTGAAATACGAGACTTCATTTTAACTATAATATTACGGGGTCTTCCTTTATCAGGGTTCATGGCTTGTACTCTCGTGCTACTTTCTATATCATGGATATCCATCACGACACCCACTTTCTCTGCGATTCGTAGGACAATGTTACTTATATTTTCGTTTTTACTTTCGGGTATACCAACAAGTTCTACGTTTAACTGGCGTGCCCATTGTTGGTGTTTATTATTTTCGAGAGTAAGCTTATCAATAACCGTGTTCAACATTGCAATTTGGGATATGTGACTCTTAAGCGTATCCTCAGTCACACTGGCCTGTTTTTGAAGAATTTCAATATTGTTAGATGAGAACTCGACCGAGGATTGCAAAGCTGTAAGTGTGCACGTGGCATTCTGGTGAGAAGTAAGCATCTCAGTTAGAGCATCCTGAATGGTTGTTTGATTCCCACTGAGGTTATCGCACGTTGACTTTAAGTTATGAATTTCCTCTTTTATGGATAAGACCTCGTCGCAAATTTTCTTGACATTTCCCTCCTGGGAAGTCTTAAATTCAGAAAGAAATGACATAATTTCAGTTTTAAAAAGTGATAATTCCGCCTTTATTGAATCATCTGGTTGTTTACGCTTCGAACTTCTGAGGGTAATCTTTTGCTGTTGCGTCGCATCACACTGCAATTTTGTCAAATCTGATTGCACCGCATGCACTATTCCTTGATCCGTTTTACTGCTGGGTGGAGATCTTTGAACACTCATAATTAACTTTGCACTATGGTATTTATGCAGTGAGATTTAATGCGATGAGATTAAATAAGTCAAGCGAATAACCACTTTATACTTGTTCTATAAGGTATGTTTTATATTGCGTTATTGAGTTACGCCTATAAAAACAGGTAACGCGTCCGCTCCGAACGAAAGCGTTGAATTTATATTAACATAGTTGTGATGTATTGAGATAAACTTAGATTAATTTGTTTTGTTGTATTCATAGCGACAGAAAGAAATATCATTTAAGTATCATCGAGACTGAATGTAACGTTTGCAATGATTATTTAATTTTTAACCGACTTCAAAAAAAGGAGGAGGTTCTCAATTCGACTGTATGTTGCTTTTTTTTCTATATTGTTCAAATGCTTATTGAAAATAAACAAATGACGTTCGACGCTGATAACTATAAAAGACGTCATGAAGCGGAGCATGACGCATGTTATGTTTTCAACAGACTTTAAAAAGAAGAGATTCTCGATTCATTTGTATTTTTAACCGACTTCAAAAAAGGAGAAGGTTAACAATTCGTCGGAATATTTTTTTTATGTATGTTACCCGATTACTCGAAGACGCCTGAACCGATTCGAGACATTCTTTTTTTGTTTAAAAGGGTATACTTTCCAGGTGGTCCCATTGGCACCAAGTCAGGATCTGATGATGGGATCTCAGAAAAAACAAGGACAACCCTCAAATTTTATAGTGACGCATAATTTGTTTTTTATTGAAGTCGGTGTACTTTTTATGAATTAAAAAACTTTAACTTATATTAAACGTATGAACGCGATATCTCTGCCAAATATGGACCGATTTTAGTTATTATTTTTGTATATGATAGGGTATTTTATCTCTACAATCCTTTCATATTAAATTGGTTAAGATCCGAAGGCCGAGTACGAAGGATAATTTTTTTTTAGGGCCTCGATAAGCAGGCGAGCAGACGGGCCACCTGATAGTAAGTAGTCACCGCCGCCCATAGACTTATGCAATGCCAGGGCACAGCAAAGCCGCAGCCTACCGTTGAAAACTCGCTAATAAATAACATCATTAAACGCATTGCGATTTGAGTTTGATGTTTTTTTTTGGTTTTAGGTAACCTTATTCTAAACAATAAACTTTAAAAACAAGTTTTATTTTTTTTTATTTGGTTTATATCTGATCTTGATATGGGATGAGGAAAAAATGGGAAACTCCTCAACGGATTAAAGCAAACGCAACGTTATTTGGATTATGAAGTCAGTTTTTATTTTATTTTATAAACTTATAATTGTTTAATATCTATCAAATATCAATATTTCCACATTACTACTTGCGTCAATGAATGTCGAGTAAATCGTTTTATACAATGTATTAAACACGAACATATTATTCATTAAAATACAACAACTAGATATGTGCATTGACAAAACAATTCTAAATCAGTTTCGTGTTAGAAATTAATTCTTATCACAAAATAATCTTTGTATCGCTTGGGTATTTTAATAAACTAGATTGTGATAATTAATAATGTGAAGTACTTTGAAATATTTCTTTATAATGTTGTAATTGATGTACACACTATACCAATACGCGACGTTCAGAGCAACACACTTAATAATATTACAACATACTCTAGTATGTTCTTCTAATATTATTATGTACTTCGGAAACAGCTCTTAATAAAAGTTTTTAATTCATAAAAAGTAAACCGACTACAATAAAAAACAAATTGTACGTCCCTATAAAATTTGAGGGTTGCCCTTGATTTTTCTGAGATCCCATCATAAGATCCTGACTTGGTGCCAATGGGACCACCTGGGAAGTATACCCTTTTAAACAAAAAAAGAATTTCTCGAATCGGTCCAGGCGTCTTCGAGCAATCGGGGAACCATACATAAAAAAAAGATTCCGACGAATTGTTAACCTCCTCCTTTTTTGAAGTGGGTTAAAAATACTATCGGATTGAAAGGATTGCAAGGCATTCACGTCAAACTCGGCCTGAAGTTTCATCAGTGAGACAGAGTGTTTTGATAGTAAGTAAATACCATATTAGTGGGGTCGCAGGGGCCCATCGAGAGACTTTGGTATTGCTAGTGCTGTACTTGTATAGTGTACGTGTGTACGTATTTTACTACCTGGCAAATGCTGAGGCTATGGCCCTTTTGGTCATACTTTAGATACAGGTGTTCCAAATTGAGGAGTAGCGGGTGTATTTAGAGTTTAAAATTGATTTTTTTGTTGTATTATTCCTTAAATTTAATTTGTATGTCATCTAAACTGTTGACCAAATCAAATTTATTATCTTTAATTTTTTTACATCAGTATTTAAAATTATTTCGCCATTTTTTAGTATGCGTCAAAGAGCTGATATTCTATTGTATTTTTTTTGTTATACCACAATGGTGTCAAACAAGTTTACGGCCCGCCTGATGGTAAGCGGTTACCGTAGCCTATGGGCGCTTGCAACACCAGGAGCATCACATGCGAGTTGCCGACTCTAAAAATGTAAATATGATGAAATAAATATACTTACAGGACAACGTGACTGACATTTTCCCGGTGTAGACTACAAGCAGCATGGATCCATATAAATACACGTAGTTCCCAAGAACTGAGCTCGCTTCATTACCCACGCCGGAGTACAGATACCCGAATATGAGAGCGATCACGACGTGTGCTGCCACTCGATACATGAACAGCGACTGAAACAAAAATTTGACAGATGATAGATAAAAAGTGGTAGAGCCACGTTGTAGACATATTTGTCTACAGCATGAATGGGCCGGCTCGACCGGGGTAGTACCACTGTCTCACAGAAAACTAACGTAAAGTGACAGTTCACTGTCCCGTTTCGTATGGTAAGTGAGATATCCGGAGGCCCAGATTCCCCCTTTCCTTCCTTAATCCCTATTCCTGTCCTTTAAGGCCGACAGCGCATACGTGATACTTTCGCTATTGTGGATGTTCATGGGCGGTGGTGATCATTTAACATCAGGTGACCCACTGGCTCGTTTGTCGGACTATACTATAAAAAAAAGACAGATGATGAGAATGAGACTTGACAACACTACGGTATCCAGCGGTAATGTAAGCCCGCTGAGATTGTTTCGCCGGGTCTTCTCAGGCCGGGTAGCGTTTGGATCCGATGGTAGCTTTTAAAATACGCGACGTCTCGGATACCCATGGTCCATATCAAACCCATTTAAACATATGTATATTTGACTGGTATTTCTTAAATGAATAATATTAAAGATAAAAAATATAAATACCTTATAGAATAAAGTAATTGCTAGTGTATTGATGATGCTATGTATACATAAGCTAATATGCATTTTGCTAAAATTCTTTACCATTTTTAATGTACTGACATGTCATAAGAGCTATGTAATTGCCTACATGATCAATAAACGATTTCTTTTAATTTCGACCAATGCTGTAAGGATCTATAATTGTAATAAACCTTAACTCTTACGTAGACAGCCTCCGTGGCGTAAGGAGTAGCCGGCTATGAAACGAGAGGTCGAGGCTTCAAAACCCGTACTAAATTTATTTGATTTAAATGTTTGTTTTAGATCTGGGTAATGTTGGACCCTAGTAGTATTTCTGACAATCATACACTTAACACCCAGAATTTATCGAGTATGTGATTGTTGGGTGTTTTATTTTTTCAGCCGACTGTTGATATTATCAAAATAGATCTAGAATTACTTTAGAAGACCCTTCTTATATTAATTATAGGAACTTTTCGTAAAATCATAATACAGAATCGAAATTCTTTAATAATAATGAAATTTCTTGAAATTACTCTTTCCTATGAAAAGATTGTACTCACACATTGCCTGACATACCCAACAAAGTTCAGATTCATATACAGCGACGAATCTGCGCTCATTGGACCTCAATACATTCGGGAATTAGTGTATTACAAAGTAATTACTTATAATTTTGATGAACGCCACTAATCCAAATATTTTGTGGTGGTTAGCTATTTTAAATCCAATGTTTATTTATTTGTTCGTCTCAGATAATTACGATTTTAAATAACCTTTAAAGGCCAATGACTGATTTGTTGTGGTATAACATCGTTTTTGGTTCAAGAATAACTAGTTGCGCTATCGCAGACTTGTTCGAAATTTACATATTTTACATAACTCCAACATGGTTGTCTGTTAAATTAACGTAAAATTTACAAAACGTATTGGATTCTTAAGAAATATTTTCGGTGAAAGTTATGGTTGTAAGGGCTTGGCCAAAGTCCAATTTTATTAACGGTGTCGCTTTTACATCGCGTAACACCAAGCGAATAATACATTACGAATAGGTGTCTGGTTTTGTGACCGACCGATGATATGTTAAAGTACAATATTTTTCATTTTTTTTAGCCTGGCAAAGTGACCACACTACACCTGATGGTAAGCGCAGTGCCGTCCAATTAGGGTATCGAGTAGAGAGAGAGACAATTTATCTCTACTCAACACAATCATGGCGGCCTACTTCTTCACTTTACGCCATGGGCAAAAAGGTGCAGAAGCGGTCGAGGGTCTAATGTCAGAGTACTCAGAAGGCCGCAAAACAGCCAAACATCGTAACCCAACTCAAGACCCCCGACAAAAAATACAAACATATAATAATAAAATGGAATATGTTAGTTCCCATGTTTAACTTTGAACATTATTAGATATACAATCCAAAATTATTCGAAAAAGAAACTATTTGCAGAAAACAGAATCAAAATTTAGTCATAAATAAGGTCCCAATTATAGTATCAAATATTGGTAATGTCATTTGAAAACTACCCGGGTGGTAGCCGGTTTTAATCCGCTCATTTTTGAGCGGATTTATAAAATTCTTTTGATTAAAATAATAAAAAAATATAACTAGCTAAGCTAGCACCAGCCTGGGATCTAATAACTAATTATACATTTAATGAAATCGGAACCCAAAAAGACCAGCTGCCAGACCTCAAGACACTGTACTCCTTCTGCGTAGATCGGACTACAATAAATAAAAATTAAAACACAACTACATGGAGGGTAGAAACATTGCACTATACTTGCGTGACGACATACAACTCAGTCCGCCCCGTGACCATGAAGGCTGTAAAGCTTTCGAAACGTCGGGATAAAAAAGTTAAATAAACCGCGATAGAATCCTTAAAAATTAGTTTTATTTCAAAGTACACCCAATATTTTCCCTAGCCAGAGAATCTGCAACTGGGACAATAAATGTTGAATTACTTACGTAATTCCGTGTTGTCATTAAGTAGTTTCTATATAATAGTATCCATGTCTGCATGAGCCGGCCTGCTTGCCGATACACGTGTTTCGAGTGTTTTTTCCGGTGCTTCGGACTGCCTAGGAGAGGTTTTGACTTCAATTCTGAACTTATGTCTGCAAAGAATTATTCACAATCACAACCGTGGGTTAATTGGATATAAATATTATAATCTGATTTTGACGCGGTTAGTAAAAAAGTTCTCCCTAGTAGTGAATATTTTTGCGCAATTTGCGCATATTAGGTTGCGCGTATGCAACGATATTTAATAAGTGATAAAAAATAAATAATTTAAATAATCAGAAACCTGACTACAAAAAATACAAGTTAAAATTAATGCACTGAAAATACCGAAACAGGATTGGAGATAGAAAACATCATATAGACATAATATAGACTATATTATATAAAAAAGTTACTAAGTTTGCCGGCACGATTGTGTTGAGAAGCGAGGGATAGACTGTCTCTCGTTACTTGATACTCTATCTGAGCCGCACTGCGTATACCATCAGGTGCAGTGCCAGAAAAAAATGAAAAATTCTGCAAACAATATGTATACATGAGTATAGTTTGCATAAGGTCAATATAGAAAGGAAAGTAGGTAAACAAGTACTAGAGCGACCTGCAATACGCTCACACTTAGATGGTTTCTCCGAGCACGTCTTACCTACTAGAAAACTCGGTCAATTACTCATCGTTCTATGTCAGAATATTGAGTTTTTTTTTGTTTTTTGCCGGAGCTTATCTATTTATCCGCTGAACTGAAAGGCTTTGGTCATATTTCGAAATACTATTTCCTCTAATATAATAATATATAGCGTAACGATCGGCATGTTTTATTCAAACACTGAATGATTAGAAATGGCTTAGGTTCTAATGAAATTAGGCGATTGTGTATTTCACAGAAAATTTCATAATCACATTACTGTACTTACGCTCTTGTGCTTTTGAGGTGCAGAAATGTCAAGCTGTCTCGTGACATTTGAAACGCATTACTTTTAACATTGTAGCATTATATAACTGTTCTTAATAATGTTCTATTTTGACTCAGTATATTTTTAGAGATTTTATCGTATTATCAGCATGAATATTAATTCTCAGTTTATCAAAAAATTGCTTACCTAGAGGGCTCGGTAGCGCTGGTATTGTAGGAACATTGGCCCAACTGCCGTTGGCTGTGGACTCATACTTGTACTGGGCCATCACTTTTGAAGCCTTTATTAGGTCTGCTTCATACTCCCCTGATGCCACCTCCATCACTGAAAAAAAAGATAATTTCAACTACTATATCTTGAAGATTTATTAATGAAGTTTCGAAACATATATAACTTGAATTTACAGACAGATATTTGTGTCCGGGGTCTGGGTGTTGTGAGACCGGAAGTCTCTCGTAGTCCCTGATACCCACAAGACAAGACTCGTAACTTAGTTTGGGGTCGGGGCTATGTGTGTGACTGTTGGGTGTTATTTATTAGTCTCAGTAGCGCTGATTGCCGTTTTTAACCGACTTCAAAAAAAGGAGAAGGTTAACAATTCGTCGAAATCTTTTTTTTTTATGTATGTTACCCAATTACTCGAAGACGCCTGGACCGATTCGAGAAATTCTTTTTTTGTTTAAAAGGGTATACTTCCCAGGTGGTCCCATTGGCACCAAGTCAGTATCTGATGATGGGATCTCAGAAAAATCGAGGGAAACCTTAAAATTTTATAGAGGCGCATAATTTGTTTTTCATTGAAGTCGGTGTACTTTTTATATATGTAACAAGAGGCAGTGGGTTCAATCCCAGCACCAAAAGATATATTTAAGTGGCTAGCATATATTTTTTTTAGGATTGCGTGATTTCCTGAAAAAGAAGCGAAAGTTGTACCAGTACAACAGTACTGGTACAACTTTCGCTTTCTCTCGCTGGCGAAAGACTTAATATATATTTAACTTGTTCCATACAGTTAAATTGAGTTTGTAATATTCTTAATATTTTTTTAGTTTCATATACATTATATAAACAGCGTGATTTGTTAATTTATGCGAATTATTTTAATATTATCCATTACCGTTCTATCTCTTCAGTGTGGGCGGATCAACAAAGCTCTTTCCAGGTTACTAAAAAACCTTCAACAGAATTTTCACCACCATACAGACGTCCGATTTACTTGAAATTTTTATCACGTGTCAAGGACTGATGAAAATACAATATTTTTTATCATCATTTACATCCTAATATAATAAAAATTATGAAAATTGTAGATATTTTTTTATTATGTAGTCTGAAATCGAGTATTTTAATGATAAGTTCTTTTAAAGCTGTTTTGAGACTAAAAACAAGGAAATAAATAATAGTTTAAAAAACTAAAAAACACTTTAATATCTAGCTGAACAATGAACTAACCAAATTATTCTCTACTTTTTAGTTCAGCCAGCTATTAAAATGTGTTTTTTTAAACTATAATTGACGCAAGTGTTCGGGTAATTGCGCTTGAACTCATAAAATGTTGCTAAGTTTCAATGAAAATAAATAAATAATAGTAATATTTTGTCTGCCTTCGCTATGCGTCCGTAACCACAATCACGATTTAGCAGGTTTCATGTGTGTTATGCAACATTACGTTGTTACACTCGTACTATTATTGCATTGGTATAATGGGTATTCCATATGAAAACTGAGTTTATCTATTCATAGTTTGAATTTACAATGTTCAGAAGCTCGCCCATATTAATATTTCTGACATATAAGAAGAGAGAAGAAGATTATTTAGGAAGAGTGACTACTCTTCCTCTTGAAGGACTCTTCAACGGTAGACAGCGGCTTTGCTGTGCCCTGGCATTGCAAAAGTCTATGGGTGGCGGTGTCTACTTACCATGAGGTGGCCCGTCTGGCTCGTCTGCCTATCCAGACAGTAAAAAAAAATGTTGTAGAATCGAATAGTGTATAGTATGCGCTGATATAATATAAAATTTATCGAATAGGAAAGTTATATTTTCAATTAAAAAGGGCTATGATTAATGCCTAAAGGCTGGTCTGAAACAAAATTGTGGAAAAAAAAACGGGGCTACCAGATGAAAATAGCAAACTACCGTGCCAGCAGACTAAAATTGCCGTGTTCGAAGTATAATTACCTTAGATTTATTTTTGAATTACAGTGTATAATATCGTGTCAATATTTAACGAAAAACAACGTTATCTTTATATTTTTTTACTAGAAATAAATATTTCATCCAAAAGTTCCTCTTCTTGGTCATAAATAGACGGAGTCATCTTTTTCAACCTGTCTATACCTCTTTCTAATGCCTACCATAAGCTGCCGACAGATCTATCTGAATTCGTTTTACGATTTTTTATGATTTTTGGATTCGAATTCGATTATAATATTAAAAATTTACGCAGCAAAATGACACGGTAATAGACCATTACCGTAGACCGTGTTTTAGTTAAAAATACCGTGCATTTACAGTAATAACCGTGTATCTGGTAACACTGATGTTTACTCTAAATTTTTATTAATATAGAGTATACAGTTAGAGCATATTCTTATTTACTTACAGAAATCAGCTGGATTGTGGTACGGTGGGCAACGTAAGCCCGCGCTGGCCAACGCAGGTATGAGAGCTTGCCTTGGCCCTTTGTACAATGCTCTTCCATTTTCTAAGCAATACACAGAGTCGATCTTCTCAAAAATGAGAGCTGATGGCTGGTGAATGGTGGCTATTATAGTCCTTCCACCACGAGCTAGTCTGTTCAGCAGCGAGATGAGAGACATTGATGCTGAAGAATCTAAACCACTAAAGAAAACGAATTACAACTTAATATATATTTTTTATCCTGGCCCGGCAAAGTGACCGCACTGAACCTGATGGTAAGCGCAGTGTTTGCCACTATGGCGGGTTTGAAACCTTGAGTACGGTGGTCGCTATACGGGCGGATATGAATATCCTACCACCAGCCAAATATTTATGAAAATTTAATTTAGGAACTGACTTTATGCCTGTTTACCCTCCAAGGGTACTTATAGTAATCATTTCCAACATGAAACATACGAGAGTATTTGTTAGAGTTCTTATCGAGCCGATTTGAATGATATTGATTGTTGTACATCTGAGAAAGCACTGGAATTTAATCGTTTAATAAACATTTAAGCTAAATATACTCTTAGGACACAAGTTAGTACAAAAAGTAGACACAAAGTAAATAAGAATATCAACTTCTTTTAAATACGTTACTTACAAACATATCAACTGAATTTATTATTATTGTATAAATCTATATTTAATCAAGAAATCAACTTGTTAGTATGCTTATATTTAACTTTTCGCACACTAAGTATATTTTTTATTTTATCTATTTCTCATAAAACCTTCTTATTTAGTTACATGAAGGAGGCATAAATACGCATATTATAATTATTAATCGCTTTCTGAACATGCGACCTCACCACTCGTTAAACAGAAAAATAAGATATGTCTTTGCTTTCCTGAAATTTAATTCTAACTTCTAGTAGAATTAACCCTTATCGTCGGCTGGCATCACGGCTTTGAAGCTGCTTACATTAAATTTCATATAATGCGCCGTGAATCAATTTTCAACAAAACACAAGATACTCAATCAAAATGTCTATTAGAAGTTTTTATTTTGTTAATTGCGGCTATTATTCCGACGAGATAAAATTAAATAACAGTCATAATATTCTGTTTGAAATGTTACTTTTTTTGTTCCTTGTCATACTCCATTTAAAAGAAATAATACAACTAGCTACAAAGGTATTGAATAGAAAGTCTGCCTTGTCAGTGTAAATTTATCACTATGGTAAGTTGGTAATGATTTTTTTACATACATACATACATATACACTCACGCCTATAATCACCGAAGGGGTAGGCAGAGGTGTAACCAGTACACCCACTTTTTGCCGAATTTCGGTCCCATAATGTGATAGGGGGCGAGCCTATCGCCATACCGGGCACAGGTTCCAGACTCCGGGCTAATACTGAGAATTTCTAGATAGAAAAACCCAATATCACTTTACCCGACCCGGGGATCGAACCCGAGACCTCAGCACAGCGGTTGTAACGCATGCGCAATTACAACTGCGCCATCAAGGCAGTCAGTCAATGAATTTTTTAAGCGATACAAACATGCTACTGCGTGTAAATGTTGGACCGAATCGCGTGTACAGTTATTGGTTGAGGTGTTTTCACTTTTTACCTCATTCGTAGTTTTGATAAGCGTTAACAACTGATGCTATTGGACACAGACAGACGAATATTGTTCTCTGAGATAAAACAAATATTAACTAACAACATGAGACTAATAATATAGCTGAACTAAGCTAGTTCTTTGAAAACAACATTAGTAAATTGATTATTAATAGATAAAACAAAATATATAATAAAAATAAATTCCTTACGTGGTGGGTTCATCCAGAAACATGATTGAAGGATCTGAGAGTAACTCCAATGCAACTGCTAATCGTCGTCTTTGCCCTCCAGATAGGTCCCGACATAGCGTCCGAGCCGTCTCAGTCAGACCAAGTAGGGCTAGGATTTCGTAAACCTAAACAAAATAGTTAGTTTATAGCAATACATTTTAGTATAAAATTATTTAGCATTACAGTGATTTTATTTGGACCTTGGACTATTTCAAAGTATTAAACTTTCATTATTAGATTCTTAATAAATAAAATAAAACCTCCTTAAAAAAACCTAGACACAACTAAAAACCAAATAATAATTGGTAACATTTACATCAATTAATTACATACAATTTAAATCAATTATTTTTGGAGTCGGTGCCGGTGTTGTTTTCTTTAATTTTAGATTCATATAAACCAAGTATATTTTTTTGTATTATTCTGTTTTTTTCATGTTTTGGCTGGCACCGACTCCAAATAATTGATTTCATTTGTATGTAATTAATTGATGTAAATGTAACCAATTATTATTTGGTTTTTAGTTGTGTCTGGGTTTTTTGAAGACGGTTTTATTTTTATTTAAAAAGTAATAATTTATTTTTTGATTGTTAGTGGTACAAATATAAATAGGTACGTTGGATAGACTACCATAAGAAAACATCACTGAAAAAGTCACAGAAAAGCTAAATTCGCAGTTTCGTATATTCGGACAACATATTTTTCCAAGTTATTTCAGTTTTAAAACCAAACTACTCAACCGATTTTGATAAAAATCGGGACCAATCTATGGGACCAATCTGGAAATATATTCTCTGTAATAAAAGAAGAATTTTCCAAATCGGTCAATAAATGACGGAGTTCTGAGGTAACAAACATAAAAAAATACACGTAGAATTGAGAACCTCCTCCTTTTTTTGAAGTCGGTTGAAAAACAATAGTTCAGAAAAAACTAACTCTTACTTAAAATTTGGATTTTTTACAATCACAAATGCTTATTCCAAAATGGATATTTATAAAAACGAAGTTGCGTGACAATTATTTACATTATTTCATGTTAATTTATGTACATCTAATTGTCTTGGTAACTTTCATTATAATGAATAATTGAGTATTGCGACCTATTATATCCTTGCTTTGTTTTTCTGTCGTCATAATTTGAAGGTTTTATTGTTATACTAGGTTGCTTGCGGCTCCGCCCGCGTGGAAGTTATCTTATATTAGAGTTGCCAACCGTCCTGTTTTCCTAGGACATGTCCTGGGAAGTCCTGGATAGTTTTAAGCAGCGTCCTGGGTTTTTAAGCAGCGTCCTGAGTTTTTAGGCAGCGTCCTGGGTTTTAAAGCGCCTTGATAAGGTCCTGTATTTTAAAATTAGCTCACTACTATTGCACCCCTATCTTATATCCTGTTTATAAAATCATTTCATCTTTCACAACTACTATTTCATAATACAGATATTCATTCAAACAGGTATAACTTTGATTGAATGCACTGATTTAAATGAAATAAAGACTAAATGTTACCTTGAGATGCAGTCTATGATTTGATTATTTTGTTGTAATACAGTACTTTGGGAGACATACAATAATTCGAAAAACAATTGTTTTGAGTTCTGTATCGATAATATAAAACGTTACAATCAAAATTTTGCAAAAATATTTAATGTACAGATAAAGTGCCTCTTCAGCTTTATTATAGTACTAGCTGTTGCTCGCGGCTCCACCCGCGTGGTTTTTTTTACACCTTGGGTAACATTATTGTAGATTTAGTAGGGATCCTTATTTTATTCTTGCAATTAAAATAGCCTATATTAATCAGTGATAATGTAGCATTCAAATGGTGAAAGAATTTTTAAAATCGGTCCAATACTTTTTGAGCCAATTCGTTACAAACATACAAATCTTTGCTCTTTATAATATTAGTATAGATAGATTATAAACTATAAATACGCGATAGATGCAGTGACGTCTTTTTACGTCTCAATACCGTTCATATAATGACGTGTAGATATCGGTGCCGATTCTGTTGTTACACAATAACTGGTTTTAAAGTTACTAAAATTCGCGATGTTTCTCAAAACGATGTTTCTTAAAGAATCGTCTAAAATGACAGGGATACAGTTAAGTAAGTTTCAAGCGATCTCAGTAACTCAATTTAGTTCTTTCATTTATATTTATATTCAATTTATTATTTTCAGAACCAACCGAAATGTCTAAACTAAACAAAAACTTATATATTTTTTTCATTTATCCGTGTGTACAATAGAATTGTCACCCTGGATTTCTCCCTTATGACATCTTGAATTTGTAAGTTAAAAAGTTACAACATTATTTGGACTTCTCTATTAGTTCATGGTACTATGATATTTATTCATCGTCGCAAAGATATTTTAATTTTAATAGTCTATTATAAATTTAATAGTCCAATAGTCTATATAAAACGATTCTTTAATAAACATTGTTATTAAAATAAATATTTTTATTACGTAACATGTTATATGTTATTTACTATTAACATAAACTTTCTCCTGGCATAGATATTAGCTGTACAATGGTTGTCGTTTATTTTTTATTGTTAACATTGACGATTGCTTCTTTACATGCCATGATATGAGATGCGCAGTGTGCAACCATTTGATAGATAGTTTTTGGTATTATATCGCTCGTTCAGGCTAGAAGGTCTCTTCAGATTTTTAGCTGACATCAGCTTATTATAGTTGGATTATTTGTCCAGTAAATTATTAATAATTAACAACTTTTCTCAGTTACACATTTATGGTATTTAATTAAGCAACACTTCAATGTCATATATTTATAGTCCTAACCGTATTTAAACTATCAAGAGCTACGAGAGATTTTTAATGCCCACAGGATCCAGACCTTAAACAAATATTTGGGGACCACACAAACATTTTTCACGGTGCGGGGAGCGAACCTACCAACCCTCGTTTCACAACTCACCCAATGCGTCACAGTGGCTGTCTGTGATTTTATTATTTCTGAAACAGATCCTTAGTTACCTTCTCTTTCTTCTCATGGAGTTTGAAGTCTGCGAGTTTGAGTGCTGCGGCGAGTGACATAGCTTCGTAGACAGTGAGATGCGCGCGCAGGTCGTCGTGCTGTCGGATGTACCGCACGCCACCTCGCCCCGCTGAATGCGACGCGCACGTGCATATCCCGTTTACCGAGATTTCACCTTTCGCGCCATGAGTTCTGATCATAACAATGTATTTTTAATTTTATGCTGATGTGATAGGCTCACTTGCGTTTGTATACAAGTAGACTGTTTTTACCCGTTTACACTTGGATTTGGCGACGTCTTATGCTTTTTATGCACTAACTATAAACGGCATGATGTTATGAATGTAAGTAAAATTTAGGATATAAATAAATACACCCAACAGTCACACACACAGTTCTGACCCCACACTAGGTACAACCTGTGGGTATCAAGAGCTACGAGGGACTACGGTCTTACAACAGACCCCGGACACAAATATCTGTCTGTCACACAAACATTTGTCCCGGTGTGGGAATCGAACCCACGGCCTTTCGTTTCACAGTCGGCTACTCGCCAACTGCGCCACGCAGGCTGTCAAATACATATAAGCAGACTGTTTTATACCCGTTTACACTTGGAGTTGGCGACGCCTTCATTGATGCTTTATAACTAAATGGCATATTATGAATGTAAACTTTAGTGATATCATTTGTTTGAGTTCTGCAGTGACCTAGCATGTTTACTACACACGGGAATTAGTGTTTTATGGCGCTTTGTGTTTTATTACGTCTCATTTGTGTATTACACAACTGATAAACAATGGAGAACACATTTCGCAAACGATAATAATCAACACTGGTCATTTAGTACATAGATTGCATAATATTCATATCGAACTATTACCCCTACTATTGAACCCATAAAACGTTATAGTCCTTATACAATTGGAATGTAGTCTCGGATTCGGATTAAATTAAATTCAGGTTATTATTATGTAGTTGCCTTATTGTAATTTTATTGAAACATAAATAACAATCCCTTTAACGGTGAAGGAAAACATCGTGAGGAAACCTGCATACTGAGAATTCTTATAAGAATTTCGAAGGTATGTGAAGTCTACCAACCTGCATTAGGCCAGCGTGGTGGACTAAGGCTTAACCCCTCTCATTAGTAGAGGAGGCCCGTGCCCAGCAGTGGGACAACGTTTAAAACAGGACTAGTAGTACAGTAGTAAATAACAAAACCATTGATGACCAACATAAGCGCGATACTTCTTTTAAACTTGCTATTGTTATGTCAGTACTCGTATGCATTTAATATTATATTAAAAAATCTTATTTAATTTTTTTTCATCATTATTAAATATGTAGGAAATTTAAGCTTATATACAAACGAAACAATATATTTACTTCAAAAGCTTATACACTCATTTGCAAAAAAAACGTGCGGTTTTGATTTTAATTCTTCTTTAAAAAAATACGGTACCAAAATGATTTCAATCATTTGTACATGTTACTGACCGGTTTTAAAAATGCCGTGGTGTTTAAAACAGTACGTTCTAAATTCAATTTTTTGTTTGATGCTCGTTTCTACAGAAAACCACTTTTTATCCTACATTTTTGGTGCGAAGTTCCAAAAGATAATATCGGTTTTCATAACTTTTAGTAAATTTTTATGAATTTATTTCATATTCTTAATTGTCAAAGCTTCATTTATTGCTGTTTAGCTGTCTCAATAATGTTAGAGAAAGTGGTAAAAGCTACCAAAATTATTGCGCTGCTCGAAGAGGGTTGCAGCCAATGCTTCGTGGCTCAGAGGCTAAGTGTGAGTCGCTCGACGGTTCAAAGGACCTGGCAGCGGTATCAAGACACCGGTTCCGTCGAGAGAAGGCCTGGTTCTGGAAGAAAACCATGTACCCAACCACGGGATGATCGTTTTCTTGTGAGTCGCGCATTGAGAAATCGCAAGTCTTCGTATGTGGACCTTAAGAACAACCTCGAAGAAGTAAGAAATGTGCATATTAGTCTATGGACGGTCAGGAGGAGGCTTCTCGCGGCCAATATACGCAGTCATCGCCCGGCCCGCGGCCCTAAGTTACTCCGTGAGCACAGAGTTGCCAGGCTTAGGTTTGCTCGAAATTGTGAGTCATGGACTCAAGAAGACTGGAATAGGGTATTGTTCTCCGATGAAGCCAGGATATCTCTGTTCGGTGAAGATCGACGTCGGCGAGTGCTACGAAGACGAGGAGAACGCTTTGCAGAGGCTTGTTTTGAAGAAATCACACCTTATGGTGGGGGCTCTGTTATGTTTTGGGCAGATTGTTTTGGATTAGAGAGTTATTCTTCATTGAAAACGGCTCACTGACTGGAAATCGATACATAACGGAAGTTCTAATTCCTCATGCACAACCCGCATTGGCTGCTTTAGGCGAAGACTCAATTTTTATGGACGACAACGCTCGCGCCCACCGGTCTGGCGATGTGGAAGCGTATGTGCAAGAGGTCGGCATTCGTCGTTTGGATTGGCCAGCTCGAAGTCCCGACCTCAATCCTATAGAGCATGTCTGGGACGTTCTGAAACGACGCCTGAGATCAGTACAACCGGCTACGCAGACCATCAGAGAGCTGAAGAATGTGATTACCGCGGAACGGGGACGTATTCCGCAAGCAAGTATCCGGGATATCCTCGCTAGCATACCCAGACGAATTCAAGCTGTGATTTCAGCTAGAGGGGGTCACACTCGATACTAAACATTTATCTGCTTTTACTTTATTAAAGAAAAAACAAACAAAAATCTTTGTTAACTTTTACTTCACGAGCATATGCACTACTAGCGAGCATACACTACTAGTGAACTTTAGCATTAAAACCCATAAATTTTATCAAAATTTTATGATAATACTGACGAAAACGATTATTTGCTTATTAATTTACAAAATTGTGAAAGTAAAACTACCTATAATTATCAAACAAACCAATAGTAACATTTGAAATGGTTCATTGCTTAGGTGCCCGTTTTTTTGCAAATGAGTTTATATAATTTTTAATCAACATATTTTGATTAGCAGGTAAAACCATGTCAATGTTTTAATTAATATAGACAGACATAACATTTCGGAGGGGTTCCCTTTTTAACAGACTTCAAAAAACAGGATCTCAATTCGTCGGAATCTTTTTTTTATGTATGTTCCCAGATTTCTCGAAGACGCCTGGACCGATTCGAAAAATTCTTTTTTGTTTTAAACTTCCCAGGTGGTCCCATTGGCACCAAGCCAGGATCTGATGATGGGATCTCAGAAAAATCAAGAGCCTCAAAGTTTATAGCGACACATTATGTGTTTTTTATTGAAGTCGGTGTACTTTTGGAGCCCACAATTTTACCTTAGCTCGTTTAATCTCATCCCATCTTCTCTCTTTCACACCATAACCACAAGTACTCGCTTGCAAAGCCACAGCTTCGTGGTGTCTACTACCCTGGCCAGAACCAAAAAGTTCGCAAATTCGTATCTTTGCCGCACCATCAAGCCGTGGAACACTTGGCCAGCTACCGTGTTCCCTCCTTCCTATGATCCTGGCTCCTTTAGGTGTAGTGTGAAGAAGCTACTCAGAAGGGCAGCATGATTGTGTCGAGTTGCAAGGAATAGTTAACTCTCGCTACTTGATACTCTAACTGCACCGCGCTCATCATCAGGCGCAGTATGGTCACTTTGCCATGTAAATGAGGGTAACGAGTGCTGTGTACGCAGGGACAAGGTAAACAGTTTTCGGTGTATGTTACATATAATAAGTCTTATCTGTTGCAAACATGAATAGCTGAGTCACAATTAACCTCATTTGTTACACATCTGTTAACACAAGTGATGACGCATCGATAAACCGGCAAGTGGTACAAAGTACTGCAATTACGCGTACTTTTTGGTTTAATTTTGTGGTTTTATGGCACAGCAAAGAAAATAAATAGCTAAAAGAAAGCTGAAACGGAACAACTTTGAATTATTAATGTAAAAGTTTGTATACAAACAAATGATACCAACAATAATCACATTTGAGTGTTCTACATACATACATATACACTCACGCCTATAATCCTCGTAGGGGTAGGCAAAGGTGTAACAAGTTCACCCACTTTTCTACGAAATTATTACGGTCCTATAATGCGATAGGGGGCGAGCCTATCGCCACACCGGGCACAATTCCAGACTCCGGTCTGATACTGAGTATTTCTATATAGAATAACCCGATATCACTTTACTCGGCCCGGGGGTCGAACCCGAGACCTCAGCACAGCAGTCGTAATGCATGCGCAAATACAACTGAGCCACCGAGGCAGTTGATTGTTCTATATTTTTATTACAAATAGTCACAATAGGTATTAAGTGTTACTATAGCAGCGATAGCCTAGTTGGTTGCAGTACGGACTGCCAAGACGAAAGTCGTAGGGTCGAAACCCAAGTGGCATACACCTCTGACTTTTCTAAAGTTATGTGTGTATTAAAATGTTAATTATCGCTTGCTTTAACGGTGAAGGTTTAACATCGTGAGGAAACCTGCATATCTGAGAATTTTTCGAAGGTATGAGAAGTCGGCCAACCCGCATAAGGCCAGCGTGGTGGACTAAGGCCTAACCCTCTCATTAGTAGAGGAGGCCCGTGCCCAGCAGTGGGACTATGTTTAATACAGGGCTAGTATTATTATTTTTTATTATTATTATATAGCTGGAACTATGTCATGATGTTATATTGAACTATGAAAATAGACAAAAGTCATAACTTGATACGGTTAAAAAAACACTACCTCAGCGACAGTAATCCAAGTTATTCTTTAGGTATTTCTCAAACAGAAGAATAAAAGAAATAATTATTAACCAACAGAGATATAAACTGGTTATTTTAATTGCGTTGTAGAATAATCCAGTGAAAATACTTATTTGGCTTGTCATGTATGCATTGTATGTAAATTACTATAATTAAACTGAAATATATGAGCCGTATAGAACAAAAATCGGCAAAGTACATAGGTGAGCCAAAATGAAAAAAATATATGGCAATATAAGAAATTAAAATCTGCATCGACTATTCCAATGTTTTATTAATTACAAACGGTTATAAAACTTTATATAACACAAATTAAAATTGCTTTAGAACCAAAGTCGGAAATCTTTCACTATCGACCAATCAGAAGCGTCTGCCAAGTCAACAATCCTATTATGAAGTCAATGACCAATCAAAAATAACAAAATTCGTAGTTCAGCAGCAAAGGCGGCCATCTTACCATAGTTGGGAAAGACGGCAATCTAGAAAATTTAATAAGATTTTTCACGGTTAAGCTTTACCATAAGGCTAAGCATTTTCTTATCTTTGTTGTTGTCATTGATTAAATTAAATATCTTTTCAGATTAAAATAAAATATTCAGCAAAATTGTCTTGCGACTTAAACAAAAGTTATCAGTTATTTTTTGACTTATTTATTTGCCAATACGACTCATATGTTTTGTAGCCTTAATTGAATTTTTATTATCTTATATAATACATATTTGTGCATGCCTTACTCGTTGGAGTAAAGAGGAGAAGAGAGTTGAAAGTGGAGAGAGAGGTGAGAACGAACCGGCTGAGGTTTCGTAAATGTAAGGTGGCAAGAATTTATTTAAAGAGTATTATTAGTTTATACTACAACAGTACTGGCAATTATTTATTAATAGAGTCTTAGTGGATACATTTTTGTATTTCGAAATACCAATGTTACATATACATATACACTCACGCCTGTAATCCCCGAAGGGGTAGGCAGAGGTGTAACCAGTACACCCACTTTTCGCCGAATTTCGGTCCCATAATGTGATAGGGTGCGAGCCTATCGCCATACCGGCACAGGTTCCAGACTCCGGGCTAATACTGAGAATTTCTAGATAGAAAAACCCAATATCACTTTACCCGACCCGGGGATCGAACCCGAGACCTCAGCACAGCAGTCGTAACGCATGCGCAATTACAACTGCGCCACCTAGGCAGTCAAATACCAATGTTATAATGTTATTATTTAAATATTAATACTTACGAGTAACCAGCCAGTACGTTAAGGAGCGTAGTTTTCCCAGCCCCTGACGGGCCCATGATGGCCGTCAACTCTCCCGGCTTGAAACATCCAGACACGCCTTTGAGTATTTGCCGTTGTTCTGTAAACAAACATACATCTATGTTTAATACAAAATTAGAGGAATTATTATTGGTATTGAGGGTATCTAACAATGTAACGTCGGGTATATTGCTATTCACTATGCAAAGTAAAAGGAGAAGAAAAACAAACCATATAAAAAAGAGCAACAGTGTGCAAGCTAATAAAAAATAAATATACACGCTTTTATTTTTTATTAGCTTGCCTCATAAAATTTGTAACCATAATAAATCTATTAGTCCTCATCACTATTTTACAAAGATCTCAATTAATTCGACGCAGTAGAGCCATGTTGGAGATAGTTCTTTCACTCATAAATAGGCCAGCAAGACTAGTTTTTTTGTCTCGGAGAAAGCGTTGTATTTGTGCCCCCCGCTCTGGGGGATTGCTGGAAAATAAAAAAAAACGGTTATGCTGGACTAGCCGGTCTTTGACCCAGCACCCCTCGCTCCGATGTTGGCAATCCGAGAAGCCACTGAGAGGAGTCCCTACCACTGACTATGTAAACCCGGCGGTGGACTTCGGCGCTTGCTGAGCGGTCCGGGGGTATCCTGAGATACGCTAGAATTAGTGCCGGAGTCGCCACTGCGCAGTACCGCGTAGCAGCCCATCTCCATGGGGGGCTTCGGAGCCCCCGCGCACTGAACAACGACAGCGAACAAGGCCTTACCACCAGTGGTGCCGTCTATATCGTGGTCGCACGATGCTCCGAAATTGGAAATGCATGGATACGGGCTGACAGCCCCCCGGTGTGCGCCGGCGACCCCCGATGGCCCCAATTAGTCGCCTCGTACGACAGGCAGTTACAGGCAGGTTACTGTGGTGGAAATGCCCCCACTCCACAGGGCGGGAAATGCCGGTCAGGCCTCCATCCGGCGCCTCTTACGTCTTCTCTGGCGGCAGGAGGGATATCGTTCCCGATCCCTTTCGGCACACTCCTTCTGAGACGGAGCACTTACAGAAGTTGGCCACCGCATGCCAGGACCTCCGGCTGGTGGTCATGGAAGACACCACGGCCAACAGCGAGAGGTCTCCTTCGACGATTGATATGAGAGCACTGCGCTCTTTGTCCCAGGCTGGGCACTCCTATAACTTGTGTTGAGTCGTTTCCTCGCGGCAGCTACCACAATTATGGCACACGACGGACTCCTACTTTCCGATCCGACAAAGGAATCATCCTCATCCTTTGGTAATTATTTAAAAAAAACAGTACTCAGAATGAGAGTTTTACAGTAATAATCAGATTTGCTTGGTTCTTTGAATTTGAAACACATAACTAGTTACTAATATAACTTGACGAGCTCACCGAACTATATATGCATCCTTAAAAGTGATACAGTGAAGTAAGAATCAAACTGTCTGAGACTGCCTTAACTTAAAATATTTAATTAGGAATAACTAATTAATACTTAAGGGTAATTTAAGGAAGCTCTTTGAATGCAGCCGTAGATTTCTTAATACACTCTACATGTAACGTTGTTTATATGTATGATGTAAATTTTGGGTTTCCCTTTATGGAAATAAGTTCACTCGTAATAATATGAGGTAATAATATTCTTTGAGTTTATGATGACACAGTTTGTACTGGTTATTACTTATGCAAATCGTTTTCATAAATTATAAAATATACATAGAATATCAATTATAATTTTACATAGTTAGATACCTTTTATATTTAAAAGTTAATATAAAGATCATTAACATATGAACGATTTCATATATTAATGATTTTAATGGCGCAACTCAATGAATTACTGAAAGGTTCTTAAGTAGTTTATGAACCGTGTTCTAAATTTGAAGTTTTACGTAAAGCCACGCTCACGTAACATCCCATAAAGGTAGGCAGAGAGTATTGTGTGCCGTTTACTGACATACTTTTTTTATGCACTGGCATGATAACCACATTTTTAGACTTCAGTTTTCATGCTCATCTCCTTAGGGAGGAAATTCTTTTTAATGAATTAGACTGTTAAGTAAATGTTATCTAATAAAAAAATTACAAAACTGAACCGGTGTGCGAAGATATGTGTGGTCATTATTAAAAAATGAATAAAAAAGAACAATTAAAAAGAAATTTATCGTAAAGGTTTTTTACCGGTAGTTAATACAGTTTTGTATGCAAATGATTTTGATTGAGTGCTGTAATCCTCTTATATCGTCGAGTATTTTTGAGTATTGCGTCGATTGTTTAATTACAATGAATATTGTGAAACAAAAACGTAATCAACATTTACGCATTGATTAAATTTGGAAACAGCTTGACACAATGGGTAGAAGTGACTCATAGTGACTAAATGCCGAAGAACTCCGGTCTATGCTAGTATACGAGTCACCATTACACATAATTAGTTCTATAACGTATATAAACGACTTCCAATAATATGTATATTATAAATTCTGACGTATGAATATTTAACAGTTTCCGTAGTTCAGCTGGTGTGTTGCCGGCTGTGAAACTGCTGGCCGCTGGTTCGATTCCCGTACTAAGACAGTTGTTGGGTGATCCACAAATATGTTACCTGGGTTTTACGACGGTCTCTCAGTGTTCCTGATACCCACGACACAATATTAGTGTAGGCAGGACTATTGACTAGGATGTACTTAAATAGTATTAATAATGTATGGCATACTTTTTATAAAGATATTTTCCCGACCCCTAAACCAACCCCCGCCCCCCTTATCGTATATGCCTACACATAATCAATATCACCACCTGTGAACCACGACCCATAGCAAAGCATAGCTATATCAGTTATTAGCAAAGCTGATCTAATTTATTATTGGAAAACTAGCCAATACTGTAGTTTTCGGTTTGGACACATTGAGAGACTAACGAAACAAATACATAAGCCGAGTGTGGATGGAAAAGTTGACAGAGGACGTCTACACCGAAATTATGTCTGTCAAATTGAAGACATTCTTAGTAAAGGGCACGTTAGGAGCACTCAACTGTCGTGAATGCATGAAGAGTTAATCTTTATATATATAATTCTACTGTACGTATGTATGTCACTGAACTCCTCCTAAACGGCTGGACCGATTTGAATGTTTTTTTGTATGCGTTTGGGTGGCGCCCTGGATGGTTTAGATTCACAAATCAGCCGGGCAGATGGCGCTTCAGTCGGTGTGGCGCTGCTTTTCCGGGCAGGACGACATTTGCCGGGCCTGCTAGTGACAGTACATAAAACTAAAGTAGTGTGATAAAGGCATGATATTATTGTGGCAACCTCCGTGGCGCAGCGGGCGAGTAGTCGGTTGTGAAATGGGAGGCCGTGGGTTCTATTCCCACACCGAGACAAATATCTGCGTAATAGGCAGTTTGTTCCGGGTGTGGGTGTTGTGAGACCGTAATCCCTCGTAGTTCTTGATACCGATGTGACTGCTGGGTGTAATTATTATGTATGTATGTATAACAATTTTCAAAATTTCCAGTTGTTACAGAAATGAAGTAGACTTGTGAAAAATTAGACAAAGCATTATGAATTGACAAGTCTTAAACTATGTAAATTATTCATACTTTGTAGAATATGCTGATCACGAAACGACCACATTTTTATGACCTGCATATAAATAGATTTTATGACGCTTGTCAATATAAAATTACAGCGAATCTCATCAGAATGTTAGACGTGTATCCAGTTTTTCGCTTTCGTAAACGTCAAATGTTAACGAAGACGTCATAATTCTAAGCACATGACAAACCACATGAAGGTCCATTGCCAGCTATGTTCGTAGTTATTCGTTTTGTGGTATAATTAGTTGTTACAAAGACTAATTTAAATTATCTATGTTAAATATTAGCTCCGCCCGCGTGGAGGTTATCTTCTATTTATAAAATCATTTCATCTCTCACAACTACTCTTTGCATAATACAGATATTCGTTCAACCACGTATAACTTTGATTGAATACACTCTGTGATTGTATTGTCGATTATTTTGTCGTATTACAGTACTTTGGACGTGATGCCTTGGCATACAGACTGACAATATTTCCAAAAAACATTTGTTTTGGGTTCAATCAGAGGACAGCCTCCGTGGCGCAGTTGGCGAGTAGCCGGCTGTGGATGGAGATGCCGTAGGTTCGATACCCACACCGGGACAAATGTTTGTGTGACAGACAGATTGTTGTGTCCGGGGGTCTGGGTGTTGTGAGACCGAAAGTCTTTCGTAGTCCCTGATGCCCACAACACAAGACTCGTATCTTAGTGTGGGGTCGGGGCTATGTGTGTGACTGTTGGGTGTTATTTATTATTATTATTACTATATCGATAATATAACTCGTTACAATCAACATTTTGCAAAAATATTTAATGTACTGACAAAGTGCCTCTTCAGCTTTATTATAATAGGTATAGATATAAGTTATTGTATTTCCTTTATATTGGTCGTTTTTGAGGACGTCAGGGAAAATAAAATCGAATGTATTCAAATCATTTCTGTACAAATACAAACACAAATACTGCCTGACTGACTACTGACTGCCTCGGTGGCGCAGTTGTAATTGCATGCGTTACGACTGCTGTGCTGAGGTTTCGGGTTCGATCCCCGGGTCGGGTAAAGTGATATTGGGTTTTTCTATCTAGAAATTCCTCAGTATTAGCCTGGAGTCTGGAATATGAGCCCGGATGCCCGGTATGGCGATAGGCTCGCCCCCTTATCACATTATGGGACGGAAATTCAGCGCAAAGTGGGTGTACTGTTACACCTCTGCCTACCCATTCGGGGATTACAGGCGTGAGTGTATGTGTGTAAATACAAATACCATGGACAAATCAGTCAGGTAAGAGTTGTAATAAGTTAGCGTGGCTCAGAATCTAAGGCGCACTTTTCGTGCAGTTGTATTTGAAATAAAGAGGTAATTTGTCCGTCGAACAATTGATTAGAGAACAACCTTTATTGTATCCTGTCTGTGTTGTTTTCTGTAAGTAGTTGACTGTGTATTAATAAATCGTAATTTCATGTGATATTATATACTTTTTTCTATATAATATTTCACAATAATAAGACGCTATAAACGTCAATGTATGTTAAGCGTGTAAGACCTACCGTATTCTTTAAAACATAAATATGAGGATCTTGTTGAATGAAATCATATTTGATATTATTTTTAAATATAATTAATTCGTGAAATTAAAGAATTTGAGAAGTCCTGTTCCTGTGTCCTATTTGAGAACTTCGCACGTAAAATTAATGGAATAATAACTATAATAATAACTATTGTATTGACTGCCTCGGTGGCGCAGTTGTAATTGCGCATGCGTTACGACCGCTGCTGAGCTGAGGTCTCGGGTTTGATCCCCGGGTCGGGTAAAGTGATATTGGGTTTTTCTATCTAGAAATTCTCAGTATTAGTCCGGAGTCTGGAATCTGTGCCCGGTATGGCGATAGGCTCGCCCCCTATCACATTATGGGACTGAAATTCGGCGAAAAGTGGGTGTACTGGTTACACCTCTGCCTACCCCTTCGGGGATTACAGGCGTGAGTGTATATGTATATGTATATGTATATAATAACTATACATATACATACCACATAGTTGTTACTAAATACAATAAATGTATCTTCATTAATTGTAAAGGGAGAATTTAAAAAAACAAAACATTTCTTTTGTAAGCAATTATTAAAAATATTAATAAATACTAGACGGTACAGTATTTTAAGATGAAAGTAGTCATGAAGCCTATGTCATGTTGCAAGGTACCCCCATAATTTACACATCAAAATCTTATCAACGGAGCAGCATTGATGGAATATTTCAATGCGAATTCATGGTACAAAATCAGCCAAAGGCCAAAGGTACAAAGGCCGGCTGGTCGCCGCTTTTGTAATATATTATTAATTCCATTTCCTTTATTCCCTAACGACTTGAATAGAAAAACGCCGCACAAATAATTTTTACAATACAGAGATTCATAGTTTTTCTCGGATCCCAAGAGGACAATTCAACCACTTTTCAATGACCCAATTAGTCACGAATTATTCCATCATGAGGACTCTCAACATTATAGAAGAACATTACCAAAAATTTTATTAATAAAAATGGTGTGCATTCCTTTTTAGTTCTTGATGCCCGAGATACTGGCTTTGCTCTAGTGTGTTGTCAGGGCTACGTATATCTGCCCTGAGGATTGGGGACTCCAATAAATTCTACCACGGTATACCCTGCCTGTCATAAGAGGCGAATAAAAGGGATCACGGGGTCGCGGCTGCATAGCAGGGGATGTGTGGGGTTTATTTTTTTATGGTGCAACCCTGAGACGGGTTGCGGGGCGAAACATCGTGCTGCTGCTGTAGAATGTGGAGGGCATCTAGCCCTAGAAGAGTCGGGCCGTAAATTCACCGCGCAGAGATGGTTCCGGCAGCAAACCGGAGAACACTCCGGATACCCCGGGATCGTCCCACATGTGCTGCAGAAGGCTACCGCAGGGTTTGTAGTCGGTACACCGGCGTAGAAAAATTGGTTTGGGTCCCGATCTAGTAGTCGGTAGTAGAACTGGGTCGAAAGGGCGGTGAGTCCGGCATAACCATCTCTCCTCCCTAGAGGACCAGAAGGTATCCATAAGATGCTATTTTCGAAGAGGGAAAAAAAGGGCTATCTATATGACTGCTGGGTGTATTTACTATTTATATTGAACTACAAATCACATACTTGTGGTGGGTGGCTGTCGCGATCCGGGATCAGCCAGTGTACATCCGGTTTTTAGGGGGCTTTATCGGGGCTTTAGAGTTTTGGTACGATGTTTAGCCGTTTTGCGGCCTTCTGAGTACTCTGACACTTGACGCTTGACCGCTTCTTCACCTTTCTTGCCCATGGCGTAGTGCATAGTGGCGTTGTTTGTATCTCGCTACTCTAATTGGACAGCACTGCGCTTACTATCAGGTGCAGTGTGGTCACGTTGCCGTGCCAGGATAAAAAAAGGCAAATTATTTACCTACGCATATGACATGTCTATATACAAACGATCATAGCCAGTATGATTTAAATAATGTCATTACAATGTTAATTTATACAAAAATTATGACGTGCACGATTAAAATGCATGCCAAGTTTCAACGATTCGTCAACAAACCGCTACTTATAATTGCTAATCACTATCGCGGAACAATTGAAACCTTTTAATTTCAACTCAAGCGTTCCCACTTGGCTGGTAATATCGGCGAAGCGACATTTTAACTATCGTTAATGTTGATTTAATAGAAGGAAACAGGTCATTTAATTTTTATTATTAATGGAGCGATTTAGAATTAAAAACTATTGAACAAAATCTATACATAGCATCAAGGAAGACTCACTCCGCCTTTCTCTGTTTATCCGCCAACTCCTTCTAAACCACGAAACGGATTATGAAATAGGTTTCACCATCATTTAGATATTCTTTTCCGGAAGGTTTATATGCAGAGGGCGTCCTAATTAAAATTTAGTATGTGTAAATAATAAAGATATTTAGGAACACAGTCGCCAAAAATTTGCTTTCATGGCTTACGTAGGGTAAGCCATAAGGCTTAAAACTTATAAAAATCCTCATGGAAATAGTATTCTTATCAACTAAACATTTTCTTCCTATTAAGCAGTTCGTAATTTTTTAATTAAAACCTCAGTGGTTTTTAATGCGTATATGACCGATTATTGTATACAACACAAATAAATAAAAAAAAAAAATTGCACCTGGCTTTTTTGCCACATTGCAGGGTAAAGGGCATAAAAATAAAAGAATGTTGTAAAAGAATCAAACCCGGAGTATGAAATCTAAAATAATATTATGAAATAAGCCGGTCTCAAGTCATCTCTAGAGTTTCTTTAAAAGATATAATCGGTACAATTTCTTAATAGACACAATTTTTTTTAATAATCTGTTGTTTTGTCTTTATAATAGTATTGCTAGTTTTTTTTTTTTTTTTTTTATTTATTAGATTTACCAACGTTTTTTTACATTAATACATTTCCAAGAAAAACACACTAAAAACAAAATAAGATAAATGTAACGAAACAATTACAGGTAAACACTGCGTGCTTCAATACAAAAATAAAAACACTTAAATTAAAAAAATTAAATTAAATTAAATTAAATGCATTCTAATTAATTACAATTAAAAAGAAATAAAAATCAAAACAACTAACCTTAAAAAAAAAGAGAAAAAAATTAAACCGTATTAAACCGACATGTTCAAGTGGTCTGCGATTATTTTACGGAGCTTATTAGGTGAGTCATTGTGAATATCCACTAAGTCACTATATTCGTTCAATAATTTGGTAAGTCTGCAAATAGGGGAGTTTGAACCGAATACAGTTTTTCGAAGGGGTGGAGCGTATGGAGTTATTCTGTAACGAGGATATCTTGCTGGGACACGTAGCTTAACTTTTCTCAATAATTGGGGACTATCGATTCGATTATTAAAAATGTTCGATGCAAAAACAAGGTCATTTATTATTCTGCGATTAGCTAATGAGGTCATTTGAAAGCGTCTTAGTTGAGATTTATACGACGGTACATTTTTCTTAGTAATGCGACAAGAGTACAAAAGATGCCGTACAAACCTTTTTTGTATACGTTCTATTCGTAAAGAATGGCTAGCGTAATGCGGTCTCCACACAATCGAGCAATATTCTAAGATGTTTCGAACTAAGTTGTAGTATAGCATAATTTTGGTCTTGTAACAACGAAATCCTTTAGAATTGCGAATAATAAATCCTAGCATTTTTGAGGCTCGCTTTATGATATTTTCGATGTGAGGTATAAATGTTAACTTATTATCAAAGATAACTCCTAGGTCTCTAATAACTGCCGATTCCTGTAGGTGATTATGTTTTATATGGTAATTATATGAAACTACATTTGTTTTCCGTGCATATCGAACGTATAGGCATTTATTGCAGTTGAGGTCCATACGATTAATATCACACCAATTAACAAGTGCATCAATATCATTCTGAAGTTTGAGTGAGTCTTGTGTAGTTTCAATTACCCTACATAACTTTAAGTCGTCTGCATACATAAACGTCTCAGAAAATTTTATACATTCAGGAATATCGTTAACAAAAATATTAAATAGAATGGGACCCAAGTGAGAGCCTTGAGGTACACCAGATGTAACCCTTCGCAAACGTGAGTGGAATCCATTGATAACGACAAAGAAATTGCGATCGTCAAGATAAGATTTGATCCATTCCAATAGTTTACCAGATATTCCGTATGCGGCAAGCTTCTGCAACAGAATGTCATGCGGTACTCGATCAAAAGCCTTGCTAAAGTCCGTATATACAACGTCAACTTGTTTACCGGCATCAAGCGCCTCAGTCAGGATCTCAGTGAGGTCAACCAGGTTAGTGCTTGTAGATCTAAATTTGACGAAACCATGTTGTCTACTACTCAGAATTAACCTTAGATGGCTTTGTATAAACGGACATAGTAGAGATTCGAAAACTTTAGCAAAACTAGACAAAATTGAGATGGGCCGATAGTTTTTTATTTGGTTTTCACAACTAGACTTATGTATGGGGATGATTTTAGCATTCTTCCATTCCATGGGGAAAACTCCAGTTTGCAAGGACATGTTATATATAAAAAGAATCGGTTCCACCAAGTATTGAGCACAGTTGGCTATAAATATAGGAGGCACACCATCAGGACCAGCACCTTTGTTAACATCAATACTCTTTAATTTATTAAGAAGTGTATTGTATTCTATAACTGGCAGTGATAGTGGCTGTATATAATTCTGCACAGAAACTAAATATGGTGATTGAGTGTGATACGAAGAGCCTTCATCAGCTGTATCGGTAAAGACAGATGCAAAGTATGAAGAGAACAGCTCACAAATCTGTGCACTATCAGAGGTTTCCAAGGTGCCATCTGATATTTTGGTGGGGTAAGAACTATGTCCTCTACGTTTTGATTTAATATATGACCAGAACAGTTTGGGATTTTTAATAATTTGGTTCTCTATAATACTAATGTAGTCATTGTAACAACGATTGACCATGCGAGAACATCGAGAGCTTAAAAGCCGCAACTCGACTTCATCCATGGGATTATTATATTTTTTATAACGACCCCTCAGTCTGTACTTTTCTTTTAAAGCTTTTATTAAGTTATGATTAAACCAGGGCGGGTATTGTTTTTTTTTTAACCTCTTTTTCGGTACAAACTTTTGTATTATTTCATTTAACTTAGTGTAAAATATTTGTAGTATATTATTCGCGTCATTGGATTGATTAAACAATTCCATCCACTTACATTCTTTTAGAGCATCAATAATTTTTTTATAATTTGCTTTATGAAAATTAAGTTTTGTAGCGTCGTTGTTGAAAGAAAGTTTGAAATTCTTGACCAGAGTGATATCAATGTCGAGCGGAGGGTGTAACTGATCAATTACGCTTAATATGTTTTGGGAGAGCCTTACGGTGCAATTTGGTAAATTCGATAAAACTAAGTCGAGTAATCTGTTAGATTTATTTGCAACCGTGTTATGCTGGATCAGCCCGTTAACATATAAGAAGTCAATGAAGTGTTGACATAAGGTAGGAACGACATATTCATTTGATGACTCACCTAACAAACTCCAGTCTATACTTCCCAGATTAAAATCCCCCACTATACAATGAAATGAATTCTTCCATGACTGCATTGCAGTTGTCAATAAATTGGTCCAACATAGAGCGATGTACAGGTGGGGGTAAATAGACAACACAGAACGCTATATGATGGATGCTATGGAAGATCGGAACTTCGATAGTGATCCAGAGATCTTCAAGTTTGGTTTCCCAGTTATACATCCTTTGAGAACTTATCTTTCTTGACACTGCAATAAGCACTCCACCCCCATCTTTTTTGCTTGAGCATCCAGTATCTCCTCTGTCTCTTCTATATACCGTGTACCTTTCATCGAATAGTTCATTGTTAGCTATAGAATTATTTAACCAGGTTTCTGTGAGAATAACTAAGTCGTAATCATTGCACAGTATCTGTTGATAAAGCTCATGAGTTTTTGTTCTTAGGCCACGCGTGTTCTGATAATACAACCTTAAACCAGCCAGGGTGAATAGTTAACAAGCACCACAAGAAAGCACAGAATACCGAGAAACAAATTAAGTGAGATGCTTTAGCATTTCCATATTTTTTACCAGAATGTGTTCCGTATCATCATTTTTCCTCATAAATATTCTGCCATTTCGAATCCATACAAATTTATATCCAATTTCTTTTGCTTTAATTCTTGATGCGGCATGAAGAGCTTTATTAATTGGAGATAAATGTTCAGTCACGAAAATTGGTGTAAATTTTCCAGGTAAATTAATGTGGCTACTGTTTAACTTATCGTGTGGATGCGCTTTATTAAATTTTATCGTCGACGCAAGAAACTCATCGCGAACTCGCGGAGAAACCAGCTGCGCAATAATAGAACGTGGGCGATTTGAAGTACGGTTCAGTTTGGGTATACGGGTAACATGCATAATATCGCCTTCGGTTAAACTACATCCAACTACCTTTCCAAGCTCTTTTGTAATGTTAACTAAATTTTCCCTCTTATTCTCCGGTATACACTGAAGTTCGATATTATTACGACGCGTCTGTTGTTCCAGTTGGTCCACTCGTCTGTTTAGACCATCCACGGCGTTCTTTAAGTCTGAATTGTGTGAAATTAATTCAGATATATTTGATTTTGTAATCTCATTTTCCTTCTTCAAGTCTTCATATTGACAGTTAATGAAATTCATGGATTCTTTTATCTCCAACAGTTCATTCCTTAATGATTTAAATTCTTTATCAAACAATTTATTAATATTATCCTGTATCTTAGTTAGTAGTACATTATTGATATTTTCGTTTATCACGTCCTGCACAATTTCCCGAATATCGTTCCTGGTAATGGATGGATTAGAATTATCCGCCGGTGGGGAGGTGAGAGCTTGTCTTTTGTTCCCCCTAGTATTTATGACACTGCGAGTTGGTTGAGCATCCTATTTTAAAGTTTTATTGGCCTTACGTGTGCATTCAGGGCAATTCCAAACTGTTCGTAAAGCTGATGTAAGTAAAGTATCATCAAGCGATATGCAAGTATAATGGTAATTATTTCCACATTTAACGCATAAAATAAACTTTTCTTTGTTATCTTGTTCCGGAATACAGCAACCCCAGTTTAGTTTGGCCATCTCTCTCAGTAAAGTAAATTAACGCTCAAACGATGTCCTCTGAGAAGCTCAAAACCACAACTCTATGTGTGTTAAATAGAAAATATGAATTAAATATGAATGCATCATACATCATTGAATATCCCGTCTTATTTATTTACCTTTGCCACGTATAATGGAATAGTACAACTCACGTAAACATGAATTATTGTTTTCATTAATTGACGTAGCTTGTATATTAGATTTCCCGATAACGATAAATAAACAATATGGTATAAATGTTTGAATACTTTGTAATCAAATGCGTATTTCCACTTTCAATTGAGTCAAGATATTCAGGGCCTTGGTACCTAATAAACGTCATATATCTGTCATTGTGATACGGTGTTTTGTCTCGCTTCTTCTAGCATTAAATGTAACTCAACATAACAAGACAAAACATAGACGAAGCTAAAGTTGTGTGTCAGGATCAATCAATGCAAAGTGGAAATCTATAATGTATGCTTACCTCTATGGGATAAAGGCGTGATAATATTTATGTTTATACTAGCTGATGCTCGCGGCTCCACCCGCGTGGAGGTCATTGGGAGAAAAACTATACAATACAAAATACCAGTTTTCGTGCATTAACTTAAAAAATTACGGATTTTCATACAAACTTTCATCCCCTATTTTACCCCCTTAGTGGTGGTATTTACAAAAACCCTTCCTTAGTGGATGCCTATGTCACAAAAGGTACCTACTGGTAAATTTCAAGTCTCGAACCCCAGCCGTTTAGGCTGTGCGTTGATATGTCAGTCAGTTTCTTCTTTTATATATACAAATGGAGGAAGCACAATTCTATTGTACGCCAGAATTAATATACTTACTTGCTATTTAATCAAGTACCTACTACACCAATAAAGTCAATGCATATGTAAGTAGCCTACGTGCAGTCGATCGCATAGGTTTATTGGGTCTCATATGAATAAGGAAATAATATCATAATCATAATGTGATCGTATCGAGGACCTATTATTATAGCATTAGTATTATTATATCGCAAAGTATAATATTGGCTAAAAATACGCCAGAAATAATATTAATAATATAATATTAATAATTTGATTTCCAAAATAATTACTTGTGTCAATCAAATTTACATTTTGGCCCCAAGCAGGGGGTTACTGACAATTAGTAAAAGACAATGAAAATTAATTATTGGCAGTCCTCACACTGGGCACAGTCTGTATCGTGAGGACCCATTTAATACTATAATTACCAAGTATTTTATATAATTTTCAACCACATAATCTTATTATATATTTAAATGAGCAATTGTTGTAATTACGAAAAAAACATTTATAAAAAGGGTCTTTAAAAATCTGTTTTTTGGAAAAAAAATTGTGAGCCGTCTAGGAGTGTTTCTATTTGCCCCTCATATCTCGTCATCAGATTTTATCCAAATATAACCACGCTCTACGTTAACAATATTGAATACAATAAGAATCATCAAAATACATTACAGAAAATTCGCGCAATGGACTATACTTAGTTTTAGACGCAGAAGAATACAAAATAAATGATATGAACGGCTATGTCTGTATTTACCTTATTGTAATATACAATTAACGGTATTGGTAACATGTTGTACTAGATATCTTAGTGATGTATTTATTTTTTGAAGCAACTGTACAAAGAAAATAATTTCATCCATAAAGCCAGTATTTATACAAGTTATAATTTAATTGGGTGTTATATATAATTTATTTACATTTTGTATATTACTATTTTCATTCTGCCACAATAAAGAAATTCTACTAAGCCACATAGTTTCATTACAAGGCCATATTTAAAATACACATTTATCAGACTTCTCTGAAATATCTTGGCTCTAAGTAAGAGTTTTTTTTACGATTTGCGCAACGTAAATTAGCCTTAAATAGGTCAACAAAGGAAAGTCTAAGGAGAAGTACGTATTCCAGCAAACTGTACAAGTAATATCTTGATAACTTCTTGGTTCAAGCCAACATGGAGAAGACTATGAAGTTGTTGTTCCGCAAACCATTCCACCAGTATTTTAGTAAAAGTAACAATAAGATAAGATCAAACAATTCAGAGCATTCACCGTGGTACAATCTCCCTCCGTCGTCGCCCTAAACATGTTTTGGGAGATCCAAAGTATCCCATCACGGTCGATGTCGAGGTAGCACTGTCCCTGCCCAATCGCAATCACAATTGTACTCTGAATGCACGTCGACGTAAGACTCGCCGGCGAGTCCGGCTGAGGCTCAGATTTTCAATACACTAATATATCGAGACGGCCCTAAACCTATTCCAAGCGACGCGACGGCTTAATTCAAGGCCTTTTAGAAAGCGTCTTTGAGCTTAGCCTTTGACAAATGTTGCTTTTTCTGGGTGGAGCGCCATAAGCGCTGGCCGCAACGTTAGGTGAAGAAAAAATACTGTGGTACAGACGGTAGAAAACGCCAAGTAACTCACACTGCCCCGTAACATTAAGTCAAGAGTGAATAGGTATCTTCTAGGCAAGCGTGCTCCACGGTAGACCACATCATCATTTACCATCGATATGCGCTCACTACATCAACTCGATCCGGTGACGCTACGGGTGGCTATAATGAGCTGTGACTTTTATGCAGCAGTGTGCTGTCGGAGGTTCGTGATGAAGTCTGTATTGTTCACATTAGGGATAGACCGTCGCTTTCATCCGTCCAAAGTATCAGTTAGATATGTTATCATTCCACAGATGCGAACAGTATTCCACGCCCGTATTTATGTGATATTTGGACTGTGAATTGTCTTTTATTTGGTATCTAGTAGAAGTTCGATATTCAAAATTTCTTTCTTTCCTTTAGTGATGACGATTCTTTCATATATTGAGTTTTATATTTTAAAATGGGAATGCGTCTAGGTCTGGACACACCTGTTTAGGATTTTGACTACACTATAACTAATAATACTACACTAAGTTATGTAATCTTTTCAGAAGTTAAAGTATGTTTATTGATACTTAGATATAACTTCAATTAATACGCAAAAATAAGTTTCAATTTTTATATTTTCAAGTGTGTGAAATATCTGACGACCTTTATTCGATAACCATTACTTGACCGATTGGGAAATCATTTTACGATTTTTATTAACTGTGATGCAAGTAGTTTGGTTTAAATTAAGGCATGGATATTTGTCTGATAGTAGTTTTAATTTTCTACGCGTCATTTTATCGTAGGCTTATGTGTGCTTTAGGGCATGCGTATAGTTTATGGGAACATTTTATTGACCTAGCCTAACACATAAATAAATAATACATGTCCATAAAGACATGTCATTTGATTCAAGACCGGCTAGTTTTTAACTATATATAGTTAAAAATATATACAGAGTGGTGATTCGTTAGATGTAAGTAGGTATTTACAGTTCACTCAAGAATAAAAGATATCAAGGGTATAAATATTTTATTGGTAAAACTATCTTCACCGGTCTGCTGATATAATAATATTATCAACCAAGACCTGGATGGTTACTCTTGACACTCGATTCCAATTTAAAATTGGTATTGGGGTCGAAAACTGTACAATTGGCACTCTTGAACGCAATCTAAGCGCACGATTTAACTGAATTCGGCGGAACTTTTAGTAACTTAATGAAATAGTCTGTACGATCGCTAGTTTGTAAATATTCTATTTCATTTGTTTTGAGTGAGTTAGAGTTCCAATATCTTCTAGATTGGAATTAGAACTGTATCGAGTTCGAGATTGGAATTGATTTCAAGAGTAAGCCCCCCAGGTCAATCAGCAACTTGCGTCGGGCTAGTGGAATTTATTGGTTGGAGCTAAATTAGTGAGAAATTATACACTCCTATAAAATTTATTAGTACTGGCTTATCCTATGTATCTACCGTGTATTCTCGCACGACCAGTCTTTCAACCATTGACTTATATTTATCATGAATAGAGTGGCGTACGTAAAACATAATAAAGAATTAAATAAAACTACCACTTCTTTTGGTACCACAATATTGCCATCAAAATAAAAGAAGGAAACAATAAACTTGGGTTCGTACTTGAAATATAATCCCAAGAAGCACAGCATGCCGGCGTGATTGTGTTGAGTAGCGAGGGATAGATTGTCTCTCGCTACTTGATACTCTAACTGGAGGGCACTGCGCTTAGCATCAGGTGGAGTGTGGTCACTTTGTCGTGCCAGAAAAAAAGGATCTTATAGCATTGTAATTGGCCTTTGTTGCGTCGTGTTTAACCTTTACCAAGGTGTCCAGCAAGATGTGACTAATCACAAGAACAATTAGTGAGGTTAGTGAGATACTCATTATTCTATTGTTGTTGTTGCTTTTACTTTTCTGTAGTATAATTTGTCGCGCGGTTATTTAAAGAATTTGTAATTATATCAGTAGTTTATGGTCTTTTATTATTAACTGAATTTAACTATACAGAGTCAAATTAAAACCTCCATAGACTGGTTTCGATATTTTTATATTTTACAGGGATTACCTCGAGGTACCCATTTATATAAATTTGGCTAATCTAATGACTGGATATATGGAAATTCGAAAACACTCAACGGATGAGAATCCGTAAATGTTTCCCAATTACGTATTACACAAGTATAGCCTCGGTGGCGCAGTTGTAATTGCGCATGCGTTATGACTGCCGTGCTGAGGTCTCGGGCTCGATCCCCAGGTCGGGTATAGTGATATTGGGTTTTTCTATTTAGAAATACTCAGTAGTAAGTATGGTGATATGCTCGCTAGGGACTTCCATAATGTGAGAGAGATCACATTATGGGACGGTAATAAATTCTGCAAAAAGTTGGTGTTCTGGTTACGCCTCTGCCTACCCCTTCGGGGATTACAGGCGTGAGTGTATATTTATGTTGTACAAGTATAACGTCTTCTCGTTGGTGTTTGATCATCTTGAGTTTATGGCACCAAAAAATTTACTTCGATATAGATAAAATTTTTCGAAATTTAACTAATGTCGAGCAATTACAATTATTGTTTGCCTCATTACTAGTTTAACCTTGTTACATTATCTGTAGACAAATTTATGTCTTTGGACCATATAACTAATTAATACACAATGTCCCTAAAGTTCAATGTTCGTTCGGTTGTTTATTTGCCTCGTTAAAATCTTGTGTGAACCCATTTAATGCATCATTGTATTAAAGCCAACTACATAATTAAAATTAATATACATTTTTGAATTAATTTCCTTTATGGCTTCTTCAACTTTGTTTTATATACTAAGGCTAACTAAGCTGTTATGTTTAAATAATTCTTTTAGATACTTTGAATAGGGTAGTTTCCTGTGTTTACATTATTTGCTACGAAAACAAGCTAAAATTTATGAAAACGAGGCCACAGTTGTTATATTTTATATTAAATATTGTTATGAGCAAAAGTAGATGCGTAGTGGGAACATTTAGATAATGCGGGAAATTGATTAGCGTGGATGTTGATATCAAAACTCGGCTTCGTTGTCAAGGTTGAATCAATGCCATATGGTATTTGATAAAACTACAATAACTGTCGAGGTTATGCACAATTATTCAGTGTTATTTATTACGCTTATTTTTTATGTACAATTTACAAAGTCACTTTTAGGGGTATATCCCTAATAGTATAAATAGTGTACTACATAAATACGAAAAACTTTATACCGACGGTCACAAATACGAATTTCAAAACACTGATTTTCATAATTCTGGATTGTTCAACATTCTTAACATAACAACTCCGATTTATCATTGATCCTATTTTTATAATTCTGAAATTTCAATATTCCTAACAACTATAATTACTATTATCAAAATGGATGGATTAACGGAATTTCAATAGATCGAATAAGTATTTTGATAAGTATTTGATAATGAACAATAGAGGGGATCTGGCTGATTTAATGGTCACTGTTCTAACATAACCTAACACAAAGGATTCAGTAACAATGTAGTTTTTCGGACCGAGAACCCATCGAGCATTTGATTCTTCAGATTAGTGAAAATCTGAAAAAAAAACAGATTTACTACGACTTTCGGTAAAATGAATTTCTTGATTTTTAATAATAGACAATACAATTCTTAGGTATTATGAAATTCGGAGTAAAATATTTCGGAGTTTTTGGGTGTTCCCCACTTTTCGAAATATACATGTCATTAGAGTAGACTTTTTAGCTGCGGTAGTTTATGTCCATGTTTCAGGATATGATTAAATGTGGTTAGAATTGCCGGATTTTAAATATGTAGCTGAGCTAAATAAGTCTGTGAATAATCAATAAAACAAAGTATTCAAACTGATGTCAAAGCTAAGTAATTTAATGAGAAAAGCGACATATAAATAAATTCTAAGATGCCGCCATATACTTCGACGAAAATGGAGTGTGTCAGACATTAGTGATGTTAGATTTTTGAAAACAATTGAACGGTAGGCTGCGGCTTTGCTGTGCCCTGGCATTGCAGAAGTTTATGGGTGGCGGTGACTACTTACCATCAGGCCCGTCTGCTCGTCTGCCTATCAAGGCAATAAAAAAAAGATAGAATATCGGCGATGTTTGATATGTTGCGATTTAATCGTAATCTTAGGAAGTGAATCGTAATAGATTATTGCGCTTATTTAGATAATTAATAATAATTTTATTGGAATTATCATTACATACGACACGTGTTTCGAGGTACACGTCACGCTTGTATATACATGTATATACAAACAGACGCACAAGACGAACATATAAAAGTTTATTAATGGTATATAGATAAAGTCAAACACTATTTTACACCAATAACCATATTAGAAGTGTTAATGGATAATAAACCTGCGGTTCGAAGTAATAAAATGAAATATATGATAACAATTTGTCACTTTTTTCATGTTCATCAAAGGAATTGACACTGAATAATATACTAATTTATTTCTACGTTATCGCGGTAGAAGGTCGTTTTTTATTGTTACCATTTATTGATTTCGCGTTCGTGCGTTAATTAGAAAATTAAATATAGTAGTTTCTATTTGTTACTAACTTTTTTTATTTTTTTTATAGCATAGTCCGACAAACGAGCATGTGGGTCACCTGATGTTAAGTGATCTCCACCGCCCATGAACATCCACAATACCGAAAGTATGATGTATGCGCTGTCGGCCTTGAAGGATTAATTAACTGATTACTGATGACTGTCTGTTACTATACGAAAGTGCAGCAGTAACATGAAACAGTTTCATGACTTTGGACTATTCCAATTGAATATGCGTTGCGATAATAATATTGTTTTTACGAATTAGGAATCAAAAGATATGTTTCATAAAATTATTTTTCTTTTTTTTTAATTAAGACACATATCAATGAAATGAGGTTATATTGAGCATTTTAAGCTCGTGAGGTATTGTACGGCCGCAACTGTTGTAGCAGGTTATTTTTTTTCCTACTTTATCTTTGTTCAGACAATGATAAAATTAATATGTTGTTTTTTTATTCGAACATGAATATTTTTCTATTTATTTATTCCCTGAATGCCGTATTTGTGGTGTATTTACACAAATCGATCCATTCGTTTGGTCCATACTTTAAGCACTGCAATATAAGATATATAATATGAGGATTTGTGAGCCTCTGTGGCCTAAAAAAGAATACACGTCAAATTGAATACCTCCTCCTTTTTTTGAAGTCGGTTAATTATAATAATAATAAATACATCCAACAGTTATACTCATAGTTCCGACCCCACACTAGGTAAAACATTTATCGTGGGTATCAACAACTACGAGGGACTACGGTCCCGAACACCCAGACCCGAAACAAATATCTGTCTGTCACACAAACATTTGTCCCGGTGCGGGAATCGAACCCACGGCCTCTCGTTTCATAACCGGCTACTTGGCCGCTGCGCCACGGAGGCTGTATGTAATTGATTATTTTGGATATTATCTATTTCGCCTTTTTATGGAGTTTTTTTTCTTTTCCAGTAGCCTACGAGTGTCAGCCATTATTAATACAAAAAACCTGTCTTACATTTTCTACTTCCTATTACGTAACAACTTTAACAGAAAGTATACCTGTTTCGTGTCAATATTTATGCAACGTGCTTACACCAATTCGTCTAACACCATAGTAGAATGATGTAAGAAATTGTGGGAATTCCATTGCTATTTTACAAACATTTAAATTTCACTCGCACGTTAAATAACAGTGGTGTAAAACGTTTCGCTGTAGATAATTTTAAATCTTATTGGTACAAGAGCGGAAACTTGTAGAAAGAAAGTGGCACGACCATTTCGAATGCCAATTAATGTGCCGTGCAATATTTGTCACCGTTCTTCGGCGGAGTTCCAAGTTGTGAAGAGAAAAGACTGACTGAGCGGTTTGCAATCATGTTAAAAAATAGTCATTGTATGAAGATAACTGCGGCCTGGGGGCTATTATTAAAAGAAAGTTTTGTTTCAAGCTTGCAGTAATATTACTTTCATTTGTAAATGGGCATCGTTCAAGATCTTCCAATAGCAATAATGTTGATTCCTGGCTAGTGTTAAATAAACAATTAATTATGAAAAATAGTTCCCTGCTATAAAAAGGTTTTTTTTTATTTATTCGTGTTCATGGATGCTAGTCCTATGTCCTTCAGACGTATACATAAATTGTTACAATTATATCAAAATCTTAATAATAAGATAAAAGTAAATTATCAAAGTCGTTGTAGCTAATGGGCGGAGAAATCCCCGATAACTTTTTAAAAACTACTAAATTTGACTTTAAAACGATTATGCTTGTTGTCAAACGTACGCTTTGAATGAAATATTTAGACTTGATGTTACAAAGCTATTGAAACAATGTTATTCTGTGTCTGCAACATTCTTACTTTAAAGACATCGTGATATGATAATTCAAAGTATGATTATAATAATACTGCTTTATGCAGTTGTGGTAGGCCCACTGAAGAGTCGTTTGTCGTGCCTATATCTGAGTAAAATTTTTAAATATAGATAATTCAACTTATATTTCCCCGACGTTGTATATAATACTAATAATAATAATACTAGCCCTGTATTAAACAATGTCCCACTGCTGGGCACGGGCCTCCTCTACTAATGAGAGTGGTTAGGCTTAGTCCACCACGCTGGCTTAATGCGGGTTGGTCGACTTCATATGCCTTCGAAATTCTTATGAGAATTCTCAGGTATGTAGGTTTCCTCACGATGTTTTCCTTCACCGTTAAAGCAAGCGACACTTAACATTTAATATACACATAACTTTAGAAAAGTCAGAGGTATATGCCACTTGGGTTTCAAACGTACGACCTTCGTCTTGACAGTCCGTACTGCTATCAACTAGGCTATCGCTGCTTTATGACGTATAAGTATATGTATGTATATATTTCTATATCTATTATTACTATAATAAAGCTGAAGAGGAACTTTGTCTGTACATTAAATATTTTTGCGTAATTTTGATTGTAACGTTTTGTATTATCGACAGAGAACTCAAAACAATTGTTGTTGGAATTATTGTCTGTCTGTCTTTCTGTCTGTCTGTCAAGGCATCACGGTAAAAGTACTGTATTACTAAAAATGAATTGACCATAAAATCGTAGGGTGTACCTCGAGGTAACATTTAGTCTTTATTTAATTAAAATCAGTGCATTCAATCAAAAGTTATTACCTACATTACCTTTTTTCCAAACATAACTTTCACGCGGGCGGAACCGCGAGCAACAGCTAGTATATTTATATAAAACACATTGACTGTGTATGCCTGACAATATATACATATAGGAGCGACGAATTGGCGTCACTGAAAATCAAAACCACATACGAGCTTCCGCAACCATAAGACGCGCAAAATAAGTCGAACTATTTATTAAACATACGTAAGCTGATGGATCATTAATATTTATGATTAACCCGAAAATCTTAAGCACATTAGTAGCGGAAAAGTTCCAAATAACATGCCTGAATAAATTTAATAATACAAACTTCTCTTAAAATTCTATACTCATTAGTAATTGTCTTTGTCCTTTGTTTGTAGGAGGTAATCTCTGGAACTACGTATCTGATTGAAAATTATCCTTCTATTCTAGGCGGTCTAGGTTATTATTTAATAATATAAAAGTGAACTTTTAGTAAGAAATCTACTTTCAAGCAAGCAAAAACTATTTATTTTTTATTAGAAGCAGCGATAGCCTATTAGTTGAGGTACGAACTGTCAAGAAGAAAGTCGAATGTTCGAAACCAGCCCAAATGCCATTATCTACCAAATTTTTCGTATTTATCAAGCTCACTTAAAATATATTGGTACTTGAAATGTATTTCTTTGAATAATAATAAAAATAATAGTTAACTAGTAATTATAAATACATTTTATATAAATACACAAATGGCTAGTGTATTTATGATGCTATGTACGTATACATAAGTTGATATGTTTTCTGTAATATTACTCCCTTTTTTGTGTGTTGTGTGCTGTGCTGAGGTCTCGGGTTCAATCCCGGGTCAGGTAAAGTTATATTGGGTTTCTAGAAATTCTTAGTATCAGCCCGGAGTCTGAAATCTGTGCCTGGTATGGCGATAGGCTCGCCCCCTATCACACTGTAGAACTGAAATTCGGCGAAAAGTGGGTGTTCTGGTTACATCTATGTCTACCCCTTCAGGAACTACAGGCGTGAGTGTATATGTATGTACTCCCTTTTTTTCTTTTTTAATGTACTACTGACTTCATAAGAGCTATGTAATTGCCTACATGGTCAATAACCGATTTCATTTTCATTTTGTAATAATAACCACCAACAAAAATTTGTTACGTCAAAAAATGCCTCTTATGAAAGACTAGCTGTTGCTCGCGGCTCCGCCCGCGTGGAGGTCAAGTTTGGGAGAAAAAGTATACAATACAAAATACCAATTTTCATTCGTTTAACTTAAAAAATTATGGATTTTCATACAAACTTTCATCCCCTATTTCACCCCCGTAGAGGCGGAATTTACAAAAATCCTGAAACATATATTTTTTATTTTTAACTAAAATGTCAAATACTAATTTCATGAATTTAACTTAAAAAATGACGGAATTTCATACAAACTTCCATCCCCTATTTTACCCCTTTAGGGGTGGTATTTCCAAAAACCCTTCCTTAGTGGATACATACGTCATAATAGGTACCTACTGTCAAAATTTCAAGTCTCTAACCCCAGCCGTTTAGGCTGTGCGTTGATCGATCAGTCAGTCAGTCAGCTTCTTCTTTTATATATACAGATTTCAAGATTACAAATGGTTTATAGCAAACCACTATTAGTAATGGTGAAGCAATTTTCAATATTTATTATTCATAAATCGTGAGTTTTATCATGGAATAACTTGTTTGAAATATTTGAGTTATCGATTGGAGTGTTTCAACGACTTTGACACAGATATTAGTAAACAGTACCTATCATTGTTCGAAGTTTTTAATGACAGCGTATCATTGAACACCGGTAAACAATCACACAGACTTATGATTAATGTATGTATGTGAATGCGTATATTTCTCAACACGATCTTAACTACATCCATACAAAAATTAACTAGTATAACGTATGCCAATTGTTATTTTTAATTATATGCGAAATAAATAACACCCATATACACCATATATATATTTATTGCGGGCCGTTCGAATTGTCCGGGATCCTGATATCACGGATAGCCTGGAACCGTTGGGGCTGCGGAGAGACTTCGGGTCTCTCTGCTTGTTCTATCCGTTGATCCACGGGGAGTGCTCCGAGGAACTGTTTAAAATGGTGCCTACATCACCATTTTATCATCGCACCACCCGACACCGCAACAGAGTTCATCCATACCACCTGGAAACGATTCCGTCTAACACGGTTCGTTTCCAGCGTTCATTTTTACCACGTACGTGCAAGCTCTGGAATTAACTCCCTGCTGCGGTGTTCCCTGAGCGCTATGACATGTCCTTCTTTAAACGAGGCTTAAAGGGAGTAGTTCTTCAACGGTAGGCAGCGGCTTTGCTGTGCCCTGGCATTGCAGAAGTCTATTGGCGGCGGTGACTAAAAAAAATCTACGCACTTAGTCCCGATCCCACACTAAGATACGAGTCTTGTGTTGTGGGTATCAGGGACTACGAGAGACTTTCGGTCTCACAAAATATAAATATTATTATTTTACCTAAACTGAATTAATTGGAGCTTTATTAATTAGAATTTTACTTTTTAAATTGGCTTGAAAAAATAACCTTTGCATCTTCGCTTTACGGCCGTGCGATACCTCGGGATCGAAGTTCTTTTATGTGTGACTAGCTGTTGCTCGCGGCTCCGCCCGCGTGGAGGTCATGTTTGGCAGAAAAAGTATACACTACAAAATACCAATTTTCATGTATTTAACTTAAAAAATGAAGGATCTTCATACAAACTTTCTTACCCTATTTAACCCCCTTAGGGGTGGAATTTCCAAAAACCCTGAAATATGTGTTTTTAATTTTTAACTGTAAGGCCAAATACCAAATTTCATGCGTTTAACTTAAAAATGACGGATTATCATACAAACTTTCATTCCCTATTTTACCCCCTTAGGGGCGGAATTTCCAAAAATCCTGAAACATATATTTTTTATTTTTAACTAAAAGGCCAAATACTAATTTTTATGAATTTAACTTCAAAAATGACGGATTTTCATACAAACTTTCATCCCCTGTTTTACCCCCTTAGGGGTGGTATTTCCAAAAACCCTTCCTTAGTGGATGCCTACGTGATAAAAGGTATCTACTGTCAAAAATTCAAGTTGTAACCCCAGCCGTTTAGGCTGTGCGTTGATCGATCAGTCAGTCAGTCAGTCAGTCAGTCAGTCAGTCAGTCAGTCAGTCAGTCAGTCAGTCAGTCAGTCAGTCAGTCAGTCAGTCAGTTTCTTCTTTTATATATACAGATTAGTTATTATGTTGACTGGTAGAGAATGCCTTAGGCATTAAGTCCGTCTTTACATATATCTGTATATATAAAAGAAGAAACTGACTGACTGACTGACTGACTGACTGACTGATCGATCAACGCACAGCCTAAACGGCTGGGGTTAGAGACTTGAAATTTTGACAGTAGGTACCTTTTATCACGTAGGCATCCACTAAGGAAGGGTTTTTGGAAATACCACCCCTAAAGGGGTAAAATAGGGGATGAAAGTTTGTATGAAAATCCGTCATTTTTGAAGTTAAATTCATGAAAATTTGGATTTGGCATTTTAGTTAAAAATAAAAAATATATGTTTCAGGATTTTTGGAAATTCCGCCCCTAAGGGAGTAAAATAGGGAATGAAAGTTTGTATGAAAATCCGTCATTTTTAAGTTAAACACATGAATATTGGTATTTTGTATTGTATACTTTTTCTCCCAAACATATCCACGCGGGCGGAGCCGCGAGCAACAGCTAGTCTTGTATAAAGTGTATTAAATAAATAAATAAAATAAATTAGTGTTCAAATCGTCGGGGCCATTAGCGTGCCTTAGAACCTTAAATCATGCTGTAATTTTTAATAACTTTATGACATTGTAAAGGAACAATATGTGTTATTATATTGTAAATGGGGGAGTAGAAACAATTACAAAATAAACTTCGTAAAACAATGTGACTGATCGCTTTTCATTATTGCCAATGATGAAAATGTGACAATATCTGCTTCCATTAATGTTTAATCTATGCCATAATTAACTTTTAATCATAGACATAAAGATATCCTAACAAAATTGACCGGTTTGTAGAAAGCGACTGTGCGGCCAATACTTAGGTATTACCAATCAAAATTCTGGAAAAAGACATCTGCGGGCCGCACGCTCGCTTTATCTCTCTCACATTTTCTGCTCGTATTCACTTAATAGCTGGATAGACAGCGCTTAGTACAATGGCCCGATGGTCAACGGCCTAAGTGCAGAGAAAGGAACCCACAACCAATACCCATACCATAAAAAGTTTTTTAATTCATAAAAAGTACACCGACTTCAATAAAAAAATGCATTATGCGTCCCTATAAAATTTGAGGGTTGCCCTCGATTTTTCTGAGATCCCATCATCAGATCCTGACTTGGTGCCAATGGACCTGGGAAGTTTGTGCCAATGGACCTGGGAAGTATATACTACCAAACTAAATATAAATACTAAGTATAAACTACCAAAGGATATCCTTTTAAACAAAAAAGAATTTTCAAATAGGTCGAATCGTCTTCGAGTAATCGGGGAACATACATAAAAAAAGATTCCGACGAATTGAGATATTTTTTTTAAGTCGGTTAAAAGACAGCGCTCAGTCCATTCTCTATATCTATGGTATCCATACTATAATACTATAAATGCGAAAGTAACTCTGTTTGTTTGTTTGTTTGTTACCTCTTCACGACTAAACGGCTGAACGGATTGTAATGAAATTTGGTAAGGGAATAGATTATATCCTAGAGAAGGACATAGGCTATCTTTTTTCTCAAAAAACAACCTTGAAAGAGGTCAAATAGGAGTTCAAGATTTGTATGGGAAATCCATAATTCCTCGACTTAGGGATCTGTACATTCATATTTAGGCTTTTGGTAGGAAATAAAGAAATACGTGTTTCAACATTTTTGAAAAATCATCCCTAAAAGGGGCAAAGTGAGGTTAAACTTATGGGGTATTCTTTAGATGTAATCACAAGATTCAGGCACAACACCTGAGACGCTGGACAATCGCTACAGGTGCCTCAGTGCAGAAGGCAACTCCTTGGATTGTGTACTTCTGCTCCCGAATATAACCTCCACGCAGGCGGAGCCGCGAGCAACAGCTAGTTAATAAATAAAAATCTAGGTATATTTGAGCTTTTTGTCATTAGCTAAATAAAACATTCAAAGATTCCTGTAGCTGTTATTTGTATAAATAATTATACCATGACAATGCTAACAATATTCAAACATAAAATTTGTTAGAAATTTATATTGGCTATTAAATAAAGGTTGTATGAAGGACAATTACTACAGTTGTTAGTTTGGTTTATTTGTTACTAGATGTTGCTCGCGGCTCCACCCGCGTGTAGTTTATTTTTGGACGCAAAGGTATACAATCCATGGAAGCATCTTAAGCTATATTACACCTTTCTATATTTTGCTATCCCATAGTATGCGTGCATTTTTCCGAGATAAAAAGGCCTATATCATTTTCTGATCCCTAAACTACCACTATGCAAAAAAATCATGTCGATCCCTTGCTCTGTGACAAATTAAACTATCCCACGGGAACTGTACATTTTTCCGGGATAATCAGTAGCCTATGTGCTAGTCCAGACTATAATGTATCCCTGTGCCAAATTTCAACCAGATCCGTCCAGCCGTTGTAGCGTAATTGAGTAACAAACATCCATCCATCCATCCATCCAAACATTCGCATTTATAATATTAGTAGGATAGTAGTTCTAATATATATACTGTACTCATAGCTTCTGGATTTATTATTTAACTATCACTCTATCTTATGACTAAATTTAGGGTGAAATTAAGGGTCATTACTCATAGAAGATGGCTGTATCCTTATGAATGCGTATGAGACTGACTCTAATGGTAGTATTAATTGTGTTTAGAGTATTGTAGAGACCTATGGTATCGTATGAACTAACATACATTTTGCATAAAATCAACCTATACTTTGTAAAAATCTTGACTTACACCTTTATAAATATGTAGTTGCTTCTCTTGAACTACTATTATTTTTTATAAGAAGTGATTATCGTATAGAATATATTTAGTAATCCCTAAAGTTATAGCCATTCTGATTCATACTAATACTAGAAACCTAGTGTGAAAGTAACTCTGTTTGTTAGTAAGTATTAGTAGAGGGGTCTCAGAATAACATACGACTTTTTTATGCCGGAAAATGCACGATTCCTATGGGATAGAAAAATATAGAAAGATGTAATAACTAAAGACGTCTCCATGGATTTTATACCTCTTCTTACAAAAATACGCGAGTGAAGCCGCGGGCAAAAGCTAGTATAACATAATTAAATATAATCAAAAACTTACCGAGTCGAAACTTGCTCAAAGCAAATGTGTTCACTGTACACGTAATATTTTTAAACTCCAATTGCACTGTAGTTCTTGGCAAAAGAGGCACCACATTATTATTGCTGCGTTCTAAAGACATGTCTTCTGCCACGCCCGGCGTCATCTCTAATCACAGTTTAACCTTAGTTTAATCACCAGTTTATTTACGTCGAAGTTTCGGGAAGTGAAGATTCTAGGTTATCGTGAGTCCCCGTCGGAGTTCAATGCAGTAATCCATTTGCCTCGTATCTGTAAGCAAGGAAATTATCTTAAGTCAATAATTGTGACTTAATTAACCGAGTACATGATTACGGATGTGTGGAAAAATAATGTAGATACACATTTTAGTGATAAAGTTATGCGTAATTTATGACTGCCTCGGTGGCGCAGTTGTAATTGCGCATGCGTTACGATTGCTGTGCTGAGGTCTCGGGTTCGATCCCCGGGTCGGGTAAAGTGATATTGGGTTTTTCTATCTAGAAATTCCTCAGTGTTAGCCCGGAGTCTGGAATTTGTGCCCGGTATGGCGATAGGCTCGCCCCCTATCATATTATGGGACTGAAATTCGGCGAAAAGTGGGTGTACTCGTTACACCTCTGCCTACCCCTTCGGGGATTACAGGCGGGAGTGTATGTGTGTATGTTGTGTGTGTAATTTATGCTGGACTATTTGATATATATTGGTTTTATATTAATAAATAATCTCTATTTATTTATTATTTTATTTCAAAATAATTATATTTTGGGTAGTTTCTGAATGTTCTTATATGATACTTTTTTACTCACAAACTCGTACAAATGCACGTCCTATTTAGAAGTTGTACTAATATAATGTACTAGCTGTTGCTCGCGGCTCCGCCCGCGTGGAGGTCATGTTTGGGAGAAAAAGTATACAATACAAAATACCAATATTCATGCGTTTAACTTAAAAATGACGGATTTTCATACAAACTTTCATTCCCTATTTTACCCCCTTAGGGGCGGAATTTCCAAAAATCCTGAAACATATATTTTTTATTTTTAACTAAAATGCCAAATACTAATTTTCATGAATTTAACTTCAAAAATGACGGATTTTCATACAAACTTTCATCCCCTATTTTACCCCCTTAGGGGTGGTATTTCCAAAAACCCTTCCTTAGTGGATGCCTACGTGATAAAAGGTACCTACTATCAAAATTTCAAGTCTCTAACCCCAGCCGTTTAGGCTGTGCGTTGATCGATCAGTCAGTCAGTCAGTCAGTCAGTCAGTCAGTCAGTCAGTTTCTTCTTTTATATATACAGATTGAATGTTATGCCGTAAAATGTTGAAATAAATTAAATTTATATATTAATAAACATACATACATATACACTCACGCCTGTAATCCCCGAAAGGGTAGGCAGAGGTGTAACCAGTACACCCACTTTTCGCCGAATTTCGGTCCCATAATGTGATAGGGGGCGAGCCTATCGCCACACCGGGCACCATTCCAGACTCCGGGTTAATACTGAGTATTTCTAGGTAGAAAAACCCAATATCACTTTACCCGACCCGGGGATCGAACCTGAGACCTCAGCACAGCAATCGTAACGCATGCGCAATTACAACTGCGCCACCGAGGCTATGGGTGTACTGGTTACACCTCTGCCTACCCCTTCGGGGATTATAGGCGCGAGTGTATATGTATGTAATTCTCTTTGTTCATATAGTTAAATAGTTTATTCCTATAGTGATTTTTATCATGTATTAGAGTAGTAGATTTATTAACATACCTATTATATCTGATTCTTCGTTGTGGTACGCAAAAATTACGCTCAGAGTATGCCCACTAAGCATTTTTACGTGTTTATACACCATCAACAACATACGTCTTGATTGTGTCTACAACTCCAGCCAATATCAAATCATTAATACAATTGGTTGACTCATAGCGTTTAATAACATGGGCGTCGATTCTGAGAGAAGACTCCATTGTCTTGTATGTATAAAAACTTTAACGGGGCTACGCTTAGCACAGAAATTCTTCGCTAACAGTTAATTTTTATAGAATAGTTAATATTATATTATTTAATAATTTTCATATTACAAGAATAGTTCCTATTTAATAATCTGGAGGTGAAGCAACTTAAATATCATCCTTATCGACGTCTTAGTTTAAATATTTTTTGTTTGTCAATAATTATGAATATATAATGTCTGTTAGACTTCCTTAAATAATATGATAAAAATAAAACCACTACAGAGCAGTGACAGCCTAGTTGGTTGCGGTACGGACTGTAAAGACGAAAGTCGTAAGTTCGAAACCCAAATGGCATACACCTCTGACTTTTCTAAAGTTATGTGTGTATTAAAATGTTAATTATCGCTTGCTTTAACGGTGAAGAAAAACATCGTGAGGAAACCTGGCATACCTGATAATTCTCATACGAGTTTCGAAGGTATGTGAAGTCTACCAACCTGCATTAGGCCAGCGTCGTGGACCAAGGCCTAACCCCTCTCATTAGTAAAGGAGGCCCGTGCCCAGCAGTGGGACAATGTTTAATACAGGGCTAGTATTATTATTTATAAAACCACTACGCTCCTTTCTGGGACAGTCGGACAAAATATGAAAACAACAATGTTTGGTCAATTTGTCAGATTACATCAAACGTTATTTGACTTTCCATTAAAATAACGATGATAGTATGTACTAATATTTGAAGACCATATAACTCAGTTGTACTTTAAAGTTTCGAACTTTTTTATGTTGCCTCTGTATAGTCACCATCTAAAAAAAACGCATGTTCCATTTATAAACATTGTGATAAAGTAAGAAGTTCGTATATTTATTAGAATTCTTACTAAACCAATGACGAAAAAAGAGTATTTTTGCGTCTAAGTAATAAACTGTTGAGTTCATATCAAAAATTATTTTTTTTTATTTCGAGAAATAAAATGACACATTCGCTATACTAAATAAAGATATGATGTAGGTATGTTATATTCATATACCCTACAAACTTTTACAACTTTGCGTGTCAATTAAACATTAGCGGGTCGTCAGTGAGAGCGTAACTTTCCTGTATACGGTTGTAGCACAAGTAATATTGTTGATGTAGTCCGTGGCATAAGTCGAGAGGCTCAAATACCATAACCACATTGATTACTGGAGTCATAATGGTATCTCAAATATCCCAAACCTGTTTTGACCGACGTCGCATGGAATGTGATTTACTGAGGGTTTTTTATCCATGCGAGGTTTGTCCCTTCGTCGGCAATATACCTGGGTTGTTTTTTGGTTTGTTCGAGTCTATCGGCCTTTTTTACGGAGACATATAACTGGAATAAAGGGTTTATATCAACTAGTTGCTATGGTATATGACTCAGTAACTAGTTGATATTAACCCAGCATTAAAGTTAGTATAAGGATGTATATAAGTTTGTCGTAAGGGTATACATCTCGTCTAGTCTGGATTTTGGCACTTTCCGTTGAATGATAAACCACAAGGGCGCGTCTAAAGTAGAGTTGGCAACCGTCCTGTTTTCCCAGGACATGTCCTAGTTTTTAAAGTGTCCTGGGATGTCCTGGATAGTTTTTAAGCAGCGTCCTGGGTTTTTAAAGCGCCCTGATAAGGTCCTGTATTTTAAAATTCGCACACCATTTTTGCAATCCTTACTTTAGGGGCGGCGTTTCGGCTCGCAAGTGTTTACGCTATTTTAAAACAAAGATGCGTCCTGCTTTTAAACTGAATTGTCTTGGGTTTTCGAACTTCAAATCCTAGTATTTTAATTCCATGGTTAGTAACCCTAGCCTACGGAGACGTGGCCCGTATCTCGACGCAGCACGCATATTTTAATGCATGGAAATGTTATGTTCGAGCTGACAGCCCGATGCGACACACCACTGCTCCATAAATATGTCCTAAAATCGTTGCGGAGTTTGGGGTGCCTGAGGTGCAGCGTTTTTTATGGTTTTATTTACCACATTCTAAATGTTGATAATGTAGGTAAACTCGTTTTTAAGATGTCACAGCAATTCTTTGTATATAGGTTACACGTGAAATGAAATATTGCTTTAGAAACAATATGTATTAATAACCGTTATGATTTGCTTCTTTAAGGTTTTTCTACATTATTTGAGAACACTTACAGACAAAAACAAGACATAAATTTCACAATGGAGCCATATTTATTTGTTGATTGGGACGACATCATTCTTAGGAATTTCTTGGAACTTGATGCCAGTTTAACGATTTGCGCGACGTCATGCAATTTTTTATTTATTTATTCATTCATTGTGTTTATGTGTTATGGAACTCATACTCAGTAACCAAATTTCTATGATATAATACCTACTGATCTATATAAGTTGAATTACCTTGATATAGTACATTTTATTGTTATATCTTGTAAGCCTTTTATTGTAACCAATTTCTAAAAGAGCAACGACATCTTGTCTGTTATCTGGTGAAACTGCATTTCAGAATGCCGGTAGAGTGAAAACAACGAAGTCAACGAAAGCAATAGCTTTCACATGGAGAAGGGGGGGGGGGGTAGTTGAGTCCGCGGGTAAAAGTAAAAAATCTCCATACGCCCATGTATACTATAATAATAAACAAATTGAGATTTTTAGATTTTTATGTCAGGTTCTGGAAGTAGAAATCTTGAAGCGGGCCACGTTAAATAGCAAGGATTGGAATGTGTCAATATATTTAATGATATTCAATACTATGCTGACTGAAAGCACTAATTAAGCGATGACCTGACCCATAATCTATTAACGATTGCAAATTATAAATGTATAAAATTTATAAACATTATATAAATGTTTATCTACGGATTATACATAATAAAATAGGCAATCAATTTATGCAAGAGGTGACAAGAAGTTCATGCGAACGCATCGCATTAATAACATTTAATTTATTATCGGACGGACTTGTGTCCTTAGTGTTCATTATTATTTGTATTTCATTTATTTAATAACCCAAAGACCTTGATCACTATCGTTATTTTCTTTCATTAAAATATGTATTTACACTGGTCTGGGTGTTGTAAGACCGAAAGTCACCTAATACCTACTGATAATCGTATCTTAATGCAGGGTCAGGATTATATGTGGACTGTTGAGTTTTAATTATTATTAAATAAATAACATCCAGCAGTCTCACATATAGTCCCGACCCACACTAATATACTATTCTTGTGTGGTGGGTATCAGGGACTACGAGAGACTTTCGATCTCACAACACACTAACATTTGTCTCGGTGTGGGAATCTGTACTGGGCCACGGAGGCTGTCGAAATTATTACATGACATAAATATTAGTTTGTCATACAAACATTTGTCTCAGTACGAGAAACGAACCCTCGGCTTTACGTCTGGAGAAGCCAGACGTAAAGCACCACGGAAGTTACTTAACGGGTCTTATCATGCGAGCTGTTACGCTTGATTCCAATAATAGGTATGGCAAAAACGCCGGAAAGCACGGAAATTCCTCCTAGTCTCCACAAGGTCCATATAGTATACAACTCCAGATGTTATCTGCATACTGTCAAGCATAATGTTGCGCTCATTTTGCCAGATAGTACACTCCCAAAGAACATGATGCGCGGACTGTTCGTACTCACAGTTTGGTGTATAACATGGGCATGCAGGCGAATCAACCATCCTAAATGAGAATAGTTTGCCATGACCGGTGAGAAATTGTGAAACACAGTGATCAATTTCTAGCCAAGTTTTTGTTAGACGATCGCGAACCAAAGGAAAATATTGATATAAATGCCGCCCTTAATTGAATTATCTCATCGACATTGCCACTCGTTTAGCAGTTCGTTGCATATTTCGGAACGCTGTTTAAAAAGTCTACCGATTCTCGAGAGTTCGCGCGACGTAAGAAAGTTTTTGTCCATATCCTCTCTCGTGGAGTAATACATAGCGGCGCGACGCTGTGCCTCCAGATCGACTGGAAGTACACTGGAGGGAACACGGGAATGAGAAATCTACTCATTCATTGACTGTTAGGCAGAACGAAGTTTTCCGGGACGGCTAGTAATAAATATAATAATATTGATAAATAAAGATATATATATACATAACATAAAGGAAGTATAAAATAAATATAATATACTATGAATTAACGAGAAGATTCTGCAACTCCGTCCAGAAGTAATTGCCGAACTCTCCACTTGAAAGCCGACTTGGTGGTGCACGACCTGATTTCGAGGGGGAGTTAATTCCAGAGAGGTATAGATTGAATGGCGAAAGAAGAGTGAGTGAAGTCAAAGTGAAGAAATAGGCCACCATTTTTTGTATGCTTGATGCTATTGAAAAAAAAAAACAAAAAAGTAATAAATTAGTTGCAATGTCCGTTATCGAACTGTTTCCACAATTTTTTCTATTCGTAAATCGAATTGTAATCGTTTCGATATAACGCGAAATACAGAATCCGAGTCCCGCTATTAACTGTTATTTAACATTTAGTTTGTGCATAACAATAGTAAATGTCTAATTCATTTGAACTTCTTGTTTCTTCTAAGTAATTTTAACATAACTGTTAAAAAAAGTTTAAAAACATTAATTTAATTTCGTAGATTCAGTTTAGAGTCATTTCGCAAATGACTTTGAATTGAATATTTAAAAAAGTCATCTTAATACGAAAATCATAATTATTCTGTACGAAGTCGTAGCACGATACACGTCAAGCTTCTGTCTTTCTAATAACTAATATCCTGGATAATTTCTACCAGAATTGAAAACAGGTAAAGATTATCAATTCGTTTTTTGCGTTATATTTGTCAAATACATGTCCATGTTTATAATTATTGTATTCCATGGAATTTATCTTAAAGATAGCCCCATATATATTTGTTATATTTGGTTAATATTAAATGACTGGATTCAGGGGGACTCTGGGAAGATTTAGAGATGAGAGCGGTTCTTGCCAATTATTTTTAAAACTGTTAATTTCATTTAAGTGTTTCCTATATTAAAAGAAAGTGTAAAAATAAAACTTTATAAAACGCCACATCCAGAGCGGTCGAAACCTCCGCTTTAACCGATTTTTGGATGGCACAGTCAACGTTCAAATAATCAAGGTCAATAACGCGAAGTACAACCATGCTGCGTCTGTTTCGCCTCTATATAGGTAGATATTTGATGATTTATGGTTCTGAATAAAAATAGATGTAAATGTTGACAGCCACCGTGGCGCAGCGGGTGAGTAGCCGGTTGAGAAAGAGGCCGTGGTTCGATTCCCGCACCGGGATAAATGTTTGTGTGACAGATAGATATTTGTTTCGGGTCTGGGTGTTGTGGGACCTTAGTCCCTCGTAGTTCTTGATACCTACGATACAGGTTTTACCTAGTGTGGGGTCAGAACTATGTGTGTGACTGTTGGGTGTATTATTATTTAATCAGTGTCAAGTGGACCTGGTAGACGCTGAGACTGTGGCCTTTCTGGTCACGGATGGCTTGGGTGCACAAGTACGCCAGGGGACGTTTTTTTGTATAGACTATAAATGTTGTTATATAAATTAGGTTGTAAGTATCCCTATATTAATCTACCTTAATGTGCTGTTGTAATTCACTGCCACCTGTCCAAAAAAAAAAAAAAATTTATTTCTATTTTCTATGTTGTGGGCAGTGCGCTAAGCATCAGGTGTGGTTACTGTCGTGAAAGGAAATTAAATAACTGTCAAAATTACCAATATACGACAGCTATGTCTCCACTCTAATGCTCTTCACTATACATTACAAAATTCTATTGCAGTACTGAGCGTCAGTATACGCCAAGTAGTAATAAAAGCCAATATACGTTCATTACACATGTTCCACTTATTGCAGTAACAATAGCTTACTGCGGTAAATATTGATTTATGTGCAGACTGCGGGGAAGCCTACATGAAGGTTAAACTCAACATTTTTCATTATGAAAAATATCTGAATATATTTTTATGACTATTAATGCCTCATTGTATGGATATGATGTGGTATGTCAGTGCTTGGTCGTTTCATTATACATGTACATACATATATATACAATCTCGGCCTGTATACTCGAAGGGGTAGGCAAACGTGTACACCCATTTTTCGTCAAATTTACTACGGTCCTATAACGTGATAGGGGAGACTATCGCCATCCCGGGCACAATTTCAGACTCCGGGCTGATACTGAGTATTTCTAAATATCGATCGAACCCGAGACCTCAGTACAGCAGTCGTTACGATAATTGACATATATTAATCGAGATAATATAACATAATGTATTAAGCTGAATCTTTAGCTATTTTCAAAAAACGGTTTCGTATTCTTTATTCGTCACTTCAATGATATTATAATACTATCTATTGTTATTTATTTTTTCTTCCAGTTTCTGTACTTGTTAAGTATATAATATATATTATATAGTAGTGTATGTAGAATATAAAGATCTTTAATTTATGTAGTATATTATAGTATGAAGTATGTATGTTATGTCTATGTATTTTACTGTACATCATAGTATGTCTATTTCCCTACTATGACCACCCATTATTTTTGTTTCTCTTCAGATCGAATCCATGTAAAGGTTGTCTGGAAGAGATCGCAGTTAGCGATAATACCGCCGTTTGTACATTCTATTTTAAGTTTATTGCAATGTACTGTTAATATTTGTATTCTGGTGTACAATAAAGCATAAATAAATAAATATGGTGTATTCTATACGAGATAAATAAAAATAGAACAAAGTATTTTTGTGAATTCGAAGTAAACTGACCAATATTGTGTAGATTTTTTAATTTTTAATTTTAGGGATACACAATAATAACAATAGTTAGTACAATAATAACAAAACACAGGAATATATCGTATTACAAACTACTTTATCCACAGTTTATATAACAGGGGCGCTTGAAAACCGGTTGAAACAAAGCAATAACAAAAAGAAACAAATGTGAAGATTCAATTACTTTTTAAATAAAAATAAAAGCGGCTTGCTTTGCTTTTTAGTTGTGTCTGGGTTTTTTTGCAGGTGGTTTTATTTTTATTTAAAAAGTAATAATTTATTTTTTGCTTTTTAATGGTACAAATATAAAATAGGTACGTTGGATAGAGTACCAAAAGAAGACACCACTGAAAAAGTCACAGAGAAGCAAAATTTGCCGTTTCGTATATTCGGACAATATATTTTTTCAAGTTATTTTGGTTTTAAAACCAAACTACTCAACCGATTTTGATAAAAATTCTCTGTAATAAAAGAAGAATTTTCCAAATCAGTCAATAAATGACGGAGATCTGAGGTAACAAACATAAAAAAAACACGTCGAATTAAGAATCTCCTCCTTTATTTTGAAGTCGGTTAAAAATAAGTAATAATCGAATTGTATTTAAAATGAACATATAGCAACGATTACGCTTTATCTGTTGTTCTTTCAAGGAGTATATTTTGTGCTTGGACGCACGTATGTCCCATAAATCCCTCATGAAGAAACTCAATATGTCCATGTAATAATAATATGGTGTTGGCTTGACGTGTTTTAGGCTTATATTTTATTGTGAGCCTCATCATAATATATACAACATTAACATGATTAATGCACACTCTGAAAGTAGTTTGTTCAGAATAAGCGACTGAATCGATATCAACAATTTTTTAATAGACCATTTTTTTTCCAAAAATAATTATCACTCAGGTAAATAATAGTCACCCTTTAATTTAACGTTCAAGACAAGGGAAACTAAATGCAATAAAAAAAATAGCTTTTTTTTAGTAGTTGTAGTAATAAACAGACACTTTAAAAAATCAAATTATTTAAATTACGAACTTTATGTCGAAAATTAGTACAACTAATTTCATAAAAAAACTATATTTATATTCATCGCAGTCTAATTTCAATACATGAATTATGTTTGTAATAATATTTTTAAAGGACAATGGCGAAATCGTAGTTACAAAAAAAAATTGCGTGTAGCAATTTCATACTTTGTAATCTAAATATTATTATTTTGCATGATTTTTCAGCATACTAACAATAGCTGTGAAGGTATAGATAAGTTGTATAATTTATTAAAAATCTCAATTGATTTTTTTGTAACGTGTTATGGCCGTCAGATTTTTTTAATGAATGGTTTAAGGTCTTTTAGGCCAAAGAAAAATCTTATTCATAAGAATTCTATAAACCGTTAAAAAAGCTATAAAATCAATGCAAGTGAGTTACAAATAACAAAAATAAATCAGCTTTACTTTTTACCAACTTAGTGAATTACTGGATCGTCTGATATTTGGCTGTATAGTTACGACCATAGCTTATCTTATTTGGGAAAAAAAATCACTACTTCCGTCCTTTCATACTGACATATTGTGACATAATTTAAATACACGAATACTTGAAAGATTTCACTTAGAAAATAATCTAGCAAACATGACTGTGGCCACAAATGTGATCTGGAGATCGGCTAATTTCCAAAGCATAGCAGACCGATATAATATGCTATATTTGCCGTGAGAACGTACCAAATTCGACAAACACGTTCCTATTATGGTGAACATGTACGTTTCCACGGTAGTTCTATAATTGAAGTTTGCAAAGAAACAATTAGTTCATCTTAATTTAATTTAAGAGGCAGTTCAGATACCTTATAGATAAGAGGTAAAATAAAATCACACCATGTTTCAAATAAACAGTATTATGTTTAATTACTAATTGATAATAATGTACCTGGTCCGACCAGGCTGGTCGAGCAGGCATTATAGAATACTAATGTAGTTGCTTGGTTGTGCGTCGTACAGTGGGCTGCTGCGCTCATACCATGATAGTAATCTGGTATTTGGGACGGGCCACACATCAAGACATATCTGCCCCTGCAGCATTTTTAGATATATAAGATAGGATAATTATGAATATGAATAAACATTAAAAAAAACAGTGTTTTATTTTTATTTAGAACCCGTTTTTATTTTCTAATTTAGATCTCTAAGTCCAGATTTAGGGTCAAGATATTTTCTGCACAACTATTGACAAACTCTGTGTCTTCCATTCCAACTTAGCTTGTATTGAAATAAATTATATGTATTATATATGTTATGTTACTTTTGGTATAAATCTAATGGTGAATTATTAAAAACGGTTCAGCAGTTTATAAGTTTAAAGGATTTATCGATTTCCAAAAAATAAACAAATTATTCCTATAATTAAGTATAATGTATTCATATCTGAACATGTAAACGTAAACACGAATGTAAACACTTGTGTGTAAGTACTTACGGTGTGGCGGATCATCCTTCCCCACAATAGTTATAAGTCAAGTTCAGTAGGTACATGTTTAATTCACGACCCTTCCTCAGGTGACCATAGCAGTAGTATTATAATGCTCTTTGGAAAATAGGCAAATAACATTTTTATCAGCTTCATAGATTTCTGAAATGTCATATAGATCATAACCTCAAAATCTTTCAAAACCTCAAAAACTTTTTCATCAGAAATCCCTAATACATTATTGTTTAGGAATTGCTGCTGAATTTTTTGATATATTTTTAACTTCTAAACGCTACATATTTATGTCAACTAATTTCATGTATGGGAACCTGCCATTGTTCTTTGGGTGTCTGAGGATGTGCGTTATTCCCGTTACACGTAGCATACAATTGAATTGAATATTTGTTAATATATGCAGGTTCACACACACAGCATGTAGGTAAATATTTTAACGTTAGAATGCGTACCAAAATGGTACATCAATTGAATTGTACTAGATGTTATTTTTGGAAGAAAAGGTAATACAATCCATGAAGGTTTCTTAAACTATTACACTTTTCTATATTTTTCTATCCCATAAGAAGCGTGCATTTTTCCAGGATAAAAAGTAGCCTATGTCATTTTCTGATCCCTAAACTATGCAAAAAAATCATGTAGTTCCCTTGTTCTGTGCAAATCTACATTACTACGGGAACTGTATATTTTTCCAAGATAAAATATTCCTTCTGCTATTCCAGACTATAATATACCTCTGTGCCAAATTTCAACCAGATCCTACAAGCCGTTGTAGAGCGTGATTGAGTAACAAACATCTATCCTCCATCCAAACATTCGCATTTATAATATTAGTAGAATTTTATTATTAATTAGAAGGAATTCATTTACGGGAAAATTATTTACGAGGCATTGTTTTTTGTGTATTCCCAGTTATCTCATAACATGAGTTGATAATGCGTAATTCTTAAATAGAATAAATTATGATGATTAAGATTATTTTATTGACGTGTGACTGTAAGTAAAATTTAACGAAATAATTATGAATTATATCAATAAATATTGTGAATTCCACAATAGTTTGACTACCAGATAATGTAATAATTTATTTTTGGTTGTAATAATAAAAAAAAGTTATAATTTAAAGCCCCTTGTATTAAACACAATTATTGTGATCCGTATAAAAAAAATTGGATTGTATATTAGCCTATACTATGTAACTATACTGTGATGTCATTTTGTGATATACAATTGTTTGTTTTTCCTCAATAAATAAAAGTAATAACATATACAACATTATTTTTAGTATACTACAAAGCCGAAAGTAGTTTGTGAGTATCAGTAGCACAATCTATTGCACTTTTATCTCGAAAAAATGCTTGCTTCCTATGGGATAGCAAAATATAGAAGGTTAAAATGCTCCAAGACCTACACGCGGGCGGAGCCGCGGGCAACATCTAGTTAAAAATGAATAATAAAAAAACAACTTGCGTTTAAGATATTGAATGCAAATAAATTTAATTTTTAACGTGTTATATTGGTATCCCAAAAACATATAAAAATTTTCGTCAACCTGGTAACCTTGTTTATTACCTACCTAATAAACATGCGGCGCGATTTGTTAATATTCCTACGTATGTTTTATAGGTTATTTGTTGTCCAAAGTTACTGTGTCTTACATCAGATGAACAGAATTGAATACACGAATAAACGCACTATTAATAAATTAATATTCAGATTATGTAAATAAATAAACTTACAACATAAATACTCACACAATTAAATACTCGTAAGGGTTATCAAATAAACAGAATTAAATAAACGCACTATTAATAAATTAATATTCAGTATATATAAATAAATTAAACTTACTCCATATATATTAACACAATGAAGTACCTACTCGTAAGGGTTGGCTCATTATTTTAATTTTTATGTACGTTTGTGGGTAAAACTAAAAAAATATCAAAACACATTGAGCTGCATTATATAATATATCGTTAGATTATGTTGATAATACATTATGAAATATTACACAAAATCTCGCATAAGGCACATATTTAGGCGATTGTATTGGCAATAGGTTCAGCGATTGGATATTCTCACAGTATCAATTTATGACGATATAGCAATTAGAAATTATTTGAATTGAATAACCGAACAACATACGAAATTGATAACATAAATCTACGTAACAAATGAAAGTAAAAATAAAGGTGTAAGTATACTTGAAGAAACGCATTACACAAACAGTTGAACACATGTGTAGATTAAAAATATTTTTTTTGTCAAGGACAAGCGTATCAATCGAAACAAATACTTATCAGTAATACTACTTTTCAATTATTTAATATTGAAATCAAATTTACGAACGATTGAATGAAATAATTCAGGCAACATTATTTTATGCTGACTAGTGTCAACGAAATAGCTACCTTTTTAAAGCCTCCGTAGCGTAGTAGGCGAGTAACCGGCTGTGAAACGAGAGGCCGTGGGTTCGATTCCCACACCGGGACAAATGTTTGTGTGACAAACAGATATTTGTGTCCGGGGTCTGTTGTGAGACCGCAAGCCTCTCGTAGTCCCTGATACCCACGACACAAGATTCGTATCTTAGTCTGGGATCTGGGATCGGGGCTATGTGTGATTGTTGGGTGTTATTATTTTATTTATGTCATATTTGAAAAATAAAAAATATCTTACATTAACACGGTACACGAAAATTTCCAACTAGTCAATTGTATTCACGAAATAAAACACGCGCGGTATGTCGGAGCGCGAGATTCTGCTCGTCAATGTGTTGGTGTGCGCGCGTGTTCGGTCGGAGGTTCACATGTTGGAAAATAACCTCTAATATGTGAGCCTCTGGCCGGGTACGTGCGTGTCCCGGCGCATTGACGAGCAGAATCAAGTAAATACTTGAAAGTTGAACCTACTGACAACTAAAATACCGAACAAAATACTGACTTACTTGACATTGGCGGAATAGCTTCTTAGTTAAGCTCGTCGCCATCAAACAAAGAAGAAGAAGAAGAAGAAGAATGTCGGAGCGCGTCGACGGTCGGCACGCGATACCCCCACGCTCTCTAAATCTCGACTAAACGTAAAACGAATGCGGAATGAATGGGCCGAGCCGAGGAATGAGCCTGAGGTTTCCCACTCATTTATGCTGTGTTAAACGAATGAATCAGTTGAGGAATAAGGTTTCCCACTTATTTATGCTGTTTTTTTTTATCCTGACACGACAAAGTGACCACACTGCACCTGCGTAGTGCCGTCCAATTATTGTATCAAATAGCGAGAGACAATCTAACCCCCGCTACTCAACACAATCATGCCGGCCGGCTTCTTCATACTAATCCATGGGCAATAAGGTGAAGAAGCGGTCAAGGGTCTAGTGTCAAAATACTCAGAAGTCCGCAAACCGGCCAAACATTGTACCTCAACTCTAGATCTGCTACAAAAACCTGATGTACACTGGCTGATCCCGGAACGCGACAAACTTACGTGTGCCACTATGGCGGGTTTTACACCCTGTGTGCGGTGGTAACCGGGCGGATATGAATATCCTACAACCAGCAGTGTTTGTGGTTGTGTTGCTAGATTCTCACTATATTAATATATTAATAGCGATACAGTTATACCCGCTGAATTTTCCAACTTGGATGGCCGGATTTAAAATTATAGGGAATAATGATAAATACTCAAAGAAGTCTCGGGTCGATTTACATAAAAACTAACATGTATTATAACATGTACCATATATGCCGTCCAGCAGCAAGATGGGTTGACGACCTCGTTAAGATCGGAGGTCGAATCTGGACGAGACTGGCTCAGGACCGTGGCATGTGGCATAATATATACCCAGTTGAGGGATTCTACAGGCTGTGGATGCTGATGATGAACATTAGATAAGAATTGCAATTTTTTAGAATGCAATAATTTTAATTAATAAGCGCATCTGTTAAGTAAATAAAGATATAAATATCACCTAGCAGTCACATACATAGTCCTGAATGCAAAGTACATAGTAATTTTTTATATATAATCAAAGATATCATTATATCAGATGTTAATGAGATGATTATAAATATTTATGAATCATAAACTTTTGTATCAATACTGCAACGAACCCGCAACTCTTGTATCACAGCCAGATGCTTACAATTTCGCCACTGGTGTTGTCAAAAAAGGTCGCTGTTAAACATCAATGTCTGGGAAGTGATGTCAAATGGTAACAGTAAACAAAGGAAAATATTAATTTCTAACAAAAAGTATTTATGTTTTTTTTACCATTGTTCGAAATGGTTGCCATTGTTCTCAATACGTAGCCAGAACCAGCGACCTATATGTCAATGGCCTGAACAGATGCCAATGTCTCAGGAGTGTACCGCAACCAGCCCAAGATTATTGAAGTTTTATCCAGAATCTTTTAGCTCGTTGGTGTTATTAGCGGGTTTGTACTTTGTATGAATGTGGAAGAGGTGAAAGAAGTGTGACACACTTATCACATGCTGGATCGTACCTTGTGGCACTCAATAGTCTCTGCCTACCCCCATGGGATACGGGCGTGCGTGTATATGTATGTATTGTACTTTGTGCCAAAGGTAAATTGTTATTAAGTTATTCAAACGGGTGACTTAATATTTACCTGATAAAGGAAATATATTCAAAAACGCACTTGGAAAGGCCCTTATCAGTGGCTTATCCGTATTATACGTAACCGGCAATGATCATTTTTTGGTTACACATATATGAGGTATCGCGCGGCCGAAATGCAATATGGCGATAGTTTCGAAAGGATTATATTTTCTATTTTAACGTTTTGTTGAAAATACTATAATAAATCGGCAGATAAATTTCGATCGCAAAGATTTTTTGGTTTAAGCTTTGTGTAATAAAAAAGTTTCAGTTAATTAATTAATTTGTTTACTGTTTATATTTTTTGAAAGTCACCATAAAAACAATTTAAGCATACGTAGTTTCACCCAAAAAGGATAAGTTCCACAAAAAAAGGTTTTAAATATTAATTAACAATAACTAATCAGCGGGCGACAAGGGTTAAAAATCGATATTTTTTTGTATACCTATATTTTATGTTTTCAGGTACCATATTAATTAGGTATTTGGTGCTAAAGTATCATCAATTTATGGATTCATATTTTTTGCCAACTCACCGGCCTTCCGATTCAATTTACATCCGACTGACTGCTAGGTCTTGATCCTAACTAATATTCCGAAGAAAACTTCCAAAGAACTAAATTAGTGATGTGCATTAGACAGCGGCACTCGATATCGAATATTGATAGTTAAATAAAATACTGTAGAATATTTGAATTTAAAAACAATTATTGTCTTCTTATGTAAGCTACACAGTTCTTGGTGGACATTTCCTATTTTTTTTTATTGACACAGAAGTTGGATCCGTCTTCTAAAATGCTATGTTTACTTTGGCAGCCACTTGCAATATTAGTTTCAGAGACACTCGCATACGTTTGTATTTGGTAACCAGTCTAATCTATATATTAAACTAGCGGACCGTGCAGATGTCGTCCTACCCGTAAAAGCAGCGCCACACCGACTGCAGCGCCATCTGCCGAGCTGATTTGTTAATCTAAACCATCCAGGGCGCCCCCCAAACGCATACAAAAAAAAACATTCAAATCGGTCCAGCCGTTCAGGAGGAGTTCAGTGACATACACACGTACAGTAGAATTATATATATAAATAAGATAAAACATACAAATTGTTTCTCCCTATGTCCGTTAAAGACTTCGAAATCACTCTAACCATTAGTCTAGTTTCAGAGTACGATATTTGGCTGCAAAACGGCCAACTATAGACCCCGACAAAAACAGGCTGTACACTGGCTGATCCCGGAACGCGACCCTTGCGTGTGTGTGCCTCTATGACGGGTTGTACACCCTGTGTAAGGTGGTCGCTGTCCGGGCGAATACTACCACCAGTTTTTTAAGATATCACAGCGATTCTTTTAATTACACGTGAAATTAAATAGTAGTTTTAAAAACAATATGTAATAAAAATCGTTATGATCTACTTCTTTAAGATGTTTCTACATTATTTGAGAACACTTACAGTAAATATCGAGACATAAAGTTTCGTAATGCAGCCATATTTATTCATCGATTGCGACAACACACTTTTAAGGGTTTTTTTCTTACTCGAACTTAAAAGATAGGATAGTTTTAGATATGATAGGTGGCGATGCTGTCGAGATCGGAATTTCAAATTTTTTTCAATGAAAATTCATTCCACGGAGAAGGCGGTTAATGGCAGGACAACGTATGCCCGGGACCACCACTGGTAAATAATATAGATGTCTATAAAGTAGAATCACCACTTATGCATTTAAAGCAGTGTCAGTTGTAAGTGCGTAAAAATCATAAACTATGTTGTTTACTAATTTATATGGAAATGACGCATGATACAACTTATCATACTGCTATCGTGAACATTATCGTGTCCGGTGTATAGAATAATGATTCCATTTGGTCATGGTCAATACCACTGTCATGTGGTTTACAAATAATACAATTTGTTTTTCTTTCAACATCAATTCTTCATCTATATTCTTCTCTCTCTTCTATCTATTAGGGTATTTCCTATTATTAGAAATACCGAAGGTATATCGAAGGTATTTAGGAGAGTAGTTGCAGGTACATTAATAATGACAACCTAAGTGGGGAGTAGTAAATGTTTAGGATAAAAGGAGTGCCTTAAGCACTCCGGTGTTCAGTTGAGTTGTGAAGAAAAGTAGGTGATAGCCAGGATATTTGTGGTTCGTTCGCGGGGCAGTAAGTGTATAAACAGTTCAATGGCCGCGTAGTTCAGCTTAAAGGGTAATGCTGGTAGATTATTTATAAAGAGAAGCCATAATAAATCCTGACATGCGGTTGTGTTAATATTAAGCACTGAGATGTGTAACAGTGTTATGTAAATCAGTCAATAAAATGGTAAACATTGTATTTGTGCCTTTTTAAATATCCATCTTCCATAGTTTTGTTGATGTTGTTAACATATCTTTATTTTAACCAACTGGTTTTGTTAAAGGTTCTTCATTAACTCAATAACTAACAATGTAATTAATTCAATGGATTTTGGAACAGAAATATGATAAAAGCCAATTAATTGCCTTTCGTTGAGGAAATTTTAACTAGGCGACCACACATACTTTTAAATATTTTTTTTTGTATCTACAGATATTCCGTTAGAATTTTAAAATAGCTCTCGAACATAAGAGTATATTACTGTAAATGGACGCCACAAGTTTGTTTTTTTCGTTCTTGCTTCGTAATTTCTAAGATGAAAAAAATTAAAAGTTGGCCACTGGGAAGTCTGTCTATTTTTCCGTTAACTCCTTCCAAACCACCTAACGGATTTCGAAACGGTTTTCACCATCATGTGGATATTTTTTCGGAAAACATTACGTATGTGTAAAAAGTAAAGACATTTTGTGTTATTTTCATGGTTTACGTAAGTTAAGCCATAGGTAGTAAAGGATTGTAGTTATTCAAATATCGTAGAGAAAGCTGTGCTGTGGCCGGTGGCATATTATATCTCTAACTCCGACGGTTGATCGACAGAACACACAGTTTTTTGTATGTTATTTGCGACCCAATTTTTTGGAATTCAGTATTAATTCTTAACCAAATAAACATGTTAGTAACCTTGGGCATTAAATGTAGATAATAAGTCTCAATATTATCTTCCTATTAAGCCGTTTGTAATTTTTTAATCTAGATTGTACCCCTTGCTAAGCCGGGCTGGCTCTTTTGTTTACTATAGGTATTAGGGTATTTACTATTATTAGAAATACCGAAGGTATAACTGAGGTATTTAGGAGACTAGTTGGGGGTAGTTAATAATGACAACCAAAGTGGGAGTAGTAAATGTTCAATATAAAACAGAGTGCCTTCCGCAGTTGAGTTCAGAAGACTAGTGGTGTAGCAGTGAGTTGGTAGTGAGAACATTCGTGGTTCATTCGCGGGGCAGTAAGTAATTGTAAACGGTTCAATGGCGTTGTTCAGTTGAAAAGGTTAATGCTGGTAGATTAATTATAAAGAGAAGCCTTAAAGTGAATCCTGACATGCGTGTGTGTTAATATTAAGCACTGAGATGTGTAACAGTGTCGTGTAAATCAATTAATAAATTACAAATATTGTATTTGTGCCTTTCAAATATCCATCTTGCATAGTTTTGTTGATGTTCTTAACATAAGAAGTAAACAAGAAAATAAGAAATGAAATAAATAAGTCTCTAGAAAATAAGAAAAGAAGCATTCGTTATACGATTATTGGTGTAGTACTACCGAAAATATTTCTATTAGTAAGAATTATGCACAACAAACCTAAACGCTTAGTGCGCATGTTGTTCAGTAGGTCATTGTTCTTTAACATTTTTTGCAACGTAATTATATGCGAAATGTGATTACTTGTCATATTAACACTAAACTTCGATTTGTTGTAATAGTATTTTGAATATTTTTCAACAATTCTATATTTTACTTTACTTGTTGATTCATTGTTATTATGCCTGGTCAATGATCTGTATTCAGTCCAAGTAAAAACAACTTAATGGTACAAAATGAAAAAATGGAAGGTTGAGTTTTTTTATGCATAATGTAATAATGACTGTTTATCCATATAATTTTTTTGTAGATTGTTTTTTTTTCAGTATTCCATTCCCGGCCGTACTTGCACTTTATATAAGTGGTAGAGCTGGGCGTAAAAAAACCACCGCACCCCGTTCAGGAATCCCTCCACGAAGTGGTGAATATAACGCCATTAACATTAAGGTAATTCGGCATTTAGTGTGGAACACCCTGAAGATTGGGGATGGGAGAAAACTGTGATTACAGTCAGGATCTGGGAAGCGTAGCCATCAACGAGGACACGCATTCTAAGTTCATGCAAAAAGCCGGTAATCCACATACACAGATCGGGCAGACCGTATGGCGGGAGCTTGGAGAGAAGGCCACAATAACAGACCCTATGAAAAGCCTGGGCTAAACGCTAGAAGATCGCCCGTTGACCGGTTATGGCGGAACTCGTATTGTCTGTCACTGATACTGCAGGTAGCGAGCCGGTTTGCAATGGATTAGTCACAAAGGTTTCATTTAATTAGTTGGTTTTATACAAAGTTGATTCTTTGATACATATACACTGACGTCTGTAATCCCCGGGGTAGGCAGGGTAGGCAGAGGTGTAATCAGGACACCCACTTTTCGCTACATTTATTACATTCCCATAATGTTATAAGGGGCGAGCCTATCTGCACTATTCCAGTCTTCATACTGATACTACTGTGGATACTGAGTAAATCACTAACAGAATGGTGGCCGAGACAAGGAAAGCGCAGCGTAGGCCGTCCAGCAGCAAGATGGGTTGACGACCTCGTTAAGATCGGAGGTTGAATCTGGATGAGACTGGCTCAAGACTGTGGCATGTGGCATAACATGGAAGAGGCCTATACCCAGCAGTGGGATTCTACAGGCTGTGGATGTTGATACTGATACAGAGTATTTTCAACCGACTTCAAAAAAAGGAGAAGGTTCTCAATTCCACGTGTATTTTTTTTATATTTGTTACCTCAGAACTCCTTCCTTTATTGACCGATTTGGAAAATTCTTCTTTTATTACAGAGAATATACTTCCAGATTGGTCCCATAGAATTTTTATCAAAATCGGTTGAGTAGTTTAGTTTTAAAACCGAAATAACTTGAAAAAATATGTTGTCCGAATATGCGAAACTGCGAATTTTGCTTTTTTGTGACTTTTTCATTGGTGTTTTCTTATGGTATTCTATCCAACGTACCTATTTTATATTTGTACCATTAAAAAGCAAAAAATAAATTATTACTTTTTAAATAAAAATAAAACCGTCTTCAAAAACCCATACACAACTAAAAACCAAATAATAATTGGTTACATTTACATCAATCATAATTATATACAATTTAAATCAATTATTTTTGGAGTCATAGTCATATTTTTTATGTGATAGAAAAATCCAATATCACCTTCTTTGATTGTTTAATGTAACTTTATTATTATAATATAATAATAATAATTCATTTATTTCAGAAAAAAGACATCCATATTTGTTAGTAAAAATGACACCTATAAGCTATGTTAGTGTGTAATGCAGTTTACATAAAGAATGTATTAAAGGACAATCTGGTTTAGCCGCGATCGTATTAAGGAGGCCATTGGTACTGCTCCATAGTCTAAATCTGTATATATTAAAGAAGAAACTGACTGACTGATCGATCAACGCACAGCCCAAACGGCTAGGGTTAGAGACTTGAAATTTTGACAGTAGATACCTTTTATGACAAAGGCGTCCACTAAGGAAGGGTTTTTGGAAATACGACCCCTAAGGGGGTAAAATAGGGGATGAAAGTTTGTATGAAAATCCGTCATTTTTGAAGTTAAACGCATGAAAATTGGAATTTTGTATTATATACTTTTTCTCCCAAACACAACTTACACGCGGGCGGAGCCGCGAGCAACAGCTAGTAGAAAATATGCTGCACTTTTGCGTCTGATCGCTGCGAAGCCGTCAGCATTCGCGTCTGCAAACATTCCCGAAGCACTACCGTAGCGAGGCAGGCCCAAAAGCATCCTGAATGCATTATTATACGGTACCCGAAGAGCATTGATTTTTCTGTGCGTACAGCTTATCCAAAGGTTACATGTATAAAATACTTGACAGTAAGCCTTAAAAAGCGTCAATTTAAATTCAGAAGTGCAGCGAGAAAATCTTCCTACAAGCATATTACATCTTACTGCCAATGCTCATCTTTCCTTTGTATATCCAGGTCGTCCTCCAAGTTCTCTGTTACAATATGACCAAGATATTTAAGCTGATCGACACGGCTTAAGATATTACCACATAAAGTAATAGGCGGAAAATTATCGGAGCACTTGTTGCTCAACCCGAAGATCATAGTTTCGCTTTTATTTGCGTTGTATCTCAAGCCGTGCCGCTCAGTATAATTCTGACAAATATTTATCAGCTTTCTGATCCCTGCAATGGACGGGCTCAAAAACGCCATGTCGTGAGCGTAGCTAATGTTGTTGAAAGCTACCCCATCTGTGTAACAACCTACATGAGCGTTGCTGAGCTCGCCAATCAGATCATTAATATAGATATTAAACAGTGTTGGAGAGGTCAAGCCACCCTGTCTAACACCACACTCCATGACATACTCGTCCGAGAACACATTTGCCCAACATACAAAATTCAATTGATGTCTATACCAATACCTAAAAACATACCACATCTTATCATAAGATACCATATCAAAACCCTTTGAAAGGTCTAAGAAACACGCAAAGACAGGAGTACGATTATCTGTGTAGTATCTCACAGTCTTTTTTAAACAAAAAATCGCCGTTTCTGTAGACAAACCCTATCTAAAGCCATACTGAGCATCATGTAGCTTGATGTTGTTTGTAAGGTAAGTATTAAGCAAACTATCAAATACCTTGGCTACAATTGTGGCTAGAGAGATAGGCCTATAGTTGCTTTTATTTGACATGGTTATGAATCAACCTCGTATATTATACCAGGCCGGCATGATAGTGTTGAGTAGCGGGGATAGATAGTAGTCTCTCGCTACTTGATACTCTAATTGGACAGCACTGCGCTGACCATTAGGTGCAGAAAAATATACCATTATAAGATATATGACATAATGCCCTAAAATTATATTAAGTCATATTATTTGAAGTCTACTAATCTACAATAGACCAGACAAAAGACGTATCCTCAGTTGTTTAGGTCAAAACCTAGTCCTGTGAATATAATATATCTATTTTGAAATACTATATTGTAAACATAACCGATGACATTAATTAATACAGTATAATTGCACCATAAATGCTGTTTATGCTTTGCGGTTTAAGTATATTATTGACTAGCTTTTACCCGCGACTCCGCCCGCGTGGAAGTTGTTTTTGAGAGAAAAGGCATACAATCCATGGATCGCATATTACGCTATTACGTCCCTCTAGCATCTGCCTAGTAGCCGGATGCCGGGCGGACACTATGCGGAGACGCGAGGATCTTGTATTTGAGCTCAGCCAGACCCTGGATCTCATATTTTCGCAGGATATCAGGAATAGGATTGAATTCAATGCCAGGGAAACATAGGTAAAAATAAAAAATATAATAAAAAAATAGGTGTGCGCGTTTTCATGCCACAAATTTCCCTCTTCTCTAGTCTCCACTTTCAGGGTTTTCCAATGACAATGCAGAATGATGTTCGGATCTTAGGTGTAGATATCGAAGTTCATTTTGCGGCGGCGATTTCTAATGCCCGGTCAGCGTATATAAGCGTGATGCTAATATAAAGCGCAGGTACAGACAGGAATGGATTACTGCTTCCACCTCTGTTATGGTTCCGATAATCGCTTGCTCGATGGTTGATATGGATTGCAGCGACGGGCCATCCGCATTATGAATGATGCAGACGTGACCAACAGCTTAGAGCTGCTATAGCTGCCCAGGGAGATTTCTTCGCTTAGCATGTTCTACCGTCTGTATCATGGCGAATGCTTCGAAGAATTGTTTGATCTTATCCCATCCTCCTCTATACACGCCAGAACTACACGTACCGGCTTGCGGAGCGACAACACCGTGGTGTCTATTAGTAATCCGCGAAGGGGTAGGCAGAGGTGTATCCAGTACATCCACTTTTCGCCGAAGTTATTACCGTCCCATAAAGTGATGGGGGCGAATCTATCGCCACACCGGGTACTATTCCGGACGCCGGACTGATACTGAGTATAAAGATGAAAAATCTAATATCATTTTACCCGACCGTGGTATCGAACCCGCGACCTCACGCACAGAGGTCATACCGCATATCCAGATACAACTGAGCTACCGAGACAAACTTATCTTACACTAATTATAGCATTTTTTTCGAACAAATGTTCGGGCGTGATTCTTTAAATTGATATAACTTTTTATTTATGAACCGATTCGAAATAAAAAATCTAAATCTTAATTGAAGCTTACCACAATATAATAGTGAAAACTACAACCAAATCGGTTCAGCCGTTTCTGAGATTACTGTGAACAAAGGCACCGACAAACAGACAAAAATTCTAAAAATCATTGATTTGAGTTCTATTGCGCCAATAAAGACCCCCAACCATAGTTTTTCTCATATATCTTCCATGTACAGACAGCGATCAGTTACAAATATAATATATGTCTATACATATAATATATTTGTAACTGATCGCCTGATGTCAATTTATCTATATAAAGATAAATTGACTCAAGGTTTTTTTTGGATGTGAGAACAATTTTTTTTCTATGTATCATTATCGTTCTGTCCCTAATTTTCAATAAGTATATCAGTCAAAAAATCTACTATTATTATCAATGAACGTGAATAATGTACATGAGAAGGTTGACTGGGAGAGAATGCCTTTGGCATTAAGTCCGCCTTTATACCCTGTATATAAAGTGTAAATAAATAAATAAATAAGAAGGGGTATACCTAAAAGCACCTGTTGGTTAGTTATCGCCTTCGGCCATGAGCACCGGACCCATAATGTTAAGGCCGTGCGTCGCGCACATCATAGAAATTAAGTTCCAAATAATTTCTAAGGAGTCTGCTGGATCAGTCACTATATTAACATATATATACAAAACTACTATAAAACGTTCTACCTCAATGGAATTCCTAAGTGTGTTCTCAAATAATGTGCAAATAATCGTAAAAAGTTGATGGTTTTTAATGCAATTCGTCTGGAAAACTATAAAGTTTATTCACTTGTATTCTATATTTAAGAAGTGTTATGGCATCCTAAAAACACCACCTAAATTTTTTTACTTTCGTAACAAAATATTATAAGAAAAATAAAAACGCTGAATCATGAACTGCTTAATAGCTGCTTTTTTATATGAGGAACTATTAAGTTGATTAAAAAAAATACAATTTTCAAGAGTATTTTGTATGTCTTACGACTTAGCCTACGTAAGCCATGATAGTAAATTTTTTGCCATCTTGGTTCCGAAATATCTTATTATTTCACAACGAAATTTTAATTAGGATGTGCTATATATATAAACTTCCCCGAAAAAAATATCTATATGATTGTGAAACAGTTTCAAAATCCGTTGCGTGGCTTATAATGAGTTAGCGGGTAAAAAGACTTGCAGACAGAGAGGCGCGGAGGGCGACTTTCTTTTATAGATAAGTAATATTGTAAGATGGTTTATGTATTGCCTTATTATTTTGTTTTTTATATAACGCGCTATCCGGGACTTGCGAACCAAGTAGACTTGCAGTTAAATGTTAATATCCGGATTTATTTACTGTAAAATTAGCGGATTTCTTGCAATATATACTGGCATTTCGAGGATGCAATCGACTGTGTTGAAATGCATTGACTGGCAATGTAAGCGAACATCCATCATGAATATTTATTTGACTATCATCAATCCATTCATCAATTAATAGATATTATTCCTTAATATGATACACGTGATCTAATATTTAGAATCACACGGGCAAATTTTAATCACCAATTAAATTAACTACAGCAATGTTACTTATCTATGTGGTTAATAATATTTTTTAAAAGTGTCAATTAAGTACAAGTGTTGCAGCACCTACTATGTTTATATTTTTGTTCCCATTTGCATAGAAAACAAAATATATCTGTAATTGTAGAGTAATAATACTTCCTGATAGCGTATTTATGCCGTCTCGTAGCTTCCCTAAAAACCTTAGTATTTTAATTAGCCCCGTTTATTACATGGAGCGAGCCATGCTCAAGCTGCAAGACCGCGTTTGCAATACTGAAATACGTCGGACCAAGGTTAGAGATATCGGTCAATTAGTTAAAGACCCTAAATGGATTTGGGCGGGACATATGACTAGGCGGGATGATGCTAGGTGGAGTAAGTCTCTAACTGAATGGTGGCCGAGACAAGAAAAGCGTAGCGTAGGCCGTCCAGCAGCAAGATGGGTCGACAACCTCGTTAAGATGGGAGTGCGAATATAGTTCGAGAAGCCTATACCCAGCAGTGGGACAAGTCTGTCCCATGATGATGATTACAAGTTACGATGACCAGTGTATTTTTATTGATTTTTTTAGGATGTGATTCGTTTAAATGAGTTACATGACCTCACATATTTTTTCCATTATATTTAATACAATGTGGATCTGATGTCATTTTTGATCGCCAGAGACTCGATGCTCAAGTATTTTTCCGCCCACCTATCTATAAGACTTATTGAAATCACATTCGTAAAAACTTGAGGCAAAAGTTATTCACAATAGACCTCATTAGTTCTATATGTGGTTTTTTATATCATGACCAACTGATTTTCTATGTTATTGTTAAAAAGTGAATTAATAGAAATACTAATGATCATAATTTTATTTTGTAAGATCAGTTTAGCGGATTGACTGTAGGATGATGTTATGGCAATTAAAGAGTTTCTTGTGTTTAATTTTGTACATTATTCGATATGCAACCGAATATAATAAGCAAAAGAAACCCTTTTGCTAAACGAAATCAAAATTGCTTGAAAATTGAGGTCGGAATATTTATTTTAAATATTGGTATGAGCAAAAATGGTTGCGTAGTGGGAACATATCACTATCTCCCTCGCACAACGGCACAGTAATGGCCATTCTGAGAGGTGACGTCACTAGTCATATCATGCATTCTTTTAGTCATTTGACAATCACCCTTTCCAGCAGATTTGAATGGCGTCTAATTTACTTATTTTTCTTTGGATTTATAACATTCTCTCGTTAATAGGTTTTAGGTAAGAAAAATCGTGTCAACTACCCTATTGCATCATCCTTTTAGGTATTATAGATCTATTTAGGTAGATTTCACTTAAGATTCGGAGAATTTTTTCCTTGTCTCTTTTTAATCTGTTTTGATATATATATTATACTCGCTTAAGTCATGTTTTGTGCTTGCGATGGTGCGGCGTTGTGTGCTGGGTCGGTCATTTCCCTGCAACAGTATGATGACGTCATACTCGTGAATGGGTGCTGCTTGTGTGATCTTGTCTTCTCAAACTATTATTTTTGCTTAAATATTTGCTTTACAAGTACAATTAGGTAATACTGTATGTATTACCTTACAATTATGTAATTACAATTAGGTAATTTCACTGCCTCGGTGGCGCAGTTGTAATTGCGCATGCGTTACGACTGCTGTGCTGAGGTCTCGGGTTCGATCCCCGGGTCGGGTAAAGTGATATTGGGTTTTTCTATCTAGACATTCTCAGTATTAGCCTGGAGGCTGGAACCTGTGTCCGGTATGGCGATGGCTCGCCCCCTATCACATTATGGGACCGAAATTCGGCGAAAAGTGGGTGTACTGGTTACACCTCTGCCTACCCCTTCGGGGATTACAGGCGTGAGTGTATATGTATGTATATATGTATGTACAATTAGGTAATACTGTATGTATTACCTAATTGTACTTATAAAACTAAATTCACAGTAGCCCAACGATATTCGTCTATGACATTATTATTAATTTACTTTACTTTATTATTAATCAACGATTATAATTTTTGATTGAAATTTTTTTTAGTGCCTCGATAGGCAGACGTGCAGACGGGCCACCTGTTGGTAAGTAGTCACCGCCGCCCATAGACTTCTGCAATGCCAGGGCACTAAATATGAGTTTACAGACCCCTAAGTCGAGGAATTATGGATTTCACATACAAATGTTGACCTCCTATTTGACCCCTTTCAAGGTTGTTTTTCGACAAAAAATATAGCCTATGTCCTTCTCCAGGATATAATCTATTCCCTTACCAATTTTCATTACAATCCCTTCAGCCGTTTAGTCGTCAAGAGGTAACAAACCAACAAACAAACAGAGTTACTTTCGCATTTATAGTATTAGTATGGATGTTAAATTAATTAATTAATAAAAATCATAATTTTATCCGTATGTCATAAAATGAAGGAAATATTTATATCTAAGAGTACGAAAGTTAGCTGGTGGTAGGATATTTATATCCTCCCGGATAGCGACCACCGTGCACAGGGTGTAAAACCATAGTGGCACACGCAAGTGTGTCGCGTTCCGGGATCAGCCAGTGTACATTTTTTTTATGGAAAAGGGGGACAGACGGGCAGGAGGCTCACCTGACGGAAAGTGATCACCGCCGCCCATGAACATCTGCAGCACCAGAGGGCTTGCAAATGCGTTGCCGGCCTTTATCCGGGTTTTGGCGGGGGTCTAGAGTTGGGATACGATGTTTGGCCGTTTTGCGGCCTTCTGAGTACTCCGACACTAGACCATCGACCACAACTTCACCTTCTTCCCATAGCCTAGTGTGAAGAAGCAGGCTGGCATGATTGTGTTGAGTAGCGGTGGATAGATTGTCTCTTGTTACTCGATACTCTAATTAGACGGCCGAAGCATTGCGCTTACTATCAGGTGCCGTGTGGTCACTTTGCCGTGCCAGGATAAAAAAAACGAGATGTATTAAAATTCTTGTTTAAAACTCATCAAAGTATAAAATTATAAAATTAGCTACTAACTACGTTATTCTAATGTTTTATATACGAGTCACATGCATAAATACAGGCACATAGAACTTCAAAGCGTTGTTTCACACATTAAAAATACATATTTATAAAAAGACACTCTGAAATAATTATTATATTTTACCCACCAAATTAACGAAACAAAAAATTTACTTTATTTAGCGTTCAAACATCTTGATTGTATCTCGAAAAAAATAATTGTGTACCTGTGTTTGACCATGAATTCACACCGTGTAGAAACTCAAGTAGCGTAATGCCGAAAAATCAACAATGTAAGAAAAAACCAGTTGAATCGAATTGTATATTTTATTTTAATTAAACAAATGACTCGTTTTTTTAATTGTATAAGTTTTTACCTTTTATTGTTTAATTGGGTTATTATCGAGGTCATATCGCTTAGTTTTTATTAACCGATTTAAAAAAAAAGGAGGAGGTTAATAATTCGTTGGAATCTTTTTTTCTATGTATGTTACCCGATTACTCGAAGACGCCAGCCGGCCTACGATGCGTGCCACGACATATATCTATAACGACTAAACAACGACGTAGACAAATTGTCGATGTCGATTTATTTATCATGGGCGCTACGATCGACGATCGAAGTTTCTCGTTGAAGACATAAGTCTCATCTAATAAATGATTTTACTTTATTCTATGTTTATTTCTCTACATACAAAATATCGACGTCACGTCATGTGTCGAAAATCTATAAAATTGTTAGGTGATGTGCAGGTTTGTAGACAAACATACCCACAAAATATAACAAAAAATTACTATTATCTCTAATTTCGACAAAACTAGTCAAGAAAAATTAACCCGCATGTTAACGTCGGTAGACTATAGACATAGATGACTTTTTGTCGTGTTTTAGAGACGACAAAATTTTACCGACGCGCGCATCTTAGCCCGGCTAGACCGATTCGAGAAATTATTTTTTTGTTTAAAAGGCTATACTTCCCAGGTGGTTCCATTGGCACCAAGTCAGGATCTGATGCTGGGATCTCAGAAAAATCAAGGGCAACCCTCAAATTTGCGTTCACCACTATGTAGGACCCATTTGTTATGGAGCCACAGTTTCAAGGAGTCACTCTCCGGGTTTCCGAGGGTATTAGGATTCTCGGTGTCGATATATCGAGCAAGGTCCAGTTTAGGAGTCAAATGGAGTTCGAATGGCCGTTCGAATTGTCGGGGATCCTGATATCACGGATAGCCTGGAACCGTCGTGGTTGTTCCACGGGGAGTGCTCCGAGGAGTTTAAAATGGTCCGATCATCACCTTTTTATCATCACATCACCCGACACCGCACCAGAGTTCATCCATACCCCCTGGAAACGATTTCATCTAGCACGGTTCGTTTCCAGCGTTCATTCTTACCACGTGCGTGCAATCTCTGAAATAAACTCTCTGCGGCGGTGTTCCCTGAGCGCTATGACATGTCCTTCTTTGAACGAGGCTTAAGAAGAGTATTCCTTAAACGGTAGGCAGCGGCTCTGCTGTGCCCTGGCATTGCAGAAGTCTATGGGTGGCAGTGACTACTTACCATCAGGTGGGCCGTGTGCTCGTCTGCCTACTCAGGCATAAAAAAAATATAGTGAAGCATAATACTATTTCTGTTCACGACTCAGCCGAAGTTAAAGTACCCGTGTACATCCTCAGGTTAAAATTAATATCGCCATATCGATTAAATTGTATATATGTATAATTATATACATATTAAAAAACAGGTATATTATGTTCGTACACGCAAATTTCCGAAACCAGCCCACAGATTTCAATGAAATTTTGTGAATTTTTATGGTTGGTTGCTTTAAAGATAGAATAGTTTTAGATCCGATAGGTGGCGCTGTTGTCGGGACCTAACATTTTTTAACAAATTTGTTATAAATAGATGACGGTTTGTGGCAGGACGTCTGCTCAGCGCCACTAGAGCCACAATAAAAACATATTTCACGACACCACTGAAAGAAAGAGAATGCTCCCATTCTGTACACCAAACTGTGAGTACGAACAGTCTGCGCATCATGTTCTTTGGGAGTGTAGTCTCTGGTAAAGTGAGCGGAATATTATACTAGACAGTATGCAGATAACATCTGGAGTTGTATACTATATGGATCTTGTGGAAACTAGGGAGGAATTTCCGTGCTTTTCGGCGTTTTTTCCTTACCTTTTATTGGAATCAAGCTTAACAGCTCGCATGATAGGACCCATTAAGTAATTTTCGTGGTGCTTTACGTCTGGCTTCTCCAGGCGTAAATGTCCTTTAGTGGAGGTTAATACCTCTTCAGTTCGTTATTTGCTTTGCTATGGAGGGAAGAGGAAAACTTACATTACCAACTCCTGCCTATATTTCTATTTGATTAATTTCGTTGCGGGATAAAAGACAGTTAAGCATTCCCAGAGACTCGCCGAGTTTCATTACTAGTTGTCGAAAAAAATGCGTGCCGTTGTTGATCCTGGCTAAACATGATTTACAATGGCGGGTGTGTGGGCGGGATAGACTGTATTTTGTACTACTGTTCACACACCGGCGCTCTGCTTTTTATGAATTATAAATAGTTTCATGGTATGTGGATGTCGCAGTGACCTTTTCAATTTCATACGTAACTATGGCAAGTGTTACTTCCTCAGTACTGACATTAGCAATAATACCCTAATTAGTGTTAATTTTGTGGCCCAATTAAATAATACATACATGTTGTGGGTAACCTATGGCTGGCATTTTCATTTCGCGACAGCCGCTGTCACCATCGGAACTTTTTGTGTTAGATTAATGTTTATGTAAAATGAAGTGGATATTTTACGTTATTGTGTTCATTTATTTATTCTTTAGGGCAGGTAAGAATTAATATGTAATTTTGCTTTAATTTATTAAAATTTTATTTTAGGGAAAAGTATTTCTATGTTATGGAGATATTTCATATCATATATCATTTGAAATTTTTTCTAGGACAACACAACACTGTTTAGCAGTCATCATGTGTCTTAATATTGAAAACATTAAAATTACAATTATGCCTGTATCATTTTCATCAGACTGCCTCGGTGGCGCAGTTGTAATTGCGCATGCGTTACGACTGCTGTGCTGAGGTCTCGGGTTCGATCCCCGGGTGGGGTAAAGTTATATTGGGTTTTTCTCTCTAGGAATTCTCAGTATTAGTCCAGAGTCTGGAATCTGTGCCCGGTATGGCGATAGGCTCGCCCCCTATTACATTATAGGACTGAAATTTGGCGAAAAGTGAGTGTACTGGTCCTCCGCTTACCCCTTCGGGGATTACAGGCGTGAGTATATATGTATGTATGTATGCATTTTCAGTGTATGGAGCTAAAGTCATTCCAAATAGTGTAATCGTAGAGAGAATCGATTATGGAAAAAGTGATTTCTGGAAAGCGGGCACACATCAGTCAATTAATTGTAAAGCATCCAATAAAAACTTAAAGGTATGAATATTATGTAATTTTATAATGCCAAGTTTTTAGTCACTAATCTGCCCGAAGATTTTTTTATGATATAAAAATTGTGTTTTATCGCTTATGCTATTTTTACTGGTAATATTCAAAAATACAGATACTGTACTAATTTTTTATTTAAGTATAAATGTTAATATATTATAACACAACATATTGACTGGTGGTAGGTTATTCATATCTGTCCGGATAGTGACCACCGTACACAGGGTATAAAACCCGCCATAGTGGCATACGCAAGTGTGTCGCGTTCCGGGATCAGTCTGTGTACATCCGGTTTCTGTAGTTAGGGTTCGATGTTTGGCCGTTTCGCATCCTTCTGAGTACTCTGACACTAGACCCTCAACCGCTTCTTCACCTTCTTGCCCATGGCGTAGGTAGTGTGAAGAAGCGGGCCGACATGATTGTGTTGAGTAGCGGGGGATAGATTGTTTCTCGCTACTCGATACTCTAATTGGACGGCACTGCGCTTACCTACAGGTACAGTGTGGTCACGATGCCGTGTCAGGATTTGTTTTATTTGATTTTATAAAATGCTTATTATCTGAATTTGTTTCAATTACCTTTATTTTAGCTGTTTTCCGAAGGGCGACTGTTATTTACTTAGCTTTAAAATTACTGGAATATTATACTGGAATTTCTTTATGGTGGTCCAAAAAAAAGATTTCCATTCTCTTGTAAAAATATGTTAGGATATAATGTTTTAAGAGCCCTTTGAAAAGATGAGTTTGATTAAAAGTTCTAAAACCTCTAAATTATAAATTAGTAGTGATAATTGTTTTATGGATTTTTTAAGTTTCTCGTGCTTCTTATATTTTTAGTTTATCAACTTTCATAAAAAAGTTTAAAGTTCGTTTATATTTGTATTTAGAGGTCGCTCGAAAACATATAAAATTGAAATCAAAATATTGATTTGACATTTTCAGAATTATTTTTATTTTCACCCTAGAAAAATATTAGCTCTTAAAACACGTGTTCTCAAGAGCCTTGAAAAATAAATCGGTTTTTTTTGTACTGCCTGGATAGACAGACGAGCAGACGGGCCAACTGATGGTAAGTAGACACCACCACCCATAGACTTCTGCAATGCCAGGGACAGCAAAGCCGCTGCCTACCGCTGTTTTTTTGGGCGTACGTTATAAACATCGTATATTGATATTGTGATCTCATTACCAGGTGGAATGGATAGACTCATCGGGTAATGTGGTGAAGCGAGTGCCAACAAATCGCATATTCTCTCAGGAGCACTTCGTGCAAACGCTAAGAGGAGGGCGTTCTCCGGCTCTGGTATTAACGTTTAAAAACATCCTCCCGAGAGATGCAGGCACGTACGAATGCAACTCGGGGGACTTGAGTAATTTTGTCAACGTGTGTGTTATCGGTAAGTTCTGATTTTAACCGACTTCAAAAAAAGGAGGTGGTTCTCAATTCGTCGGAATCTTTTTTTTTATGTATGTTCCCCGATTACTCGAAGACGCCTGGACCAATTCGAGAAATTATTTTTTGTTTAAAAGGGTATACTTCCCAGGTGGTCCCATTGGTACCAAGTCAGGATCTGATGATGGGATCTCCGAAAAATCGAGGGCAACCCTCAAATTTTATAGGGACGCACAATTTGTTTTTTATTGAAGTCGGTGTACTTTTTCGGAATTAAAAAACTTTTACTTATTAATCGATAAATGTAAAACAGTTATGTTTACGACATGAATGTATTGGCTCGACTGGGGAGTTACTTCATAGATTTTTTGAGGTAACAAATTGCCTCTTGCATACGTATGACGATTGACATTTCCCGAGGCCCGAATTCTTGTCATTTCCTGAATACTAATTGATTGACAATGAACCCTTTGCTCCCATAGTAGTCACGGAAATATATTTCAAAAATATATAGACAAGACAAAATATGCATTAAATATTTCAATAGATTTCATAGATGAATATAAAATTACTTGACGCAAATGTACCTACTAGGCGTGCTCTGCATCTGGTAAAATTATGCGTCACAATAAAATTTGAGGGTTTCCCTTAATTTTTCTGTGATCCCATCATCAGATCCTGACTCGGTGCCAATGGGACCACATGGGAAGTATACCCTTTTAAACAAAAAAATAATTTCTCGAATCGGTCCAGGCGTCTTCGAGTAATCGGGTAACATACATAAAAAAAAGATTCCGATGAATTGTTAACCTCCTCCTTTTTTGAAGTCGGTTAATAAAACACCGGTCGAACGCGCGATATATATTATTAATACTTTTTGCATCGCATTGTCAAAGCTCTAAAAATAGCTCGATACATATATGTGGCGCACTTGGCTGAAGTAATACTATTATTATTTTAAATTCTTTATTAATATCTACAATCAAGCGAGATGAAATTAGTTCAAGGCAAAAAAATACTTAATTTAATTTTACAAAGTACAAATTTTGAAGTATTCAAAGTTTCCTTCAATATTTCGCATTTACTTTCCATTATGTTAATTTCAATGTGTGGCTCAATTATTTCCATTTGCATAATGAAATAGACTTTGCATAGTTATGTTATATGGAGCATCGTGGTTTTAATAAAATTGTAGGTTAACGGTATTCTACAGCATTATCAAGGCCTTAATAGCATATCTAGGTGTTAGTTATTACGGTCCTATATCATAATTTATCTATTGTTTTTCTAACGAATAATAAAGAGGGAAACACTTTACATAACAAACCTTGTTAACGAGCTTCATTAATGTGACCTTAGCGAGTTGTTGAAGGGTTTAATCGTGAATTGGATACAAGGTATCAATAAATGCCTAAATTGTAACACGTGAGCCTTATTTGCGAGTAAGAAATAAAACGAACTAAGGTAGACTCTTTTTAAAATGTACTTATTTTATAGCAGAAAACGTTTTGACCTTAAATGAGGGCCTATTTAAATAATAATTATATGGTAATTTTTCAGTGATATATAGTCAAATGTCATACTCAATTAGCATAAAACATACCGAATCATCATTAAGGGCACACAGGTGTTCCGTAGTAGGGTAGTGGCAATAGGGCCGACTTCTAATAATAAAAATTCAACCGGATAGGCCCCGTCTTGCTTCATCGACTCGCCTTCAAACAAGCGTTTACCATAAATATGCCATTATGCAAGAACAATACTTAAGCAATCTGTTTGCTGTGCGTTTCTGTATTCGAGATTGGTTAATTTAACAATTGCCTTAAGTTCATAGGCCCACAGATTCATAGGTAAGTCCATATGTCTTCGTCTTAAATTGATAAAGTTAGAAATGTAATTATGTCTATATTTTTCACAGATCCTTTAGAATTCGTAGACACCCTTGCGGAAGTGACTGCTGACCTCGGTCGCTCGATAACGCTTAGTTGTCAAGCTAAAGGTGACCCAGAGCCTAGAATTGTCTGGATAAGAAATGGAGAAAATATCGATGGTAATTATAATGTCAGAATGTTTCTATGTTTTTGCCAGGTCTTAGATGAAGGCAACTCGCTATTTAGATAGAGACATAAGAATTATAGTATTAGGGAAATAATTATAATAGGAATAATAAAACTAGCAAATACTCTCTCGCTCTTATCTCCATCATATGGTTGCCTGTAAGATATTGTCCTGAGCGACAAGACCGCTAATTGTACTGTGATTACTGTATAATGTTCTACTTAGTCTCCCTAAAGAATGATGAAGAACAAAATAAATTAAATTAAATTTTCACCAATTGCACTTATGATTATTTTTTGGTGTAGATGAGAGCGATAATTCCAAGTATAGAGTGATGACGAAGTACAACAGCCAAGGGTTTGAAGGACTTCTTACTATCACATCTCTTGAGCCAGAAGACAGTGGTGTCTACTACTGCGTCGCCATTCAGGAGAATTCTCGATCTGTGGACTGCTCGCATTCTGAAACTATGAACATAACTCTACATGTTAACCGTATGTAAAACAGTAGCATTTACCTCCTCGTCGTTCTTAGTACTCATCTGCCCACTGTATTTCGATCTTGGATCATTGGCATTCAGGACTTTGTGGCTAATATGACCACCGATCTAGTGGTCCATTTTCACGTACACTCAATACTACCATTTAATATTACAAGAAGAAGACTCATACATTATTTAGTTTGGTTGTTTTCTCCATGCTCGTATTTACATTCTACAATATAATATTAAAAATTACTATTCCGAAGATCATGAATCACGATTGCAATAAGTTCTTTTAAATTATGTAGTAATTAAATACTAATTCATCGCACAACCTGGTTTTCCTAGTAGACGACGTCACAGATATAAAGGTAAAATTTTATGAAAAGAGTTTTTTGTTGTGATCTAACAATATAACGTTATGTCATTTCAATAGAATCAGAATCACTTAAAGAGGAAACAGATATTTTTTTATTAGGTATATTGATTGATTTATGTATGATAATGAATTTGGTCAGAACAGTAATTATATATTAATACTGTTTTATTTAGAACAGAGATAAATTAATTAAAATGTATTTCCTTTGCAATTTTTAGTTGGTCATTGTGATCATTTTGAATTATATTTTTCCAGGGGTCACTGACACAAAATGATTTAACAAAGATATTAACCGTATTTATAGCAGCAATTATGTTTCAGATGAGCCAGTATTCGGGGATGGTAATGACACTAAACAAGTTTACGGAAAAGATAACCAAAGGTCAGTAATTTATGTTGATATTAATTCGCTTTAAATATGTATATTTTGTCGTTTAGCGACCCATATCAATTTAGTTACAGTCTAATTTTAGACTCCGCCTCAGAAGAAATCTGTCTTAGTGCCTACCTGACCCTAAATGAGTCCTCATTCAAGTATTTTAAACATATCTGTATTAATAACGTATAAGTTGTTTCTATGATGTATTTAACTAATTCATAACATTTTTTTTTTGCCCTGGCACGGCAAAGTGATCAAACACTGCACCTGATGGTAAGCGCAGTGCCGTCCAATTAATATCGAGTAGCGAGAGACAATCTATCCCCTGCTACTCAACACATGCTGGCCTACTTCTTCACACTTAGCATGGGCAAGAAGATGAAGAAGCGGTCAAGGGTCTAGTGTCAAGAGTACTCAGAAGGCCGGAAAATGGCCAATCGTACCTACTCTATACCTCCGACAAAACCGGATGTACACTAGCTGATCCCGAAACGCGACACACTTGCGTGTGCCACTATGGCGGGTTTTATACCCTGTGTACGGTGGACGCTATCCTGGCGGATATGAATATCCTACTACCAGCAATGTCATCATTATCATATATAATACTTGTTCTTCTTCCGGGATCCTCTTCTCTCCTCAACAAGACTTTACGTACACTGTACTTGAATTACAAGTCATATGGCCTAATTAATTTAAGGATTTTGTTGTAGTGTTGACTTAGTGTGCTCTGCAGCTGGATACCCGACTCCTACGTATAGATGGTTTAGGGCTGTGGGTTCCGACACCTTAAATGAGGTCGATGAAAAACAAATCGTCTTTAACGAGGAAGAAAATCAATCTGTGCTGACGGTAACTGCCAGTCCAGCTACATTTGGACAAAGATACAAATGCCAAGTTAGCAATACGCTCGGGACGGCGGAGAAGTATTTCACTCTACTAAAAATTGATAAGCCGCAAGAACCAAGTGAGGTATGTAGCTCGGAGGTATACTTGTAAGGTTAGAAGGTATACCTACTTGTAAGGTAAGGTTTTTTCTGTATTCTGAGTGTTCAGCATATTAATTAATAGAATCGGAACTCATAAACTATGTTCATTACTATGCAATTCAAGGTTTAAAATTGATTTATCGGTTGTGCAAAATAAATAGCTATTACGATAAATCAGTACAGAAAACAACTATATAACTTTAGCGTCCATGGCGCAAATAGAGAGTAGCTGGCAGTGAAAATCGAGGACGCAGTTTCGATCCCAGCGCCGATATGGGTAATCAATAAAAAATGTTTGATTGTTGTGGGGCCTTATTTAACATTACGGATTTACTAGTGTTTGGTCTAAATTGGTATGTCGAATACCTTAATATTGTAGAATTGATCTGTAACAAACATTTTATTTTTTACTTTATATAGTTTAAATATTCTAAATGGTCAATACACCATAACTTTAAACTGAGCAGTATGTGAAACTTCTAATATTTGTTTTAATTGATCATAAGAAACTATTCAAACGAGGTACATGACTTATGCCTGACAAAATTTTGATTCACTGTGTTGTTACGTTGCTCATTAATTTCCACTAGGCGTTTTTTTCTTACTGTACAGGTGAAGTTTGATAAGTCGACTGATAATCAAATTGACTTAGAAATTTCCTGGTCGGATCCAATACTGTTCCCTGTTGACGGTGAGTTCATTACACACTTAATTTTTATTATATTTATAAGCTCCCTTTTTTATCCTGGCACGGCAAAGTGACCACACTGCACCAGATGGTATGCACAGTGCCGTCCATTTGGAGTATTGAGTAGCAAGAGACAATATATCCCTCGCTACTCAAAACAATCATGCCGACCTGATTCTTCACGCTACGCCATGGGCGAGATGGTGAAGAAGCGATCGAGGGTCTAGTGTAAGAGTACTCAGAAGGCCAAACGTAAAGCGTCCAAACATCGTACCCAACTCTGGACCCCGACAAAACCCGGATGTACACTGGCTGATTCCAGAACGCGACACACTTGCGTGTGACACTATGGCAGGTTATACACCCTGTGTTCGCTATCCGGGTGAATATGAATATACCTACCACCAGCATTATCCATAACTTGTTTTGGCTTCGCCCTTTTATAAATATGCATATTATATTTTTGTTGTTCTTATGTAAAATATTCAATAGATGAAATGCTGTAAATAAGGAGAGTTGTGCTATTATGTTCATAAATAAGAAAATAATAAATCTTTGTTATTCATTCCTTCGCCTTCGCAGGTTTTGAAATCCAATATTTGAAAACGGAACACTTAAAGAATCCTGACTCTGTGCCGAGAGATGCTGATTGGAAGAAAGCGAAGCAAGTAAAAGTTGCTATGGACGACACAACTAATGACGATCCAGAATTAAACGGTAATATCGACTAATAAGTATTCGTCCTAGGATTTAAAACACTTTTTCTCTATACTCAAAGCTTAATAAAGCGCTTTCAGATAAAATTACAATGTCTATGTAGATACAGCCCACTATTTAATTTTATTTATTTTTAGGAGTTGATTATTATTTTTTTCAATACCTTCTCTCGAAAGATGAAGATATCTTAAATTTTGTTTCCCATGATAATATAAAAAATAGCATTTTCGGGTTATGAATTGTACGCGACTAATCTGTTTATTAATTCTTAGGTATTTTGGCGTCGATAAAAAATTTAGAGGAGGAGACGAAATATTGGATTAGACTGCGTGTACTTAACGACGCTGGCGAGTCTGTATGGTTTATGCCAGTTCTCGCATCGACCTTGAGCAAATCTGAAGAAGTAACCGAACCACAAACTGAAGAGCCAATCGACAAAGAAGAAACAGGAGAAACATTGAAATCCGAACTCAATTCTGATAGCACATTTTACGGAATTTTTTTCGCTGGTGGAATTATAATTGTGGCCGTCGCATGCATGTTTGCGATGCGGTTAGTCTAACAAATTAGTTTTGCACCTTTAAGGAATTATGTTTATTTATTTCTTCACTTTGTTGATTTTGTAATAAGTAAAAAAGAGTAAATAAATGTTGAGCTTAACTTTTTTTATTACTACAACGTTGAAAGGCTATAATCTGCGCACCCAACGGTCACACACATAGTCCTGACCCAACACTAGGTCAAACTTCTATCGTGGTTATCAAGAACTACGAGAGACTATGGTTCTAAAACACAGACTCGAAACAAATGTCTCGGTGCCGGAATCGAACCCACGGCCATTGTTTCACAGCCGGCTACACGTCCACTGCACCACGGAGAATATAAAAGCTTAAAATTATTATTTGATGAAGACTAATGTTAAAGCATATAATAATGCAATATTTTTAGAAATCGTTTATTAGAGGCAGAAACACCATTGAAATAATTAATGTATTTTTGGGAATCAGCTGTCGACATAATGTATACATCAGTTAAGTCTTACTTAAACCACGAACACTGTGTGTTTGTTGAACGATAATAAACATCTTATAAAACAAATTATCACTTTAACTTGTTACTTATACCTTTGCTACATAATATAACATTACATAGATACGCGTGGATTTAGTTCACATCAAATGACCACTTTACACATTTTTTAAGCCTTTATAGACTTTATACAAAGCTTGCTTAAGCTAATTTGCGAGTAAAGTTCTTATATTTTAAATTTTTATTGAGTTGATTTTTTAGATCGAACAGTGTAAAGAAGCAATATGAAAGAAATTATACAATAGTATATCAGTCTTGCTGAAATAACTGGGTCATTGAAGACTTATTTTACGCTTCAATAGAATTGACGGACGTTTGTTTCACTACTGCGGCAATGGAAAACGCAGAGTACGAATTGAGAAATATACAACTTAAAAAAGTGCTATTCAGGGACATAATAAATCTTAAATTAAATGGAATGAATTAATTATACCTGCACATATATTGTCAAAGTTAAACAATTCAGTATCATTAACATTTAGTTGTCACTTATTCTAAAACTAATAAAAAAATAAATAATATAAATATTAAATATGTATCCTATGATACCTACTCATGTTAGTGAAATGCAGACTATATCAATTCTTATTATAATTGAACCCTGTTAAGCAACAGCAACAACGGTAGGCAGAAGTCTATGGGCGGCGGTGACTACTTACCATCAGGTGGCCCGTCTGCTCGTCTGCCTATCGAGGCACTAAAAAAAAAGCAGAAAATATCCAACTGACGTTTTTATACTTTTGAGTAAATGCAGTTTAAAGTTTGACAGCGAATTTAAAAATAGTACTATGCGGTAACTATTGAAAATTAGTTGGTAATAAAACATGTTTTTTTAGGTATATGTCATCAAACAGCCTATATCTTTTGTACACATATGAAACTTGATTTGATTATAACGATGTATTTAACTCGCTTTCATAAAAAAATGTTGAATCTTTTCTCCTTAACAGGGTCCAGTTATGCAGATAGTTTGATTAGCTGACCGATAGAAATGCTCTTCAGTAGTTGATTGTACACTCTCTTGTTAAATATTCTTATCTACAAGTTTTCAATTTACTGTATAACTTAAAACTATAATAAGGTAATGCGGAACATATGGAATAACTTTAAGCATATATTTACACATTGAATAACCAAATGATAAACATTTGTTAGCGATTTAAACATTTTAATAACTATGGTCAGGTTTTCTTTATAAGCAATAAAGATTGTTAATTTAGGAGTTTGTTTTAGAAACATTAAGTGGTTCTTTACTTTCTTGTACCCCGAAATCCAAACTGTACTTATCTTTTCTAGTACAATAATTCATATTTTGAGTTTTCATATACAATATTATATTAGTTTATATAAGGTATATGTTAGAGAAAGCTGCAATTACAAACTGTGCGTAATAAAACTGCATCAACGCATTCCAAATTTTCTCTACAATAACATGTTATACATAAAGTCAAAGTTGTTCAGGCCGTTGTTAAATATATGAGAATTGAACACTTATTGATTACTTAAAACTTCAATAATAGACAATCACTTTATTCAAATTATATAGGTACCTATCTATCTACATGTTTGGAATGTCATGGGGATAATTAATATATAATTATAATGAATAATATTTGGCATCAGTTGCTAACTATAATATAATAACTAAAATAAACTAAATAAATAATGTTATTCTATGATTTAATTACTAAAAATGTTCTATATTGTAAACAACTCGCAAGAGACCATCAGCAAACTTAGTAGTGGTTTAGCAAAAACGAACTAACGTATGTAAAATGGTGTAAATTTATTTTCCTCGAGACACATAAGCTTTGATAGAAAACATAAAATTATTAATGACTGTCTAAATTTGTGTTTTGGTTTTTGTAATTTTTGGTATCTTGAATTCGGGAACACCCAAAAACTCCGAAATATATTATTCCGAATTTCGATATTCCGATTTTCAAAAGTCCGAATTCCATAATACCTAAGAATTATAATGTCTATTATTCAAAATGATGAGACTTATTTTACCAAAAGTCGTAAATCCGATTTGTTTATTTTCCGATTTTCATAACTCCGAAGAATCAAATGCCCAATGGGTTATCGGTCCGAAAAACGACTGTTATTGAATCCTTTGGTTTAGGTTATGTTAGAACAGTGAACATTAAAGCCAAAGTTGGCCAAAAAAACCCCTATTGTTGGTTATCAATCAAAATAATTATTCGATCTATTTAAATTCGGTATTTTGAGAATAGTAATTATAAACGTTAGGAATATTGAAAATTCGGAATTATAAAAATAGTATAAATGATAAATCGGAGTTGTTATATTAGGAATTTTGAACCATTCGAAATTATGAAAATCGGTATTTTGAAATTCGTATTTGTGACTTTCGGAATAAAGTTTTTTGTATTTTTGTAGTGTAATTCATTTGGTTAGTTCGTATTTGCCAAGTTACACTTCACATATATCACCAAAAACATAAATGAAAATACCAATTATCCCTTGACTGTCAATTTAATAACTACGCGTGAGGATGGAAGCTAGGAGCAGTAGCGTGAGGGAACTGATGGCGGCGGCGGCTCCTGCGGTCTTGGGGTTGGGTTCCACGGGCACCCACTCGGACGTACCAGCTGCGTTGACGCTGCACACACGCGTGTGGAACTCCGTGCCGTTGGGCAGCGGGCCAACCACGAACAACGTGTCTGGATAAAGAGTATCAGTAGTTATACCAGTCAAAATCATATATTAAGTGTTAAAATAATAAATACAACCAACAGTCACACACATAGTATGCAGCGGCTTTGCTGTGCCCTGGCATTGCAGAAGTCTATGGGCGGCGGTGACTACTTACCATCAGGTGGCCCGTCTGCTCGTCTGCCTATCGAGGCACAAAAAAACAGTTATCGTGGGTATCAAGAACTGCGAGGGACTACGGTCTCACAAACCCAGACCCAAAACAATTATCTATCTGTCACACAAACACTTGTCCCGGTGTGGGAATCGAACCCACAGCCTTTCGTTTCATAGCCGGCTACTCGTCTACTGCGCCACGGAGGCTGATATTAAACCCATACATCTTGTCATTTGGGAAATATCTTCCCTTTTTTACCTAGCTTTTCAGCATTTGCATATTATATATGATTTATTATATTTATAAAGCAATGAAACATTAAAAACAATCTTATAACGATCGGCATTTGCGTTTGTTGATTATAATATAATTATTATACAAGCCCCATAGTATTAAACATTGTCCCACTGCTGGGCACGGGTCTCCTCTACTAATGAGAGGGGTTAGGCTTTAGTCCACCACGCTGGCCTAATGCGGGTTGGTTGACTTTATTTATAATTAATAAAAATTCACACAATACGTTGCAAGCTGCGGTGTTTTACCCAAAGGGCTCTTAGTCCATTATAGATGCAAATAAATTTGAACGTGAAAGAATTACCATTTGAGCTTTCAATGTTGACATTGATTGTTTCAGCCTTGTCCCAGTCTGGTACGTATTCTGGCTGGACGGGCACGAATTGGAATAAGTAACCTGGAAACAAACAATAAAACATAATTATACCTTTGTTATTTTTATATTAGCACGGCAAAGTGACCACAATGCACCTGATGGTAAGCGCAGTACGGTCCAATTAGAGTGTCGAGTAGCGAGAGACAATCTATCCGCCGCTACTCAAGACAAGCATGCCAGCCTGCTTCTTCACCCTACGCCATGGGCAAGAACGTGAAGAAGCGGTCGAGGATCTAGTGTCAAAGTGTTCAGAATGCCGCAAAATGGCCAAACATCTTTATACCTGTATACATAAAAGGCTTAAGTAGTCTACCCACGTTCACTGTACTTATTTCCATCCCGTGATATGATGTGGCGAGTTTATTTTTACACAGATTCTAATCCTGGAAAACAAATTTGTATTTTTTGGAATCGAAAACTCAAACAGAAGTTGTGATTGTCGTATGTAAGATTTGAATCTAGAACTTTACCAACGCTTAACCTATAAGTATACTAATTAACACACACATTTTTCTACACACACAAATAGATATAAATATGCTTAAGTAGGATTTGACAGTTTATATATTTTGAATTATTGAAGTCCTACTTCTTTTAGCGCGTGAGGGTAAAAATAAGAGTGATTTTTTCGATGCGCTCGAACACCGCCTTGAAACCTGTCAAGTATCTTCTGGGCATATTTGGCCGCGCAAAAACTGGCAATAGTCGCCGTCATTGACGTGCGTACTAAACGTTATTATTATGGAAATAAAGTTGTTTTTGGCTTGTATTTTTCCTCACTACTTATTACCTTTAACACCGGTGTCCTTGTGATGGTTGAGAAGTTCACACTATGAAGTTAGTCGATAAGTCTCCCTTTAGTATAGTATGAAGTGATATCTATATACAGGATATTTCACCCAGTATTTCTATATACACAACACATGTTTTATAATAAAAGTTATATATATTTTAAATGTGATAACCACTCTTGAATCACAAGGACACCGCAGTTTGAAAAGATAATAAGTAGAGTCTGTCCAAAATCAATTTTATTTGCATAATATTAAAGTTAAAAATAGCATGTAAGAACGGCGATAGTTGCCAGTATTTTTGGTATGCCAGCATGCCATTGATACGTGACTGGTTGTCATAGGTGTAATAGTAGAGGTGTGAGAGACTTTACCTTTAACTGTAAGGTTCTTGGGGTTGTCTGAAACAGTCTCGTTCAGTTTCAAAGGACAAGTAGAACACGATACATTGAATGTCAGCGTTGTTAAATCGGCACTGTGCAGGCTTACCTGAAATTGGAAATTTTTATGGCATAAATTTACGTACTTAGATGACTTGTTTCATATCGGATTATCCGTACTATACGTAGAATTAAAATAAATTATAAAAAGTACACCGACTTCAATTAAAAACAAATTATGCGTCACAATAAAATTTGAGGGTTTCCCTTGATTTTTCTGTGATCCCATCCGCAGGTCCTGACTTGGTGCCAATGGGACCACATGGGAAGTATACCCTTTTAAACAAAAAAAGAATTTCTCGAATCGGTCCAGGCGTCTTCGAGTAATCGGGTACCATACATAAAAAAAAGATTCCGACGAATTGTTAACCTCCTCCTTTTTTGAAGTCGGTTAAAAATAAAATCTCGTTTTATTTATCTGTATGTAATCGACCTGACGGCGGCTCATCTTATGGTTAGTGGTTGCCATAAGGCATCATATGTCAAAGGCACAACTAGGTCGCTGTCTACCGTGGTGTCCCTTTTTAACCGACTACAAAAAAAGGTGGAGGTTCTCAATTCTTCGGAATCTTTTTTTATGTATGTTCCCCGATTACTCGAAGATGCCTGGACCGATTCGAGAAATTCTTTTTTTGTTTAAAAGGGTATACTTCCCAGATTGTCCCATTGGCACCAAGTCTGGATCTGATGATGGGATCTCAGAAAAATCAAGGGAAATTCTCAAATTTTATAGGGATACATAATTTTACTTTTACTTATTTATACTGTTTTCAGGATATGATATAGTGCTGAGTAAACACCAGGGTAGTGAAGTAGAGTCAGTATATAAATGCATGTAAGTCATTTAATTGAGCACCCAAACTAATTTCTTGTTTGTATATCATTGCCCACAACACTTCTAATTATTATGAGAAAAATACTGATCACATTTTTTTTTTAATAATTGCAGTAATAGGCCGTCACTGATAGTTTGTACCCCCCTTGTACCCGAGACTGGTTGGCACTTGACCGAATACCGAAATGTTAAAAAACCAACCCATGTGAGATGCCTATATTTGAACATGGTTCCATTCGCTTTTATTAATACATTACTTGCAACTGAAATATACTTACGAAATCTGGTGGATCAGGCTTATCACCAAGCCCAACGTCGAAGATAATGGACTCCTGGCCTTTAATGTTCTTCGCCACGCACATGTACTGACCGATGTCATCTTCATCACGGATCCTCAGCGTCAGAGTAGAGAATGTGCCGTCTTCAGAGGTGAAAATCTGGGAATGAATAAATTACTGAAGATTCGATCTTCGTACATTTTTTAATGATCTGTAGTTTGAGCTTGCATTTTTTTTTATTTTGGCTCGGCAAAGTGACCACACTGCACCTAATGGTAAGCGCAGTGCCGTCCAGATAGAGTATCAAGTAGCAAGAGACAGTCTATCACCCGCTACTCAACACAATCATGCTGGCCGGCATGTGGTGTAATTGTAATGGGTGCGTTTACCACGGTGATATTATCTATACAGTATTCTGTCTTCATACGGTCGGAACGCGAGTTGTACGCGCGCCTCGAACTCGGTCGGCTCTCGGTCCACAACAGTCGCGAATGCTCCCGGGCTGCGCCGGCCGCAGCGACGAACGGTTTGATGGTTTTGTAAGCTAAGCAGTAAGCGTGCGATATCTGAATATTTGGTTGAAATAAGAATAAGCTAAGTGCTTAATATGGCAAAGAGGAATTATAGACTATATTGTCAAAAACCACAAAATTTATTTTTATTGTACACTTCATATTTTATTCACAACTAATTTCATTTTTTTTAAATAAAATATATATTAATTACTACAAAGAAACTCGAGTAGGTAGATGAAATTAAAATAAGTGTTATTAAATTAAAATAAGCTGGCGGACGACCCTACCCCATGTTTATATAATGCGCGGCTGTAGGTAATTATTGACCGAGTCACAATACATTATAGACTAGCTGTTGCTCGCGGCTCCGCCCGCGTGGAGGTCATGTTTGGGAGAAAAAATATATAATACAAAATACCAATATTCATGCGTTTAACTTAAAAATGACGGATTTTCATACAAACTTTCATTCCTTATTTTACCCCCTTAGGGGTGGTATTTCCAAAAACCCTTCCTTAGTAGATGCCTACGTGATAAAAGGTACCTACTGTCAAAATTTCAAGTCTCTAACCCCCGCCGTTTAGGCTGTGCGTTGATCGATCAGTCAGTCAGTCAGTTTCTTCTTTTATATATACAGATAACTTTACCGTAGTTTTACGTAGCTTTATCAAAGTTAGTTTATGTTATCAATTATTGATTCCAGAGAGAGAAGTAAAACTTATAAGATGAGTCGTTCCGCAACTTAATTTTGCATCTTATTGCATACAACATTAAATTACATACAACAAGCAAGGTAATTCTTAAGGAATATGCGAGGAAAAGTTATGTTATTGTTTTCCAGCAGATTTTAAGTGAAGAATCTGTGTTAATTCAGCATCTACTAATAAATAAATAACACCCAACAGTACACACATATAGCTCCGACCCCACACTAAGATACGAGTCTTGTGTTGTGGATCTACGAGAGACTTTCTCACAAAACCCAGACCCCGGACACAAATATCTGTCTGTCATACAAACATTTGTCCCGGTGTAGGAATCAAACCCACGGCCTCTCGTTTCACAGCCGGCTACTCGCCTACTGCGCCACGGAGGGTGTCAAATAATAAAATATTCTTATCTTTACCATGTCTGGATCAGTGATTTTCTCGTCATCATCAGTGCTATGTCGACGGAACCAATGGTATTCTGGCGGCGGATTGGCGATGGCATTACAATTGATGACTTTTCTGCAATATATAAAAATATATATATATATATGCTGGCACGGCAAAGTAACCACGCTACACCTGATGGTAAGTGCAGTGCTATCCAGTTAAAGTATCAAGTAGCGAGAGACAATCTATCCCTCGCTACTCAACACAATCAGGCCGGCCTGCTGCTGTTAATTTGGGTACATAGAGAAAGAACCTTCAAAACCTAAGCTAATGAAAGAGACAAAGTATTGATCAAATAGAGACGCTTTTAGAGAAACGTATGATTTGTAATATGGGATGCAATAAGGTTTTATTTAATTATTCAAACGAAAGAAATTGACATACAATTAAAATAAATTACTTCAGTCCATTAAAAAAGCTCCTGGGAATTTGCTTCTAAATATACATAAAAACGTGAAATCATTGAAGGTAAATTAATCAAGAATAAAATCAGGTACTGATTTAAAAGTAGACCAAAAGATAATGAAAGCTGACTAGTCTCAATCGAGGGTCCTTTTGAAACATTTCGGAAAATAAATAAAGCGAACTATGGCATTTTTTTATTTTTATCTTGGCATGGTAAAGTGACCACACTGCACCTGATGGTAAGGTAAGGTGAGTATCGAGTAGCAAGAGACGATTTATCCCTCGCTACTCAACACAATCATGCCAGCCTGCTTCTTCACTTCTTTGCTTTTAAAATGTTCTGTTGAATATACAAAACTCACGTTTCATTCATAATAGCGTAAACTTCTTCAGTCTTGTATTTTGTGGCTGGCGTGTTTACGTAGTTATACATTATTGGCTTGTCTGGAAACAAAAGTTTCAATAAGTTATTGTTCCTACATTATTGGATTAGTTATGAACTTATCTAGCGAATCTTTCATTATATTAACGCAACCTTGCATGAACAACGTACGAAATTTACTGTCGACAGCAATAATTAGATAATTATAATAATACCATCCGTAAATAAACGCGACCTACATTTTGTGAAATTGCTAATTTTCACTGATGTTAAGCATCCCCATTACCAAATACATCTGAATACATTGAACCATAAAACACAGTTATGATGGTACAGCTTAAGTGTAAATTACCTTATCAGATCTATATAAGATAGTAGAAGAAATATAACATACTAGGTGTTGCCCGCGGCTGCACCCGAATATTTTTGGACGAAAACGTATAAAGTCCATGGAGTCATCTTAGGCAACATCCTAAGAATAGCAAAAATAGCTATATTTTGCTATTTCATAGGAACCGTGCTTTTGTCAGAGATAAAAAACTGCCACTATGCACTATGTAGTATAATAGGGTTTAGAGAATAACATTGGGTACTTTTTATCCTGGAAAAATGCAAGCTTCCTAAGGGGTGATAACATGACAATTTTGTCCTACAGGAACCGTGTATTTTAAATGAGTTTCGTTAAAATTCGTGAAATAGTATTTTAGCGCATTTTCCTGTAGCAGGCTTCACCAATTTACTCAATAATGAAAAGTATTTTCTAAAAAGGTTAAAATAAAAACATAATTAAGAAAAAACCCACGACGTTGTTGATCAGGTCGTCAGCTCTCACACATACACATCAAAATTTCCACGCGAATGAAGTCGCGGGAAATTGGTAGTAGAATCTTATTACAGAAATTATATTTAAATAGTAAGTTTGTCATGAAGTTGTGCTTAACATATATATTTCAGAAAAGCGGATTTCACAGGAATTTCTTCGAAGGCGATGTAATTTTTACAATTTCTTGCCTTAAGAAAAACTTAATAAGTAATTAAAACTTAGTAAAAGATTTCTTAGCAAACCATCGGTCAGGTGACATTGCAAGAAATACTGAACAGTTGTTAAGAATAAGTTTTTAGGACTATTTATCTTTATATGTAGTTACTAGATGTTGCCCGCGGCTCCGCCCGCGTCGAGGTTAGTTTTGGAAGAAAAGGTATACTTGCGTATAAATCCACGGAGACATCATAAGCAATTACACATTTCTATATTTTGCTATCCCTTATGAAGTGTGCATTTTTCCGGGTTAAAAAGTGACCTAAGTCATGTTCTGATCCTAAATTGTCACTATGCAAAAGATTATATCGATCCCTTGCTCTGTGAAAAACAAAACTATCCCACGGGAACTGTTCATTTTTCCGGGATTAAAAGTAGCCTCTGTGCTACTCCAGACTTTATTCTATCTCTGTGCCAAATTTCAACCAGAATCCAGCCGCTGTAGCGAGATTGAGTAACAAACATTCATCCATCCATCCATCCATCCAAATGGCATTTATAATATTATTAGGATAGAATAACGGCTTAAGATGAAACAGGGAATTATAATGAGTGGTTTATCGTTTTATGTTGCTGTACTTACGTTGCACGGTGAGATGAACCGTCTTGTCGGTGTAGTGAGACAAAGCCTTTTGTCTCACTTTGCAAACGTAGGTACCGACGTCCGCGTGGTTGAGATTTTTAATTTCAAGCGAGTTGTCAGATTTGAGGACGTACTTTTTTGCTTCTTCTGCGAATGTATTATGTATGCTTAGTAAGTGATTATAAAATACAAACAAATTCTTTTGTTGTTGTCTATGGTTCTTTTGGTTAGTTTATGGTGGCAATCATTTACCCATCTGTAGTTTGTTTATATTTTAAGTCGAGTAAGGGAATACGAATTATACATAGTAAAAAAATATATTAAACCAAAAGCTGAATATTAAAATTATTATTCGATTGTTTTAGGTTAATAGTATGCGTACTACAAACACTGCGGTGTTTACCATGTATAGGCGTAGGTGGAGTGGCATCAGCTCTGTACCACACGATGACCGGAGTAGGGTACCCTTTAGCTTCACACGTCAGTTTAATGGATTTACCTTCTTCACCCTCCTTATCGACGTTCCTTTCAGAAATATTGGCTTTCTCTAAAAGAAGTAACGTAAACAAATATTAGGTATGAAATAATCGAATAGGGGTCGATTAAATTAGTACAATTCTATTCAACTCCAAAAAGAAACATGTTAGCGAGTTTATTTCTGAAAACCACTCCTTTTGTCGTGTTTCCTCTGCTCTGGGTGCCTCACTTAGTATTTGAATCTTTGACACAGACATATCACCTAGTCTGGACAAGTTTAAATTAATTTGATATACGGTTCCCACATCTACACGGGAGCATCCTATCACCAGCTTTGGCCGCATACAACATAGTCCGATGTGTTTCGAACTGTCGCTGGTACCATGTTATTATGTTTTTATCGCATATGTGAAACGGGGATTGTATGGAAGAAATATTTGGATGCAGAAAGAAATAATTATTCGGAATAAAAATAATTCCCAAATCTCAAATTTCTGGGTAGATGCCGAACCTTAAAGGTGCAATTAGCATGAAGCTTTCTTCTGTCTCAATCTGTTTAGCGTTCTCTCCAACTCGATAGTTAAGTATCAGGCCTACCCACAGATAACCCTATCAGCCAATCCAAGTGGTGTTCTATTCTCTTCCTTATGCCGAAGGTTATATAGCACGTAATATAGTTGCAGCCTCCACCAGTATCGGCTCTGAGGAATGCATCAGATTTACAGTTGAAACGCGCACGTGTTCATCATTTCAGGCCAACAAGCTTTTGCTAGCTATATTTCCATATTTATGATTTAAATGTTTGCGGACTGCTAGAATGGGTCTAACAATTGATGTAAACAAATTGATAATGTACTTTGGTTTACTCTGGCATGGCAAGCGATGTTCTCTAAAAAATGTTATACGAAAAATAATTTCCTGGTGCGAGAAACGGATTTACATTGTTATACAGACATTATGAACTTTAACACCAAACGGATTAATAATAAATAATATCATGGTAATTTATTTCTGCTAATTTACATGATATTAATTTACAGAATATTATAATGGGAGCGGTTAACTTGTAGAACAACATTATCTAACTGTGATTAGTAAGTATACCTACTCTTAGAAGATTGCTGGTGGTAGGATATTCATATCCACCCGGATAGCGACCACCGTGCACAGGGTGTAAAACCCGCCATAGTGGCATACGCTAGTGGGTCGCGTTCTGGGATCAGCTAGTATACATCCGGTTTTTGTCGGGGTTCTAGAGTTGGGGTACGATGTTTGGCCGTTTTGCGGCCTTCTGAGTACTCTGACACTAGACCTTCGACCGCTTCTTCACCTTCTTGCCCATGGCGTAGTGTGAAGAAGCAGGCCGGCATGATTGTGTAGAGTAGCAGGGCATAGATCGGCTCTCGCTACTCGATACTTTAATATAATATTTGTTCTATTTTACCCGCTATCGGCCAGTTTCAATACATTACCTTAATCGTGGTCTATATATCGTTTCCAGAAATGGGCCAATAAGAATAAAGTATCAATGCCACGTCATTATTTGATTGGTTTATTTTCGGGATCGATCTGTACCTATGGTTTGAGATTGTTTATTGAAATTGCTGTTAGTCGTTGTTCGGAGAGGTCAATCAGGACGTATTTTAAATATAAAGTACACCCAACAGTCACCCACATAGTTCTTCTCGCACACTATGTCAAAGCTGTATTGTGAGTATCAATTACTACGAGGGACTGCGGTCCCAAACACCTAGACCCAAACAAATATATATCTGTCACACAAATACTATCATGGTGTGGGAATCGAATCTTCTATCTCTCGTTGACAGTCGGCTACTCGCTCAATGTGCCACGGATATCAAGAAATAAAATTATTATTTTCAATTAACTTAAAATCACATATTCATTTTATTTTTAACAACATAAATTAAGAGCAGTAAATTGTACATAAATCGTTTTGTAGATCTTTAATTTTATTTAAGTATCTTTAGGTCTATTATACAATAAAATTTATCTATCTTAAAAATTCGTATTGTGAATAAAAATATCCAGCTCCACTTAACCTACTCCTGTGTGTAATCGAAATAAAACTTAATTGAAATTAGCAATTCTAAAATACATTTGCACGGCAACTATGGGTAATACGGATATTCCATATATCAACTCAGGATTTTTAACATCTAGGCTTTATGTGTAGATATAGATAGGATTAATATCGACGTGTTCCGGTACTTTACTAAACTTGTGTAGTGGGAATCTAACAATGTATCTCTACAGCCTCCGTGGCGCAGCGGGCGAGTAGCCGGCTGTGAAAAGAGAGGCCGTGGGTTCGATTCCCACACCGGGACAAATTTTTGTGTGACAGACAGATATTTGTGTACGGGGTCTGGGTATTATGAGACCGAAAGTCTCTCGTAGTCCCTGATACCCACAACACAAGACTCGTATCTAAGTGTGAGATCGGGGCTATGTGTGTTATTTATTTATCTATATATCTAATTTATCAATCTAATGTAATTACATACCTCCGACAAAAAATTCGATGGTTTCATTGAGATTGCCCGCTTTGCACGTCCAGTTACCAGTGTCTTGGATCCTAATGTACTGAATGATTAATGCTAGCATTCCGTCATTGTTTTTCTTTTCCACATACACCCTGGGATTTTTGGTAGAACGAACCTCGACGAGTTTGTTCGAGGGAGTGTACCATTCTATGGGCTGTAACATAATGTTTTTGATTTATTAGAGGTTTTGCTTGTTGTCAGGGTCCTTTGTATCGTGGACTGTACAATACAGCTAATGAACAGCTTGTTTAGATGATTTATTCCCTTTAGATGCGATACTCTAACAATAATTTTGAATTTACTTTTTAGGTCGTCTTGTCGATTACAATGAATCTTTCGTTTGTTTTTAGATTACAGTGATATCTATTCTTACATTCAGATTTACTCATAATGTATGTCCATTACAAAAATTAGGTTCTACAAGGCTCACCTCTATTAAATTACGTCCTTTGCAATATATGGCTTTCCTTTCACCAGAGTTGTAGACCGTCGATCTCGCCATTATGTGTAGATAAGGCTCACTATCATCAACTTCGGTTGATAAAACTGAAACAACATGAAAATTTATATTAATTGTTTAATTTTAGTTAATATTCTTGACGAAAGTTGGCATACATTTTATTTGTAAGCCATTACGCTTTGGTGATAAAGCGTGAGCTGCTGAACTGACAGTGACCAGCATGTGCAATGGTTAATAATAATAATCTATACTAATATATTATTATAAAGAGGAAAGATTTGTATGTATGTTTGTAAGGGATTGGCTCAAAAAGTACTAGACCGATTTTAAAAATTCATTATCACTGATTAATATAAGCTATTTTAATTGCAAGAGAAAAATAAGGATCCCTACTCTAAAAATAAGAATCCACCTCCACGCGGGTGGAGCCGCGAGCAACAGCTAGTAATATAATACACCCAACAGCCACACACATAGTTCTGACCACACACTAGGTAAAACCTGTATCGTGGATATTAAGAACTACGAAGAAATACGGTGCCACAACACCCAGACCCGAAACAAATATCACTGTCACACATACATTTGCCTCGGTGCGGGAATCGAACCTACGGCCTCTCGTTTCACAGCCAGATACTCGTCCACTGAGCCACAGAGGCTGTCATAAACTCGCATATTCGTAGTTTGACGCGTTTCGGCCGGTTATACGAGGGACATGCAAATGATGTGCGCGCAGCAACATCGTGACGAGATGAAGGTGGCACATGTGTAAAAATAAAAAAAAACACGACTGTCCTGGTTGTTTAAAGAGTTTTTTAATTCATAAAAAGTACACCGACTTCAATAAAAAACAAATTATGCGTCTCTATAAAATTTGAGGGTTGCCCTCGATTTTTCGGAGATCCCATCATCAGATTCTGACGTGGTACCAATGGGACCACCTGGGAATTTTGGATTTTTGAGATCACTTTTTTCGAAGTCGGTTAAACAGTAAATTTCATAACGCATTCACACAGTGAAACTAGCTTTATTGCATTAACTTGCACGCTAGTATACAGTATGCTATAAGGTATAATTACTGAAGACTTATGAAGTTTCCAAACTGTATATGTATGTGTACACAAACAAGGTGTTTTATTTTATATTAATATATACTTTGTATGGAGTTTGAAACACGTTTGCCTAATTAACAATGAGAAAAGACCTTCTTTTCCATTAGTTTACAAAATATTCAAGTATAATTAGGAAGTGGGACGGATTCTCAAGTAGAATATAGTGAAAATTATCTAGGAAAATAAATAAACTATATCTGAAGACGTATAATTCGCTATAATGACTGATATAATGAATGATAATAATAAATATAATGACAATATAATTGATTTTAATTATATCGTTCTATGGTTAGGTTTAAAAGGTTTGTACATTATAAGAGATGAAAACCTCTAAAATGTATTTTTGTTCCACAATTTAATTGTTTTTTATTTCCTATATTTTTTTCAATTGGTAAAAACAAGTACCTATAAGGTTATAGCACGTTTTATGTTATTGTATATCATTAACATAATCTTGGCTGTAGTTTTCAGAATTGTATGATGGAAAGTAATCCTACGTTCCAATATACCTTTTCTAAGTAAACTGTAAGAAAGCCTAACAAACAACTTGAATGTACACAAAGATATACCGGAGTGAAAATGGAAATGGAAAAACGTTCCTCACTCCAATAAGTACGGAAGGAATAAATCATTTTGACGCTTATTACTGAGATGACTAACGGCCGACTGTTACTTGGAGCGATTTTTTAGCAAATACAAAACATGGAGGTAATTAGCCTCTGAAGGGATTCATTGTTTTGAATAAAAGCCAGCATTATTCCAGATACCTGACTTGAAACAAAACAAAGATTTTGAAATTATTAAAATAATATTTTACTTTTGATTTATGTAAGACACATTATTTGCTTGCTATATATGTTAGCAACATTAACAAAACTATGCAAGATGGATATTTAAAAAGGCACAAGTACAATGTTTACCCTTTTATTTACATAACACTGTTCACATCTCAGTGCTTAATATTAACACAACCGCATGGTAGGATTTACTTATGGCTCTTAATACCTTCGATATCCCTTCGGTATTTCTAATAATATGAAATACCCTAACATACCTTTGTATTGATTTTTCGTACAAACGCATAGGGAAGTTTTTTTAAATGACACATAAATTTACATCTAAATGACTAAGACAGAAATAAAATCCTCGTCTGACATAACCTATTTATTGAATTAGCGAGACAGTAAAGTTTAACGAGGTGATATATTACATACATACATATACACTCACGCCTGCAATCCCCGAAGGGGTAGGCAGAGGTGTTACCAGTACACCCACTTTTCGCCGAATTTTCGGTCCCATAATATGATAGGGGGCGAGCCTATCGCCACACCGGGCACCATTCCAGACTCCGGGTTAATACTGAGTATTTCTAGGTAGAAAAACCCAATATCACTTTACCCGACCCGGGGATCGAACCCGAGACCTCAGCACAGCAATCGTAACGCATACGCAATTACAACTACGGCACCGAGTGATATATTATTATATAAAAAAAAACCTGGCGTGCACACCAGTGTTTCGGCGCATCGTGTCGCAGTTGCAAAGTTTGCCAGCTAATGGACGCTACTCAGCATTAAGATGAAGTTGTGGACTTTATGCCTGAGCCGCGACCAACTTTGACCACTTCTCGTGTCCTTAATGTTTCCTACAAACATTAACTTCTCTTGACAACTACACTGATTCACTTTCTTATCTAATTACGTGAAATTGTAACAAAATTGTGTTTGAAAGCTATTTCAAAAGTCTTAAATGTTTTTTACAATATATCACGCCGTATCAATAGGGAAGACTTGTATTAGGGTATTATTATTATTAGAAATACCGAAGGTATACCGGAGGTATTTAGGAGACTAGTTGGGGGTAGTTAATAATGACAACCAAAGTGGGGTAGTAAATGTTTAATATAAAACAGAGTGCCTTCCGCGCTCCGGTGTGTGCTAGTGGTGTAGCAGTGAGTTGGTAGTGAGAACATTCGTGGTTCGTTCGCGGGGCAGTAAATAATTGTAAATGGTGCAATGGCGTTGTTCAGTCTAAAAGGGTAATGCTGGTAGATTAATTATAAAGAGAAGCCTTAAGTGAATCCTGACATGCGTGTGTGTTAATATTAAGCACTGAGATGTGTAACAGTGTCGTGTAAATCAATTAATAAATTATAAATATTGTATTTGTGCCTTTTAAATATCCATCTTGCATAGTTTTGTTGATGTTCCTAACACTTGGTCATATAAGTAGAAGTTTTTTAATTCATAAAGTACACCGACTTCAATAAAAAACAAATTATGCGTCACTATAAAATTTGAGGGTTGCCCTTGATTTTCTGAGATCTCATCATCAGATCCTGACTTGGTGCCAATGGGACCACCTGGGAAGTATACCCTTTTAAACAAAAAAAGAATTTCTCGAATCGGTCCAGGCGTCTTCGAGTAATCGGGTAACATACATAAATAAAACGACACCGACCAATTGTTAACCTCCTCCTTTTTTTGAAGTCGGTTAAAGAACGGTTATAGTGGTAGAGCCACGCTTTATAGTGGTAGAGCCACGCTGTAGACATATTTGTCTGCAGCATGAATGGGCCGGCTCGACCGGGGTAGTACCACTGTCTCACAGAAACCAACGTAAAGTGAGAGTTTACTGTCGCGTTTCGTATGGTAAGTGAGATATCCGGAGGCCCAGATTCCCCCTTCCCTAATCCCTATTCCTATCCTTTAAGGCCGACAGCGCATACATGATACTATCGGTATTGTGGATGTTCATGGGCGGTGGAGATCACTTAACATCCGGTGACCCACAAGCTCGTTTGTCGGACTATGCAATAAAAAAAAAAAAGAAACATACATCTACTTTTTTATGTATGTTCCTCGATTACTCGAAGATGCCTGGACTGATTCGAGAAATATTTTTTTGTTTAATAGGGTATACTGCCCAGGTGGTCCCATTGGCACCAAGTCAGGATCTGATGATGGGATTTCAAAAAATCATAATTGATTCGACGCTTATTTTGTTTTTTATTAAAGTCGGTGTATTTTTTATGAATAAAAAATCTTTTAATTTATATAATTAGTAGCTTGTTGCACAATTGTCGTTATTTATTTGTATTTATAAGGTAACCAAATCGCGTATAGGTTTAAAATCATTAGGACGAAAGAGACGAATTTGTTTTGTTTTCATCAGTAACAAAATTAGGTTCCATGAAGAATGTTAAGCACTCGGTAACATATTGGAATTCATTTAAACTCGTTTCGCGGAACGGAACAAACAAATGACTGTGGTTTTTTTAAATGAAATTGAGTAAATCTGATTGTTTTGTACATATTATATATATTTTTTTCATTTTATGGACATCATCAATAATAATTGAAAGAACTTAAAATTTGGAAAGTAATAGCAACAAGAATACCAGTCCTGTATTAAAATTGTTCCACTGCTGGACATAGGCCTCCTCTAATCATAAGAAGGGTTAGGTCTTAGTCCACCGCGCTGGCCTAATGTGGATTGGTAGACTGATACCTTTGAAATTCTTATGAGAATTCTCAGGTATGCTCGTTTCATCACTATGTCCACAGTGAAGGCAAGCAATATTTAACAATGAATACAAATTTAACTTTAGATAAGTTAGAGGTTTATGCCATTTTGTCTGCTTTCTAACCTACACCTTTCGTCTCGACTGTCCGTACCACTCCCACGTAAATAATCTTTAGAAAACAAATAAACTATTATTATTAATATTCAAATAAATATTAATATAAATATAAACGTCATATTTATATAAATAATCTTTATAAAACTTTTTTCAATTATCTATGTTTCGATAATTAGCAGTCTAGCATCTAGGAGATATATTCTATGAAACCGCGTTATTAACTCGGAAACTCATTTTGCCCAAACAGAAAAGCATGCCAAGATTATCTGTAAAGTAAAGTGACATCTCATCTCTGGAAACCTTTCAAATAGACTGCGCGAGGTCGAAAAATTGATATTTGCGCCGCCAATATCAACTTGGATTGGCAGAGGGTTGTTTTCATCGTACTGCTTGTAACTTTGGATTCAGCTCATGCTTTTGGGAATGAAGTCTGTAAGTAATATCACAAACTGATTAATAGTACTGGTATCTTGAAGTTTTTACCTAAATTAAAAAAAGTTTATTTTAAATAGTTTTGTATTCTACCTACTTACTGTAAGGCAGTCTTAAAATCAGGCGATACCTCTTGATTACTTTTACTTGAGCATGTTCAAGATTTTAATCAAAAGACTCTTTTAATTAGTATTTTATCAGTTTTTCCATTATTTATTTACGTCCTAGTATTTTAAAAGACTCCATATTTTTCCTGAAACTACTTTTTTTATAGCCGTAGTTCTAGTGTAGTTTTGTTTTAATTCTCAGAATTCAGAGCAGAAGCACTTTAAAAACCATTTTCTTTCTAAGCTTTTTCATCAATTTCTTTAGTAGCTATACCTGCATAACTATACAAACACTTTAGTGTTACTTTTTCAGGCTTACTACAATTGTTACCAACCTTTTCTTTCGGTTTATATAGAATTGCAAAACAAGATTGTGAATAAATAATAAGCAGGTCAAACTTGGAATCAACTCCTTCAATTTGTGGTGTTAACTTAGTTATGCAAAGACAGGAGTAAATATTTACGAAATAACCCGCGTTGAAACACAATAATATTAAATTAACCAAGCTATATTTCTATGCCTGACCTTGTTTCAATCTTTATTTAAGCGTTCTGGAGTTATGGATATATGGATAACGTTTTAAGAATAATCGAAAATTAGTAAAAGAATATACTAATGCGTCGCAGGTTTAGGGTTTATTTTCAAACAATAGATACATTATAGTATTGATTGCCTTTCGACTTTCATTTATGAAACAATTTAAATCTATTCGAGACTACATATAAATAATTTTCTACTTTTAAAAGTCATATACTGTTATTATTGTTTTTAATATATTATTAAGAAATAGTAGTTGACTTAATATAATTTGGTCTCTTTCAGTTTTACGACCATATTACACAGTTAAAGGTCTCATGTAAATTATAATAATTTAACTTCTGCTGCTGCTATGCAAAGCAGCAGTTCCAGCAGTGGGACCTTGTTTAATATAGGGCTAGTACACTCATTTGCAAAAAAAAACGGGCGGTTTTGATTTTAATTCTTCTTTAAAAAAATACGGTACCAAAATGATTTCAATCATTTGTACATGTTACTGGCCGGTTTTAAAAATGCCGTGGTGTTTAAAACAGTACGTTCTAAATTCAAATTTTCGTTTGATGCTCGTTTTTACAGAAAACCACTTTTTATCCTACATTTTTGGTGCGAAGTTCCAAAAGATAATATCGGTTTTCAAAACTTTTAGTCAATTTTTATGAATTTATTTCATATTCTTAATTGTCAAAGCTTCATTTATTGCTGTTTAGCTGTCTCAATAATGTTAGAGAAAGTGGTAAAAGCTACCAAAATTATTGCGCTGCTCGAAGAGGGTTGCAGCCAATGCTTCGTGGCTCAGAGGCTAAGTGTGAGTCGCTCGACGGTTCAAAGGACCTGGCAGCGGTATCAAGACACCGGTTCCGTCGAGAGAAGGCCTGGTTCTGGAAGAAAACCATGTACCCAACCACGGGATGATCGTTTTCTTGTGAGTCGCGCATTTAGAAATCGCAAGTCTTCGTATATGGACCTTAAGAACAACCTCGAAGAAGTAAGAAATGTGCATATTATTCTATGGACGGTCAGGAGGAGGCTTCTCGCGGCCAATATACGCAGTCATCGCCCGGCCCGCGGCCCTAAGTTACTCCGTGAGCACAGAGTTGCCAGGCTTAGGTTTGCTCTAAATTGTGAGTCATGGACTCAAGAAGACTGGAATAGGGTATTGTAGGGTGTTGTTGTCGGTGAAGATCGACGTCGGCGAGTGCTACGAAGACGAGGAGAACGCTTTGCAGAGGCTTGTTTTGAAGAAATCACACCTTATGGTGGGGGCTCTGTTATGTTTTGGGCAGGAATAAATTCAATGGATCGTACAGAGTTAGTCTTCATTGAAAACGGCTCACTGACTGGACATCGATACATAACGGAAGTTCTAATTCCTCATGCACATTGGCTGCTTTAGGCGAAGACTCAATTTTTATGGACGACAACGCTCGCGCCCACCGGTCTGGCGATGTGGAAGCGTATGTGCAAGAGGTCGGCATTCGTCGTTTGGATTGGCCAGCTCGAAGTCCCGACCTCAATCCTATAGAGCATGTCTGGGACGTTCTGAAACGACGCGTGAGATCAGTACAACCGGCTCCGCAGACCATCTGAGAGCTGAAGAATGTGATTACCGCGGAGTGGGAACGTATTCCGCAAGCAAGTATCCGGGATATCCTGGCTAGCATATCCAGACGAATTCAAGCTGTGATTTCAGCTAGAGGGGGTCACACTCGATACTAAACATTTATCTGCTTTTACTTTATTAAAGAAAAAACAAACAAAAAAATTTTGTTAACTTTTACTTCACGAGCATATGCACTACTAGCGAGCATACACTACTAGTGAACTTTAGCATTAAAACCCATAAATTTTATCAAAATTTTATGATAATACTGACGAAAACGATTATTTGCTTATTAATTTACAAAATTGTGAAAGTAAAACTACCTATAATTATCAAACAAACCAATAGTAACATTTGAAATGGTTCATTGCTTAGGTGCCCGTTTTTTTGCAAATGAGTTTATTATTATTAACTTCTGCTGGGTACTTAGGTACCTCATGATTATCTTTGTATACTAAGTTGTGATTAAAAAGGACACATTGTATTATACCATATGTCTTTTACCACTATTGAGAGTAAACCAATACATTATTGAATCAATTCAACGAAACGAGCTTTCACGATATATTTATACTAAAGCCAAAAATCTTCTTCATTAAACAATTTATATCTGTAATAGCATTACATAATTACGCCCCGTGTTTGTAATACATGTCAGGATGATTTATTATCAGAGTGTATTACCACTTCTCGACACAGTCGCTTAGCATGAGGATGTTAAGGCTTTACCCCACGTCCATGACCTTGATTTGAGCGTTAACTTACCTGTAGCGGCTGAAAAGGAGGCTTTTTGTGGTCTTGTCTTGTTTTTTGTAGCTGACTCCTTTTTTAGGATGCCACAACAATTATTTTAATATAGAACATACGTAAATAGAATTTGGAAGATAAATTGCAATAAAACCGGCATCATATACTTGATTGACACTATTTCTATAATATTTGAGGTATTGATCTCTTTTAATGAAACGTATGGATGTTTTTTTATCTAATCGGAGACCTACTCAGGATCTTCTTGGAATTCGACGAATTTTCGTGACTTGCGCAATGTACAGCCTTAAGAACTCAACACCTATATGTTATTTATGATTGATGTAGAAACAGGTAGCAGTAAATGTGAAGACTTATTTTCAGGTAGATGAGGTACGAGTTGAAGTAGATTAAAATGTATTCGGAGTTCTAATTTTGTATGATGGATCATTGATGATATATTTTGATGGCAGTAAGTATTGGTGAAAAATATTTTTTTTATTATGTTAGGGAAGAGATAGGGAGTAAGTATAGATGTGTTTATCAGAAAAGTGTGGCGTACCTACATAGTTCTGATCGTTATATAGGTATATTTACCTGTATGTTATTGCATTCATGACACATAGCAACACCAATAATGAAAGAGAATGATTTAGTCTAGTGGCAGAGTATATAGGGTAAGAAACCTCTGAGGTCCTTGGATCACATCTCACGTCAGGTCAATTAATTTTATGGGACGGTTCTGACCGGAGCTGGGGTGTTTCTCGCCCCAGAAATCCGGGGCCATCTCTAATGTAACGGAGAGGGCCATAATATAATTTACAAGTTGGTATTGCCGGTGTAGGGTCTAAATAGTGTTCAGAACTTGGCCTAGCGGTCGTTCGGATGTTACCACCTCTCCCGGTTCCACGCTGGGTTGAAAGGACCACCAGAGGCTAGCCATAAAACGCTTATCTTCCTAAAAACTATAGGGTAAACTAATTTTAATTGGGTTCGAATTCACAGACAATCACACATTAGCTGCAGAGAATAGGAAATTATACCTATCGCCGTAGGCGGTTTGGCAAATCGTGGGTACTCTAGAGATACAGATCCCTTCAGGGATATAGATTTGTGTTGATAAAATAACTACGGTAAGACATAATCAGCAATAGGTTTCAAATCAAATCATTTATTTTGTAAATTAGGCCACTAGGGGCACTTTTTACATGTCATAGTAATGTTAAAATCTAAGTCTACCGGTGCTTCGGAAATGCCCACTGGTCTGAGAAGAAGCACCAAGAAACTCAGCCGTAGGTCTTCTGTAATTTGTCATTACATTCCAACAAAAAATCACACATAAAATACATTTTTAAACAAGTCACATTCACATGACAAAAAAAAATGACGGTATACATGTCAATACAAGTTTCTTTTCAGAGGCCGGTAAATCGTAGGAGGCCTCATCAAATGGCAAGTGATCTTCACGTCTATGAATACCCGCAACACCAGAGGCTAGGTTTATTGTCAGACTTGAAGGATAGGAATGGGGGTTGAGCAAATGAGATCGATTTGGACTTGCAGAAATCTCACTTACTGTTCGAAACGCAATAGCAATCTGTACTTCGGGTAGGTTTTCTGAAGTAGTGGTACTATCTCGATCAAATCAGCCTAAAGTTGTTGACAAAATTGTCTTCATCGTGACTCTAACACTTCAAAAAGGCAATAAATTTATTATAGTAACAATAATATCAGTGATATAACAGAAGGAGTCGGATATATACGGTGTCGTTAACACCAAAATAATTTAGTCTACACTTGACACGAAAAACAGATCCGCTTATTTACCGCGCGTTACAAAGTTGCTAGACGAATTGATCCGACTTTGTACAACAAAGTGCGACATCCAGGTACGTTCTTACAAAACTAGTTAAGTAATTTACTCTGTCAAGTTGACAGGTTAACACTTGGTTAATTTGGAGTCAGACAGCTTGACGCGAATACGACCAGAATAGTTTTGCTGTGCCAAACTTTATTTACATGACTCCTCGATGTTGCGTTAATCTAATCGGCAAATGGTTTATTCTTCTATAGGTAATAATTTTTGGTTGCATATTGTGTCGTTCATAAATTAGTTCCATTTTAACTTTATGAGATCAAAGCAGCTTTAACACATGTTTATTAGTAACTATTAATTTATTTTTTTATACACTTTATATACATACATTGTATATAGGCGGACTTAATGCCAGAAAGCATTCTCTACCAGTTAACCTTAAGGTGGTGCAGAGATGAACAAGGTAGGTGCATAAAGATATAGGAAAAGAGGGCACAAAAAAAGAAAATATAAAAATAATAAAATGTATGGTTCATATTTTGATATTAAACTCTGAGGCTTTGATATATCTTTATACGCTCAAACCACAAAATATGTTTTATAAATACGTATCAGTATTAAGCACCTGTGTGTGTCGCGTTCCGGGATCAGCCAGTGTACATCCGGTTTTTATCGGGGGTCTAGAGTTGGGGTACGATGTTTGGCCGTTTCGACCCTCGACCGCTTCTTCACCTTCTTGCCCATGGCGTAGTGTGAAGAAGCAGGCCGGCATGATTGTGTTGAATAGCGTGAGATAGATTATCTCTCGCTACTCGATACTCTAATTGGACGGCACTGCGCTTACCATCAGGTGCAGTGTGGTCACTTTGCCGTGCCAGAATAAAAAAAAACTTGAAAATTTGATGTAACTTATTTGTTAATTAATAAAAGTCCTGTCTGCGCAAAAATATGTACAGAATATCAACAGTTTGTACTTTTGTATGTCTCTGGTTTAGATAACCTATTGTGCACCTGGTTGACCAAATGTGATTTCTTTTTTGGTTAAAAAATAATTAGCCTCTAGTTTTTATTTTTATATCACTTACCTACTAATTACAAGATACCTAAGGCTCTGTCAGACTTATATTTTTTTCTTAATATAAATTGATAGATAACTCTTTATTACACATCATCATACGAACCAAGCAATAATCAAAAAACCTTAACTATACAGTTACAATAGGCGGTCTTGCCGATAAGAGCGATCTCTGTCAGACAACCTTAAACGAGAAGATAAATTATAAAAGGATCCGTAGAAAATATAAGTATAATAAGCCCCTCATAAATCTAACTTCACGTCCGGCACGACCATCTGATGCCACGTGAGGGGCGGACATTGGCAGCTTTTAGCTATTTACTCACCAATGACAAACGAAGCAATAGTAAAAAATAATATACATGCGATGCGCCTAAGAAACAGGACTATACCCCAGGCGGGTACCGGAGCTAACGGCAATGGAGAATCCCGCCCCGGGCCTTCCAGCCCGGGCTGCCCTACGTATTCTGGGGAGGGCACCGTATCGCAACAAACTGCCCAGTTTCAAACTGTTGCAGCTCAACGTGAGCAATCAACATCTTCATGCTCCTCACCCACTTCATTATTTTCATCAATTCCTTCATCACCTCCATCCTACCTTGATATCATTCAAGAATCTCACTCATTAAATTCATCAAACTCATCACTGTCACTTCAATCTGCTTCGGATGTTGTGCAAGAGGCTATTCCAGCCAAAGTTACTGCACCCGCCGAAGCCGGACGGCGTATACATAAAAAATGGACAAAGGAAATGAACATTTTCATCATGCGCCACTATTTCATCCTTACTGATATAGAAACAAACACCAAAGTGTACCTCACACCTTTACACGAACGATTTAATGCACAATTTCCTAATATGCAAGTAGGAAAACAACGGATAGGGGATCAACGCCGTGCCATAGTTCAACGAAAGTTTTTGAGTGAACAAGAGATCAGACTTATCAAAGAGGAAGTTAGAAATCTATTAACACAACGTGAACTATCGGCGCAAATTAACACAGACATAACAAACAGACACAACAGACCAACTAATAGAATGAGATGGACGAGCGATTTAAATGAGACTATAATGCGCAGTTACTACAGACTAACAAAGCTAGAAACTGACTTCACCACATACAGACCACTCCTACATCAAGATATTATCACTAAATGCCCTTCAATTGCCCACCTCTCCGCACAAAGAATATCCGATCAGCGTAGGTCTATTGTCAATAATCGGCTATTAACCCTTGAACAGTTAGATAGAATCCGAAAAGAAGTTCAAAGAGAATTAGCCTCTACTAGCACACCTATTTTCCAAGATACAATCCCACTTACACCCGAAAATTCACTACCAATTAACACCAAATCGACAGAAACAATAATAACATACAGGGACTGCTCACCGGAACAAATAATAAATAGCAATGATCTCCTCAACCTATCAACAGAACTACAACAACAATTAGCGGAAATGTTTTTAGAAACGTTTAATACATTCAAAGACATGCACCCCACATCACGACCCAGCCTCCCAAAGCTGAACCCTTCAAAAAGACTAGCATTAATAATTAAGCACCTTAACACCGATTTACTTCCAAAAACATTGACTCCTGATTGCGACTTTAACAGAATTCACACGATTATCTACTGCGCAGCTTATACAGCAACCAAATTTAATGGTGCCAAAATGTTTGACACAGATCGACTAAACAGTAAAGTAGAAAGAATACCCACATGGCAAAGACGCCTAGAAAGAAAAATAAATAATCTTAGAGTAAATATAGGGCGATTGACTGAATACACAAGAGGCGGTCGATCCAAAGCATTGCAAATACACATTGATAAAATAAAACAACAGTATAAAATTCATTCACAACACGAGACTCATAATACTGATCTTACCCATTACTTAGACACCTTAAAACAAAAACTGTGCGCCCTTGCTAGTAGATTAAGAAGGTATAAAGAAACTACACTTAGAAAGGCACAAAATAAACAATTTTCTAACAACGAAAAAAACTTCTACAGAAAACTTACATCAACTAATAACAGTTCGCCAGAAAGTAAAAAGTCTTTACCGACTTCAGAATCAATACACCAATTTTGGTCTAATATTTGGTCTAATCCTGTCCCACACATAGAAAATACGTGGATTGAGAAAGACAGACACGGATTTAAGGACCTACCTGGAATGGAATTTGATGAAATTCATATAGATCTTTTGACAGCTGTAATAGCAAAAACGCACAACTGGAAAGCTCCCGGGTCCGACAACATTCACAATTTCTGGTATAAAAAGTTCTCATGCACTCACCCACTATTACTAAAGCACATAAACGCATTCATCCGCTCACCCGATACAATGCCGCATTACATAACGCAAGGTATTACATATATGTTACCGAAAGATCTATCTGACACTGAGAACCCTGCTAAGTACCGACCAATCACTTGCCTCCAAAACATATACAAAATTATAACAGCATGTTTAAGTGAAATTATCTACAAATACACTAATGAACACCACATTCTAGCAGAAGAACAGAAAGGATGCCGAAAAAATAGTCAGGGATGTAAGGAACAGCTCACTATCGATGCTGTAGTCTCAAAACAAGCAGTTAGTCAGAAACACAATATTCATACCATGTATATCGATTACAAAAAGGCATTTGACTCGGTACCACATACTTGGTTAATATACATTTTAAAACACTACAAAATTCACCCCGCCATCATTCTTTTCCTGGAAAGAACGATGGTAAACTGGAGCACTAAATTAAAAATAAGTAATTCTGATGATATCATTGAAACAGATTTCATTTTGATAAAAAGAGGCATATTTCAGGGTGATGCGTTAAGTCCTCTATGGTTCTGCTTAGCGCTGAACCCACTTTCTAATATGCTTAATAAAATTGACTCTGGATACAAAATTCAACATGACACAAACCAAACAACACTCACTCATCTCATGTATATGGACGACATCAAACTTTTTGCAAGCACCCTTAACGAATTACACACACTTGCTGACATAGTTCAAACATTTTCACACGATATTCACATGGAACTCGGAGTGGACAAATGCAAAATTCAATCAGTTAACAAAGGAATGGTAGTACCTGTCATGTACAAACTGGCAAATCACAATGTTATAGACGCTGTAGACCCAGTCGAAGGATATAAGTACTTAGGATACCATCAGTCGCAACAAATCCACCACAAAGAAATTAAGCAGATACTACAACAAAATTTTAAAACTAGACTCCATAAAATACTACACACTCACCTCAATGCCCGCAACACTATCAAAGCCATTAACACCTTTGCCGTCCCTATCCTTACATATTCGTTTGGAATAATACGCTGGACACAAACAGATCTCAAGAACCTACAAAGAACCATCAACACTACAATGACTAAACATAGGAAACATCACCCTAGAGCTTGCATTCAGAGATTAACCTTACCTAAACACGAAGGCGGTAGGGGACTCATTGATATAACTAACTTGCACAGTAAACAAATCACATCACTTAGAACGTTCTTTCACAACCGCTCACTACACTCCACACTGCACAAAGCTATATGTGAGGCAGACAAATTCACGCCGTTGGCCCTCGCCAACAGCACAAAACAAATGATGTTAAACACCAATCAACAAAAGATTGATCACTGGACACAAAAAACACTTCATGGTCGCCATCGTCATGATTTAACCAGTTCAAATGTTGACAAAATTGCGTCAAACGCATGGTTAAAACGTGGCGAATTGTTTCCTGAAACAGAAGGCTTTATGCAGGCGATTCAAGATCAGGTAATAGATACTAAAAACTACAGAAAGTACATCATTCGTGACAGCAGTTTGAGTAGCGACCACTGCCGTCATTGTCATAAACATTCAGAAACCATCCAACATATCACAGGCGCTTGTTCATCCATCACACAGACAGATTACAAACACAGACACGACCAGGTAGCGGCCATCATTCACCAGACTCTAGCATTTAAATACAAACTCATTACAGAGAAAACGGCATACTATAAATATACACCTAAAATTATTCTTGAATCGCCTGACTACAAATTGTATTGGGACAGGACTTTACTGACATACAAGACAGTCCATCACAATCGACCTGATATCACACTATACGATAAACATAGTAAGACAGTTTACCTCGTAGACATTGCAATACCGAATACACACAACCTCACAACCACACACACAAACAAGCTCTCAAAATACGCAGACTTGACCATTGAGCTCAAAACTCAATGGCGAGTGCAAACTATCAAGACAGTTCCCATTATCATATCGAGCACCGGCGTAATCCCTAAAACACTTCACACAAGCCTCCAAACTTTAAACATTCATCCGCTTACATTTACACTATTACAGAAAGCAGTCATATTAAACACATGCAGAATCGTCAGAAAGTTTCTATCAATTCAATAAGAAAGACGTCATCAACCACCGAAATTGTTTGGCCAAAAGCCCGCAACTTCGGTGTAATACCCCAGAAATGGGAGAAGTTCAAAACTTTAAAATAAAAATAATAATAATAATAATACGAACAACTATAGGAAATACATCCTGAAGGACGGTACGGTTGACATCTGTCGTGCATGCCACCGTCCCGGAGAGTCAATCAGGCATGTTATTTCCGGTTGTTCGTATCTTGCTAACGGCGAGTATTTACATAGACATAACCTAGTGGCCAAGATCATACATCAGCAACTTGCTCTTCGATACCACCTTGTTATATCTGAGGTGCCATATTACCAATATGTGCCCCAACCGGTTCTCGAAAATGGCCATACAACACTGTATTGGGATCGATCTGTTATCACAGACAGGACTATTGTAGCCAATAAGCCTGATATTGTGGTAATAGATCGATTAGCGCGCCGGGCAATACTTGTTGACGTTACCATTCCGCATGACGATAACCTCGTTAAAGCTGAAAAAGACAAAATGTCCAAATATTTAGATCTGGCTCACGAGGTTGTTGACATGTGGAATGTTGACTCAGCTATTATTGTTCCGATAGTCGTTACTGCCAATGGGCTGATACCAAAGAGCCTCGACCAACATCTTCAGAGGCTCTCAATTGGTCGTTGGGTCAAAAGCCAGATACAAAAGGCAGTATTATTGGATACGGCACGCATTGTGAGGAGGTTCCTCACTCTGGGGTCCTAACCGCCGGTGGCTTGGGTCCTAGGCCTCGCCATCGGAGGGTGCACATTTTTATATTTTTAAATGTATTTTTGTATTATATATATTTAAAAATGTAAAAAAAAAACCTTTTAAATAAAGAGTACTGTACATAATAATAATAATATATAATACTAGCCCTGTATTAAACATTGTCCCACTGCTGGGCACGGGCCTCCTCTACTACTCCCCGCTGGCCTATTGCGGGTTGGTAGACTTCACATGCCTTCGAAATTCTTTTTGAGAATTCTCGGGTATGCAGGTTTCCTCACCATGTTTTCCTTAACCGTTAAAGCAAGCGATAATTAACAAATAATACACACATAACTTTAGAACAGTCAGAGGTGTATGCCACTTGGGTTTCGAACATACGACTTTCGTCTTGACAGTCCGTACCGCAACCAACTAGGCTACCGCTGATTTTTTTAAGTATATAATATTTTATTCTTATTATTCGTGTTCTAATATTGCTATATATTGCGTAACTCTCGTCCCTTTGATTTTATTTTAAGTTCTTTCTTATTCATGCATACCACGTGTCCGACGCTAACAAAGCATGTATTTTTCGTACGTTTCTCAAACATGGTAATAACATTAATAATAAACTCGTACGTTACATGTTTTATTAATTTTCCCACGCTTTACATACTTTTATTCAGAATACATGACAGTAAAGGGATTATGTCGAATATTTTGTGATGCTGAACTTTGATCGTACTATATTCGGTACTAGAATAAATAATTTATGAACCTAACTGCTGTAAAATCGGCCTTGATACGTGAACAAAGTTAAAGTTGTATGTTAAAGCATCATTTTCTAATGCCACTGTTTTCTTTAATGACTTTATTCCACTTACGGCTTTTGTGGCGCTGCAGAAGAGTAGCAGTTGTGAAACGAGAGTCTGTTGGTACAATATCCGCGCCGAGACAAATGTTAATTTTGACCCACAAATATGTGTTTTGGTATTTTGAGACCGAAAAAACTTTTAACTCCTACCACATCCTAAGGCTAGCAATTATGTGTAAAGTCAAGTCTATGGAGCGTATCCATTTATTTTAATATTAAATATTTCATTTGTAGTTCTAACATAGATGAATATATTATCGAACTAATAATTTCAATGGCATTTAGGACCCTGTCCAAGAGAGCCGCAATACACATGATATTGGCTGGATAATGATCTTACTTTTATTGCCGCGCTCAGCAGTACCGAGGCCTTAATTAATTAGCTTAGTTTATCGTCAATAAATCTTTTAGATAACGGTTACTCTTAGAGACAATCTCATCCTTATTTCATCTGTCATAGATATAAGGCTTAGTGTGGCGAACCCGGCAAGTTGTAACGGTACAATACCGTAATACGGTAATTAATACAAGTAAAGGGTAATGCGAGCAGAAGATCTAAGTTAGTTAAAATTAAATGTTATCATTTTATTTAAAAAAAATTGCAGCTATAAATATTGTAAGAATTGATCATTTGTTATAGCAGGGGCCGGCAAGTAAACTAGTGAGTATAAGATGTTAGTAATATTAGTGATACATGTAAACTATGCCTTATCGATCTTAAGAAAGAAATATAAGGAAAATCGCGGGTGTGGTCCTCCGCATCGGGACTCCATGGCTCATTGTAAAAAATCATTTTTACTATTAAACAAAACAAGGACATAAAATATGTGGATATTGAACAACAGATTAGATTAAGTAATTGCTATCTGAACAACTACTCTGTTCTATGTGTCTTCGCAATAATGGATGGGTCTTATTTATAGCCTTTGTATAATTTGGTGAGGGGTTTATTGCAAACGTTGTTTAATAATTCTGTGTCTAACAGTACAAACTGCAATAGAAAGATGCTTCTTCACGTCAGTTTTCTGTGGGAACGGAGTACTATCCTCGCCGATTTGGCTCATGCATGTTTTTGTTAAAATAGAGCATATTTCTGCCACTAATAAAATTATTATGACATTATTATTAAATGAATTATGACAGTCGCCGTGGCGCAGTTGGCGAGTAGCCGGCTGTGAAACGAGAGGCCGTAGCTTCTGTTGGGTGTTATTTTTTATTATTAAAACTACTCTGTTTAAGTTATAAATAGTTCGATAGTGGGCAGATAACTCCAAGTATATGCACAGAAGAGTTTGACTGTTGCTTCGCTACAAAATCTCACATTGATTTGTCACGTGCACCATTTGCCAAAACCACAACTTCCACGTCAATTTCTATTTGTGCTATCAGGCACGTACGATTGGACGCTATTCCCAGATTTGCATAATCCTGGTCATCAAGCCTATGAAACTGCTGGAGTTTAACCCGGTAAATAGTTTAAAATGCAAATTTCGGTAAGGATCTCATTAATTTTGACCTGACGAGCTTATCATTTTTTATATGTTAATTTCTATAAATAATATGGCAATGAATACATTTTGTTACCAAACTAAGCTCATTTGGTATTTTTTATTCTGTACCTACCTATTAAATCATTAGGTGTTATTTATATATTGTATATACAAAAATTAACATTGTCCGGCTGTGAAACGAGAGGCTGTAGGTTCAATTCCCACACCGGGATAAATGTTTGTGTGATAGATAGATATTTGTATCCGGGGCTGGGTGTTGTGAGAACGAAAGTCTCTCGTGGTCCCTGATACCCACAACACAAGACTCGTATCTTAGTGTGGGGTTGGGGCTATGTTTGGTGTTATTTATTTATTTGTTATTTATATGGGCCCTGCTTAGGCTTTTGAGTTGGTCGATACACTAAGGTCGATAAATAAATAAATAGGTTCAACCAACAGTCACATACATAGTCTTTAACTTACACTAGGTCAAACCTGTATCGTGTGTATCAGAAAATACAAGAGACATTCGGTCTCATAACAACCAGAGCCGAAACAAATATTTGTCTGTCACACAAACATTTGTCTCGGTGCGGGAATCGAACCCACGGCCTCACGTTTCACAACCACTGAGGTTGTCATGCTATGGCGTGATATTATTTTAAAGATCTCAATAATACAATAAAGAGTTGTCGCGACGCTTACATTTGATCGTTTTTTTTTGTAGTGGTGGGAGAAATGGAGTAGATAAATCACATGCTGATAAATCATCACCGGCGACCATGATCTGCCACAATGCCAGAGGAATCGTTGGTAGCCGATCTTTGAGAAAACGATGTAGGTATTAGGGGTTATTGCATCTTTTTTTATTATGGCGCGGCAAAGTGACCTCACTGCACCTGATGGTAATCTCAGTGCCGTCCAGATAGAGTATCAAGTAGCGAGAGACAGTCAACCCCTCGCTACTTAACACAATCATGCCGGTCTGCTGTTTAGCTTCTTCACACTAACACTCTGGCATTCAGTGACCAAACTAAAAATACCAATGCAATAACGGTATTCGTAAAGGTGTGTTTAACGTTACCCTTGTTGAATATTTGAAATTATATGTGAACAATTAATGCTAATATAGATATCTCGTAGGCGAGATTATCGCCTTGTAGTTAACACACGCCCAAATACTGAAACGCTACTCAACTGGCCGACCGTGTAACGGCTACTTATTTTATAACATGCCATACAATTATGACAAATAAAAGGGTCTCAAATGTTTAATATGATCTTAAATGCCTGAGTTGCCTTTGAGTATTTGGGAGTATATCTATTACTATACGGAAACCGTATTTTCTAAACGTTGCTGCGTAAAATCAAACATGAAAATGTGGAATTATATTGTGTCTCTATTTAAAATAAAATTATAAGACAAATTTGAAGTGACACCGAGCTCAATCAAAATCCATAAAACGACGTGTGTTCCAAAAATAGAATCCATACACATATTTCTTAACAGGCAACAGGATCTGAAGAGGGTTCCCGTGCAACCCATCCATTTGATGAATGATACAACGAAAAACAAATCCTACATGAGATACCTTTTTAGTCCGTGGTTACCTTAATCTCGCGTTTAGTTATACGTCTTTGTCACGTCCAAAATGGTTTATTATTACATATGTTCAGGCCATAGACATAATTCTAAATAGATACCGTAAGTACTTCAACCTAGGTATATGAAACCAAGCGTTGCACATTTTCCGTATGTGTATATAAGCTGAAACTGCTTTAAAAAAGACCAATTTAGTGTTGAAATATTGCTCAAAATCTCATACTTGATCTCAGCACACACACTAAGTGTATATGCGATGTCTATTTAGGGCTATGTCTATATTCGGGGTAAGTGGGGTAAATGTATTGTTTATCTTTCACAATATTTCCTTCAAGGTAACTCGCTAGGAATGTCAGGTCACGTAAATAGATATACGGCTTGGTGCCCGAGAGATCGTGCGGATTACGAAACAAACTGAAAAAATAATCTTGTTAGTTCGTAGGTTGAGTTTAGTCGGGGAATTATTTTTGATCGCAGGATATAAGGCTAGGTATATAGGCAACAGTTGTAGGTTAATCCTGTGTTTCTCGTAGGCGATAAAATATAAAGGTTAATCCTGTCTTTCTTATAGGCGATAAAATATATTGTAATAAAATATTGTATTCGTTAAGACTTAAGTAACAATGAAAGTGTACTATAATAGAAATTGATAAATTGCTCTCTACATATATTTATTTATGTATATAATAATACAAAGCAGCGGCTTATAGTACAGTATGTCACATTAATTATTATTATTACTAGTACTGTGTATCTTCGTGAACTTGAATTTATAATGAAATCAAAGAATCCTTTCGTTAAAATCACTGCAGGCAATATGTCTTAACCGTTAACATTTTATTTAGACTACAATGTACTTTCTATGAGGTACCATCATTCGTTTTATAGGGATGAAAAATAACACGGTGGCTAAATAAATAATAACAGTGACAGTCAACACAATGTATTAAATAAAAATAAAATAAATAAACCTAAAAGGCACGTATATAGTCCTAACCCAAGATACTGATTACATTGCTTTGTTACAAAGGGGAATTACAACAAAGCACATATCCCTAATCTTGAAATCAATTCCAATCTCGAACTCGATACAGTTTCTATTCCAATCTAAAATATATTGGAACTCTAACTCACTCAAATAAATGAAATAGAATATTTACGAACTAGCGATCGTAAATACTCTATTTCATTAAGTTACTAAAAAATCTGCCGTATTCTGTTAAATCGTGCGCTGGTGTTGCGTTCAAGAGTGCCAATTGTACAGTTTTCGAATCCAATCTCAATTTTAAATTGGAATCGAGTGTCAAGAGTAACCCTCCAGATTATAATAACGATTGTATTACTAATGATAAGATTGATTACTGGTAATATAATCATGTAATGATTGTATTACCATAATTATACCATATTAATATAATTATGTAATGATATGTATTATTGAGAAGTCTACCAACCCGCATTAGGCCAGCGTGGTGGACTAAGGCATATCCCCTCTAATTAGTAGAGGAGGCCCGTGCCCTGCAGTGGGACAATGTTTAATACAGGGCTGGTATTATTATTATATAGTACTTAAGTTCGCTTGTTAGTTTATAGGCATTGTCGTACCCAAATATTCTCTACTATTTTAATGAATTACTGTGACCAAACCCTTAAGTAAGGCAACATAATTAAGAGAGAATGATGCTGTCTATAATATATTACGGTAATGGATTATGATTGTCTGAGGTAAGGATAGAGATACGACGTACAGCATGTAAGAAAAGCTTATTAGATTTGCATTTATGTGGTTTCATATTAGTTCTCATTTAAAAGATCGTTTGTAATATGTGTATTAGGACGCTAGTCTTATATTTGTACCTGGTTGATGGTACAAAATGTTTTCTAGTTTAATAAAATATATTTGGTTTGGTTTTATTTACTCATATCTTCTATTATTTTTAAATATTTATTACAAGTACTTTATAGCAACTCAATCTTAGTAGAATAATGATGATGATCAGTGGTTTCATAAATCCTAAGTTTTATTATTATCGAACTTGTTTGAAATATTTTTGAAATAAATTTAATAATTTTCAATATTTCATTTATTTTTATTTATTTTATGGAAGACTAACAGGTTTAGCTAAGCTAGAATAATAACAGTATACAAAAAAGACAACCAATTACAAGTCTTCACTTATAGTAACGGTTTAAAACAAAACAAAAGTGAACTTTAGTATGCTGTGTTCAATGTGTATTATTAACATAAGAAAGAATAATCAAATATTTTTTTTATAAATTGTAGGTGACCTACCTTAGTACTTCATTCGGTATTGTATCAGGACCTTCCTTACTTAATTTCCTTGAGATTCAAGGTCTATAGATTCATATAGCTTGTTTACATCATAGTTGATCATGAATACAAAAAATCCTCGTCCATTTTGTTTTCCCAACATGATTTTAATATCAATGCTTGAAAAAGAAATGGAAGAAAAATCTCCAGACCACTTCAACCGTTTGAAGTAAATCGAAACAACACATTTTTTCAGAGATCGAACCCACAACAACCGTTTGCGACGTAAACGACTTACCGATGCGAAATTGCTCACAAATCGTGTGAAATAGCGTACCATTTTATGCGGTCGTCGGGAAAACGCTGCATTTACATAAATATTCGTTTATCGGGACAAGTCTGTGATTCAAGTGAAAATCTTGTAAGGTTTGCAAAAAAGAAGGCGAGATAATAAAGGGAAGGCACCCATCGCATATCTGTTTGAAAATGTGCACATAGGTCTATTGAGGTTTATGGTGACGTGTATGTAGCTTACGGATTTTCATGGCGATATGAATTCCGTAGCACAGTTGGCGAGTAGCCGGCTGTGAAACGAGAGGCCGTGGGTTCGATTCCCACACCGGGACAAATGTTTGTGTGACAGACAGATATTTGTGTCCAGGGTCTGGGTGTTGTGGGACCGAAAGTCTCTCGTAGTCCCTGATACCCACAACGCAAGACTCGTATTTAAGTGTAGGGTCGGGGCTTTGTGTGTGACTATTGGGTGTTGGGTGTTATTAAAAATTCAATGAGGTTTTACAAAGGTGAAGTTTTTCTGAATGAAGCAGAAATTACGACTATCTATACTAATAGATATTGTACAATGTAAGCATGCATAATATTGTTGGTAATTTAGTAGATGTCTTTGCTTATAATGGCATTATATTCTTGGATATTTATTATGCAACCATATATTTAAAAATAAGAAATATTTAATATATGGCATAAATAAGATCATATAGCAGCGATAGCCTAGTTGGTTGCGGTACGGACTGCCAAGACGAAAGTCGTATGTTCGAAACCCAAGTAGCATACACCTCTGACTTTTCTAAAGTTATGTGTGTATTAAATGTTAATTATCGCTTGCTTTAACGGTGAAGGAAACCATCGTGAGGAAACCTGCATACCTGAGAATTCTTATCAGAATTTCGAAGGTATGTGAAGTCTACCAACCCGCATTAGACCAGCGTGGTGGACTAAGGCCTAACCCCTCTCATTAGTAGAGGAGGCCTGTGCCAAGCAGTGGGACAATGTTTAATACAGGGCTAGTATTATTATTATAAATAAGATATATCCTCAACAATACGAACAAAATAAAATTCATGGTTGCTATTAATTACAATTTAAAGGTTACGATAGCAATTTGTCGGATTGAAGAGGGATTTAAAAGAATGAGATTTCAAAAGCTATCCGAGGAAATCTTTTTTACCGCGAAACTGTCGTATACCAAACGAAATTCAATTACCAGCGACAAAGAGTAAAAATATTCTTTTCCCAGCTGGATCGAATGAAATAAAACAGTATCTAACTACGGTAGGTATCGAATGGTAGATAGGGTTTGGCCGGCGGTGGCGTGACGTGAATTAGAGGAGCTGGTTTCCTAAACGTATGAATGTTGGATTTTTATCTTTGAAAATACTGCATCATTTCTTTGCGAAGTTAACAAGGATTGAAGTGGTTTAAGCTAAGGATAGGTTTTTCGTTATAATACTTTCACAAGTTAAAACTAGTTTTTGCCCGCAGCATTGCATGCGTGATTATGTTCATCGGCACTGTCCTCTACACAATAAAAATTACTATTATTCTTTGTGTTGGCATTTTTCATCTGCCTTCTATTCTTAATATATATTTTTTTTATTTAGTTATATTTGATAATTGTTAATTTAAAAACCACTAAGGAAACGTTTAATTCACGGCGGGGTCTAGAGTTGGTGTACGGTGTTTGGCCGTGTTCTGAGTATTCTGACACTAGAAACTCTACCGCTTCTTCACCTTCTTGCCTCATGGCGTAGTGTGAAGAAGCTACAGGCCGGCATGATTATGTAGTAGCGGGGGATAGATTGTCTCCCGCTACTCGATACTCTAATTGGAGAGCACTGCGCTTACCATCATGTGCAGTGTGGTCTTTGCCGTACCAGTATAAAAAAATAAACTAAATGTTACCAAAAAAAAAAACCATTCAAATTTGACACCCCTATTATTTTAGGCATTGAATTTCGACAAACTTCTCCTTAAACAACGCCTATTACATAAAATCAAAACGCTCTGAATATTTGATATTTCTACTCTTAATGGTTAAGCGATTATACCTTGACAGAGTTTTAAAAAAGTCTAAAAACTATAGACGACTATGGAACTGTTAGTACCGAACGTACAATTTAATATTATTATGACGTATTACAATTTTGAATAAATTATTCGTAACATAAATATTTTATTACGTATAACTATTATTCAACCCTGTGGTACAGCGGACGAGTAGCTAACACTGAAACGAGAGGCCATGGGTTTGATTTCCGTTTTGGCTCTAAGTGTTGTGGGAACGTACCCCTTCGTAGTTCCTGACCCACGATACTTTGACGTAGTGTGGGGTAAGTAAATGTTCATAGTTCATAATCGCAATAAATTTATTATTTTCGTAATAATATGCGATATATCTAACAGCCTACATGATCATAGTGATGTTAGTGATAAAGAGAAGTAAATTGATACGAACCTCGTCCCGAGACATATGATTTGTTATCCATAAATATGCCATTTCGGATCTGGTTATTGTGAGTCTCTCTATAGTTCCTGATATTTACAACTGTGCAAGGTTGTATCATAATTCTTCGTTTGATTTGTTAATAAAATGCATCATATATTTATTATTCAATATACCCATTTTGATATTTACTCAACAGACCTATGTGAATAACAATCGCTAATAAAAATACATACACCCACGCCTATAATCCACGAAGGGGTAGGCAAAAGTGGGTGTACTGGTTATACCTCGTAACCAGTACACCCACTTTTCGTCGAATTTCGGTCGCATGAGCAATATGGGGTGAGCCTATCGCCATACCACGCACAGATTTCAGACTCCGGACTAATATTGAGAATTTCTAGATAGGAAATCCCAATATCACATTACCCGACCCGGGGATCGAACCTGAGACCTCAGCACAGCAGTCGTAATGCTTGCGCAATTACAACTGCCCCACCGAGGAAGTCATAATAAACGCTAATAAACAATATACCAAAAATAAGTAATTAAAGTTTAAGGACGGCACATTTCCGGGTTTAATATTTAACAACTCATACAAAACTCTAGGGAAGTTTGCAACGTCCGAACGGGCTTTGTCGCCATCAACCGTATACACCTGTGACCAAAGTACTTAGCAAAACGTATAATAAGTCGGCGATATTCATCAAAGTTTTCGTATTAATTTCACAAGCGATTAGTTATTAGAGCTCGGTATTATTTTATGAGACCCAGCTACAGGTGGTACCTACGATAAATTAGTAAGTTGAACTCTCTCCTGTTAAACATTCACATATTTGTATTTTTTTTTGCACTGCCTCAGTGGCGCCGTTGTAATTGCACATTAAGACTGCTGTGCTGAGGTCTTGGGTTCGATCCCCGGGTCGGGTTAAGTGATATTGGGTTTTTCTATCTAGAATTCTCAGCATCAGCCCGGAGACTGGAACCTGTGCCCGGTATGGCGATAGGCTCGCCCCCTATCGCATTATAGGACCGAAATCGGCGAAAAGTGGGTGTACTGGTGACACCTCTGCTCACCCCTTCGGGGATTATAGGCGTGAGTGTATATGTATGTATGTATCTTCAGCAATTTTTTCTGCGCAAATTTAGCTTAATTTTAATTTTGTATTCAAACTCAAACTATTATGATAACCATGCACGAATTAGCCCGTAAAATGAGGTTTCAAAACATACAGAGAAGTAAATTGACTATAATTAAACTTGCCCTTTGCGGTTAAACCTTTACAGCGTTTACAATATAAAGACAATGTTTTTAGGCCGTGGGTTCGTACTCATGTGGTTTCTGTGAAATTTGAATAACCTTAAGCGACATTCCTGGTGTTTATATGCCAGTAAGATTACTAGATTATTCTATATTTAAACAGCTCATAAACATAGGTTTTTATAAATAATATTGTTGTATTAATAAAACACCTTCTCACATCGTTGAGCAATATACATCGAACCCTTATGTCGTATTACCTATGTTGAAGAGGTACTTGCTTATATGAAGCTGATATTGCGATATTCCAATAACAAAGGCACTTAAATATATTAGTATCATGTAATATAGACAATGGAATTAATACAAACGTGTATACTGTGATGATGATATACAAGATTAGTTTTTGTATACCATAAAGCCGAAACACCCAAATTAGATTTTGGTATAAAAGATCAGATAAATATATGACATAATAATAATAAGGAAAACTCACGCGGTGACAGGAAAAAGTAATGTAACCCGTTTCTTGAACGATGCATGTGCATACGCGCGCCGCGCGCTGCTGTTTGTTCAAAATGTCCACCTCTTTCCCAAATACACAAGCGGGCCCGTTTACGCATATTGCGCCGCATTTTTATTAAGTAATAAACAAGGTTACCAGGTTGACGAATATTTTTATATGAATATTTTTGGGATACCAATATAATGCGTTAAAAATGTTAGTACAATGGATTGTGCTACTGATTATCAATAAACTACTTTCGGCTTTGTAGTATACTAAAAATAATGTTGTATATAATGTTTGTGTGCTATGCTGATGCTAAACAAGTTTAAAGTTTCACTGTAGAAAAACATTCATTGTTAAAAGTTTGAATTTTTCATAAGCAGAAATATTTTGGTTAAGTAATTTAATTATTTTTTAAACATGTATAAATAATAATTATTATAACCCTACTAATATTATAAAAGTGAAAGGTTGTATTTTTGATGCTCAATCACGCGAAAACGGCTGAATGGATTTGGAAGAAATTTGGCACACATATTTATTAGCCGGGTTGAGACATAGGATATGTTTTATCCCAGAATATATTATGTTCCTTATAAATTCATTACTAGCCAGATATAGAAAGATGTAATAGCTCAAGATGCCTCCATGGATTGTTATGCCCTTTCTTGCAAAGATAACTATCACGCGGACGGAGCCGCAAACAACAGGTAGTATATAAAAAATGAAAAATGCAATGTCGATGCGTGCACCTAAAATATTTGATAAATAAAACTTTCGTGAAAAGGACACAAGTAATGTTTTGTAAAAGTTGAAAATCGACTGCGAAGTACCAATAATAAATATCGAAGTCAAGAATTTACAAAAACTGAAAAACAACATTAAATTCTGAGCAAAAACAAGTTAATATAGACATTTTTATGGGATATTGTTATGTTCTTGCATCTAAAAATATTATAGAAGATTTTACTATATGATAATATTGTCTAATGTAAAACAATATAAAGGTAATAAAAAATGACAGGAGTTATTGGTACTTCACCGTCGAAATATAAACGCGGTGCTTGTTTAACAATTCTCGCATAACGCATTAGGAGGTTAATTTAGGAAGTATCAATTACGTTAGTATTGACACCGTTGTATTTTTTATTTTGCAGTCTTATACTATACGCCACAAATGTTTACTCGGATATTATGTAACGATCAATAGAATTAATTATCACTTTTACTTGCGAACACAATACAATGTTATTCAGCTTTTTGCTTATTGATTTATAATTTATATTTGACACACATGTCCTATGAATATCCTGGGAGATTTTCCAGAGCAGAATAGTATTTGAAACACAAAGTAAAATCCCTCTACAGCTTTAAAAGTATAAGAGTTATTTATAAAGCTGTTGGAATTGTCATTTAGGTCAGTATATAATACGCGTATTATTATTACAACGTTATACATAGAAACCCAATACTCCAAACACGCCCAGCATGACATAGCTCTATGTATAATATTTGATAATGGAGTGGAGTGAAGGTCGATTGTTTACCCCAGGACATACATACGTATAATACAGTTGGTAATCGCGTGATCACCTTGTTAAGGATGCCACTTTCTTTTAAAAAGTATTTGCTTAGCAATCAATACACGGTGCATTCTTACAAGACAGACTTTGTGGCGCAACAGGTGAGTAGCCGGCTGTGAAACGAGAGGCCGTGGGTTCTATTCCCACACCGAGACCTTATTGTGTTATTCACATATATTTGTTTTGGGCTTAGGTGTTGTGGGATCGTAGTCGCTTGAAGTTCTTTGATACCCAAGATATAGGTTTTACATAGTGTGGAGTTAGGACTTTATGTGACAGTTGGATATTAAAAGCATAGTCCGACGTAAGAAGCCGAACGTACATGGTAGAAACCTTGATAAATTGCTACTACATTTAAGTATCTAGTAGACAAAAAGTATTTTATTTTATTTTTTATTTAGTATGGAAAACAAACAGTTTCTTAAATCTATAAATATAACAATTTAGTTTACATATTACCATTTACAAGTTTTCGCATGTTACTAAAGATAATCAATGCTTGTTAATTTAATTATATACATTAGTAAATATGTAATTTAATATTAAACAATATAAAACTATGATAATAACAGTCATTGAACCGATCCAAACCAGTGATTTGTTAAAATATGCTTAAAAGTGCGCGAACTTGAGTTAAATATGTCCAATTCAGGGAAGTCAACGAGTTCGTTGATAAAATTCGGAGTTCGAATAAAGAAAGAACCTTTTCTGTAGTTGGTGGCACTTCGAGGAGTGTGTAGAGGAAAATGTCGTCGAACTGTTTTCGTGGGTACCCGCAGCAGTATCATAGAAAGAAGTCGAGGAGAGTCGATTTTGCTTTGAGCTAATTTCACCATAAAAGAGATGTCTGCTAATTTCCTTCTCTCTCGTAATGGTAGCAAATGGTGTCTTTTACATCTCATCTCATAATCTTTGTCATGTCTTCCACACTTATACTCCAAGAACCTCACAAACTTCCGCTGTATTAGTTCTAACCTATGTATGTAAGTGGTATATTGAGGGTTCCAAATTTGAGAGCAATACTCGAGGATGCTGCGGACATATGAACAATATAGGACTTTAATGGTTTTTATATTAGTGAATTGAGAGCAGGATCTCATAACAAAACCTAAACATACGTACAAACCTAAGTATACATAAACTAGTTCCCGAAATATGACATTAAATTTCGTAATGGTGTGCTAGAAGACTAAGACGCACTAGTGAGGTTAAATCTTTTAACTCTTCTGAGTCTGAGGTGTTAGTAGCAAGTTGTAATACGCAGCCGACACGGGAGCGTGCAAATTTCCTGTCTAGAATAATGGGTTCCTACCTAAATTCATGACCTCGGTCGCTACAAAACCGCCAAGCGCGTGACATAATGAATATTGCGACGCCCATGAAATGTTGGCTTTTAAACCATTTTGTCACGATACCGAGTTGTCATGTACACAATGTCATACGTGATAAAAATGTTATTGATAATAAAAAGTAATGTGTCTGCGAGTGAAATGGAAATGAGTCTATATTATGCGACAGACACACTAAATGTCTAAATGTCTGAGGTGAATAGTCAAGTGATAGGTTTATATTCAAATGGATCATGCAAATGTATTACATAAACTTATTACTTTAATGTGTTTGAATGTATTAGTGCCACACATATTGTTGCAAATTTCACAAATTTACATTTTATTGAAATTAATTTTATGGATATTATCGCGGTTTATGTTTACTTTTTAGTCCCGACGTTTAGAAAGCATTACAGCCTTTCGTACTCTTAGCCTCCTCCATTGTATACTGGTTTTATATAAGTCTATTTGTAGGTCAGGCTGAAAAACGATAAAATGGGTCACCTAATAGTATTATGATCTTTACCCATAAACAATCACAGTATTACTTTTTTAGTTTTTTAGCCTTGCACGGGAAAGTGATCACACTGCTCCTAATGGTAGGCGTAGTGCCGGCCAGTTAGAGTATCAAGTAGCAAGGAACAATGTGTCCCTCACTATTCAACGCAATCATGCGGGCCTGCTGTGTAGCTTCTTCACGCTACGTCATTAGGCAGGGTCAGAGTACTCAGTTGTTACTCCGTATTGGCTTTCTGAGAAATAGTAATATTAGCTCGCTCCCGCTAAAATATTCATGCTCTAGACAAAACTATATATATCATGGATCAACAACTTTTAAGTTTTTTTTACTTTTTTGGAATATTTCTAAATACATCCCCAACAGTCAAACACATAGTTCTGACCCCACACTAGGTGAAACCTGTATCGTGGGTATCAACAACTACGAGAGATTACGGTCCCACAACACCCAGACCCGAAACAAACATCTGTCTGTCACACAAACATTTGTCTCGGTGCAGGAATCGAAGCTACGGCCTCTCGTTTCACAGCCGGCTACTCGCCCGCTGCGCCACGGAGGCTGTAATTAAATCACATTAAATCTTAAAAAGAATATATTCTATAATATAATTAAGTAATTGCTTTACTGTGTGTTCATAGCCTTTTTTATATAACTAAAGGTTCTTTATTCCTTTTCACGAACGAAACTCTAGTTTACTCTAGCAAAGTTGTTGTATAGATATCAAATATTATCCTTGTTTTATACAACCAATTTACTCATTCAAATCACAGTCAGGTGTCTACTCCATCGTTATGAAATGTAATTAATGTTGTTAGAGTGTTACTAACGCCGGCACACCCTAGTTCTTTTTCGGGCGTGTTTCGTGCTAGATTGCTCAAAGTAACGCTCAGTACGATACGCCCATGGTTCAACGCCAAACTTCTTTTTTGTGCAGTACTCTTTGTACGCCTACAATTTCGTCGCTTAAATTGCATAGAATATAATTAATATAACACATATACACTCACACCTGTAATTTCCGAAGGGGTAGGCAGAGGTGTAACCAGTACCTACTTTTCGCCGAATTTATTACGGTCCCATAATATGGTAGAGGGCGAGTCTATCGGCATACCGGGTTCAGTTGCAGAGTTCGGGCTGATACTGTGTATTTCTAAATAGAAAAACCCAATACCACTTTACCCGACCCGGGGATCGAACCCGACACCTCAGCACAGCATTCGTAACGCAATTACAACTGCGCCACCGAGGCAGTCTATAATATAATGTATAATCATTTAACATTTTAAATAAAGAATGCGTAATAATTTATGGTCTTAATTAACAATTACATTATAAAAGAACCAATTATAAGGGTTTAAAAAGATCAAGATAAAACTCTGGGTAAGATAAAATCCCAATAGATCTTCCGTAAAGCGCAATGTCGGAAATATTCAAAATCCCTTAATGCGAATACTGAATAGCTGTAAAATATAGAACGTACGTATAATTCGCTCGCGGTCGCCGTAAAACTCAGAGCAGATTAATTGAGGATCAGTTGAAACAATTTCATGAAGCAGTCTCGTGATTAATTGACACTGAAACAAGATATTTATGTTTTGCTGATATCAACGGTATAGTACCTAGTACTGAGACGTTACCATTTGTTATGATAATGATTCTGAAATATTTAATATAATATGACAAAGTTTATTTATACAATGTAAATAACTTCAGTCTTGTTTTTAGACAGTTATTATTACGGATAGTACCTACGAATTTCGTTTTCGAATTAAATATTCGAAATGAGAACACGAAACCCAATGTTGGCGTTCTTTTTCCGATTATTTATTTGCCGGTTATCGGTGCCCTAGTCTATTTATAAACGGTGTATCAACAATTTGTATAGTAGGTATTGACAGCCTGTGGTGAAACGGGCGAGTAGCCGGCTGTGAAACGAGAGGTCTGGGTGTAGTGGGACCGTAGTCCCTCGTAGTCCTTAAACTGTATAGTGGGTACTATACAGTTTTGACCTAGTATGAGATCAGGACTATATGTGTGACTGTTGGCTGTATTTATCTATTTATATATTATGAAATATGTAAAATAAATATGTTCAACCTCTCATTGCGTAAATTAGTCTTAATATGCGGATTTCACATTTGGCTTAGCAACAGCCTAGCCTAATACTCAGAAATTAAAAAACCTATAACATTTCATTTTTGGTAGTGAATAAAATTTTATTTCAAAAGGATAAAGAAAATTAAATAATAAAGTTACAAACAAGGAATTGTATTTAAAAACAATATCACTATTCCGAGGTATAAAGGTCACTATAATAATATAATATCCATCATGTATTACAAACTGTCTCATTGCTGAGCCCAACCTCCTCTACAAACGAGAAAGGTTAGGCTTTAGTCCAAGTCGATCTAGATTAGAAAGGTCGTAAAAGACATTGTTGCGTAGCTACTTAATTCCAGTCAATAGATCTGTCTATTTAAAGTTTAGATATTTCAATTTATAGAAAATAGTTTTTATTACTATTTGTTTACACGTTAAAGCTTATTAACATTCGAAAACAGTATAATTTAGTTCGAACACGGGTTGAGATATCGTTCGCTGGAAGAAGAGAACTTGCTACAAACCTATATGTACCACTATGTAGCGATGTACATCATCATCATCATGTCAGCCGAAGGACGTCCACTGCTGGACATAGGCCGCCCCCAAAGAGTTCCACAATGACCGGTCCTGCGCCACCCGCATCCAGCGGACTCCCGCGACCTTTAACAGGTCATCAGTCCACCTTGTGGGGGTCTACCCACGCTGCGCCTTCCGGTACGTGGTCGCCATTCGAGAACCTTTCCGCCCCAACGGCTATCGGTTCTACGCGCAAGACTGATCTATCTGTAGCGATGTACATGTGGGGAAAATCAAAGCGACTCGCGCCGGTGTCGCGACTCGAGGTCAAGCACTTTGTAGCGTGTATGCAGTTAAGGGGGATGTTGGTGATTGTTGTCATAATTGATAGAAGAAACTTTTTATATATTAACCATAGACTGTTTATATATATACCAGTACTATACGATGGATATAGTGTCTTCATGTGCAGTGTAGTCGCTACAATGAAAGGATAAAAAGTTGACATACATATTGAATATTGAGACCTATAGTCTCATATTGTTGTAAAAACTGAAACTATCAGACAGACTATTGACAGCCTCCGTGGCGCAGTTGGCGAGTAGCCGGCTGTGAAACGAGAGGCCGTGGGTTCGATTCCCACACCGGGACAAATGTTTGTGTCACAGACAGATATTTGTGTCCGGGGTCTGGGTGTTGTGAGACCGAAAGTCTCTCGTAGTCCCCGATACCCACAACACAAGACTCGTATCTTAGTGTGGGGTCGGGGCTATGTATGTGGCTGTTGGGTGTTATTTATTTATTATCTTACATAGTAACATTTAAAGCTACTTAGAAATTTTAAACTTGAATTTGTAAATAAACATTTGTTACAATAGACAGTCTTATCGCTAATAAGTATCATTACGAAAGTCAAAAAAGTATTAGATAAGAAAATAACAGTACAACTGTTGTGTGTTTTTAATTATTACGAGTTCCGAAACGCGAGTTCTTGAGGCAATAATCAGTAGAATGTTTTTTTTTATATAATTTTAAAATTTGTGTTAAACATTGTGTAAGGTATTTAGTTCCAATGAATTTCTACTGATTTGATGATCTTCTGAAATATAAAAATAGGACATATACGTTATGTAACACCTCCCAATTGGATATAATATGTTCTTTGGCGAGACATACTGTCGCCAACCTGACCTCAGCAATCTTGGCTCACATTCAGTTTCACATATAATCTAGTGATTTTATTATCCAACTTTAAACGTCACTGGGTTTTTAGGTCAATTTCTCCATCTATATAAGTCGTTATAATTGAATATATTGCAGGATTAACAACCGTGTTGAAAATATCAATTTTTAACGCGCCATGTACGAGTATGTTTCAAATAAATCATCGTTTATAATATGCTGCCGTCAATGCCACATGATCCATCCATTTGTAAATCAATTATTACAAGGTAAATTCACAATAAACATTTATTTTCCACAAGCGATAAAAAAAGGGTTTAATGAATTATTGGGATTGAAAATTTTTGTGGCTTATTGGGCCCTACACTCTGACAAATTGAACCATAATTTGTTTCAGCCCTGCGGCGTGGCGCCACAGGATTTGTCTTTGCGGATTGACCTTTGAACCGATGTTTACTTGCAGATAATGTGGAGTTATTTTTAGGCAATAGCCTAATAAAAATTATGGTAAAACTTGCTTGATTTGGATAGGCAATATGTTTATTGTTAAGCGGACTACCGTAATAAGCTATAAAACATTCTTTAGGGGAAAAACTTTGATCCAAATTTCAACATCATGTAGTTTAATGATCTATATAACAGGACAAACATGACTTTAACGTCAGAGTAAAAGTAATACATAAACTTCAATTATGAAATTGTTCAAAACACCAGCTTTAGCTTTTCCCAAAACAGAGTTCGTGGCCGAACCGCCGATAAAAGCTAGTTTATTATAATTATATTAGGTATGTTTATGCAATATATGAAATAAAAATACTTGATTTACCGTTTTTTTGTTATGTGCGTCTGTGCACTGCATATATCACAAAAATGCTTTGAGATCGAGAATTCCTGAAAACGCTGTTGGCCATAAATGTTAATAATAAATAAATGTATGTGTTTAATATCGCTTATTTACAAAAGTTTCTGCCTCGGTAAAATGACTATAAATTTAATGGTTTAAATGGTTTGGAAATAAAACTAATTTTAAGGATTTTTTATCGCGGTTTAAATTTCCGCAATAAATGCAGAAAACACTTAAAAACCATTTTATACAGCTGCTAATTGTTTTTAAACTAGTGACTCTATTCAAGTGGTTCTTATAATAAAACAACGGTTGATATTTGAAAAAACAATACCAAATATAATTTGGAATAAATTAACGAGGCCTAGCTGATAAATTATGTCAAATTCTTAACAAACCAATAGCGATAAGATAAATTTGGCACGACAAGGAAATCCGGTGAGGGATCTAAAGATAAATTGAGTTGTTAGCTACTAAAGATGATTTAAAAAGGGCACAAAATATTTATGTCAATTTTACTTGAAGACGAAGATTTAAGAATATAAAACATGTGTTACTTAATTGCCTTCACAATTTAAAAATAACAACAACTACGAGATACATTTAGACTCACAAGTCCAGACCAATGTTTGTAAATTACACAAACATTTGCCTTTCTACTTTTGGAATATATAGAACCAACATATACTTTAAGTGGTAGTGCCAGTTTTGTCGACACCATGGATGGGCCGATTCGATCGGTTAGTACCAATATCTCATTGAAAACAGACGTATTGATAGTTTATGGTCGCATTTCGTATGGTGGGAGATTTCTGGAAGTATACATCCCTCTGCTCTTCCCAATCTCCATTCCTTTTCTTTCAGGTCGGCAACCCGGCTATGATTCTTCAGGTGTTCCATGATGCAGTGGGTAGCTGGCTGCAAAACGCGAGGTCGCGAGTACGAACACCGTACCGAGACAAATGACCCACAAATATTTGTCTCGGGTCAGGATGTTGTGAGACCGAAAGTCTCTCATATGTCCTGATACCTCATAGACTCTTCTTAGTGTGAGGACTATATGAGTGGCCGTTGGGTGTCATTTATTCACTCATGATATCACTTATCATCAGATTGCCTACTTGATCGTTTCTGTTATAATTAAAATGTGTAATTACGATCAACTTAAACTTCTGGGATAATAATAAAATTCTGAGTAAACAATCTGGTTGTAAAATAAATTTGGAATACGGAATATAATTATTATACTTTTAGTAATTAATATTTAATTAGAAAATTGCTACTTAAAAGCTGGTTTGGTGTGAACAACCTAAACATTTGATAGCACCGGCTTAAATTTGCTTTTATTAAATTAGGAGCTTTTATTTTTATTCGGTTTTTAATTCCTTTTTATGTTTGTTAAAATAATTTATTGCATATGAAAACCTTCAAAATCGGTAGAAAAATACCGAAATTATCGAGAATACTCTTCTATTTCAATTAAAACAAATCAAAGGGGTGAAAAAAATAACAATATTGAATAGTCCGTGAAAAGACACATTCATGGGCATAAATTTAAATTTTGTTGACGGATAGAACTTTATATTTGCGTTTATCAATAAATCAAGCTTTACCAACGGTAGGCAGCGGCTCTGCTGTGCCCTGGCATTGCAGAAGTCTGTGGGCAGCGGTGACTACTTACCATCAGGTGGCCCGTGTGCTCGTCTGCCTATTCAGGCCTTAAAAAAACCATATTTGTTTTTACGCTATACAAAACCTCTGAAATCGCGTGGGATGAAAAACTCAAACACAGACGTCCAGGGTACAAATGATAATGAGGAAACATTCATGTTGTAAAGTAAACTATCCGATACGGTTGCGGAATACGGCTCTTAATCAAGTGGGTATTTTGAAATCAACGATGTGCATACTTAATCAAATAATTTGCATAATCTTCGTTTGCTAGCCAGGATTGGTGATTCCGAGTTGCAACACTGTCTGTATTTCAGCAGCGGTCTTAATTAGCTTCTATTATTTTATAATCTTCGCTTCGGATGATTAGGTAAATCCTCTCAAATTTGTGTTTATTAGAGGGAATTTTGCGTTCGTTAGGATAATTTGATAATAAGCTATTTATTAAAGCAGCGATAGCCTAGTTGGTTGCGGTACGGACTGTCAAGACGAAAGTCGTATGTTCGAAACCCAAATGACATACACCTCTGACTTTTCTTAAGTTATGTGTGTATTAAATGTTAATTATCGCTTGCTTGAACGGTGAAGGAAAACATTGTGAGGAAACCTGCATACCTAAGAATTCTAATAAGAATTTCGATGGTATGTGAAGTCTACCAACCCGCATTAGGCTAGCGTAGTGGACTAAGGCCTAAACCCTCTCATTAGTAGAGGAGGCCCGTGCCCAGCAGAGGTACAATGTTTAAATGGGCTATTATATAATAGATAAATGCTAATGCTAATGGTATTATTATATTATATATTTATTAAAAAGTATTCCTTTATGCCCCGATGCCATATTATCCACATACAGTTTTTGTTTTATTTTATATCATAGTGTTCTCAGTGATAGAGATTTTTTAAGAGTTATGATTTGGTTAAACTAAATGGTATTGTGTAGTGTTACAGTCGCCACCAATTTTCCATTAAAATATGTTTTGTGACAACATACATAAGCGGTACCCGAGGGTGTAATCAGAATTGCAACGTCTACACTCAGGGATCGCCAAGTTTATTTTGTAGGTTGCGAACCTTTGGCCATATAATTCGATTAGATTGATTTGATTTGAAATATATCTGAAATGCGGGCATGAACTCTAATCTCAGGCAACTAACTGATTTTTCTGATAAAGCTGACACACAAACTCATTATCCGAGATGAGTTTTTTAGCCTCAATACTCTTATATTATATCTAACCTCGCGATAAAAATCAAATTTTTACCAGATTGGAGTCTGCTCCGCGCCGACACTACCGACTAAAAACCTCACGCTGACAACTTTAGGCGCACGTGGAGCAGTTCCGGGAGATCCTAACTAAATTCTAGATCACTCCTAAAACCGCTTATAAGTCTAAGTAAGCTATTAGTAGGTAAATGAGAACATTGGCGACGTCTGATGGTGCTATCTATCGAGGTTTGCGAAGCGACAAGAAGATCGACGATTTAATCCAGACGCATATCATTCGCATATCTAGTGATGGAAATATCGTAATTGATGGTGTTCTGTGCATACATTTAGTAATGCAAAAAAAATTGGCCAGAATTTTGTTTTATTGGTGGTATTTTTTCCAACAGAGCTTCTCTGAATATAAGTATCCGGTGTTAACGTATTGTTTACAGTATGAAGCAACTTAAGATTTCTTTAATGAACGATTGGACATTGATCCGTTCTAAGAGAGTGGTAAGAGTCAACGTACTTAAAATATGAAGAATTTAAGAACACAGGCAAACAAAAATCAGCTATCTATTTTCACTTTGACCTCGCGTAAATGCATAGGCGTATCAAATTTAAAGAGGCATAAATCCAGCTTTGTTCACATCGCCGCTCGACTAACGTTTGTAACATCAAACATAGCCGTGACGCAGCAATGAATGTCGTACATAAATTACTGGCCGGCTGATATGTGGCGCTCGACCGTTGGCTATACTAAGTAATGGGTTTTGTACGCAATTTCATGAATATAATACATGTACAGGTTAAGTTAATTAATGAAATAGACCGGTAGCGTGGTGATGGACTATGAGCGTATATTTAATTAAAGTATACCGGCCTTCTAAACACCATTCTGGTATTTAATATTTTGCAAGCACAATCTTCATTTCAGTGAAGTGGATAACTTTAATTTCATTTCTTGCTTATCTCATTATTCAGGAGAATAAAAAATGTGACGTCAAGCGTACATGATTTGACAGCACTTTAGTAGCAAATACGCTTGTGTCCTCTAACCATAAATGGATAAGTGGTATCAATATGGGTCTTTTACGTTCATTTCAATACATATTTTGGGCATTTGGCAACATCTCTCGACGGAATCTGGTTTAGTGGTGTAGTTGCGTAGCTTCATTGTGTGGCACATTAATGTAATACTATGGCTGTTTTAACATCTCTGAACCTCTAGAAGTTGTTGACCTCAAACTAAAGATCAGGCATTAGTCTATTGTTCAAGATTTGTAACGGTAGGCAGCGGCTTTGCTTTGCCCTGGCATTGCAGAAGTCTATGGGCGGCGGTGACTACTTACCATCAGGTGGCCCGTCTGCTCGTCTGCCTATCAAGGCAGCGAGATGGTCCACATCGTGAGAGTTAATTGCCTTGCAGGGCTTAAAGTTATTATCGGGTCGTTTTTTCCGATTCTTTATTCGACGGAGACTCTTAGGGGTCTTATCAAGTGACATTGTTGAGAGCGATAAAAATTGTATATTTCGGTTCGAATTATCGTTGGTTGTGACTCGCCAATTTTAATAAAACTTGGTGCGTTCTGTGTGACAAGGGAAAAAATTGGCTTAGGGTTTAGCTTCGGTAAACTCTGCCAATTATGAGTTATAAGATAAATTTGTGTTTTGCCAAAGTAATATGTGGTATCTGCATATACTTTTATGTAATTAATTATTATCTTATATAATTATAATGTATGAATCAGTTTTTTTCCAATCGGTCGGAATTATTACGAAATTGTATTAGATATTTGGTTAGTATAAAGTAATATTATGTCTAGAGTCATTGACTGCATGTATATCTATTACCTTCCTTGGTATAGTTTTGTTTAAATTTAAGATTGTTTATTTTTTATATGGATGAAATAATTTTACTCATTGAGTTTTTCTTATACCTAATTAAATACATTTAAGCAATATTTGACGCAACTTCATATTCTATGCTGCGATCAATTACTACATGAGACGGTTGGAGATAATTTTAATAGGAAATAATGTTAAATATTTGATTTGCTATAGCAAAATAATGTACATTTAGAGTAAAGTTGAATTAGCGTGTATCAAAATTTAATACGTTAAATTCCGTCGTGTGTACTCCACATCAACGCTTACACTATCCACTACGATAATATTATTTTACTGGTTTGTTTCTTTGTTGTTGTTTTATTGATCGAGTGTTATTTCTACTACTCTTTCTTTTTTTTATTCTGGCGCGGCAAAGTGACCACACTGCACCTGATGGTAAGCGCAGTGCCGTCCAGATAGAGTATCAAGTAGCGAGAGACAGTCTATCCCCCGCTACTCAACACAATCATGCCGGCCTGCTGTTTAGCTTCATACTACGCATAAAGGACCCAGGATCATAGGAAGGAGGGAACACGATAGCTGGCAAACTATTCCACAGCTTGATGGTGCGGCAAAAATACGAGCTTGCGAACCTCTTGGTTCGGGCCGGGGTAGTATATACCACGAAGCCGTGGCTCCGCAATCCAGTACGCGTGGTTCTGGTATGGAAGGGAGAGGATGGGATAAGATCAAACAATTCTTCAGAGCATTCGCCATGATACCTTTCTCACTCACCAGTATATTTTCATCGGCTTAGGAGACGTTTAAGACTAATACAGATAATAATGTCGGATCTGGGTGTTGTGGCACCGCAGTCCCTCGTAGCTTTTGATATCCACGATACAGGTATTACATGTACAGGGTCAGTACTATGTGTGGGACTGTTGGGAGTAGAAATTTATAAAAAAATAATGATTCATAATCATTTATGCATGATGATATGTTTCATGCGTAATAAATAAGTTAATTTACATGTTCTTCACTTGATTAATTCTTTAATGATGAGTAACAACAGTTATTCTGCTATTTACTCGTATTTAGTATGAGAAGATTTAATGCACACTTAATGTTATTTTAATTAACGTCACTTCCACTTGCGCCATTGCAGCGTGGTGTTGCCCACAACAACAATTTTGTATCTAAGCACATGCGATTGTATGATACAATAACGGGAATGTGTTTTATTTAGTTCAAAACTGGATGATATTGCATTACTTATAGACCATTCTAGAACTTACTTTTATTTTATTTATTATTTGATGTTCTATTTGAATTATGAGTTAAACATTAATAAATTTTCAATAAAGCAAAATAATATTACAGTTGTATTAAGGTATAGCGTTTTATAATCATCGGATAATCTAGTCTTAGTTAGTTTAAGTTTTTAGCTGTTTTGATGGAATAAAATATTAAATCTTTCCCCAAAAAAACTTGTTAATTAGCAAGGTTTCAGGATTACGTCATATTTGTGAAAAAACCGCTCGGTTTTTTCCAATAAACAAGAGTTAAATGTATTTTTTCCAGGTAAAAAGGTTAACAAGAGTATAAGAAGATTATTATTTATGAAGTCTGTATAGGATGATCATAAACCAGAGGAACAGGGGCTGATAAAACATGCAAAGATATTTTAAGGCTGTAACTAAAACAAATAGTAAAATGAGGTGAGGGTACAAGAAAATGAAGAAGAAAAGCCAATCGCTGTAAAAAATATAAGTAGTCGATTGTCTGACGAAACTTTCTTAAAATTTGTGTAAGGACGTACAAATTGTGCTATAAACTCATTGCATTTTTTAATCAAAAATATTTTTTACGAATAGAACGAATAAAAACTTTACATGATACTTTGTAACTAAGAATTTAACGAAGCGAAACGTCTGTCGCTACGCTGTACAGTGCCCTATTATTGTAACTTTTTTATGTGTACAGCGCCAAAATTGCGAAGAATATTGAGGTTGGTAAAAACCTTGAATACTGTACTAGATCTCAGTGAGGCAGCTCAATGTCTAGCGGTTTACTTGTGAATAATTTTCTAAATATTCTATCTGTAAACTAGATTCGCGGTAAAGGCAAAAACAAACTAGGTAAATGTCCTGCAGCCAAATTATGAAAAACTGGGAACAAGCAAGACAGCCTCCGCGCCGCAGTAGACGAGTAGCCGGCTGTGAAACAAAAGACAGTGGGTTCGATTCCCACACCAACACAAATGTTTATGTGACAGACAGATATTTGTGTTGGGTCTGGGTGTTGTGAGACAGAAAGTCTTTCGTAGTTTCTGATACTCACGACACAAGACTTGTATCTTAGTGTGGGGGCGGGGCTATGTGTGTGACTGTTGGGTGTTATTTATTTATTAAATTTATAAAATACGTAAAATGTTGTTTACTTCAATGTATTATATTCGCGTAAACATTAGAGACCATAAGACAGGAGCAGGTAAAGCTGCTTTATAACAACCATATTATTGGTGAATAGCCTTTTTGGTCCGTTCCATTGGTCAGTCCTTTTCGTTTAGTGCACGGTTGTTAGCATCGTTGAGAAGACGTTCAAGATATCCACATAATAATATATGAATTGGATGACATTCTTATTTGGTTAAATAAGCTTTAACTTTACTTTAAGCTTTAAGCTATTTACATATCCACTTATCCAATAGAGTATGGCAGTTCTGAGTATGTTTATAATTTATATTCCTTTGTATCTTAATATTATTTGTTTTATATATGTTTTAGTGTGTGTTTTTATTTTGCAATGATCTCAATTGTTTTTGTTACCATGTGTTGCTACGGATAGCATTTATATTTTATGCTCGTAATGTTGTGTATATCTGTAATTGGGGTATGTATTAAGAATTATGACTTAAGTAAATTTGAATGAAAATGTAAATTATGTGCTGTGGATGTACATACCTATTGAAATAGTAATCTGGAGACAAACTATCAAATTATTGCTTTGTTGAAGTTGTATAAGCATTTTAAAGTGATAGTGATACGCTATAGAAAATCTGGAATCTACTCGCCTGAAGCAGCACCACAGTTTCACAAAAGCCGACGAAGTGACAGCTTGTATGGTGAGAGAAATTTAAGGAGCATTAAATCCTTCACCCCTAATACCTTAAGGGTATTAAGGGGTGAAGGTCTATAAAACAGTTAAACAGTTAACCCTATAAAACCCTATAAAATATAAACAGTTCTTAATGAATAAAAATACAAAAAGTTAGATATTAGACATTAGTAGTAACCAAATAATGTTTTCTAATATTTTCTTGGGTAGATGAATTTGACAGTGCAATATATTTTTTGTCTCAAAGAATAGAACTGGTTACAGTGAATCCAATTACGCAGCTAATGGTCCCATTCGACCGAGACTACTTGGGAACCTTTATGAGCCATTAAGGGCAGATCACAGAGAGTATCTCCCAGCATAGTTACATAAGATAAACAAACTAGACCATTTGCCTGTACTTAATGATCCAAAATCTCAGTATTGATGGCAACATCTCATTGTGTTATTGTCATAAAAGGACTGGTTATAAATCATTTGCAGCATATGACGTAAAAGTGGTTCAAAATACTAATTTACAAATATTTACGTGTTATTGGTTGGCTTGGGTTTCTTATTGTTTTAACCGCAGTTAAAACTATTGTTAAAGTTCTTTTGCAGAGTCAAATGTAAGGTCATCGTATTGTTCCAGCAAAAGTCACTCTTAACAATTGTAACTATGAAATTTATCATCATTTGAAACGATTGAAACAACATGGCGTTTGTATATTAAAATACACAGAAAAGTTGTCAGCCTCCGTGGCGCAGTTAGCGAGTTGCCGGCTGTGAAACGGGAGGCCGTGGGTTCGATTCCCGTACCGAAACAAAGGTTTGTGTGATAGCGAGATATTTGTTTCGGGTCAGGGTTTTGTGGGACCTTAGTCCTTCGTAAATTTAAGTATGTAAACCTTAGTTTATACACTACTTTATTTATATTTTAAATAAGTTTACGCTTTTATCTAGTTATTTATTTTCACATAATAACCTCACGAGAATTCTCATCTTGTTATATTAATTCTAAACTCTCATACAGCGTGAAACAATTTAGTTTATCGAGCGGTTATTTCATCAACTTAAAAGTTATTTAAATATATTTATCTTACTATGATTTCTTTTATATAGCCATTTTGCAAATAAACATACACAACGAAATTTATTGTGATATTTTTATAGGAGACAACAAACGAGCCAGTGGATCATATGATTTTCTTCTGCTGGAAAGGAAGAAAGTGGGAACGGTGCCTTGAGTGCGGACAATGGCTCTATGTCCAAAACTTTGATATACTTTTATACTTACTTGCGCTGATTTAAATATTTTATATATTTGCTTGACTTTAAGTAAATGCGTAGGTAGGGCTTGCCTCGGTAGACAGCGGCTTTGCTGTGCCCTGGCATTGCAGAGGTCTATGGGCACCGGTGACTACTTACCATTAGCCTTGCCATGCCTTGTACATTTGTTTTTATTTACTTATTTTGTAAAAAAAAACAAATGTAAACAAATTAATATAACGTCCATGTCGAGTGGAGCGCCGATACTCTTTGGAAACATTCAAGTAGCTAATAATTAAGATAAGTCCAAAAGTTATTCGTTTCTCAGAAAATAGCGTCCCACGCGTGCTTTTAAGGATGTAATTGAGGCTACATCACGAAAATGAGTTTCGGTTGCAAAAATTTACTGGACAAAAATAGAGTAATTGACGTATAAAAATGTATATGAAATATGGCTTCACTATGGATATTTTGGTATTGATAGAATTCATATAAGTGCCTAAATAAAAGGTCTTTAAAAAAATGTGTAAACAGCAAAACTCGATTACCTACAAAAATGAACTGAAAAGAAAAAACCTACACATAATAAATTTCTGAAATATATTAATCGTGCTCTTATTAACATCAATAAAATAATATATTATAACCAAGATATTTTAAAAGAAATATTATAAGAATATTGTAATTTTGACAAAAAAATTCTTGTGATTGTTGTACTTTATAACGAATTTAAATACTAAAGTATACATCATATTTTAATGAAGAAAAAGCTGACGTAACAACACCTCCAGAAAGATGATGCATAGCATACTGGTAAATGTACGCGTAAGAGATGTTTTTCGTAGTGTGATCTCTCAAATATCATTATGAACTAAACATCTAATGTGTCTATGATACAAACATACTAAACTACAGTATATAATAATAATAATAATACCAGCCCTGTATTAAACATTGTCCCACTGCTGGGCACGGGCCTCCTTTACTAATGAGAAGGGTTAGGCCATAGTCCACCACGCTGGCCTAATGCGGGTTCGTAGACTTCACATACCTTCGAAATTCGTATAAGAATTCTCAAGTATGCAGGTTTCCTCACGATGTTTTCCTTCACCGTTAAAGCAAGCGATAATTAACATTTAATACACACATAACTTTAGAAAAGTCAGAGGTGTATGCCACTTGGGTTTCGAACATACGACTTTCGTCTTGGCAGTCCGTACCGCAACCAACTAGGCTATCGCTGACTACAGTATAAGCATTTTATTTGTATTTAACAGCTCTATTGTGACGACATATATTTCAAATTCCATTAACTTAGAAACTGTCTAGGTATATGTTAAATTAAATTATTAATATTTCAATATAAACCTATAAGCTACTAATTATATTCTGTTAACAAGGTCTTATTCCCACCGTTCTGCTACAACCTACATAAAATATGTAAAACCGACTGAAAATTGTATTAGAAAATTCCTAAGATGCTTATACAAGCGATCGAATGGTTATTACATAATATCCTTACCTTGTTTTTACTGTGCTGTTTTGGCTACACAATTTCGGTGGGAAATGCAACAAATTCCTTACTAAATTATTGCCAATAATATAGAGACATTGGATTTACAAAATGAGCTGTTTTGCGTTTTTGGTCCTAATAGCTACTAAAGCAGCTGTTGCCAGTATTAGTAGGTAGAACGGTTGCTAAGTCAATGCCTCCATGGCCTTGCACGCTCAAGGTATAAAACAAATTCCGAAACTCGAAACTTACTAGTTAAGAGTGACAGAACATTGTTTTTGTCACAATATCTGATGTTTACAATGTTTGACTGCCTCAGTGGCGCAGTTGTAATTGCGTTACGACTGCTGTGCTGAGGAGTCGGGTTCGATCCCGGGTCGGGTAAAGTGATATTGGGTTTTTCTATTTGGAAATACTCAGTATCAGCCCGCAGTCTGGAATTGTGCCCGGTATGGCGATAGGCTCGCCCCCTATCACTTTATGGGCCGTAATAAATTCGGCAAAAAGTGGGTGTACTGGTTACGCCTCTGCCCACTCCTTCGGGGATTACAGACGTGGGAGTATAGGCATGTATCTGATGTTTTACGAGAATGATAGAATTGAAAAAAATATTATTTGCATCATAATATTAAAACGTTTAAATAAAAAAATGAAATATTCATTAATTTACACTAAAAAATTATTCGTAAGCGAATGCAATGTTATAAATTATGAAGCTAACATTTTTCGGAAAATAAGTGCACTTTTTGCTTCATTATAAAAACACTATTAATTGCTAATTATTTTATTCGTTTCACAAACAAAACATCCATCAATAATAAGTTCTGAAAACCGATAGTCCATCATATAGTCATTTACCTAATGAATTAAATGGATTCTCATCGCGAAATACGAGCCCGAAGGCCGCTGAGTGTTGATAAATATAAAAACGATGAATTGCACATTAGTTGGTATTTATATTTTTCTTTATGAGCTTTTCAGTTTGTATGTGAGAAGAGTGTGTAAAAATGAAGATGGATTCTACTCATTTCAAACGCATTGAAATAGATCAATATTTAGTAGGCCTAGGTTATGTGATTATTGGGATGGACTGATTTATCGGACTGCCTCGGTGGCACAGTTGTAATTGCGCATGCGTTACGACTGCTATGCTAAGGTCTCGGGCTCGATCCCCGGGTCTGTGTATGTATGTCTGTGTGTGTGACTAATTTATCGAATCCTGAATAGAGCAAAAATTCTGTGGCTTTCAAAAACTGAAATTGCCGATGTAGCCACTGATAACGAAATTAAATTTACAATATCTAATCCGTTTTCAATAGCATTGATGACACCATTGTATTATTTCAATAAATATGGCTTCAGACTTCCAATTTGTAACGTATAAGTAGGAACGTTTGCCGTCGCACTAAGCAATTTAAGTCTATTGTTGAAATTGCCACGTCTTCCCATCATTCTTTTGGATTTCTCTGCGTTCTCCAATGATCCTATCGAGTCTTGTCGTTTTTATTCCCAGTTTCAGAAACATTTTGCTCATTTCAAAAAGCTTTCTCGGTAGCTACAGCACGAGATTAACCTCTCTCGTCCAATTTTATTGAAGTTATATTTGAAAACAGCAACTTTTCGATGACTGCGCATATTTTAAAACTGTTAGTTCTTGTTTATAATGAGATTTAGGCTATTATAATATAATTTATTGTAGCATTTTTTACTGGGTAGTCATAAAGCTATGTTTACCTCATACCCTCCGATTAGCTAGAATTTTACAATTTGATGGAATCATATAAAAGTTTTATAAAGATGTACAAAATGTATAAAGTTTTAAGTTTATGTTATAATCGTTTGCACGTTTATTTTTACGTTAGGTACATTGTTTATATATCAATGCAAGCAACAGAACTGTTATATTATTTTATGCCAATTTTATATAAATATCGTTAGTTTATGATATGTTACATACAAAATATACGCCGTAAAACATAGTCATATTGACTCTAGTTTGGATGCCATGACATCGAATTCTAATGACGTAATATAATGAAAAACAAACAACCGAACAAAAATGCTAACTGATTTTTATTTATTTATTTATTTATTTATTAAATTTGTTAGATTTGATTAACGATGTTAGATAATAAATCTATATAATCGTATTTTGGATTATTTGTAAGATTTTGTAAAAATATTAAATAAATAACTAAGCTCAAGCTGTCATAAACATAAACCCAAAGTAAGGTCTAATTATCTTGTGTCGAGGGCTTCGGGAACTGCGAGAATCTTTGGATCTCACAACTCCCAGACACGAAACAAATATTTGTGTGTCACACAAACATTTGCCTCGATGCGGGTATCGAAACCACGGCCTCTCGTTTCACCATCGGTTACTCACTCACTGCACCACGAAGGCTGTCGTTATTATAATTAATTCTACTTGATTTCATCACTAAATATCAGAGAGAAACCGATATTCTGTTGCTAGTTAAAATTGTTTAATATCTTAACAATTTAATAATAGCGATACAAAGTTAAAACCGCAAGAATCAGAAGCTTACAAAAGTTCCGTATCCTAATGAGAAAGACAAAGCCATAATTTAATAAAAGTTAAATATTCATATTATATTTTCTATCCGGCTCGACAAACTTCAGGCGATTAGCGTAAATTAGTGTTGATGCTCATACACCCAATTTTGTTGATTTAGAAATATGAAATTCTTACTTATTTTCAACATCTACATTATTTGTCGGTACAAGAAGCCTTTCTTTTATCGGGGGGAAAGCATTTTATTACTGCCGCCCGCTCCGGGGGGAAGCGGAATGAGAATAAAACGGGTATGCTGGACTAGCCGGTCTTACGACGCAGCATCCCCCTCGCCCGGATGATGGGCAGCCGCTGTGCCGAGTCCCTATGTACACCCCACCTGACACTACAAGCTAAAATCCCGCGGTGGCCTTCTTCGGTGCTTACGGAGTGATCCCAGGGTATTCTAAGGAGTGCTAGAATTGCTTCCGGAACCGCCCCTGCGCGGTGCACTACTCTCAATATGAATAGACGTTAAATGTAATAAGTAATGTAATGTAAATAGGCGTTCTACAAAATCTTAATTCTTCACTTCTCATGAAAACAAAATCAAATATAAAACCCTTCCAAGAAATATTGAACTATGATAGGTTAGTGGTTACAGTGTCTTTTAAAATAGTACACTTTTAAGAATAACATAATATTTATTTATTTACGATAAACTAACTTCGGTGGCGGTAATGCTTTTATTTACAAAATTAAATATATTTGCGATCGTAGTTACAATTCCAACCCAAATTAATTAAATACCATGAAAGAATTGGTATTTCTTTATCACGAAATAAATTTTTCTTGATGGTTAAAAATATTTTAAAGTTCATATACAATTTATTTTACAAATTTACCACATAACAGTTGCGAAAACTGGGTCACACGTCCTGATAGTGCGATCATTAAAGTATGAAAACCTACAATAAAACCAGAGAGTCACGATTGCATTGCAGACTTCGTTAGACTGACCAAAAAGAAATGTACATTATACAAGGAGGGATTTTTTAGGTCTAGCTCTTCATTAAATACAACGTTGATTATTTTAATCATTGTCTTAAACATTGAAATTAAACTACATACATATACACTCACGCCTATAATCCCCGAAGGGGTAGGCAGAGGTGTAACCAGTACACCCACTTTTCGCCGAATTTCGGTCCCATAATGTGATAGGGGCGAGCCTATCGCCGGGCACAGGTTCCAGACTCCGGGCTAATACTTAGAATTTCTAGATAGAAAAACCCAATATCACTTTACCCGACCCGGGGATCGAACCCGAGACCTCAGCACAGCGGTTGTAACGCATGCGCAATTACAACTGCGCCACCAAGGCAGTGAAATAAAACTAATTTTACGGATTCTATCGCGGTTTATTAAACTTTTTTAATCGCGACGTTTCAAAAGCTTTACAGTCTTCATGGTCAAGGGGCGTACTGAATCCGTAAAACTAGTTTTATTTCAATGTATAATATTCGCGTAAACATAAGAAATCATTGTCTTGAACAATCAGTATTTTGTGAGGCCATATGATGTTCTTCTGTCTCCCAGGATTAATCTCATTTTCTTTTTATTGGAGAGGGTTCCAAAAGAGCATTTAAGTCACTGATAAGTGTTCTCCACTGCACATGAATATATTTAATAACCATGGGTGCATTTCTGAACTTAAGGGAAAGAAATTGGATTTGAATAAAATGCACACCGACTTAAAAAAACAAACTGTGCGTCACTATAAAGTTTGTGGGTTTCCCTTGATTTTGCTGAGATCCCATCATCAGATCCTGACTTGGTGCCAATGGGACCACCTGGGAAGTATACCCTTTCAAACAAAAAAAGAATTTCTCGAATCGGTCCAGGCGTCTTTGAGTAATCGGGTAACATACATAAAAAAAAAGATTCCGACGAATTGTTAACCTCCTCCTTTTTTGAAGTCGGTTAAAAAGAGATTGGCCTCCGGAAATCCCACCCATTATACCAACAGTTAGTTGGTATTTCACGTTGATTTTATGTGAGATAGTGGTAACTAGTTGAGCCGATCCAGTAATGCTACATACAAAAAAGTACACCGACTTCAATAAAAAACAAATTATGCGTCACTATAAAATTTGAGGGTTGCCCTTGATTTTTCTGAGATCCCATCATCAGATCCTGACTTGATGCCAATGGGACCACTAGGAAAGTATACTCTTTCAAACAAAAAAAGAATTTCTCGAATCGGTCCAGGCGTCTTTGAGTAATCGGGTAACATACATAAAAAAAAAGATTCCGACGAATTGTTAACCTCCTCCTTTTTTGAAGTCGGTTAAAAATGACAGCGTAGCTCTACCGTTTCATCTTTATCATATCATTTGGGATTACCACTTGCGCGTTTTTCTACAATAGTCCACCTTCAGTAATCATTCTGTCCATGTCTAATGGTTTTTTTTGTTTTTTTTTTACATCCTGGTACGACAAAGTGACCACAATGCACCTGATGGTAAGCGCAGTTAGAGTATCAAGTAGCGAGAAACAATCTATCCCTCGCTACTCAACACAATCATGTCGGCCTGCTGTGGAGCTTCTTCACACTACGCCATGGGGCAAGGAGGTGAAGAAACGGTCGCGGGTCTACTGTCAGAGTACTCAGAAAGCCGCAACACAGTCAAATATCGTACCGTAACTCTAGGCCCTCGACAAAAACCGCATGTACACTGGCTGACCCCGGAATGCGACACACTTGCACGTGCCACTATGGTGGGGATTACACCCTGTGTACGGTGGTCGCTATACGGGATATGAATATTCCAGCACCAGCAAACTAATTTGTATATAGCTTTAATTTTTGACAATAGTGCTCTTTCAGTCGACAGTGGGTCCGCCTTCGCTTTTCTTCCTTACTTCTATTATAATAAATTCTTGAGAAAATTCGATGATTTTTCCACGTTCTATTGATATATTTCTATCATTTTGTGTATTGAGGCTAACATAATTCTACCTAAGACTCTACTCGTTATGTCAAATATAGAGATGTAAGTAATATTTACGAAGACACAATTTTATCGAAATAAGTCATGTGAGATATTTATCTAGAATAGTTTAGTCACTCGCGTGTGACATAATTTGTGAGTATAAGACTCACAAGATATGTCTACCCACGACTTAAGTATTACAGTCTTTTTCGTTTTTCAACGGATTCGAAATTCAAACCAACTGCAACGCGACGTTAGCGAATAATGGTTTATGTTTACGCGAATATTACACGTTGAAGAAAAACTAATTTTAGGGAAAAACAATCCGTAAAACAAGTTTTATTTTAACGTAAGCTATTTTAATATCTTAGTGTACCTTCTTCGTTAATAATACAGGAATTATTAGTTATAATATTAAATAAAACACAAAAAAATATAAATATATAAAAGGCAAAATAACGTCATATGCCTATCAAAAAAATAATGCGCAAAGTGGGTGTACTGGATACACCTCTGACTACCCCTTCGGGGATTACAGGCGTGAGTGTATATATGCCTATGAAAAATATATAAGTTCATTTATATCGCGTACTTATTTGAAGTATATATATCATAAATGACATCCGATGGATAGTCGCTTGTCAGCAAGAGTCGGGCCTGGTCTACGTCGCTGAGTTAATTAATATGCATTGTGCGATAGTGGAACACTCCCACAACCGTGTAATAGTTAAGGGTACATCAATTTGTCTTTAGCTGACACTAATAGCCGGTGGAATCAATAAACACAGCCAAGTTGGTGGTGTATATTAAATAAACTGGAAATAGATTTATTATTTGACGGAACTTTATGTTTAACCTTATTTATTTTGAAAAATATAGTGCGGTGTGAGAATATTACTTATAAGCAGATTTAAATGAGGTATATAATTGACATAGCTACACTACGTCTATCATATCATATCATATCGCTCCATATACAAATGTATATATGTGGTATACAGTTATAATTAGATTATTTAAAGAATTTATTTGGTTTTTCCCGCCGCTGGCAATACTTTTTATTTTGTATTAGTATGGCGGATCGAGCAGTCAGTAAAGAAATATTGAAAATGTTCGAGACATTTTACTTATCACACCCCCCACACATACATTTATTTGGGTTATCGCACACATTTTTTACAACTAACAGCAGGTATCTATCCGCTTAAGAGACTAAGATTCCCTTTGAGCGTATATAGTTGGGTCCTCTTCTTTAATTATTTGCAGCATTATTTAAAGACAAGCACCTGAGTTACACAGTTGAAACAATTTGACACGAAAAAATTTGAATTATATTCTTGATTAAAAACATTTCCATAACGGAAACGCTTTCAGAGTTAATATTTATCTACGTAGGAATACCGAGTAAGTATACGTCGTAAGCCGTAATGATGAAGTAGATATTGATCGTCCTCTTCACTCAGCTCACTAACTCAAGTTGGTACTATGACATCTAAAGAGGTCATATATCTCGTTTCCTATTGATGTAGAAGGATCTGCCTGCCATTCCATTACATACCCTACATGATGCAATACTTAATGAGACCGTTGACACAGTTTCAGCTACAAAGTGTGCGTTTTCATATTAAAACTGGTTCGGATACAGAGTCGAAGAGAAAATGGAACAGATTTCAAAAATGGCGTCGATATCCATTGTGAATGATTAAATTTAACGGTAGAGCAGTGATAGCCTAGTTGGTTGCGGTACGGACTGCCAAGACGAAAGTCGTAGGTACGAAACCCAAGTGGCATACACCTCTGACTTTTCTAAAGTTATGTGTATTAAAATATTAATTATCGCTTGCTTTAACGGCGAAGGAAAACATCGTGAGGAATATATGAGAATTTTTCGAACGTATGAGAAGTCTACCAAACCGCATTAGGCCAGCGTGGTGGACTAAGGCCTAACCCCTCTCATTAGTAGAGGAGGCTCGTGCCCAGCAGTGGGACAATGTTTAATACAGGGCTAGTATTATTATTATAAATTTAACGGTTATTGAATTAGTTGGAATGAATTTATATACGCTGACTTTTGGTTTATCGATATTTCTTATTGGTTTCCCAAATATATTCATTGCTGTCAATATTGTAGAGCAACACTCATATTTATATGTGATACGTATTCGAAACATGTATTTCATATTCTAACCACGGAATATGTATCACATATTGTCACACTGATGTGGCATAGTAAATTATATAGGGTGGTGACAGCTGTTCTGTCTTGATAAACTGTGACTAACGCGTCGTGTAAACGCATACATTTCCAATCTGTGTACACGTCTTGACATTTAAAGGACTTCTACAACATCAATAGTAGATTTACATCGCAGACGAATGTGGAGCCATTATTTATATTATAGGCTTTATCTTGACGAGAAATATAGTGTCTTCTAACAGTGGAGCAAACTGGAATTGAACAATCCTCAAATCTAACACTTTTTATACCTGTATAACAGTACCTATTTATTGTTTTATTAAAGTCACTAAGTAATTCGAGTAATTTGTGAACTTATAGATTACTTATACTATTAAGGATGTAGGGTTTTAAAGACGCAGTACTATAGTCGTGATACGAAACTGTGCATAACAATATTGAATTTTAATATTCTTTTTTTTAAATATCAATATATATAAATAACTCCCAACAGAAACAACGTCATGAGTATCAGGGACTAGGAGAGACTTTTGGTCTCACAAGACTCAGAGCCGAAACAAATGTCTGTCTGTTACACAAACATTTGTCCCGGTGTGGGAATCGAACCCACGGCCTCTCGTTTCTCAGTCGGCTACTCACCTACTGCACCACGGGGCTGACAAATATAAAGTAATTATGTATATTTTTCGCATTTTCCTACATACTTTTGGAACAAATGTGTATGGTAGAGTTAAGGTATTGACAGTTACGTATACAGCATGCACAACTCGACTTGACGGGAAAACTACGATGAACGACGATCAATCCTGAATCGCGGTAGCAAAATTTGCGGGACGCTTATACAGACGCTCTGAATATCAACGGTGAGAGGGGCCGCCGCTGGCTAGGTACAACACCTCCCTGACTAGAGATTGTCCCCTTAGATGAACCCGTTCCTCGACACCATATATACCCTAGCACCCTTTCTCAAAGCTCATTCAATTCTTGAAACGTCAGAAAATAATCCTTAGTTTGTATGGTAGATATCACTTATATTCATATGACCCACTAGCTCGATCGTCAATTTTATCCAAAAAAAAGGATAAATAAAGGAAATTTGGAAGTTCTAGAGTCTATTTTATCAGTTATTACATTTATTAATTATTTATAAAATGTAGGCACCCTGTATATACACCAATTTCTAAGCAGGTGGGGTGCCTCGTTTAGTTTATCCGCCCCGGGCCTCTAACGTGTTAACTCGGTCATTAGATTAGACGCCTAAATTAGAGTAATCTTATTTAATGGATTCTAACGTTGTAGCATAATAAAAAAATACATACGGAAACTGACATAAAATATTTTACATTATTCTTAAATTTTTTAACCATTAAGTGTATAAATAATAAAATATTTTTTCATTATTATTTACGAGTGTAAAGCAATCAATTGTATTTAAACACTCCACGGCGAATAATTTGTACTATTGCTTCATTACATTTGCAAAAAGTTTTGGACCCACATTTACATAATATGCTACTAAGTAAAGCAATAATGTAAAGCAGACTCATAATTACACATTAAACAATCAAAAGAAGAAAGAAAGAAGAAGAACAAACTTAAATCAATCACTATAATTCAATGCCTTATCGCGAAATTGTGATCTCGATTGATCGATCCGATTTATTGATAGTATTAGGATATTTAAAAGAGAAACAGTTTGCCTACTGTTTTAGTAATTTTGTCCAAACCGAGGAGGTAATTTAAGCGCACCGGTCTAACTAAGTTTGCGCATCAATTACTTATACACACGAGTTTGACTTAGTAATGCAGCATGGCGCACGCGTTTATGTTTCGGGAGTCGAAATCAGGTTTGCTCCTTTGATATGTTATTTTGTTTGTGATGTCCTCGTTTCGTGGCTGTATGTTTGATTGCCTTTGCCTCATTTTATATATTGCCTGTTCTTGAATGCTACAAAAACGTAAGTCCAATTGTCAATGCTCTACATAACCATCACTATAAGCGGAAGGTGTGCTCTATAAATGTATAGTATGCGACAGCTCGACATGGCAATTTTCTAGTGATGTGTCATATGTAGCAGGTAGTGTGTGTAGTGTATATCGATATTTATTTTATTGCAATGCAAGAAAATAAGACTAAAATTAATTAAGTAAGGTAAATTATAAGTAGGACATTTGATAATAATATTCATCACAATCAATATCAATTATGGGCGATTTTAATTGTTTATTGGGTCCTGCTAATTTCGATTCGTATTGTATTCTGGGCAAAGTTCTAAAAAGCCGGTGTAAAACGCAGCCGTATCCAATGTCTGATTGACATGGTAATTATAATAATTGTCCTTCCGTTTAATGTCACAATTTTCTAATACTTTTCAGATTAGTTCTCGTGCTTAAGAATTAATTATTGGTTTTGTGTTTTAACACGTGACGAGGAAGCGACCGAAGTCATTTAAATACACAACTACAAAGAATAATGTGAACGAGATCGATATCGATAAACGCGGTCGATGCGAACTCGTGCTCGTGCAGCGCTACGACTAGGATGGCGCGGGCGATGTGCGGGTATGCGGGGTGACCCCTCCCCCGCGCCTCACCTCATACCCCGATTGCCATGTCGACCTGTCGCGAACTATACACTTATGTGAGAGTCCGTCTGGTTAAGAGTCATTGCTTTGTGTATGTTTGTCGCCTAGCAGCTGCCACTGAGCACCGTTGTGTTGCAGTTTTAAGAATATAGTGAATTCCTGAACTTTATGATACTTATGTCCTGGTTTACAATGCATTACTATGTAAATAAAGGCTCTGGGTGTCGGTGCTACTGTGGGGCAGGTGTGGCAGACTGTTGTACATAAATATTGTTTTATTAATCTGACAACTCCTTTCTCGTTACCTATTGACATGAATAATGTAAATTACCCCAGTCTTATATAAAACGTTGTCCCCCAGTTGGATATGGGCTTCTCCACAAATGAGAGAGAGAAACCTAAGTCCACTACGCTGGCCTAATATAGGTAGGACTTCAAATACCTTTGAAATTTTTGTGGAGAATTCTCAGGTATGCAGGTTCCTCACGACGTTTGCCATTAAAGCAATAACGTTTTATTTAATCCTACTAATAGTATAAATGCGAATGTTTGGATGGATGGATGTTGGTTACTCAATCCCGCTTCAACGGCTGGACGGATCTGGATGAAATTTGGCACAGAAATATACTATAGTCTGAAATAGCACATAGGCTTTTTATCTTGGAAAAATGAACACTTAGTAGTAACACTTAGGGTAGTTTAGTTTTTCATAGAGAAAGGGTACGACGAAAAAAAAATGCAGCGATAGTCTAGTTGGTTGCGTTACGGACTGTCACGACGAAGTCGTATGTTCGAAACCCAAATGGCACACACCTCTGACTTTTATACAGTTACGTGTGTATTAATTATTAATTATCACTTGCTTTAATGGTGTAGGAAAACATCGTGAGGAAACCTGCATACCTGAGAATTCTCATAAGAATTTCGAAGGTATGTGAAGTCTACCAACCCGCATTAGGCCAGCGTGGTGGACTAAGGCCTAACCCCTCTCATTAGTGGAGGTGGCCCGTGCCCAGCAGTGGGACAATGTTTAATACAGGGCTAGAATTATTATTATAAGGGTACGACATGATTTTTTTCGTAGTGGCAGTTTGATCAGAATATTATATAGGCCACTTTTTATCCCGGAAAAATGTACGCTTCTTATGGGATTACAAAATATAGAAAGGTGTAATAGCTAAAGATGCCTCCATGGATTACCTTTATAGATACGTATATCTTTTCTTCCAAAAATAATCTCCACGCGAGCGGAGCCGCGAGCAACATCTAGTTATTTCATAAAGTTTTAATAAAACATAACAGAGAAATGCATATAGTGAACATGAAGTAACATTTAATATCAAACAGTTACTGTTTACCACAAAATACCGGCATAGTTCAGAGACAAACATAAATTTCAATCTCAGAGGCTAATTGCAATATGATTAAATTGTTTGTGGAGCGATTAAATTAAACCATTTGACTGAGTCAGATATTTAATTAAAATATGTTGAATATGGGAAATAGTTGTTGCATAGCTATGATATATTAGTAGGTTGTCATAAGGGTGAGATGCCAGGATCGACTCTTAGGTAAGGAAATTAACACGTGTTGAGTTTTCATTCATATTATAGCTCACAAGTTTCTTAGTCAGTAAGGAAAAACTAATATTCACTTTTTTATATACACAGTCAGGTCATAAGTATTGTCACACAGTAAAAACTTTTATTTTAGAATGCTGGCCACAAAAAAGTTTATTGAATTCGAATTTCAAATTGTTCATGAAAATAAAAATGTATACTTTTTAGAATTTTACTTATTTTTAAATATGGAGTGGACGCTTAAAGAAGACCGTGTTGCAGTAATTGCGTTGCATCGTTGCGGTTACGCGCCAATTCAAATTTTTGACATACTGAAAAATTTGAATATAACCAAAAGATTCGTTTATCGTACCATCAAACGATACAATGAAGACTCTAGTGTAGATGACAGGTCAAGAAGTGGTCGCCCTCGGTCTGTTAGGACTCCAGCAGTGATAAAAGCTGTGAAGGCGCGAATTCAAAGAAATCCCAAACGTAAGCAGAAACTGTTGGCCCTTCAGATGGGGTCAAGCAGAACCACGGTGAAAAGGGTGTTAAATGAAGACTTAGGGCTTCGGGCATATCGAAGAAAAACAGGACATCGTTTGAATGCTCGTCTAATGGACCTGAGACTGAAGAGATGCCGCGCTTTGTTGAAGCGGTACGCGGGAAAAAAATATCGGGAAATTCTTTTTTCAGATGAAAAAAATTTTACCGTAGAAGAGAGCTACAACAAACAAAATGATAAGGTGTACGCACACAGTAGTGAAGAAGTGAGCAACCGTATTCCGCGTGTCCAAGGAGGTCATTTTCCATCCTCACTCATGGTATGGTTGGGAGTTTCTTATTGGGGCTTAACAGAGGTACATTTTTGTGAGAAAGGTGTAAAAACTAATGCAGTTGTGTATCAAAATACAGTCGTGACGAACCTTGTGGAACCTGTTTCTCATACCATGTTCAATAACAGGCACTGGGTATTCCAACAAGATTCGGCGCCAGCTCATAGAGCGAAGAGCACACAAGACTGGCTGGCGGCGCGTGAAATCGACTTCATCCGGCACGAAGACTGGCCCTCCTCCTGTCCAGATTTGAATCCATTAGATTACAAGATATGGCAACACTTGGAGAAAAAGGCGTGCTCAAAGCCTCATCCCAATTTGGAGTCACTCAAGACATCCTTGATTAAGGCAGCCGCCGATATTGACATGGACCTCGTTCGTGCTGCGATAGACAACTGGCCGCGCAGATTGAAGGCCTGTATTCAAAATCACGGAGGTCATTTTGAATAAACTTTAGTGTCATAAGAATCTATGTTTTGTTAAGTTCATTTTGGTATATAAATGGTTACATAATGAATAAACTTGTTTCAATTATTTTATATTAAACATGTGACAGAATTTATGACCTGACTAGTTATTGATCTGTTTATAAATTTCAGGCTGTGACTGTTAAGAATAAACAATACTTGCTCGAAACTAAGCTTTAAGTGTAAACGTTTTTATACCCGTATAACTAAGTTTAATTAGGCAATTACATAACAAAAATGTAAAGCCTTATTACAATTATTTTTGGGAAGAGGAAATGCAATAAACTAAGCTTTGATTGATTTTATTATAGAACGTAGGCTATTTGCTAACAAACATAGTCTTTTGAAGTTTAGCTTCATGCAAACACGCCAATTATGTATAAAAAATTCATCTTTCGTAGACCATTGCAATCTTACTTTTAAATGTTAAACGGTTTCTATATCATATATCGATGGTTGCTTACAATTGAATGGCAGCCGAAGCATTTACATCTTGAAGCGTAAAATAATGTTTGTCAGTGATTTATTACATATATACCTAGTGATGATGATGATGATTGTAATCCTCGAAGGATTCAGGGCCTGTGGGTAGGCACAGTTGTAACCAGTATACCCACTTTTCGCAGAATTTATTACGGTCTCATAATGTGATAGGGGCGAGCCTATTGCCCTGCCGAGCACAATTCCAGACTCCGGGTTGATATTGAGTATTCAGCACACTATGTATTTCTAAATAGAAAAATCTAATATCATGTTATGTATATATAATGTATATTGTATATACCCAGGGCTCGAATCCGAGACCTCAGCACAGCATTTGTAACGCATGCGATGCAATTTTTTTATTTATTATCTTAATAATTAGATTTAAATGTATAAAGTCCTTTAATATAATTTACAAAATATAAATAATTATAAAATATCTAGCTTTATATCTAAATAATATTTGTACCTGAAAAGCGCACTGTAAAAGCTCACAGTACAAAAGGCTTCGCGAAACTTTGTCGTCTCTTGGTTTTTAAACTTCCTGTTTTTAGTTCACATCTTCACCGGCCCAACGGAGAAAGGAAACACTCCTTCACTTAAATAACTTAGGTAAGTTTCAACCGAAGAACACTGAGCAAAATTTTAATAATTCTTGGCGTATTTTTCTTTGAGAACTTTTGTGGCGACCGAGCGTCGAAGTCAACGGCAATAGATGTAGGTTGGGTTGAACATTGATTAAAAAAAACGGGAATCCTGGTATTCTTTTTATTGTTATGTTAGTGCCAATTTTTATATGAGTATTAGTACTTTCAGGACATATTAGAAAATCACACACTACGTAATATAAGAACCAAATTAAACAATTGGCCGTATTATTTTTAACCGACTTCAAAAAAAGGAGGAGGTTAACAATTCGTCGGAATCTTTTTTTTTATGTATGTTACCCGATTACTCGAAGACGCCTGGACCGATTCGAGAAATTCTTTTTTTGTTTCAAAGGGTATACTTCCCCGGTGGTCCCATTGGCACCAAGTTAGGATCTGATGATGGGATCTTATAAAAATCGAGAGCAACCCTCAAATTTTAAAGGGACGCATGATTTGTTTTTTATTGAAGTCGGTGTACTTTTTATGAATAAAAAGCTTTTTAACTGTACTCGATTTCAATAATAAAATTGTTAAAGTCTTTTTGTCAAATTTTATTGTTCTCTTCATTATAACAAATATTCTTAATTTTTAACTGAATATTACTTTACTGATTATTTTTTCTGACTACAGCTGTGACTAAGTAAAGACGTTATATTGAGTTATAAAGAAGGACTAACAATATTTATAACTTCATCACTGTTGTAACAGTACGGCCTTATATAAATAAGACTTACTTTAATTATTCTCAGTTTCTATGTAATTTTGATAAATACAAGTGACGCTGATTTTTTAGCGATAGTACTAATGGAATGAAAATGGACAAGTAAAATCACTAATGAAATATAGGCTAGTCGACTGTTCTTGGGAAATCGTTTTATATCTTCGTGGTCTGTATTATTAAAATATTATCATTAATAAACATAAAACATAAGTTTTCAAGATTATAATTGCATTTTTATAAACTTTATTTTTCCCACCAAAACGCTACCAACTGTCATGGCCTCTCGTGTGACGTAACCATCCGCAAAACTAATAGACGTTTGGCTCAGCATTGAATAGATGTATCGTACGGTGACGTCATGCATGACTGAGTTGTGTTTCATGTCTCGTGACAAAAAGCTTTAATTATGCATATTTGTTTCTTGAAAATATTAAATAATACTAATAATACTAGCCCTGTGTTAAACATTTTTCCACTGCTGGGTACGGGCCTCCTCTACTAATGAGAGGGGTTAGGCCTTAGTCCACCACACTGGCCTAATACGGGTTGGACACTTCACACACCTTCGAAATTCTTATAAGAATTCTCAGATATGCAGGTTTCCTCACGAAGCTTTCCTTCACCGTTAAAGCAAGCGATAATTAACATTTAATACACACATAACTTTAGAAAAGACAGAGGTGTATGCCACTTGGGTTTCAAACATACGACTTTCGTCTTGGCAGTCCGTACCGCAACCAACTAGGCTATCGCTGCTAATAATAATAATCACATATAAATTAACAAATTGATTTCATTTTAGATATTTTTAGTCTAAAATCTATTACAAAAATACTTACCACTACCCTATTAAGAAAGTAGCTTTTCTGATTAATTTTCAAATGCGTATCACGTATATGTATTATTATTTTCACTTAGTAAAGAAAGCTACAGAGCGGCGCGCGGTGCCCTCCCCAGGGCATACCGTGAGCGTTTGGTGAAACAGATAATGATGTTATCAAATATTTACCGTAATATGAATTTCCCTTTGAGATATCTGAGCGTGTTTTTGCTACAGAGTATTTTTGGTATCAAAATGTTATTTATATGTTTGGGTGTGAATTAAAATATTTGTTAATGTTTAAATATAGCTGTCGTGTCAAAGTAAAGTGGTTAGAAGAAAATTGCTTAATTATTTACATCAACTTCAACAATATGAAATACAAAGTCAGAGTATTTTGTTTGGACAGTACCTATATCTACACTACATCTATGGATATAGACTTCGGTGTCGCTGTCGCCATGTTTGACCACAAAATATAACTATTATTTGTTCTACTAATAAGTTAGATGTATCTTTTTATGCTTATTATTTAGTTTTAAATTAAACATGCTTAATAGGAAAAAATAATTTCTCATTTTAAATTTATTTTTCATATTACATTGAATCACTTACCGAGAAAAGCTAATAACCTTTTTTTTATATAAGGAGGTTTATAAAAGAATAAATAGATTGTAGCATTAACATTTACAATTACATCTAAATGCGAACAAAAAAATCAAATATTAATAAGTGCAATAAGATTCATAAATTATTTTTAAACCAAACTCTGGTCAACTAGTTTTCTCTCACTCACGTGAAAATCTGATAGAGTTATTGAGAACTCACTAAAAATATCCTATATCATTCAGGAATATTGTAGTTATTAGTATAGGAGAACGATTCTGTTGTGTTAGATCAGTATTCTAATTTCTAGATTACTTCTACATCCAAACTCACAAATCTCTTTTCATTAGTTTTGGTATAAAGACATTTTATATTTCATTACGTTTTGTTTGTTTGTTTCAAACAGCATAGTATCTTGAAGAGCATTGTTCAAACTTCAAAGTTTTCCACTTCAATGCATGTAGTGCTCACTAAAGTTATGACAGTGCAGATGGTGTACAATGGTTCTATAAAATAGCTTATGGGTGTAACATTTTCAATGGGAGTTTTAATGTTTGTGAAGTATCTCAGAGCTATATCATTTTACTACATTTTATGAAGTAAAATACAACTTTAAAACCCACTTCGAGTATATGTTATTTCTATATTTTAAACAATAACAAATTACAGTCATAGGAGACTGCCTAATGCCCATAGATGTGAATGTGAAATAACTGGTTTTTAGATTTTTAATTTGTAAATTAAGAATACATGTAATAGATATACACTCACGCCTGTAATCCCCGAAGGGGTAGGCAGAGGTGTAACCAGTACACCCACTTTTCGCCGAATTTCGGTCCCATAATGTGATAGGAGGCGAGCCTATCGCCACATCGGGCACCATTCCAGACTCTGGGTTAATACTGAGTATTTGTAGGTAGAAAAACCCAATATCACTTTACCCGACCCGGGGATCGAACCCGATACCTCAGCACAGCAATCGTAACGCATGCGCAATTACAACTCAGGCAGTCTAAATTAAGAATATCATTAAAATTATTTAAATTTGCACATATGTGGCCACTCCGACCATTTATAATTATAAACGTAACATAAAATATTTATAGCTACAGATATACTGCTATTACTACACGATGGTCACTCAAACTTATAAGATTTTAACTATACAAAAATTGCCCAAAAGTCGCGTTTGTCGCGAAGTTTTCACTTCAACTAATGTTATTCGTAGCTCGTTTTTTTTGTATGTTAGAAACCAGCCCAAATGGCTTACACCTCTGATTTTTCTAAAGTTACGTGTGTATTCGTTGTTAATTATCTCTTGCTTTACGGTGAAGGAAAATATTGTGAGGCAACGTGCATACCTGAGAATTCTCATAAGAACTTCGAAGGTATGGAAGTCTAAAATTAGGCCAGCGTAGTCGACCTAAGCCCTCTCATTAATAGAGGAGGCCCGTGCCCAGCAGTGAGACAATGTTTAACACAGAAATAGTAGTAACCCACTGGTTAACCGTTCTTCTACCATTTTTTATACTATTTTTTTATTAATTAGCTAATCTACTTAGTACTTAGGTATCTATGTATATTATTGAATGAATATTAGAAATCGTTGTCGACTACACAAGTAAGTAAAAGTAATAGCATAAGTTAAATATGACCTCAATTCTACGTTTGTAGATTCTTTTCCGAGCAAGAAGAATCTCTTGAGCGGCCGAGTGTCTTGTTATTTTCGCACATGCACATGTATTTTGCATAAACATCCAGGTATAGTCATCTAGACTGTGGTAATGTGAAGAGCCCGACAGCACGTCTCCGACTAACAAGCGTAACTTGGAATTCTAAAACGTCAATTGTGTACACATATAAACGGTAACTTTCATGTAAATTACTGCTATTGGAATCAAACATTTTGTTTGAGTTTTTGATCGGAAAATTACATAAATGTTAGTTTTTTTACCTGGTTGTAAGATATTCACATCCACCCGGATAGCCACCACCGTACACATTATGTAAAACCCGCCATAGTGGCACACGCAAGTGTGTCTCGATCCGGGGCCAGCCAGGGGGTCTAGAGTTAGGGTAGGATGATTGGCCTTCTGACTACTCTGACACTAGACTCTTGACGGCTTCTTCACCTTCTTGCCCAATGGCGTAGTGTAAAGAAGCTACACAGCAGGCTGGCATGATTGTGTTGACTAGCGAAGGATACATTGTTTCTCGCTACTTGATGCTCTAACTAGGCACTACGCTTACCATCAAGTGCAGTGTGGTTACCTTGCCGTGCTAGGATAAAAAAAAATTACCAACCCGATTACAAGTATCTTCTGTGACAATTACTTATTATAATACCTAGCGAGTACTCTTGAAATAACTTACACAATTATTGGGCTGCTTACCTTACTCTGTTATATTATATAAATAGACAGTATAAACGGCTTACAATGTTATCTCTATTAGAAAAGGGTTTTCTTGTATGCTACTGAATTAAAACGGTTACCGACATATTCTGTTGTATTCCTTGCTGCCTAATTAAACGTATACACGGAACTTTGTTCAATTACATGTGAGGCAATGAAATATGTGCCCCGCAAATAATTTATTATTGATATTTTCCAATTTTCTTTGTTTATTTAATAACTTGTATAATTTATTGCTACTCATTACTAGGTTTGTATTTACCAGTCATAGCCAATATTTTTATTGTGAAAATAAATAATCAATAACTAACGAATTTGCGGCCATTGTACGGTTATGTATAATTAATTTTGGTTCATTGTCTCCACGTCAATTCAATTATATGAATCAATCAATTACCACCGCGCCATTTCTGAAAGGAAATTAATTAATGTCTGATGCGCATTGATAGACCATCTACTCGTAATAGAATGTAAGCTGAGTGTCCAGTTGGCGGATATAGCTTGAGCATCTGTTTTGTGAATCGAGATACAATTATAAATTAGAGAACGGGTCTTAGTCGCACTATTGAGCGTTTTCTTGATCCTGTCACGGCGAAGTGACCACACCGCACCTGATGGAAAGCACAGTGCTGTACAGTAAGAGTATCAAGTAGCGAGAAACAATCTATCCCTCGCTACTCAACACAATCATGCCGGCCTGCTGTGTGGCTTCTTCAGACTACGCCATGGGGCAAGGAGGTGAAGTGTCAGTGTACTCAGAAGACCGCAACATGGCCAAACATCGCACCCCAACTCTAGACCCACGACAATAACCGGATGTACATGGGCTGACCCCGGAACAACACCACATTTGCGTGTGACACTATGGCGGGTTTTACACCGTGTGTATGGTTGCTGCTATCTGGGTGGATATGAATATCCTACCACCAGCAAGACCCGTTATATAATATTTAATGGTGGTATAAATACCAATTTCCTGACGTCTCAACAGAGTTGTATCGGCCGTGGTCTCGGTGATTGTATATAATTTTATATTACGTATATAAATTGCGAAAGTTTAAAAACGAGGGACAATTTCTGATCAATAAATATTTGTTTCGAGTCTGAGTATCGTGGACTGTAGACTCCCGTAGTTCTTTATACGATACAAGTTTGACTAAATGTGAGGTCAGTACTATTTTATCTTCTCCAGCTTGGGATAAAATAGTCGCTTCAGAGACTCTCAAACGACGCTGAAGAAAATAATATACCAAGTAGTACTTAAAGAAAACATGGAATTCGAATTATCGGAGCAGCTGTTACGTTTAGTTCGTACAAAGTGACTAATTTGTAGAGAGGATGACCAATTTGCAGCAGAGGAAAACAAGGCTAGCGCAAATCGCTCTCGCACAAAAAGGTTCTTTATAATAATATCAAGTAACAATATAAAATGTTATAGACTTATTTTCAAATTTTAAAGTTACACCTCTGCTAAGTAATAAATACTATTATTTTTGCCCGGAAAGAGCTTTCATATATAATGTATATCATTTGGCTTAGTTTGTTTTGTTTGCCATATACGATTTCTTTCAAATTTCCTGATCAGATTTAAGGTGTGAGTTAAGCAATAGGTACTTAATATATTTGCTAAGAAAAATTTATAGATTACAAAGAATTACCTACACACATTTGTAATTATTGTTTCGAAGAAGCTTTCATTTGAAGTTTCTCCTATTTGACCCTTCAAAACTAGCCCTTTACCCTAAACAATCCAATTTTAAACCTCATGACCATGTTTGGGTAACAACATTATAACTATCACTGGCATGCTTTCGGTTTCCCTTTATGAAGTTGTCACGGAAAATAATTACTGTATCCCATATTTGCAGCAATAGCCTAGTCGGGAGTGATACGACTTGTCAAGGCAATAGTCGTAGGTTCGAAACAAGCTCAAATAACAAATATCTTTGAATTCTCGAAGACACTTGTGTATACATTGTAAATTATCGTTTGCTTTAACGGTGAAAGAAAACATCTTGAGGACCCTGAGGTTTTACCACAAGTATTTGAAAAAGAGGAGGAGTATAACTCAGTACCAACCAGGACTAGGCCAGCGTGGTAGACTTAGGCCAGAACCCTTAAAATTACAGGAGGTTCGTGTCTACCAGTGGGACAGTGTATAAAAGGTTTGATATTTTTATACGTATTATTGAAGTAATTAATTAAAAATGAATGATCCTAATTGTTTAACATAACTAGAAATCTGAAATAGTTTTGCGCAATCGACTATAATTAAGTAAATCAGTTACCCTTTTAAAATATTGATTACCCTTTCGCCATTGAAAATTATGCCAATTCTCAATAATATTCGTAAAATAGTCTTTCTAAAAAGTCTGTGACAGTTTGAAGTTATTGGGTTTAGTCATTTATTTAGAACATGAATCATAAAAAATTCACATATTAAAAATTAAAACGAGAATAAGTAAAAGTTTTTTAATTCATAAAAGTACACCGACTTCAATAAAAAACAAATTATGCGTCACTATAAAATTTGTTTTTCCTTGATTTTTCTGAGATCCTGACTCAGTGCCAATGAGACCATCTGGGAAGTAAGTATACCCTTTTAAACAAAAAAAAAATCTCGAATCGGTCCAGGCGTCTTCGAGTAATCTGGTAACATACATAAAAAAAAACCGACGAATTGTTAATCCTCCTCCTTCTTTGAAGTCGGTTAAAAAACCAAAGTCGATGACGTAACGATCGAAAAAACGTAAAAGGTAACGATCTGACATATTGGTGCATTAATACATTTCAAATATAAAATTGGCTATTTGACAACATTGAAAATACACTGCAAATTGTGGTCATCCTATTAGACAATAGCTTAAAAAACCATATTTCACTTAATTTTAAACAAAATAATGTATATTTTTTGCAAATTAAACGAAATAAAATACAACATTTATTTAAAATTTTATCTGTGATGTGAACGCTCTGTGATTGGTTGCAACTCTGGTGACGTCACACGCAAGTAAACTTAGTAGGGATGTGACATTGAGTGAAAAAAAATCGATTTTCTCACATGAATAATAATCGATTTTACAAAATCGATTTTTATAAGAAAAATAATCGTTTTTTTTCTTAAAATTGTGCGTAATATGGTTTTCTCTGTAGTAAGAAATTAATATTAACAATTTATTAGGAGTCTTCAGTTTGGCATTAAAGTCACCCATTTCACCGCTGTAGGAAGCCTTGGTACGAGACATAGCTTTCCCTATGTCTTCGTACGTTGGGGCGTACACTTATATAACCTTCAGAGTATATTTTTAAGATAAGGTACGCCACTCGAGCTGATACACTGCCAACTTCCACAGCGTTGCTTTTTAGTGACTTGTGGATAATAAATCCGACGCCACCTGGGGATGGTTGGTGTCCTTCTCGGAAGTAGAGTAAGTGACCAGAATCTAGGGCCATCTTCTCCTCCCCCTGTCTTCGGATATCGGATAGCCCTACGCTATTCCAGTTAATAGTTAATGTGACTTACCTCTTCTTCCAACTCAGCGATGTGCTCGTCCAACCGCAGAGAGCGTCCGTTGTACGTCGCCAAAAATAGCTTTTTGTGGTACCCTACCGTAGCCCGGGGATTGTAATGGGTGCCTTCAATGCCAATGTACAATAGTACAAGGACACGGCGAATCGAGGGTAGGATCATTCGGCTATGGGTGCAGGAATCACAGGGGGCAAATGCTAGTCAACTTTTTCGAGACCCGGGGCCTCTTTTTGATGAATTCATTTTTCCAGAGGAAGTGGACTTGGCGAAGCCCCAATAATGTCACCAGGAATGAGATTGACTTCATTATGACTGATAAGCGCCAAATATTCAGAGATGTCTCTGTGATCAGTAGGTTTAACACCGGTAGTGATCACCGACTGGTAAGAGGCACTCTGAATATAAAAGTTAAAATTGACCGAGCGCGCTTAATGAAGTCGACTCTCCGACCAACTTTAACTTTAACAAAGAGATAAAGAAGCTAATACGGTGCGATATAAGACGCCCAAATACTCTGGGCATAGAAAATGCTAATACGCAGAACAAGGGTATCAGAGTTTTCGCCAAGCCACTTACCTCTAGTTGTCACCTGACAAAGCTCAGAACATCACAAACCACCACCGTCACTTCTATGCCAGAGATACTCGCAGAGGTCGAAAGGTATTATGGGGACTTGTATACTCAAAAATCAAGTCCACCTGTGGCCCAGAACGGGGAAGATCCGCGTGCCAGACTAACTCGCCACCATACAGACGAGTTTCCCGACATCGTCGTGGGTGATGCCATTCTCGAGGTTGTGCAAGAGTATGTGTGGGTGACTGATGTGGGTGACTGATGTGGGTGACTGATGTGGGTGACTGATGTGGGTGACTTATTTCACCACTTATATTCATTTACAATAGAAACAAAACATTACACAAATATAACAATAATTAATATAAAAATCGATTATTTTTCACATCCCTAAAACATAGCTGTTTCGAGAGATTTTATTTGATTTGCTATCTAATTAATTTAGAAATTCAAATCTGAAATTCACTTCACGTTTTCGGAGGGTTATTAGTAGGTATGTTGATAAAATATCGAAATATCGATATTTTGTTTCAATTCATCACACTCCGATATTGATATATTTAAAAATATCGATATATCGAAAATCCGTCATTTTTTAAAATATCAACATCCCTTGTTATTAGCTTGTTTACTTGCATGTGACATCACACCAGCGCCATTACAGAAATAGCGTTTTTGCCGCGGTTTTGGAGATTTGAACTTTAACATTGACTTTTATTAAAAATACTGTATATTTTCCTGAAATATCAATGTAGTGTGCTTATTATGTAATAAAGAATAGTTTTAAATCATTATCGAAAATGAGTCAAATAGCCAATTATATGTATTTTTATAAGTTTCCAGTTATAGAGTATATTTTTATAAAAAAAAGTATTTCTACCTCTAGAAAGACATTCACAAAAATAAAGCTACATACAAAATATAGACCTCGTATAATTATGATGCTAGCAAAAACTACATAACTATAAAATACTAATTGCCGAAATATCTACACTCTTATGGTAATGAGAGTGTAAACATTTTCGAAAAAGGAAATCCAATTTACTTTATTACTCTGATAAAAACATTAAGATAAAACCTTTAGGAACCCTTATACATCATATTTAAGATTGTCTCTAGCTAAACACATAACTTCAAATGAATCTGCTTTCCAGCGAATCAATCTCTACTAATAATTAATTCCTCTGCTTCGTCCCTATTCGTAGCTTTCTGAAGCTTAAACCTTGCTCTGGGTTTGTTGGGTTTCTAATTCACCAGTATAATCCAATACAGAGGACTATCTACGCTACGAACTTAGGAATTATTATTTCAAACGTAGCCAAGTATTATTTACTAAGACTTGGACGATTCGACTTGACGGACTTTAGTAGTAGTCTTTCTCATAGTCAAATTTAAGATCATCGCGTTGTTTCAGCAACAGTCTGACTATGTTGTTTGTTTTAAAAAAATACTAGAATATACAACTTGAACATAGTTATATATCGATTTTCATGCCACCTAGAACTAACTTCACGATGTCGCTGTCGGTGTGCGCGCGCATCGTAAAAATTCACTCTCATCATTTTTCTCCATCGCGCCAAAAGAAGTATAACTTCAAAAATTGTGACTACAGCTGAAACTATGCTACAAATATTACTATCGATATTTTTTTGTCTCAAAATAATTATTTAATAATAATTTGCAGTGATGTTATATTCATACATACATATCCACTCACACCTGTAAACTACGTAGGTTTAGGCAAATGTATAACCATTACACCCACTTTTAATAAAAAAAATTAGTTTTTATTATTTCTTTTTGTTGCAGAAGAAAATGAGAAAACCTGTATCTTGGGTATCAAGAACTACGACACAAACACACGAACTAACACACAGACCCGAATCAAATATCTTTCTGTCACACAAACATTCGTCTCGGTGCGGGAATCGAACTCACGGCCCCTCGTTTCCACTCGCCCACTGCACCACGGAGACTGTTAATAACAAGAATAACAAATAATACATTAATCTTCTTCGCTGAAAGGCTAATGCACTGGTTGATAATAAAGGCTACGATGCCGTAGACCAAATAAAATATGCACGATACAGATGTTGGTACATCACTACGAAGATTCAACATATTGTATGAAGATAATTAGAAGGAATAGCTTTTAAGGTAAGAGGGAAGTAAGACGGTCTTTGTGTGGCGACTACACTTGAGAACGGAGTTGAGTACGGCTATTCAACATACAAAATTGTGCAGGTATACCGCTACGAATACAGTTGATTTGGAACCTTACTGGGCTTCTAGGCAAAATTTCGATAAATAACTTAGAGATAGTTCAGATATTACTAGAGGTTTCCTAGAGAGTAATTTTGTAATTGGTTTAATTGAGGAATCTATTAAAAAAAATTTTTTTTACGCAGACGGCCTCGGTTGCGTAGTTGTAATTGCGCAAGCGTTACGACTGCTGTGCTGATGTCTCGGGGTCGATCGCCGGGTCGAGTAAAGTGATATTGGGGTTCTCTATCTAGAATTCTCAATATTAGCCCGGAACCTGTAATTTATGCCTGGTATGGCGATAGGATCGCCCCGTATTACATGGGACCGAAATAAATTCGGCGAAAAGTGGCTGTACTTATTACACCTCCGCCTACCCATTCGAGGATTGCAGGCGAGAGTGTCTGTATGTTATTTTATAATACCATATTGAGTATTTTCAGTTTTTATTAAGTTGCTTATGGAAAATAAATCAAATAAATTCACACGTATAATTTCATATTAAAGTTCATGCTCTCTTACTAAAATAAATTGACATGTTTACGCACCCACATCATTCCGTTCTATAAAACTTGCCTTTATAGGTACTGTGGTCGGAACGGGGTCAGCTAAAATGTCACCAAACACACCCTATACAAATGTTTGTGAATTATACGACTTTACGTGTGTCCTCGAAAGCTGAAAATATAAGCACGTTATGTACAATGCTATTATTATTACAGTTGCTAATACTTGTTGTTTAAGCCCATATTATATATTAAATTATTATTGCCCTCATCATAAACATTTGGATTGTTTTAAGATCTTATTGAACAAACGAAAATTTTTATTTAATTCTAAGATAATTTTATTAAGCATAGTTCGTCAAAGTGGCACAATCTATCTACATAATCAAATAATAAACACTAGAATAAAATTATTTTCTGTTGCTTTTTATGATATGGTGTATTATATAAATTGTATTTTTAGAAATATGTTGTCACAATTCGCGCAAAAACATTTTAAGCGGCTTATTTTAGAAGTGTGTCTTGTTTAAAGATAAAATTAAAACGAATTAGTTTGGCATCATTTATTACACTTTAGTCTATACAACTAGTCTATCCTCGTTAGTCGTGCAAACAAATAAAGCTTTTTCCCGCGGCTCCGCCAGTTATGTACATATAATCTAAGGTGACATACTATTAATATATGGTAAATGTTGTAAAAGTAAGAGCACATATCTTCGCTGATAAATGATTAATATTTTTTGAGTCTTATTATTTACATGATATTATTTATAGAGTATACTTATCAACGAAAATATCTTAGAAAATAAAAGAATTTTATTCATTTGTTTTATACTACTTTTTGACACTAACTTATCTATCTGATCGATGATACTGGTTTACCCCGTCGTTAGACATTTTCTTGATATAGGCTTGTATGTATTATACTATTACCTTAAATACAAACAAACAAACTCGGGTATGTGCCCTCAGTTCTGTATAAGTAGGATTAAATATTACCAATTTATTAAAAGCAGCGACACTCTAGTTGGCAGTGAAACGGACTACCGAGACGATAATAATTACACTCCCGAATATACACCTCGGACTTTTCTAAAGTTACGTGTGTATCAATTGTAAATTGTCGCTTACTTTGACGATGAACGCAAACATCATGAGGTAAACTGAGAAGCCTTATAGAGAATTCTCAATTGCTGAGGTATTTAAAGTTGACCAATTCACATTAAGTCAGCGTAGTGGACTAAGGCATAACCCCTCTCATTAGTAATAGAGGCCCATGCCGATCAGTGGGCAGTGTTTAATAGAAGGCTGGTATCATTAATATTACCAATTCAGTGAAAGTAAGTTCTTTACTATAGTTTACCAAATCGTTGGAAGCAGGTCCACAATTATATTTCCGATTCACTGTCAAATTCCGTTTTGATTGTGTCAATATTGTCACCCAAGTTGTTTCGTAAGTACCTGCAGGGTTTGATTAGTATTTACTTTTCAATGAATTTCGATAGGTTTCCATTTTAACCGTGATTGTTTGAGCATCATAAATGCGTGTTAAATTGTAATTCTACAGTTGTTGAATGATATTGCTTGTTTCAGTGTTTGGTTTTGATTAATTGACCCGGATTACTTTTTGCCAGATCTAATATATTATGTTAGTGTACTGATAAACAATACAAACGGCGCGGCGGTACATGAGTGCTAAATAACTCGTGTATCTAGCTATCTATCCTGTTAGCCTTTTTATTTTCACAGTAGTCATTTAATCTTTAAATCTATACATAGGTTCAATACGTATCGATTCGTTGTGTTGTTGTTGATTGTGTTGTGTACGTCTGTATTAAGATAACCTGAGTTTATCCTGAGGGATGTAAGGGAGCACAAATACCACCTCAGTGCTCCCAGCCAACCTCACCTGCCCGTGGTGCATCCTGCTGACTAACGAACGAGGCTCTGGCGACCGACAAATGGCGGGATAACCATTTTACAATTATGACGTAGCTAAATCTTACTGGCCGATGCCGGGCAGCAGCGTCACCGGTGCGAGAAGCTACGTCCTGCGATCGCCAACCCGCCTGCCCAGCGTGGCGATTAGGGCAAACCCTCCCATGAAAAGTCCCACAATGCCAAGGCCCCCAGTTCCCGGCCGCCCTGCTATTCCTGACCACGGCGGCGGTCACGGTAACGGCAGGGCAGGGGGTGCTAAGAATCCCTGGGCTACGGTAGGCCGCCAAAACAAACTGACCCTCGCAACGTATAATGGACGAACGATTCGGCTGGACGATCATCTGGCGCAGCTGGAAGAGGAGCTGAAACACATAAGATGGCACATCCTGGGGTTATGTGAAGTCCGAAGACAGGGAGAGGACACCATAACCTTAGAATCAGGCCATCTTATGTACAATAGAGAAGGAGATCAGCCATCCCAAGGTGGCGTCGGGTTTCTGGTCAACAAGGCTCTCAGTGACAATGTTGTAGAAATCTCCAGTGTGTCGAGCAAGGTAGCGTACCTCATTATAAAGTTAACCGAGAGGTACAGCCTCAAGGTTATCCAGGTCTACGCACCGACCTCGACACACTTGGATGATGAGGTGGAGAGTATGTTTGAAGATATCTCCAGAGCTTTACACACCACCTCCAAGGCTCACTACAACGTTGTCATGGGGGACTTCAACGCCAAAGTGGGAGTACAGACATGCAGAGAATCGACAATAGGACCAAACGGATTTGGGAGTAGGAAACACAGGGGGCAAATGCTCGTCAATTTCCTCGAGAAAGAGGGGCTTTTCTTGATGAACTCGTTCTTCAAGAAAAAGCCCCAAAGGAAGTGGACGTGGCAAAGCCCCGACACTGTGACAAAAAACGAGATTGACTTCATCATTACGGACAAACGGCGCATATTTAGAGACGTCTCAGTGATCACTAGGTTTAATACTGGAAGTGATCACCGACTTGTGCGAGGCTCTCTGGATATCGACTTCAAAGCCGAGAGATTCCGATTGATGAAGTCCACGCTCAGACAAAACCTACTCCAAACCGTCGTTGGGTCCGAAACATTCCAATTAAAATTGGAAAATCGATTCGCTGCCTTGGAAACCACAGATGACGTAGACCGGAAACTCGAAGAAGTGGTGGAAATCCTCAGGGATGAAGGGACGAAGTTTTGCGAGGCCAAGCGTATGGGAAAAAAGTCCAAACTTTCGGCAGAAACACTTCGGCTAATGGAAGAGAGACGAACAGACCCTTTGTCAGCTTTGTCAGCAAACCAGGTGCGCAATAAAACCATAAGGAAGCTGGTACGACGCGACCTCCGATCCTCTAACACGCTCTTGATTAAAAAATCAATCGAGCAAAATCGGGGGTCTAAGGTGTTCTTCCAGCCTCTGGGTAGAAGCCAACTCACAAAGCTGACAACATCAACTGGACTAGTCGTCGCATCCAAGTCGGAGATCCTGTCGGAAGTTGAAGACTTCTACGGCAAGCTCTACGCATCGCATGCTTCAAGGCCCGTACCCGATACTGAGGATCCTAGAGCCACCTTAACCCGCCACTTCTCAGAAGATCTGCCCGAAATTAGCCGAGACGAGATCGTGATGGCCCTTAAACAGCTCAAAAGTGGAAAAGCCCCAGGAGAAGACGGAATCGCAACAGAGCTTTTAACAGCCGGGGGAGCTCCAGCTGTTCAACATCTTCAACAGCTCTTTAATTCCGTTCTTCTCACTGGGAGAACTCCACAGGCATGGAACAGAAGCATGGTGGTTCTGTTTTTCAAAAAAGGAGACAAAACCCTCTTGAAAAACTACCGCCCGATTTCGCTTCTGAGTCATGTCTACAAGCTGTTTTCAAGGGTCATCACGAACCGTCTTGCGCGAAGACTTGACGAGTTCCAACCACCGGAACAAGCCGGGTTTCGAAGCGGTTACGGCACCATAGACCACATCCACACAGATTGGCGGCAGATTGTACAGAAGACCGAAGAGTACAATCGGCCCCTGTGCTTAGCATTTGTGGACTATGAGAAGGCCTTTGACTCAATCGAAACCTGGTCTGTTCTGGAGTCCCTGCAGCGCTGCCAAGTTGACTGGCGATATATCGAAGTGATGAGATGTCTGTACAATGCCGCAACGATGACTGTACAAGTACAGAACCGGCGTACTAAACATATCAACCTGCGTCGAGGAGTGAGACAGGGGGATGTCATATCCCCGAAACTTTTCACTAACGCCTTGGAAGATATGTTTAAGACGCTGGACTGGAAAGATTGTGGCATTAACATCAACGGCAAGTACATCTCTCACTTACGATTCGCAGATGATATCGTTATCATGGCAGAGACGCTGCAGGACCTGCAAAGGATGTTGAATGGCCTAGCTGATTCTTCTCGTCGCATCGGTCTCCGGATGAATTTGGATAAAACCAAAGTCATGTACAACGAGCACGTTGTTCCGGAACCGATTGCCTTAGATGGAATCCCACTCGAAGTTGTTACGCAGTATGTTTACCTAGGGCAGACGCTGCAACTAGGTAAACACAACTTCGAGAAGGAAATCCAGAGAAGAATTCAGCTGGGCTGGGCAGCATTCGGAAAACTCCGTCGAGTCTTCTCGTCGCCTATACCGCAGTGTCTAAAGACGAAAGTCTTTGACCAGTGCGTTCTACCCGTGTTGACATACGGAGCCGAGACGTGGACACTCACAGCTCGACTGGTCCACCAATTCAAAGTCACTCAACGAGCTATGGAGAGAGCTATGCTCGGTGTTTCTCTGCGGGATCGAATCCGGAACGAAGTTATTCGCCAGAAAACTAACGTTATCGACATAGCTCAACGGATTGGCAAGTTGAAGTGGCAGTGGGCCGGTCATATCTGCCGCAGGACTGATAACCGTTGGGGTAGACTTGTCCTAGAGTGGAGACCACGAATCGGCAAACGTAGCGTAGGACGTCCTGTGACCAGGTGGAGCGACGACATACGCAAAGCGGTGGGCAGTCACTGGAAAAGAAGAGCTGAAGATCGGGCTCAGTGGCGCATCTTGAGAGAGGCCTACGTCCAACAGTGGACTGACACCGGCTGATGATGATGAGTTTATCTTGTAAGCGATTATTTTGTTTAATGGTTTCTTATATTTACGCGAATATTATATATTGAAATAAGACGAATTTTACCGGTTATACCGCGGTTTATTTTACTTTTTTAACCCAACGTTTCGAAGTCTTTACAGCCTTCATGGTCACGGGGAAGACTGAGTTGTATGTCGTCATGAAAGTATAGGGAAAGGTTACTATGCTCCATATAGTTGATATAATTTTTTTTATTTTGTTGTAGTCCAATCTACGCAGAAAGAGCTAACAGTGTCATGAGGTCTGGCAGTTGGTCTTTTGGGTTCCGATTTAATAAAATATATAATTGGATCCCAGGCAGGTGCTAGCTTCCAACCATCAACCCTATTGAAATTTGGATGTTTTTTAATTTTAATAGCCTTGCGAATCATCCTCGGTAGGAATCGGTGATCTATGGCAAGGATTTGTGGTTTGTCAAATAGGGAGAATGTTAGGAGCCTTTTTCTGAATGTTCAGTCTGCAGTTGCTGATCTGCCATACCTGATCATTACTGCCTCAATGTGTGCTGTCTAATCCTTCAATGATATTTCATACTGAGGTCAGCTGGTTAACAATTTTATTGTACTGACTAATCATAGGACATAAAAACTATTCAATTGATAACACGATCAATAAACTAATTTAATTTCATGCGGTTCGTAGCCAACTCGCAGATATGTTTTTCTCGGATTCCCATTGTTGCTGAAACCACCTGAGGTAGCAGACAAAGACTAAATATTAAATCAGGCTTGACCCAGCTGTAAGGACTCCATGCCTTAGCATCACTTCGAAAGTGCTGAGCTGCTCCCATTATGAGCTTATTTTGTTGACGATGAGGCCAGGTGGTTGAAATCCAGTGCTAGGATGTATGTATTGACCCTTAATAATATATGACATACCTTACGATACATGACCAAAATGCAGTTGGTAAAAACATTAAAAACACCTATTAACTACCAGCACCTAATCTTTGCTCTTAGGGCATACGAACATATTTTCTTCTTTTTTTTCACATTATTATTACCTTTTAAAATTATTGAAAAATGATATTGACTGTCCCGTACTTCTAGCCAAAATATATTTTAACATCCCATCCAAGGTATGTCGTTTCAATCCTCCTTTGCATGTTGATAAGGCATCATCAAATTATAGACAGAACAGCTACTTGGTGCGCGCAAGCAGATCTTACAATAATATATTATGTAAACATAATAATCTAGATCCCTTTATAACAAGTGTGTCCGTGGCGAAGAGGTGCTTAAGCCTTGACTTCTTTCGTTAAATAGTTTGTTTTCTTTTGTTATGTACGCGTTATTTTTAGTTTTGTTCGTTTATTGACTTTTTTTTTTGTAATTATTTTTTGTCTAAAGAATTTTGCTCATACTCAAATAACCTAATTTACTTCGATAAGTGAGAACTTGTTATTGGCTCTTTGTCACTTAAATTGATGCTATTTTTTATGTATCTATTAGCTGTAAGTTTTCCATGCTGTAAATAAATAAATTATCTCCGTAAAAATATCGCCGGTACGAGGATTGAGTCTTCTGATGTCAAGATAAAAGGTAGTTAAAAGAGGTAAGTGTTAACCACAGCCCGACATAGTTACAAAATCAAAACCACAGTACATACAAGCTACAAAATTATCTAAGTATAATAAATAATAATAATATAATACATTGTCCCTCAGCTGGGCACGGGCTTCCTATACTAATGAGAGTGGTTAGGCCTTACTCTACCACGCTGGCCTAATCCGGGTTGGTAGACTTCACATACCTTCAAACTTCTTACGAGAATTCTCAGGTATGCTGGTTTCCTCACGATGTTTTCCTTCATCATTAAAGCAAGCGATAATTAACATTTAATACACACGTAACTTTAGAAAAGTTAGAGGTGTATGCCATTTGGGTTTCGAACATACGACTTTCGTCTTAACAGTCCGTACCGCAACCAACTAGGCTATCGCTGTACCTCTAAGTATAATACACGACTTTTATTATAATATATTCTTCATACATCGTTGATCTCCATGCGCTCTTTACAAATCCCGTAAAGAAATGATAAATGCGTGTTTCGTGCAAATGTATGGACAGTTAAAATTTATTCAGCACGAGTTTCACCTCCAATTTAGAGGGCAATAAAAGGAAACAAAGTGAAGTGAATTTGCTACTAGTTATTCCATTTTGTGAAGATATATCGGTGCTACGCCAGCTGCGCCTTTAAAAGTGCGCCGAGCCAAGTCGTTAATAAAAATATTAAAATCTTGCTCGCGGAGTAATTAGAAGAAAAACGATCACATATTATACATCCGTAATAATTAATAATGTCATCTTTTTTCCATAATGTTAATATTATTATATTGTGACGTTTGTGTACATATTTATTTTTTTAGGATTGAATTCAACTGCCAAGAATGTCATTTCCTATTGTTATACGTAGGTATATAATAAGGCTAGCGTACGGAAACTTACAATGATTTTATAATCATAGTCTGCTAGTTCGTGGTGCACGAAAAATCTAATTATTTTTTCCTACTTATCTTCTATATAATTGTCATGGTTTAAAATACAAACAATATTTAGTTACTGCGAATGGCCTATTAAAGTTGGTGTGGTGTGACTATAGATGCAGATAGTAGACGTCATCATTCATTAAATAATCCAACTTAATTTACGGTGGATTTACAGAATTTATAAAACACTAGTGACCCCGGACAGACTGTCCTTCCACAGAGCACATTCTATGTAGATCGAATTTTCTAGATGTAGACTGTAACTTAAGATGCTAGAGTTCAAATTCCGTATTTAAACGAATATATACTATCAATAATCGTCCTAAGTTCTGCAGAAGTATAAAAAAAATCTTAGTAATATACTTGTAAATAATTAAACCTGAGTTAGGTATAATTAATAAGTGAATGCAGAAAATTCGTGACGAATTATGAAAGTTAATAGGCTAGTTGACTGTTTCCTTTCGAGTAATCGGGGAACATACACAAAAAAAAAGATTCCGACGAATTGAGAACTTCCTCCTATTTTTGAAGTCGGTTGAAATGAACATCATGTTTTCAAAAATATATTCTTAATTGATTTGTAACTTATAAATTGTAATTATAAAAAATAATACACTAGATAAATCCGGTTCTGTTAATGAACTTAATGTTACTAAGGAATAAAGGAAAAACACCGGGAGCCTTTGCAAAGGACGACAAGCGCTTGGCTCTCGGAATTGCCACATAAAATTAAGAGATTAAGCGGACACGACTATAAGTGAGATAAACTGAGATAGAAAATCTCATTTTACCACTGTTTATTATAGCATCTTATAAACTTTTTTGTTTAAGCTGGTGAAAAATTAGGTCGAGGTCACCCAAAAATCCGGTGTCCTGATCCTTATCGATGTTAATCGCTATGTCAGCTGTATTGCAGATGATTTGGTACTTTTGATTACCGAAAGATGATTGGCTATGTTATGTTAGAGTTACGTGTCTTACTACCTACGATGGAACCATGGGAAATCATGTTACTGTCCGACCCCTGAATGGAGTCTACAAATTGAAAGCGAAATCAACTCCTACACCGGCTTCCAAAGGAACCCCACCGTTTTCAGCGCACTGAGGACAGTTTTAAATTTTTGAGAAACGGCACCAATTTCTGCTGGAGTCAAATAAAAAATACTTTAACTTTGGTTTCATTAACTTTTATTGAAAATAATCTTGTTTAAAGGTTTTATATTCTCTTTTTAACTATCCATGATTTTGTGTTTAGTAAAAAAAAAAAATATTTTATATACACAGTGAACAAGATGATCTATGTTCAACGGAGGAAGAAACATCTATTACTGTCGACGTGTTAAATATTATTATCCGTGCCATTACAAGGAAACTGGAGATGTACGAGATACTGTGAACACGATAATGTGTGTAGTATGCCGTCATTAAAATCTGACTCCTAATACTACGTCGTATCACAGAGCTAAAGTTTTTCTTTGTATTTGCTTGCCAGATTGCTTTCTAGACTGGTTTTATACCAACTAAAAGTTTTCGTAAAGGCGATCTCAATCTTATACCTATACTAATATTAAAAAGAGAAAAGATTTGTATGTAATTATGTTTGTAACGAATTGGCTCAAAAAGTACTGGACAGATTTTAAAAATTCTTTCACCATTTGAATGCTACATTATCACTGGTTAATATAGGCTATTTTTAATTGCAAGAAAAAAATAAGGATCCTACTAAAAAAATAACCTCCACGTGGGTGGAGCCGCGAGCAACAGCTAGTGCGTGAATAAAATAGAAATTATATACTTTTCACAAATAAATGATTCTGATAAGTCGGTTTAAATATATTAAAGATTTTTAATTAATGAAGAACGCATAAGAATAAAGCACAAAAAATTCAAATATCTGTGGACGACACGAAGACTTGTCTCGAAGCGGGGATAAAATACCTGCTGTAGGTGTTTTAACTTGTAATATACATACATCCCCATAACAAAATTCAACTGTATTTGGTGAATTTTAAAATGTCCATAATACTATGCATGACAATCAAAACTCAGTCAAACGGAACGTGGACGGAAACAAAAGAAAGCTATTTTAGCATTCAGCGCACTTGTAGTCATTAGGGGACGCTTTGTCCTGTTATTTACGAGATACGTGCACTCTTCACTGGGCACACGAGGACTTTTTATTAAAATATTTACATTTCAGGGTGCTAATCTAATCCAATCTAAACATAAGAAACCATTATTAAGAGTCATTATGTAATTGCGTTCAGCCACTCCCACTATTACAGTGACTATCCTTTGTATCATATGTAATACAAGCAAGCTACCTGAGATCATCTATGTCAAACCCTAGAAAAATTACTTGAAATAAAAGTAATTCAAAACATTGTATGTAGTAAGAGTGTATATACTGCGCATATTTTCACCAATTTGGACGAAACCTTATATTGAACGAGACTTGAGGATACTTGTATTGAACTATATAATATAATACATTTCATGCACCATGGGCAGAAGTGATTTCCTATATAGGTTGTGAACACGCATATTTCTATTACATGATTAGATTAGGCAAGATAATAAGAAGCTAAATGAAAAAAATATTGCATATCGCTTCAGTGAAGGGAACGAAATATCATAAAAACATTAAATCCTTTTCGGGTACTGTAGGTTAAAAAGGTTAAAGTTTAATTGTATCGCACAAACTAAAAAACGAGTTGGTGAACAAAACTGCGAGCTTAACTGTGGTAACTCTAAAAATTTGGATTTAATTTAAATTTCCACGAGTTTACCAAAATACTACGCAAACTTAACTTGTATTATGAGCGAAATATATTACAGCTGTGTTGTAAAAAAAACATAGCTAATATTTGACGTGTGAAATATCGTTTCTAACAAACGAAATTCAGGAATATATTTCGAAGGTTGCGGTTATATTGACGTTGAGTTCTTTGTCTGACATGTTGTTGATAAGCCTTTAAAGATTCTTATTAAAATGCACAATATGTTGTATATATTTTATAAATTATACGTACATTGTGTTAAGTTGGTTACGTATAGAATCAATTTATGGCAAGTACGACATAATATTATTATATGCATCGAATATAATTTATTATGAGTTTTTATAATGACTGTCGCTAATTCTCTGATATGAGAAACAATATTTTATGTACCTTAGCTTCAATAGGAGTTGATTAAACAATCGGAAGTGGTCATTTTTTTTTTATTTTCAATAGGTCATTTTTCGAACGTCCTTAAAATAGATTTTCATAGCTTAGTTGGAGTACTTGGTAGTATAAGAAACCTAACATAATGAACAGGTTGCAGGTGTGAAAAAAGAAAAGCAAATGTTTAAACATTTAACTTACATTTTTATAGCTATTTATTACGCCTAAAGCAATTGAATCTTAAAAGTAAATAATTTTGTTTTTTTTTTACTGTCTTTACATATCGGCAATGAGTCAGCTAATAAAAAATACACGATATAGCTTATCTACCGTGGAAAACATTTTCATTTGTAACGTTGCATAAAAATTTAAAACTTAACTTTAAACTCTGTCTTGAAATTTTACTTTAGCGAAATAAAGGAGTAATAAAAAGATTAAAGGGAAATGTTAAACATAATTCAATTTGAACAAATAGTCGCAAAACACAGCCTATTAGATTTAATCGCAACTAACATTAAAAAGTATATATTATTTTTATGATAGTGTATAATTATAGGCTACAATTATTATGCTGAAATCCTCAGATAGACGGGAATTAAGAAGAAAGAAAGAAGAAAAAAAAGAAAACTTAGAAGAAATTTACATTCGCAGTCAGGGCCATGCCATACCTTTACTGAACAATCCGATCTGCTATACAACAAAAGGCACGGCAAGATCAATGTAAATCGTCACATTTTAATATCACGAACTTCACTCACTTCAAATTATAAAACAATTGATTCAAGTGATTTTATTACAGACATTATTCTCAAGGTAGCAATATAGCAACGTTATTAAGCCAGATAAGCGACAACTGGCAATATCTCAAATATCTACGTAGGGATTATTCCGATTATGGATGTGCTACAGGACTTCGGTCACAAAATCGTTCGCTTATTAAGCCCAAATGGGTTTTCCGGCAAGGCAATTATGGTGAAATGTTGGACGAAATAAGTCGTCAGAAACGTTTCTGGGTCTCAATTCTAAATTTATCGGAACGTTTCAAACGATTTAATGTAATATATTTCAGTGATAAGGTGAGATTTGAGAGGAGCGATTCGAGAACTTGGAGACAACATTAATATGTTGGATTTGACTTTTTTTTTTTTTTTTTTATCGCTGCTCGGCAAAGTGACCACACTGCACCTGATGGTAAGTGCAGTGCCGTCCAGTTATAGTATCAAGTAGCGAGTGATAATCCATCCCTCGCTACTCAATACAATCATGCCGGCCTGCTCTGTAGCTTCTTCACACTACGCCTAAAGGACCCAGGATCATAGGAAGGAGGGAACACGGTAGCTGGCAAACTGTTCCACAGCTTGATGGTGCGGCAAAAGTACGAGTTTGCGAACCTCTTAGTTCGGGCCGGGGTAGTAGACACCACAAAGCTGTGGCTCCGCAATCCAGTACGCGTGGTTCTGGTATGGAAGGGAGAGGATGGGATAAGATCAAACAATTCTTCAGAGCATTCACCATGATACAGACGGTAGAACACGCTAAGCGAGGAAATATCCCTACGCAGCTGTAGCGGCTCCAGGCTGTTACTCACGTCTGCATCATTCACAATGCGGATGGCCCGCCGCTGCAACCCGTCCAAGGCATCGACTTTTATTTTATAAGGACAATTATTTGTTTAAATTGAATGAATGAATGAAGTAGTTGTGCAAAATAAGATTGAGTGGTAATCTTATTGAATGAAGGAACCTGAATGTCAGAAATGTTGAAAAATTAGTCTGGGGGGCTCTTTTTGAATGCATTCGGTAGTTATGATACTCATATTGATCCAATGATTAAGTTTCACGTCTATTTTCCCGAGGTCAAACAAGAAGGTGCAAGTAGTGCATCCACATTTTCACGAGTTTACATTCTTTACGCTAAAATACATGCTATTAACACCTACGAAACTATTTTTAAATTGTTTGAATTTCAGTATGTAATACTAAATTTTGAATTGCAATTCCAATTATGAAATTGATTTATAAACGAAGATTTTTTTATGTAATTTCAATATTCTATTTTATAACTAACTTTAGTAAATTACTACATATTATCTCTCTCGAAAAATATATTAGTTTAATTATAGCCAATGTCTGGGTCGTGTCTGTTTAGTAGATTTTGAGTAAAAAACCTTTTAGAAGTTACTAGTGGTCCCGGGCAGACGTTGTCCTGCCATAAACCGCCTTCTCTGAGGACAGAATTTTCGTTGAAAAAATAAAAAAATCATATCTCGACAACAGCGCCACCTATCGGGTCTAAAACTATCATATCTTTTAAGTTGCACCCAACCGCATTCATACACAAAATTTCATTGAAATCGGTTGAGTGGTTTCAAAGATATTGCTGTTTAAGACTACATGAACCAGTAAACACAAAGGATCATGGATTCTGCTACCAGATCCAGTAAGAAAAGAAGAAAAAATCCAATATATTATCAACATCATATTTCATGTCAACAACCAATTAGAAAAACCCGATAACTCTCTAAAAGCCCATGAAAGTTTAAATGACCCATTACCGGAATAAGGCCGCTAATTGTTTGATAACCATCAAAACAGGTAATGTCCCAATGAAACAAACCGCAACTACGCACATTAACCGGGTGTTTACTCGAGGGTTATTCACTTTGTCATTATACCTAGCTATATCTGCATATACCTGGCTACAACCGACATATACATATATAGATACACATCACTGCAAACATTGTACCGGACATCATGTGAGCACACATCAGCGGACAATCACATGGAATAATTACTACTGAAAGAGACTTATCATTAAATTCATGTGTATTGTAATTTAAAACTGTATATTCGCGTTTCAAATGACTTGATTATTAACTACAAAATAAATTTCTACATATTATAATGAAACATTTTGTAGCAAAAATGAACTCTACCTTTGTCTATATTTTGTCACATGTTATTAAAATGCAGCTACGTTTTAGTAAAAGAAAGCTTTTATGAGTGCAATTGTTATGAAATGCTCAGTATTTACACTAGACAATTTTATAATAAGCACGTATATATTCTTACATTCGTGAAATCCATTCTCTTTATTGGATTCACAGTTAATTTTAGCAAAACCTCTGATTTTATATACATCTATAAGTGTAACGCCCAAATACTCAAACGTAATTGGAACATTTAAGAATTTATTCAATATTAGAGACACTTACCTGTTAAAAATTGTATGGCGCGTTATAAAATACTAACCATTAGATAGTCAGAAACTGAGTAACATTCCAGTATTTTGAATGATATTACTTTGACATTTTGTGTACGTTTATGTTGCCAGTTTGAAATCTTTAATATGAAACTCGACATTACAATTCAATTTAGATAGCTGGTACTTACTAGGCATAAGAGCACTGCACTCAGCAAACATGTAGTTGCAATAAACAACCGATGTGCAAGATATGAACGGCATTTCGGGCCATAACTGCACAAGATTAATAATACGAACTAGGTCAGCCAAATACCGCAACGAATATAGGAACTAAAGATTGGCTGATAACTTTTGTACTAGCTCCAGAAACTAACCTTAAATCTGAAAAGTTTAAAGTAGTAAAACTTAACAAGCCAACGAGCCGGTTATAAAGTCACGAGCAACAACGTAATGGAGTATTCATACAAGTAGACTATAAGTATAGCCGAGAATAAAAACAATTGATTGATATAAAAAATTATACAGACTTGATTAATACCCTCATACCATAATTGAGATGGGACTAGTCTCATTTAAGATATGATAGCCGAAAAAAATATAGTGTAGATAATAAATAAGGGTGTATCTGTTAAAAGTCCCTCGGTGTCCTATTGGAAACGAGAAGACAAGGGTTCGTCGATGAGTCCCTTGGAACTCAAGTACGTATCTCAGATAACGGCAATGAAAGGAAAGGTCCTGAGGAAATTTCGTTTATATAGGAAATATAACCTATGAAGGAAGACAAGTATCTAAACATTGAATGGTGCATTTGGAGCGATATTCAATTTAGGACTTGTTTTTGGGTCGTAATTTAGTTTAAAAAAGTTAAAGTCTAAGACTCCTTTTTTAGTTTAGGTTAAGGTACCTCAGTACATATATCACAGTACTATGACATCCCAACCGAGGAATTTAATAAAATAGTATAAGTGAAAAAATTACCGATGCAGAAATAAAACACGTCAAGTCTCAGGTTATTATTATATGAGGGCAAAATTTATAGTGTGCGAGGGTGGATCCACGGGAGAAAGACGTATAACCTTTAACACAGAAGGACATAGGTAAGTTCCTAACTTAGAAAACGAAGTAAAAAGCAGATGGAACAGCAAACAGGTAGGTAGGTTTACGGTAGGCAGCGGCTTTGCTGTGCCCTGGTATTGCAGAAGTCTATGGGCGGCGGTGACTACTTACCATCAGGTGGCCCGTCTGCTCGTCTGCCTATCGAGGCACTAAAAAAAAAAAAAAAACAAAAAGCAGCGTGACATAAATGTTAAACTAAATTCACATCCAGTAATTCTATGATAAATTGTACGGCTATGCATTACCTTTTGTATGGTTTCACATTGGATGCGAGGACTGCAGTTAGTTGCAGACAAGGCGGGGCGTTGTAATTCATTATTGTCAGCATTTCACTTTGAGACGCATGAAGAAGTTTGACTGTCATTAAAATATCTTAATTTATATGTTGAGATTTGCTGTATGTGACATGTGTGATGTGATCTAGGAACTGCATACCTACAGTTCCTAGGTCACATCACCTAACATAATCATATAACATTACAGAACAAATGATGTCACTAAAATGATTATCATAATATAGACAAGGTGTATTGAAATACATGATCTTTTATTTGCATAAGTATTTATACTATTGGTGGCATAGATCTATAAAATAACAAAATATAAAAATAAAATGCTACATTATATATAAATACTAATTTAAAGATAATTAAATCCGTAACTTCTTATTTCCTGATATATGTAGTTGTAAACGAAGAGCATGTTAGAAAAGATATTTACTACCTATCTGGTTATATCTTTCCAACTTACCATGGTGGTTACGAAATTGCACAGTATATACTTGCTAAGCGCTTCGTTAGTTCTGTTTTAAATTGGTTGTCAGTTAATGTCGATTTTGAAATAAGTGACCGAGACAAAATACCACGATGGGAATTTACAGCGAAACCCAATTTATATGCCGTAACCTGCACTTGATGGTAACGCTATGCCATGGGGCAAGGAGGTGAAGAAGCGGTCGAGAGTCTAGTGTCAGAGTACTCAGATGGCTGTAACACGGCAAAACATCGTACCCCAACTATAGACCCCCGACAAAAACCGGATGTACACTGGCTTACCCCGGTACGCGATACACTTGCATGTGCCACTATGGTGTGTTTTACACCCTGTGTACGGTAGTCGCTATCCAAGCGGATATGAATATCTTACCACCAGTAAGCTATCGGTCAAGTGTTTGATATTAAAGGACGGTAATTTGATTTTCTTCATGTACGAAAAGGCCTGTATTTTGAAGGTCTGTCAAGGAAGATTGATCAGAAGTATTCCGACAGTACCAATTCCAACTAGACTTCGTTAATTTCGTCTTGTTATTTATACGGATAGAAAAGAAGATTTACCCAAATTATGTACGATGAACGTCTAAGAAGTAGCTGAACAAATATTGACAAACTCTTGAGTACTTTTTAATATTCAAAGCGCGTTCGCGAATGAACTTTACTCAAGTTATTACATTAAATAAATATAGACAACACCAGATCTTTCTTGATTCTTACAAAACAGAGGTTCCATTGAGTGTTGCAAATAGTTTCGTCTTCCTTTAGGGAAATTCTACGGCATATGTAATATTTGTTATGTTCGGAAGAATTTCAGGTAAAAGGTATGATTTTTTTCCGTTCAATTTGTATTTAGAATGTCGTATCGTGAACGTATCGAGTTGTAACATTTAAATGCGGGAACCGTGTAAGCTTATTGTCCACTCTAAAACAATGGCCGATGTATTCAATTTGATCGTACATCGAAATTCGTTTATCATCATTAGCATGAAGCTATTCAAATTTCAAATTGCTATTAATAATAAATCCTGATTACATATATTTATCACTCGTATTTGGTACATACATACATCGGTCCCATAATGTGATAGGGGTGAGCCTATAGCCATACAAGGCACAATTCCAAACTCCGAGCTTATACTGAGTATTTCTAAATAGAAAAACCCAATATCGCTTTACCTGACCCGGGGATCCAACCCGAGACCTCAGCGCAGCACTACGCAGACCTTAACGCATGCGCAATTACAACTAAGCCACCGAAGCAGTTTTTGGTTTGATTTGGTTTTATAAAATATTAACCTCTATCTTGACAGTAAGCCGTCATTGAGGACCTCTTAATGCAGTTCAGTCATATAATTAAGTCGGACAAACACTAACGCCTTAAAAGCTTAAGATTGAGTGTATTGACGTGTAGGTGATGCAACACATGTCAAATCAGATATTATAATGTTTGATAAGGGGGCGTCCATAAATTACGTGAGGTGTTTAAGGGGGGGAGGGGGTCGAGTCAAATCTCATCTAATCTTACGTTGGAGAGAAATATCTCGGCAAATATCACGCAATTTTTTCTGATTGAAACAAAAAAAAAATTATACTATTTTGGTCTATTTAATCCAGATTGTACATGCTTAAGATTTAATCTTAAGCGTAACAATAACAATCCAACGCGTTTACGTAAGAAACTCACATTTTGAAAAATCTCACGTGAGATTGGGGGATGGGGGAGGGGGTTGAATAAAATCTCACGACATCTCACCAGGGGGGAGGGAGGGGCAGAAAATTAAAAAAACACCTCACGTAATTTATAAATTTTTTTTCATCAAAACATTGAAATTGTATCAGGATGGCATTTTAGCTCAGTGTTTTTAACATTGTTTAATAATAATTATAATAATAACATGTTTAGTTGTGGTGGCCGCGTACTGCGGACGTTTTTGGCTGTTGTGTATTTATATTATAAATAAATTTAATATATCCTGTAAGTGAGTTGCGCAATAGCGTCGAGTCCGGCGATGTTTTGGTAAATTTATTGGTGCAATATAAGTTACGCGTGCGACGTCCCGTTGCACGTCATGGTGTTTTGATATTTCAACATGTCCCACGTAAACTGTTCTATGTGCTATTTCTCTCATGTATCACAAAGACATCGGTGTTCGGAAAAAGGTTATAAGTAGTGAGTTAAACTGAGTGACTGCCTCGGTGGCGCAGTTGTAATTGCGCATGCGTTACGACTGCTGCTTTGCTGAGGTCTCGGGTTCGATCCCCGGGTCGGGTCAAGTGATATTGGGTTTTTCTATCTAGAAATTCTCAGTATTAGCCCGGAGTCTGGAACCTGTGCCCGGTATGGCGATAGGCTCGCCCCCTATCACATTATGGGACCGAAATTCGGCGAAAAGTGGGTGTACTCTGGTTACACCTCTGCCTACCCCTTCGGGGATTACGGGCGTGAGTGTATATGTATGTATGTATGTACGTAATTTATAGACGCCCCCTAAGATATAGATCCACAAAGGCACAACCGGTCACGGGAAAGGTTATAATAGAAAATGTTATTTGGTTTCTCAATTAATTAACCATAAATAAACAGATTACGGTACCGGTTTTTTACTTGTATTCTGTACAAAAAAGGGTCGTGACATCTTAAAAAATAATAATAACCAAACCAAATAAACCATTTATTTATCGACACACATAAATACAGAATCAAAAATAAAATGACATTAATGACAATATGTGTGGTGGAAGGGGTAAAAGCTACTGAACCGGTATACTATACGGATACGCTGTTGAAAGATAGCATTGATTTTCAGCTGGATCCCAAATCATTTTTTCTAACAAAAAAGATAATAAATACCAAGTGAAAATCATCAAAAGCGCTGCACATACCTAGAACCTCGGAACCTGAAACTTCCATTTCATTCTTTGTATTAAGTAGGCAGCGTAAAAATTGAAACTCGATGCACTGATTTAATTGTTACTACTTAGTTTGCTTACTACAATCGTACTTTATGCATTTTAACATAATATTTAAAGGCTATGGTAAGTTTAGTGAGGTAAGTCTAATCAACGGGGCTATTTTGAGAAAACCACCAGAGCCGACCGAAATGCTGTAAAGTTATAATAATCCATGAACTTAGTTTGATGTGAATAAAGTTATGTTAACAGCAACTCAGTTTTCACTTTCCGTTTACTCAAAATCATAGAAACGAGAAATATTCGCGGCACACCTGCTGTACTCGTTTGATTTAATAACTTCGCGTCCAATTTTACTGTGACATCATAAAATATTTTATATACAGTGTTATTATCATGAATAAAATATAAGTACACGTTGATTTATTTGATATATTCATTATGTAGTTACTTTGGGGTATATTTTAGAAAAAGCTATATTCAGGGCTGTTCGGAAATAATTTATAGTATAATAGAAGTTATCGGTACAATATTATAATATTAGCTAAGGTAGTGCGCACAAACCACTTCCATTACATTTACGTTTTATTACCTGGCGTAGTATGAAGAAGCTACTCAGCGGGCTGGCATGATACTGACGAATAGTGAGATATAGTTGTCTCTACCTACTTGATACTTCTGGACGACATTACGTACGATCAGGTGCAGTCAGTTTGAAAAAAAACTGTTTATTTTTTACTTTGTTTTCTTACATATAGATAGAAAAATCTGTTCGTAAATTTTGGAGACTTATTTGCTCTTAAAGGAATGCCTGGCAGTATTTTGTCCATAAACGCATACATGTCTCTCTTTTAATACATGATTTATGGGCATTAGTGCAAATATTTCAAAAATATATTCGCAGATCATGCTTTTTTACACTGACGCTTCAATTTGACTTCACTTCCTTATGGTATAATTACCAGTGATACAGTGCCGTCCAAATAGAATATTAAACGACCAGAGACCATTCTCACCACTATCATCACCATATCTCGGCATTCGACACAATTATGTAAGCCTACTCCTAGCCTTATTGTTCTTCTGTTATGATACTTCTAAAAATGCAAAAATTTGTATAGTTGAACGCCAACCGCACTTACCTATCCTCTCAAACCTGAACAAGCTGGTGGCTTACCTGTAAAAAAAAAAGTTTTATATTTTTGCATCTATTTAAGAGCCAATAAAGGGTTATACATGTCTGTATTAAAATTTTATATATACACTCACGCCTGTAATCGCCGAAGGGGTAGGCCGAGCTGCAACCAATATACTCAATTTTCGCGGAATTTATTTCGGTTCCATAATGTGATAGGGGGCGAGCCTATCACCATACCGGGCACAATTCCAGACTCCAGGCTGATTCTGAGTAGTTTTAAATAGAAATAATCACTTTATATCACTTTACCCGACCCGGGATGGAACCGGGGACCTCAGCACAGCAGTCGTAACGCATGCGCAATTACAACTGCGGCACCGAGGCAGTGAACTGTATATAAAATATTTCAATATTCCTTCCTGAATCCGTATAAATACGAAAAAGAGATTGATAAAGTTATTGTGAAATCGATCTCGAAATTTAAAAGTTCTTGATACTTGTAAAGGCGGCGACTTTCGAGTTCCTACCTATTTCAATACCAAACATTTTAAGGTTTCCAGAGAATTGTTATATTTGGTTTGTAATGTTTGTCGTTGTTGTTATGCATTTTGAAATGTGGATTTTATGTAAAATAATGTATTATTAACGGACTTCAAAAAAAGGAGGAGGTTAACAATTCGTCGATTTTTTTTATGTATGCTAACCGATTACTCGAAGATGCCTGGACAGATTCGAGAAATTCTTTTTTGTTTAAAAGGGTATACTTCCCAGGTGGTCCCATCGGCACCAAGTCAGGATCTGATGATGGGATCTCATAAAAATCAAGGGCAACCCTCAAATTTTATAGTGATGCATAAATTGTTTTTTATTGAAGTCGCTGTAGTTTTTATGAATTAAAAAACTTTTACTTATTATTGTAAGAGACATTTTTATGGATTTTATTCTATAACAAAATTACCGATGACGAAATATGTCTGTAAACTTTATTCTATATAACATGTACATAATTGGACACAAAGTGTCTGCGCTTTGGTATTATATAACTGATAACTTTTAGCCTCTGTGAAAATGGTGACTCAATTTAAAAATGAGCCTATTTAAGCCTGCAAATAAAAAGCATTAGGTTTATTAATGTATAGATGAAATCAAAATCAAGAGTTTTTTTATAAATAAAATTTAAATATTGTTCGACCAGCACATCTCTTGAGTTGGACTGGACATAATTGGTTAAATTGTTTTTTTAGGGATATGAATACATACATATATACATATACACTCACGCCTGTAATCACCGAAGGGGTAGGCAGAGGTGTAACCAGTACACCCACTTTTCGCCGAATTTCGGTCCCATAATGTGATAGGGGGCGAGCCTATCGCCACACCGGGCACCATTCCAGACTCCGGGTTAATACTGAGTATTTCTAGGTAGAAAAACCCAATATCACTTTACCCGACCCGGGGATCGAACCCGAGACCTCAGCACAGCAATCGTAACGCATGCGCAATTACAACTACGCCACCGAGGCAGTCGGAGGCAAAGGGATATGAATATGAATAATTAAAATGTTCTTGAAAACCTGAAAGTAATATATTTGAAATATATTTGATTTTTTTAAATCATTTGAGAGTTGTTTTTGATAACGTGTGTTGATAAAGTAACAATGTGATATTTATATTGAAAAAGAAGTTATATTAAATAGCTCATTAAGTTGGACAAAAATATCTTTGATTTTTAAAGCTCATTCCAGAGTTCTGTTTCATAGCCTGTGTTGATAAAGGCAACAAGGTGATCGTATATTAAAAACTAGTGTAATATTTAAACAGCCCGTTGAGTTTTAGATATATTTGTTTGTTAAAATCATTTGAGATTAATGTTCGAGAACCTGTGTTGGTAAGGCAACAAGGTGATATTGTATCAAAAACGAGTGTTATATTAAATAGCTCGTTAATTTTGGGAAAATATCTTTGATTTTTTAAAATCATTGAGAGTTGTGTTTGATAACCTGTGTTGATAAGGCAACAAGGTGAAGGCAACATATTGAAGACGAGTGTAATATTTAATAGCTCATTGATTTTGTGAAGTATATCTTTAGATTTTTTTAAAATCATTTGATATGCAGGAAACTAATCAATTTTTTTTTATATCATAGTCCGACAAACGAGCACTGAACATCCACAATACCGAAAGTATCACGTATGTGCTGTCGGCCTTAAAGGACAGGAATAGGTATTAGGGAAGGGAAGGGAGAATCTGGGCCTCCGGATATCTCACTTACCATACGAAACGCGACAGTGAACTGTCACTTTACGTTGGTTTTATGTGAGACAGTGGTACTACCCCGGTCGAGCCGGCCCATTCATGCTGTAGACAAATATGTCTACAGCGTGGCTCTCTCACTTTTAGTGTTCACTCTAATTAGTGTTCTATTTTTGTAAACTGGATGGTCAAGTATTAAAACTAGATGAAAAATGTTCTACCCAGATTTAAGCACGTGAGCTGACACAGGGTCATCCTAAGTCTAAAGGAGTGACTGTAACAGGCACTAGGGCAAAAAATTGGGAATGAACGAACTATTGTGCGAGTTTTAGTTAGTTTACTCCTGGATTGTGACCATCTAGTTCAAAAAGGAAGTCCATTTATGGTTCTCTAGGATTTCCTAGGATCAAAGGAAAGTCTAAAAGATTTCTATAAATTGACAATAGTTACAAATGCAGGATAGGCTGAGTGTTGTGTAAAAAACCGGCGTGACTAATGAATAATCTGTTCCCAGATAAAGATGAATAATAAAAAAAAACAGAGAGTAGAATGCTCAATGGAGAATGGTGAATATCGATAAGAAGCTCGAGTCAGCTGTTGAACGTGTTTTGGGTGATGTCTGTTAAAAGAAAGTGTGCTCGGGACGATCACATGTCAGGAGAGGCCGTATTAGGATATTTCCTATTATAAGAAATACCGAAGGTATAATGGAGGTATTTAGAAGACTAGTTGGGGGTAGATTAATAATGACAACCTAAATGGGTGAAGTAAATGTTTAATATAAAACAGAGTGCCTTCCGCGCTCCGGTGTTCAGTTCAGTTCAGTTGTTTTGTGAAGTAGACGAGACGATAGCCAGTATATTTGTGGTTCGGTGTTATAAGTGTTAATCGTAACTAGTTCAATGGCCGCGTAGTTTAGCTTAGAGGGTAATGCTGGTAGATTAATTATAAAGAGAAGCCTTAAGTGAATCCTGACATACGTGTGTGTTAATATTAAGCACTGAGATTTGTAACAGTCGTGTAAATCAATCAATAAATTATAAACATTGTATTTGTGTCTTTTAAATATCCATCTTGCATAGTTTTGTTGATGTTTCTAACATAATTATTTTTTTATTTATATAAGTTTATTTGGCACAGTATGTATACAATAATGGGGGTGACATTGACATGCTTAAAAAACCCCCAAAATGAAAATAATGAAAAAAAAGTAGTTACACGTACAGTAGAGTAGTTCACGAGTAGTGTTGTGTCAGTGACGACGAATAAGCCATAATATTTTTACATATTATATCGATATCAGGTTTTTATGACAAAGACTACAAATGACATATTTCCAATGGTAGAGCCATGATGTGGACAGGTTTGTCTACAGCATGAAGAGGCCAAATTGATCTGGTTATTCTCACTATCTCACCAAAGACCGGCATGAAGTGGAGTGCTGCTGTTGCGTTTCATACGGGAAATTTGACTTTCAGAAGCTCAAATCCTTTAAAAACCCATTCTATTTCATTTGCACCGTCAGCGCGTCCATGATCGTTCTGCATTCATTTATCACCTGATGGGAAGTGGCGGTTGTGACCCTCTTATATTGATTGATTTGGTGATTTAATACCCATTTTTCTTATTATTCTCGGTAGCCATAAAGAGCTATTGGTAATGAATTGAAATATTATTCCTATTACTAACAGTTCGGTTTAATTAATTTCGTTCAAGTATTGGAAATGATAACAAGTGGTAAAACAAAACGAAGGATATTTCTGATTCCATATTTGCTAATGAAATATTCCTTTAACATAATGTAAATATACGAACGTATTTTAGCGTAAAGGAAGATGAAACGTGTACCGCATAAAATATTTATTTGCATTTAACCAAGCAATATATCACAAAGTCAGACAGTTTGACTGTTTCCGGAGAATCATTATAAATGAGTGTGGATTTACTATTTTCATTAGGCAAAGGGAGGCGAACATTATCGCTGAAGGGACTAGTAATATGTTAATAGCTAGTTAATGCAGAATGTGTGTCAAAATCGTGGAAGTAATATACAGTAATCTTGGCTCTTGGATTAGGTATATAGAATATGACTCTAAGTTTATGTAAATAAATATTTCTTGTACTTGTCAATCAAAGCCAAAGTAAATTTAACTTAGGTGCAAACCTCGTACATTATATTGGCATATCTATCAATAATTTGGGTCATTTATGCATGGCTTGTTATGTGTGTTTAATTAATATATGGATTTGGCTCTTGTGTCAATGATGCTTTAGTCAAATAATACTAAGTATTTCAAAGAAAGTAAGTACATAAGAAAGTAATTTGTAATAAAGTTATACTCCCATGCCCCAGCAATATTTCCTCGCCCGAAACGTAAAAGTATATTCGCGGCAGGGGCATGCGGCACTCGATTGTCACCGCTTGCTGGATGTTTGTTCGATTTACATAATAATTATTACATAAGCATATGTTTTTTGTAATATACTGTTATTTGAGATTAAACAATTCCATTATCGTCTGGTGTCACATCACAAAATTAAATTAAAATTGTCTTACGGGCCTCTACGTGTTGGCTTCGGCACCACACGAACCTTTCAAATGTCCGGGACTCTATAGTCCAGTGATTATGGTGGGAAAAACATTATTAATTATTAAAATATTGTGTGCATAGATTAATGCTTTGAACAATTAAAAAGAGATGCACTTATGTTCGGTATAGCGTTGTCCTTGTCCCGCTTGATTGACGTCGCTTCAGTCAGCTCTACAATAATTACCTACACAACAAAACATGTGCTGACAACCCGGCGCTCTAGTGGTAGTAGGTAATTAAATCAGTTCTGTTGTATGGAAGTGCATGGGCTGTGTTTCAGCCGTCGCTCGCCTGTATGTATTGACAGGAACATCATATAATCCCTGTATCATATATCATCACGCACATAGTATTACGTCGCAAATGTTAGTTGATTTATCTACATTATTTATAAATCGAATTCCGAGGGATAATTATCCTATAATTTTGAATATTTCTTAATAACCGACAATGTTTGGATTGCGGACAAAAAATTCAAATTAACTGAAAGACATGTAGTAAACGAAAACCTTAGAAAAAGGAATAAGAACTAGTCATTGCCAGTTGAGTCGACCTCCTATTCAAATATACGCATTGGAAATCAAATAAAAAAAATAACTTTCAGCACTAAACACCTATAAAGTAAATGTTATGAATGCGTAATAAAAAAAATTACAATAAACCAATAAAATTTCAAACTTTTAAACTTTTTTGTCGGGTGTTGTCAAGTTTTCTATATTTTCACCATATAATGACGGATTTATAAGAATAGCTGAATTAAATTAAATATAAAACCAGTGCAATCAGATTTTTACATTTGTCATAATGGCTATGTCCAAATTACAAACTAAAATATATCTACAAACTGCGTTACAATTAGGCAAATCTTGTAGCTGATGTCATAAAGGAAATAAATCTGTGAAGTAATGCCTTGGAAATGGCTTGAGCTGTCGGGTGGTACTCGGAAAAAAGCACATTATGCACCGGAAGCGCGCTAGTAACGCCACCTGGTGTCATCGTTACACGGCTTATTGCTTCTTGAAACTTGAATGCCACTTCTACAGGGCGCGGAATCGTAAAGAAATTAGAATCTGTGTGTAACCCAACCTATTGAAATAAAAAATAGGTTATGTTAAACACGATATCAGTGAAGGTGCGAATTATATTTACCTTTCGTAAATATACAATAAACAGCGATAGCCTAGTTGGTTGTGGTACGGACTGTCAAGACGAAAGTCGTGTATTCATTGTTAGTTATCGCTTGCTTTAATGGTGAAGGAAAACATCGTGAGGAAACCTGCATACCTGAGAATTCCCATAAGAATTTCGAAGGTATGTGAAGTCTACCAACCCGCATTAGGCCAGCGTGGTGGACTAAGGCCTAACCACTCTCATTAGTAGAGGAGGCCCGTGCCAGCAGTATGACAATTTTTAATACAGGGCTAGTATTAGATATTATCAAATATGCCATTTTATTTTCAAACTAATAAATTAGCTTTGATATTGTATAATTATATTTTACCCTTGAGGATTGAAGTGAATAATTAGTAAGTCCTAATTAGTAACTTTAATCATAAAATAAAAGCACTAATAAATATAGAATATTACAAATTCTACAAATTAAGGGAACAGATTACGCACATTTTCACGATAAAAGCTAACTGCGAAGTTATTAGAGAAACCTTTCGCGTTGATGTGGGTTTGTTAAGCCGGATTTCAACTAAAACTCTGTTGAGTCAAACCTACGTCAACAAAATAATATTTTGCGGCTAAACGTTGTAATTATTTATTTTTCCTTATTTGATCAAATTGAATGTTTGACGTCGTGACTCAAAAATAATAAATTAGATCCGTCCCTTTTTATAGCAGAAGGCCATCGAGGCAGTGTTTACCTAATGGTTAATGACCTCTACAATCCACGAACACTCACAATATCTGAAGAAAACACATATCACGAACACACTGGCGATCTTAAAGGAAAGGAATGGTAATGGGCAAGAGGGATTTGGGACACTGGAAATTTCTCTGATCATACCAAACGCAGCAGCTTCCACATCACTGTTCTATGATATGTTAACAGCCTCCGTGGCGAAGTAGGCGAGTAACCGGTTGAGAAACGGGAGGCTTTGGGTTCGATTCCCACAATGTTTGTGTGACAGACAGATGTTTGTTTTGGGTCTGAGTGTTGTGGGATCTAGTCCCTCGTAGTTCTACAAGACTCTTTCTTAATGTGGGATTAGGACTATGTAGGGTGACAAAATATAGTTGTTATTACCCCAGTCCGGTCTATTGTAAGTATTAATGTAACGGCTTCCTGTAGCGTTTCATACTTACCGCTTACCATCAGGCGGGCCGTACGGTTGTTTGCCACCATCGTGGTATAAAAAAAAAAATACGAGATGTCTGGAAGTGCAAACCTGAAACGAAAGGAACGGAGGGTTGGTCCTTCCCTTTAAGGCCGGCATCCATTTTTCTTGTATTAAATTTGTTGATGGCTATGGAAATCCCTTAGCAAGTGACCAACTGTACTACTACTTACAACTGTCTTTCCTTGCCTCAGTGTAAAAATTGCTTTATATTTACATATATACATATACACTCACGCCTATAATCCCCGAAGGGGTAGTCAGGGGTGTAACAAGTACGCCCACTTTTCGCCGAATTTCGGTCCCATAATGTGATAGGGGGCGAGCCTATCGCCATACCGGGCACAGGTTCCAGACTCCGGGCTAATACTGAGAATTTCTAGATAGAAAAACCCAATATCACTTTACCCGACCCGGGGATCGAACCCGAGACCTCAGCACAGCGGTTGTAACGCATGCGCAATTACAACTGCGCCACCAAGGCAGTCAGTGCTTTATATTTATTTAAATATATACAATTGTGAACTTACAGCTAAGCCAAACGCACACAATGTTGCACTATACAAGAACAATTTGCATTTACAATTTACTTAAATGAAATATGGCATACTTATATAACCATCTGATGGGATCAACATGTATATCGGCAATTTGAACCTCATTGAGAAAGGAGTTTATTACTCAGACAGCTCTCGCCGTAGGTGCATTGTTAGCATATCGTGTGCGCATTTCGTCAGACCACAACAACAGCCAGTATATATATTCATTCGATGTTTCTAGATAGATAGTTGATTGATTTCTAGATAGTTTGATGATTTTTTAGTTTATTTATTGCTTAGTTTAACGATGGCTTTCCATCTAATTCGAGGGAGTTTCATGGTAACCCTCTTCCGGTAGCGCAACGGTCGCATAATTTGAAATGAAGTTCGTATGAACTTTGTAACCGCTATGGCTGCGAATTCAGTTGTGTGAAACATACTGTATATATTATAAAGTTGCTATTATGTATGTATATATTATTAGTTATGCAAGATCTCACAGCCCTTTCAAATGACTGTTATAATTACTTTTTAAATAAAAATAAAATCGCCTTCAAAAAACCCAGACTTAACTAAAAAGCAAAAAATAATTCGTTACATTTACATCAATTGTTTTTGGAGTCGGTGCCGGTGTTGATTTCTTCATTCAGATTCATAAAAACGTATGGATATATTGCATATTTTTTGTATGCCTGATAATTCTGTTTTTTCCATATTTTGGCTGGCACCGACTCCAAATAATTGATTTAAATTATATGTAATTAATTGATGTAAATGTAACGAATTATTTTTTTCTTCTTAGTTGAGTCTGGGTTTTTTGAAGGCGGTTTTACTTTTATTTAAAAAGTGATAATTTATTTTTTGCTTTTTAGTGGTACAAATATAAAATAGGCACGATGGATACAGTACCAAAAGAAAACACCACTGAAAAAGTCACAGAAAAGCAAAATTTGCATATCATTTAAAGTTATTTTGGTTTTAAAACCAAACTACTCAACCGATTTAGATAAAAATTCTATGGGACCCACCTGGAAGCATATTCTCTGTAATAAAAGAAGAATTTTCCAAATCGGTCAATTAATGACGGAGTTCTGAGGACATAAAAAAATACACGTCGAATTGAGAACCTCCTCCTTTTTTTTTAAGTCGGTTAAAAATATGCGTGAAGTATGACTTTAATAACTTTAAATTTCGGTAAAATTTGTATTACTATTATTGAATAATAAATAATATATATTTATACAGCTTACACAAACCATACCGTTTATAGAGTTAAGTCATTAATTCATGTTAATTAACCTTGATACTTCCCACGGAACAACCTAAAATTCATGTCCGACATCACAATGCACTCGGAACAAAAACACCGAGGACTCGGTAACACCGGTAGATTTACTTATTGAACAGCTTTTACTTTTATCGTTATAAATGTTTAATTGAATATTCATGTATGTAGTTGCGATACTCTATCAAAGAATATCACAATCTATGCAAATAGAAAATAATTGCCGGTCATTTCACTTGAGAATCGATAAACTTAGGTGATATTTTTCTTAGTGTTTCACCCAGAAATGTGATCCAACGTTACCCAGAAAATTGCAAATTTAGGAAACAGTTTTTTTCTCACCCTCGTACAAATATAAACGTAATAACACATGCGAAGCTGCGGGAAAGAGCTAGTTACGAATAAATAATAGTCAATAGTCACACATGTAGTCCTGACTCCTCAGTGAGATACAATTGAAATAGAATCTTGTAGTACAGGATCAGGAACTACGAGCGAGTTTCTCTCTCAGAACACCCCGAAACAAGTCACACAATTATTTGTGTGTCGGTCACAAATATGTGTGTTATAACATTAATACAGGAGCGATAGCCTAGTTTGTTGCAGTACGGACTGTCAAGGTGAAAGTCGTATGTTCGAAACCAGCCCAAATGGCATAAACCTCTGACTTTTTAAAGTTACTTGTGTATTCATTTTAAATCATCACTTGCTTTAACGGTGAACGAAAACATCGTGAGGAAACCTGCATACCTGAGAATTCTCAAAAGAATTTCAAAGATATGTGAATCTCCTCATTGTTGAGGGTCGTGACCTCATCCATGAATAACTTTCTCTATAATAATGTTCTTCCATCTGTCACTATTAATAGATTAATAAAAGTGGAGGGCAAAAGAGGAGAGATCGCAACCCAACATGTTGGTCCGACCAAATCCTCTGCATCTGCCGGGCTGATTTGTGAATCTAAACCATCCAGGGTGCCACCCAAACGCATACAAAAAAAATCATTCAAATCGGTCCAGCCGTTTAGGAGGAGTTCAGTGACTTACACATGAGTTTTTATACTATATACAAGATTAGATTTGTATACCATAAAGCCGAAACACCCAAATTAGATTTTGGTATAAAAGATCAGATAAATATATGACATAATAATAAAAAGGAAAACTCACGCGGTGACATGCAAAAATAATTTATTATTTATGTATTTTATTAATAATTTATTTAATAAATATTTGTGGACTTATAGCAGGCATAACCGGAGTTCTCGTTTTACAGCCGACTCGCTCAATGCGTTACGGAACCTTTCAAATATCAACATCCTAATCCACGTATACATCCCAACTTAAATTTCAACTTAATTATACCGTATACCTGTTCAACCCTCTGCGGCATATTTAATATTACTAAACAAGTAATTTGTATTAATGAAGTTATTCACTCGCTTGAAACCCAAATCATTTTATGTCTTGTTTCACTCTTTATTTCCTTTTTATGGCTTGTTTATGAACCAACTGCTGTAATAAAAGTTCGTCGTTTTGTATCGCATTTTTATTGTTCATTTTGTGTTGTGACTTGAAAGTAAATATTTTGTTTTCTTTCACGTTTTAACAATTCTATTGTGACCCTTGAAATTGCCCAACGGTCTTGAAAATTAGAGGAAAATCTTAGTTCATGGTGCAATAAAATTTGTCTTGAATTATGACAGCCTTTGTTGCGCAGTAGCCGAGTAGCCGGCTGTTAAACAAGAGGCTGTGGGTTCGATTCCCGCATCAAGACAAATATTTGTGTGACAGATAGATATTTGTTTCGGGTCTTTGTGGTGGGACCGTAGCCCCTCGTAGTTCTTGATACCCACGATACAGGCTTTACCTAGTGTGGGGTCAGAACTATGTCTGTAACTGTTGGGTGTATTTATTATTATTTATCGTTTTAGCGATTTATAAATATACAGTACAACAAAAACAGAATATTTTCCAGTCGTACTTCACTCATGAGGTGTCAAGGACTTGAATTCATGGCAGGTAAAACAGTCCGTCACAGAGGCAATAAAAATAATTTCCGAATATTATGACCCCAGCGGGCATTTTCTCACTTTCATGTAACCACGATTTTACTTTGAGCCCGTCATATCGCGGTTTATGAGATAACTTTTCTTTTTTGTGTTCAAACACACACACCACTATTGTACGCATTATTGTAGTTTGTAAGAAAGATCGGGGCTTTATATAAAGACTATCATCAAACTTCGTGTGTAATTTCTTTGTCTGGGTGTATTTTGAAGGTCATGTCATTTGGTATTGTAGAACTAAATTAACCTTTTGCTGTAAAAAATATTTTCTATTTTCTGTCTATTTTCTATTAAAGTGACCATATATTAGACAGGACACTTTGTTATCAAAGAAGTAGGATTTGAGTTGTTTGTTATATAGCTTTTACCCGCGGCTCCACACGAGTGGTAGTTATTTTTGAAAGAAACGCTTAAGAAAAGGTATGAAATCCTTATAGTCATGTCTTTTTTTTTTTTTTAGTGCCTCGATAGGCAGACGAGCAGACGGGCCACCTGATGGTAAGTAGTCACCGCCGCCCATAGACTTCTGCAATACCAGGGCACAGCAAAGCCGCTGCCTACCGTTCGAGTAGGCAACCTCATGTTAAGCTATTACATGTTTCTATCTAAGGTTTCTATATTTTGCGAACTGCCAAACGACTGACAGTTATGTTAAACGCGCCAAGGTTACACTAGGAAATATAATATGGTCATTAAGATTTCTTACACTTTCTAATTTTCCGTGCATTTTTCTTAATTTTTTATTTCATAAGAACCTTCTCCCGACAATAAAACACACAACAAAAAAGAATTAGCGAAATCGGTCCAACCGTTCACGCTGTGATGCCGTGACCAAGGGAATAGGTATACATTTTTATTTATATAGATTAAACTTACTTGTCGTCATATAGAATAAACAATACAGAATATGACCAAATACCAATGGAAATAGATTTTCCTTTATTCAGTTCCCGAATAACCGAACTACATTTCGCACAGACTCGGCGTAACCGCAGCGATCTATGCCAGAATACCGAATCTATTTACTGCTTTTGTTATATTAGAATATCATTTACAATAGAAATAATATAATTAATATTAATTAAAACTCTGCTAATCCTAATATTCCTTATTGAATTACCATGGCAACTTATAACTCAAATACGAAAACGGGGAGTTGCTAATCTTGTAATTTGTAAGTTTAAGACAGTAACGTTCATTGTTCTATGTTAAACCATTCAAATATTATTTCATTGTTAGTTGAATTAACAGCTAACTAATAGTTAACAAAAAAATATATAGAAAACTTGAATTTCTTTATTAGATAAAAGTTTTTTATTCCTAAAAAGTACAAGTTACGACTTCAATAAGAAACAAATTATGCGTCACTATAAAATTTTAGGGTTGCCCTTGATTTTTCGGAGATCCCATCATCAGACCCTGACTTGGTGCCAATGGGACCTCCTCCTTTTTTGAAGTCGGTTAAAAATAAACTTAAAAGAGAAAAACAAGTTCTATAGTCCATAAAAAGCTTAGTGCTCATTAAAAATGCTTTTTTATAGTCTGTGTGAAAGTGATAACATTAAAGTAATACACACATACACTCACGCCTGTAATCTCCGAAGGGGTAGGCAGAATAAGTACACCCACTTTTCGCCGAATCTCGGTCCCATAATGTGATAGGTGGCGAGCCTATCGCCATAGCAGGCACAGATTCCAGACAACGGACTAATACTGAGGAATTTCTAGATAGAAAAACCCAATAACTCTATCTATACCCCACCCGGGGTTCAACCCGAGACAACTGCGCCACCGCGGTTGTCAATCACAATTATATAAATATTATTACTTTTACAAAAGGATTTTAGGATTGGTTATTAAATACCTTTTAATTTGATACTTTTATCGTTATAATATTACAATATTTTTATTCTCCCTCTATTTTGTAATTGGCCATTATATTAAAGTATTGATTACCAGAACCAAGACGAATCTAACGACTCATAGATATTGTCGACAGCCCACGCGCGCCGTGGTGCATCAGGCGAATAGCCGACCGTGAAAGTAAAGGCTGTGGGTTCGATTCCCGCACCGAAAGAAATGTTTGTGTTGCAGACAGTTATTTGTTTCATCAGGTCCGGGTGTTGTGGGACCGTAGTTCCTTGTAGTTTTTGATACCCACGAAACAGGTTTTACCTAGTGTGGGGTTAGAACTATGTATCTGTTGGGTGTATTTATGACTATTAATATTATACGGTGCTCTAAAATATCGATGGCGCATCGTTAGACTACAGTAGAATTTTTATATAAGGCCCATGGCATACAATTTGCTTAATTTACAAGTAAATTACTGTCCAGTAATACAATATCCTAAGAAGTGATCGGTCTAGGTAACTGAGCGAACCTAAGTAGGGTTTCAAAGGTAACACTTAATTAAATACTACGCCTCAACGATTCCCTTCGAAGTCAGATGTTGTCATATCCAATTACTAAATGGCAATAGGAAGACGTACAGTTGAATTGACGAATAATTTGTATTCATCTCGATAAATTAGATCAGTAACTTAATTATTTATTAATAATCTATAAACATATATCTTGGAATCACGAATACAGACGCTAAATTAAATTTGCAATTAAACTATATAATGAATTTTGTAGTGAAAATGCCATCTATTCATTTTACTAAGAACTATTTGATAACTCCGTCACTTTTTCTCGAAAGGGACTTTCCGCGCGCCAAAACGGGACAAACTGATTTTTTTTGTGAAATATAGACTTCCCGTATTCAGAATTGAAATTAATTAATATTTATTGATATTACGTTCTAAACTAACTAAATGGGGGGTAGCGTTACTCGCGTCCGTAGGAATTACCTAACCACAACCCTACACGTACCCTCTGGGTGGTGCTAAATGAGTAACAACGCCGAGTTTCGGGCGGCGGTTAAAAAACCTGATCAAGTCAGGCTGTCAACCTCGACTATTGTGTGGGTAGGAAATGACCAACACAACCCGTAACCCTGTAGTCATGTCTTACGGGAACGGGGGCCTTGGCTTAATTGCCTGGGCCAAGAGGCAGAGCACCTCTTCAAAAATTACCCCAATCCTACGGTGGGACACGCGCCAATAGGATGCATGGCTGGTGGGAGACCAGTCTCTAGCGACCAACCTCGGCGGACCTGGCAAACGTCGTTGTATGCCTTCTAGGAAGAATGGGCGTCACCTTTCTAGTGACCTAATATTTCGACCCTTCTCGTGGGATTAAAATGAATGAATTAATACCAAAAACTCCTAATAATAAAGAAATTGAAAACCAAACTAAAACTTTGACCCAACAAGTATTTCACAAAGGTCTTTTTCTAAATAAACCTCGGTCTCAATCTCTCAGTGAAGACCTTCAGAGTAACAAAGAAATTGAAACGTCATGTGTACAGGACTCCTCAGCACCATGGACTCAAGTATCTGAACGTAAGCGGCCTAGAGACAGCCCGGGCTCCAAAAACGACCAATGTAAACAAGCCAAACTTAGTACCTACTGGCTCAGCCAACCGATACAAACATCAAATAGATTCGAGGACTTAAATATTGACCCAGCAAATGAAAACACTATCCAAAATAAAGAAAAACTACCTAAGCCACCCCCAATATTTGTGGATAAAGTTGAAAACATGCAACCTCTGAAACAATTACTTGATGACCACTCTCCAGGAAACTACGAAATTAAGGTTTTAAATAACTATAGAGTTAAAATCCAAGCTAAGACATCCGAGGCATATAAAGAAATTGTTAAACAATTGGAACGCAAAGAAACAGAATTTTATACATATAAACCTAAGCAGGAGCGATCTTTCAAAGTTGTGATCAAAAATATTCACCCTTCCACGGATGTGGAAGATATCCACTAAGCTTTAAAAGAAATCGGCCATGTAACCGTTAATATATGGAACATCAAACAGAGGTCAACTAAAAAACCATTGCATATGTTCATTGTTGAACTTCAACCTGAAAGTAACAATAAAGATATCTATGAAATTAAAACCCTGCTAAATTGCCGTATTAAAGTGGAGCCACCCAGACCAGTGCGCAAAATCCCGCAGTGCGCTAATTGCCAGCAATACGGGCATACAAAATCATATTGCCACCGAACTCCGAAGTGTATCAAATGTGCTGGAAATCATGCATCCGAAAATTGTACCCGTAAAGAACGCTCCGACTCCGTCAAATGCGTATTATGCAATGGAAACCACCCGGCAAATTACAAGGGCTGTAGTGTTTACAAAGACCTACAAAGACAAAAATATCCACCCCTTCGAAATAAGAAAATAGATTACCATCCTAATACTCAAAACACTGTAGAACAACCGAACAATGTTAGAAACCAAACATACAAAAGAACATACGCTGATGTATTTAAAACAAACCACAATGATACTAATGAAACTAATTTTGCTAATAATTCCGACAAATCTAACGATATGAAGCAGTTAATAGAGATGTTTAAAGAAATCATGAATCAAATGTGTACAATGACAAACTTGCTAACAAATTTCATGACTACAATTCAGAAAAATTCGACCAATTAAAAATAGTGCTTTGGAATGCCAATGGCTTAACACAACACTTCTTAGAAGTCAAACTATTCCTTGAATCCAACGATGTCGACATATTACTTGTGACTGAAACACACTTTACATCTAAAACTTATTTTAATTTACCAAAATACAAAATTTATCATACTATGCATCCAGACAATACAGCCCATGGAGGTTCCGCAATAATAATTAAAGAAAAAATTTTGCATTACTCAGCCGACGCCTATCGCACCGAACAAATACAAGCTACGAACATAATAGTCGAAGACCCAGGTGGACCACTGCTGTTATCTGCGCTGTATATTCCTCCCAAACACAACATGAAAAGAGAAAATTATTCTGCTTTCTTTAAAACCCTAGGACACCGGTTTATAGCTGGTGGGGATTACAACGCAAAACACACCGAGTGGGGATCAAGACTTATCACATCGAAGGGACGTGAACTGCTGCAATCCATTCGAGCTCTCCAACTTACTGTCACGTCGACTGGAGAACCAACATACTGGCCTAGTGATACCAATAAAAAACCTGACCTCGTAGACTTTTTTGTAAGCAAGGGATTACCCCCCCCCTAGCAATAAAGTGTAGCTCTTGTTTTGACATGACGTCTGATCATTCACCCGTAATGGCACAAGTGAGTTGTCGTATAGAAAATGTCGCAACGGCTTGTAAGCTGCATACCAAAAAGACAAACTGGGCTCTATTTCGAAATTTTGTTGAAGATACACTAGACTGCCGGACAGTTCTTAAATCTGATGATGATGTTACTAACGCTGTTGAGCATTTCAATAAAACCATACAGTCAGCTGCATGGGCCGCAACGCCACATTATCCAGATCGCAATTCTAGTTCATACATGTACCCTAAAGCAATTCTAGAGTTAGTCAACTCAAAACGTCAGGCTAGAAAACTTTGGCAAGAAACAAAATATCCCAAACATAAAACTGAATTTAATAAGTTGGTCTATGAACTAAAAGAAGCCCTCAAAATCTACAAAAACAATAATATGGAAACTTATCTCAGAAATCTTGACGCAACACCAAAGACTGACTACTCTCTTTGGAAAGCCACGAAAAAACTTAAGAGACCAGTAATACACAAATCCCCTATAAAAAAGCCTGACGGCACGTGGGCAAAGAGTGATAACGACAAGGCCAAAATATTTGCACATCATTTATCTAGCGTATTTACTCCAAATAACGATCATGGTTCTCCTAAAACTGTTGAGATCTCACTACAACTAGACCAACCACATCAGTTGGACCCACCTATTAAAAAGTTCACCAAAAAAGAAGTACTTAACACCATAAAAAAACTTGATATCCACAAAGCTCCTGGTTATGACCTGATCACGGCCAAAATACTGAAAGAGTTACCTGATGCCGGCATTACTCTCCTTACGGAAATATTCAATGCAGCTCTCCTGAGAAATTTCGTGCCACCACAGTGGAAAGTAGCTGAGATCATACTAATTCCTAAACCTGGCAAAGACCCTAATGATGTCAAATCTTACCGGCCCATCAGCCTATTACCTATACCTTCCAAAGTTTTAGAAATACTTTTCTTAAATCGCATGACTCAAGAAAATGCTCTCCATAACATAATTCCAGAACATCAGTTTGGCTTCAGGAAGGCCCATGGCACAATAGAACAAGTACACAGATTAATCGAAAAAATCAACTACACTTTTGAGCACAAGTTATATTGTTCAGCTGCCTTTTTGGATATATCTCAGGCTTTTGATCGTGTATGGCACGAGGGACTTATGTATAAAGTTTTAACTAAGTTACCTGTAAATTTCTACCTCTTTATCAAATCGTATCTGAGTAATAGACACTTCTATGTCAAATATGGCGATAGTGTAACAACTCTCCACAACATAAACGCGGGAGTTCCGCAAGGAAGCGTCATGGGACCGATGCTTTATCTAATCTATACCTCAGACTTACCTGCTTCGCCAACGTGCTCACGGGCACATTTGCTGACGATACTGCAATACTTGCAATTAATGAAAGTGCTGCTGGAGCGTCTTCCGTACTTCAGAAAGAATTAAATGCTATATCTCAATGGCTCAGAGATTGGAGGATAAAAGCTAATGAAAACAAATCCGTTCAAGTCACGTTCACCTTGAGACACGATACATGCCCCGAAGTGAAATTAAACCAGATAACAATACCGCAATCCGATGATGTGTGCTATTTAGGAGTCTATCTAGACAGACGTTTAACCTGGAAAAAACATATATCTACAAAAAGAAAAGCACTTGACATACAACTTAGGAAGCTATATTGGCTAATGAGATGTAAATCTCAACTCTCATTGGAAAACAAAATACTTTTATATAAATGTATTCTTAAACCAATCTGGACCTATGGTTTGCAGCTGTGGGGCACGGCATCCACATCAAACATTGAAATCTTGCAACGTTTCCAGTCAAAAACTCTAAGAATGATAACTGGAGCGCCATGGTATATAACAAATAATCGTCTTCATCACGATTTAAAAATCAAACCAGTCAAGGAAGAAATTAGTAAATCTCTACAGACTTATTCCAAACGAATACAAAATCACCCCAACCAACTTGCTAGAAATTTAATGTTGCAACGCCCAAACCTAACATTCCAAAGGTTAAAGAGACAGGCTCCTCAAGATATTCTTCATAACAAGGAAGATTCATAATAATTATATGGACATATCACTGGATATTGTACCATGCGCGTCTTAATCTTAACTTCATAACTCCAGCTAAATGTCGACCAGACAGATTGCAGGAAAAAGATACATACATAAAAAAAAAAAAAACGTTCTAAACGTTATGAAATTATGTTATTTACGTTATATACTATTAACAGTTTCACTGTAAATCAATTTAAGGCAGATTTGTTCGGGAATGTCGCTACAAATAACTAAAATTAACTTGTGTGCATTCGTAGGTGGCATGAAGCATACTAACGTCGGTGCAGTGTATATACCGCGACTCGGTGGAACATAATGTTTGTTCTGGTCGCCGCATCTAGTACGTAGTACATAAAGATCGCTGCAAGGAAATGTATTTATTGTGGACATTAGTAAAATTAGATAAATTTGAGTGTGATCAGTCTTGCTTACCAGATGATTTCATTTTCATAGTAGTAGAGTTTAAATATAAAGAGCGTCTCGTCATTTGAACGAGGCCTTTCAGTTGGGAGTCCAGTCTACAATCAACTCCAGTCTGGTTCACGAACAGACCAATTATAGCGATAGATCGGTTGAGTTGCAATTAGAAGTAAAGTGACAAGTCATCACATTGTACCTCTGCTTAAGTGATTAGTGTAATGAAAATAATAAATGCACTCACGGCTCTTAATGTATCATTAATTCATTACTTGCTTCAATTTTTAAATGACGATATTCAGAGTTAATTAATCCTCCCTTAGCGTCAGGAAAATAATAATACTGGGTGTATTATTATTATATTGCTGAATTTAACAGTGATAATTACATTTAAAACAAACAACCTCTGTGGCGCAGCGGGCCAGTAGACGGTTGTGAAACGAGAGGCCATGGGTTCGATTCCCAGACCGAGACAAATGTTTATATGACAGACATATATTTATAGTTGTGGATCCGTAGTCCCTCGTACTGCTTCATTCCCACGACACAAGACTCGTATCCTAGTGTGGGGTCAAGACTACTGTGTGACTGTTGGGTATTTTATAATTATTTATCAAAAATGTGGGTTATGTTAAAAGAGAAAACATTTTAAAGGTTCTTTCTAATTCTTCCCCATAGATTATATTCGGAACTGATGGTAGGTAATTAAACGATGAAGTGATCGTGTGTTGTTTCCATTCTTCTTAACATATCCTTATTGTTTCTGGTGATAACAATGATGTACAATGTACATATAAACCCTCTCATAGCCTTAGCTAATGGATTGTTTCGGATGTACAAATAAAAAAGAAAGTGTTTATTAATATTATGGTGTAGTCATATTATGTAAATCCCATGCCTGTAATCCCCGAATGGGTAGGCAGATGTGTAACCAGTAAAGGCACTTTTCGCAGAGTTTATCACGGTCCCATAATGTGGTAGGCGGCGAGCCTAAAGCCGTACCGGACACAATTCGAGACTCTGGGCTGATAGAGAGTATTTCGAAATAGAAAAATCCAATATCACTTTACCCGACCCGGGGATCGAACCCGAGACCTCAGCACAGCATTCGTAACGCATGCGTAATTAGAACTGCGCCAAGTCAGAGTAATAATCGGTTTAGTGTATATAGACTTAAAAGATACCTGGATTGCTCATTGATTGTTAGTTGGATAAAATTAAATAACAAGTTGTATAGCCTCTTTTACGACTCTGCCTTGTATTGACATGTATACCATCATGTGTGATTTTTTGTTGAAATATAATGAAAAATTACAGAAGACCTACGGCTGAGTTTCTTGGTGCTTCTTCTCAGACCAGTGGGCATTTCCGAAGCACCGGTAGACTTAGATTTTAACATTACTATGACATGTAAAAAGTGCCCCTAGTGGCCTAATTTGCAAAATAAATGATTTGATTTGATATTTTATGCTGATATAAGTTCCATTACAAAGTTGTTGATGAACAAAACAGCAAAATAAAAATATAAATTCAATGTTATATGAAGCAAAAAAAAAATATCAGATCTGGATAATGTTTCTTGTAATAATGTAACATAAAACGCAGAATAGGCAATCGACGTAAAACGTCGCGCAAGCCCCATTAAACATGTCCAGTGCAGGCCGTCGTCTTATTATTTGTGTATTCAATTGCCTATTACGTCCATGAAACAATACTACAAAGGGAGTTGATTTTATATAAATTACTAGATGTTGCTCGCGGCTCCGCCTGCATGTAGGTAATTTTTGGAAGAAAAGGTATACAATCCATGGAGTCATTTTAAGTTATTACACCTTTCTATGCTTATTTATTTCTTGCTATTAAAATAGCCTATATTAATCAGTGATGTAGCATTCAAATGGTGAAAGAATTTTTAAAATCGTTCCAGTTCTTTTTGAGCCAATTCGTTACAAACATACATACAAATCTTTCCTCTTTATAATATTATATGAATATAAATTATTTTGATGACCTTGGGCTTCCTTTACTAAGAGGGTTAAGTCTTAGTTCACCACATTGGTCTAATGAGGGTCGGAAGACTTCACATACCTTTGGAATTTTTAAGTAGATTTTCTGGTGGTAGGATATTCATATCCACCCGGTTAGCGACCACCGTACACAGAGTGTAAAACCCGTCATAGTGGCACGCTAGTGTGTCGCGTTCCGGGATCAGCCAGTGTACATCCAGTTTTTGTCGGGGAACTCTGACACTAGAACCGCTTCTTCACCTCTTGTCCCATGGCGTAATATACGTATATAGTGGCGTAGTAGTAGGCGAGGCAGTATTAAGTGATAATTAAATACTCCACTGAAACGTGCTTGAAACTCCGTCGTCACTATTATGTGCTTAGGAATAGACTGCTTCTTCGAAAGGATTATCGTGGCCGATCGGCATTGAAGATTGTTATCAATAACATTATGCATCAACAATATATTGCATAATGAGTGAGCCGAAGACTGGTAACGTACCGTACGTTATTTGCATATTAATAACAATAATAATATATAATAACACCCAACAGTCACACATACAGCCCCGATCCCACACTAAGATACGAATCTTGTGTCGTGGGTATCAGGGACTACACACACAAATATCTGTCTGTCAAACAAACATTTGCTCCAGTGTGGGAATTGAACCCACGGCCTCTCGTTTCATAGTCTACTAGTCGCTTAATGCGCCACGGAAGCTGTCAAATTAACCGGAGTCTCTAGTCCTGTGAGGTATTTTGTAGAGTTCCAGGTATATCTTGCCAGTCCTAAGAGGACTAACCAGAACCTCTGGGGGTTATAGCCATTCAGCGGGCGATATGCAACCTTTATACGTGATTATGGTGCATTCCCAAAAATGACTGCCACGACATCGCAAAAACCTGGGCTGCCGTAAACACCATCCTTATTAAACACATGAAAGATATGGACCACAATGGTTACGTGCTGATGTGGATTTCACAATACAATAGAGGCCATCGTGTGTTTTTAGTCGGTATATAAGTATAAGAAAACTGCATATGAACCTAATCTAGTTGTCCCACAGGTGTGAACTGAATTGCAAAGTTATAAGATACCTTAGGGAAAAATTATTGCTATTCAGTCAGATGCAAGTATGTAGAGCAGCTCTGTCACTTCCTGTGACGTGAAAAATTAAAAATTAAATTTCTATGATAGTAATTCTAGCACTCTCAAAGCCAATTCTCTAATACCCTAAAGACGAGTAAGTAATAAAGCAAGTGACTCCACTAACATATCCATAATAATGTTGGGGTAAAAAGCATCGCACGCCGCCATCCAATATATGAAGCTGTTAAAGTATCGTTAACCTAAATGCGTTTGGTAATTACAATATTATTACTTAGGTTATTTCCGTGGACTATAAAGTTGCACCTACGTAATAAAATCCTTACTATAAATGGATATTTTTTGTTAATATATAAGTATCCAATTTTCCGATGGAGCTTTTAATGGGATTAAAAGCTCTATCGGAAACGTTGTCGCTGTATATGGGAAAATTATGGATCACAACGCTCTGTGCGTACAATAAACCGCAGAATAAAGCTTTTAGGGTATTGTTGCGGCTGTCACGATTCTGTCACGCGTCAGCAAATATCGGGCGCTCCTTTGAGCTCTGCACCAGTGCAAGGAGTTCGAAGTATCATCATACATATAAAAAAAATTACAATAAAAAACAAAGTCACAGTAATAGTTATATGTGAGAACTGTGAATTACCTCCTTTTGTTGATAGTGATATTATCCTGGTGATGTTTTATAAAGGCCAGTTTTAGTTTCAGAATAATAATATACTACTCCTGATTTAACGAACCCATCAAGCTGGCTTAATGCGCCTTGGTTGACTTCACATACCTTAATATTTTATTTTTGTTTTTAAATTCTCACAGACAATTCTCAGGTTTACATGTTTTCTCCCAATGTTTTCCTTCACCGTTAACACAAGTGATACTCAACAATGAATGCAAAAAAAACGAATAACTACGAAAATTCAAAGTAGTTTGAACCAAAGACTTTTCGGCTTTTAAAATTCTTATATTTAAGTTAATATTATTACTTGTAATACACACAGAAATATAAAGTAAAATACATTACTAAAGTACTTAAACTTCTTACTAACAAATCTTCTTATTTATTGAATTTAAAGTTGTACGATGATAAGCGCATCACTTAAGAATGACTGGATCTATTTGTAATTTTTCTATGTTCTTTCTATAATAAGGTGGTTTAGGAAATAGAAATTGAAAGAGCTTATGAAAAAAATGAAAAATAAATTTGAAAATTAAATAAACCGTATAAAAAAATTAAGTGTTTTATTCAATTTGGAAGTGGTAAGGCCACGTTGTAGACATATTTGTCTACAGCATGAATGGGCCGGCTCGACCGGGTAGTACCACTGTCTCACAGAAAACTAACGTAAAGTGACAGTTTACTGTCGCGTTTCTTATGGTAAGTGAGATATCCGGAGGCCCAGATTCCCCCTTCCCTTCCCTAATCCCTATTCCTGTCCTTTAAGGCCGACAACGCATACATGACACTTTCGGTATTGTGGATGTTCATGGGCGGTGGAGATTACTTAACATCAGGTGACCCACTGGCTCGTTTGTCGGACTATAAAAAAAAAGATTTCAGGCTCATATGATAAACTTAATCAAGAAATTATAGACTAAAGTTAATCCAAATAAAAAAATATTGTACATGAATTGATTAAAAGGTATTTGTAATTAAAAAGAAGTCCTGACTCTTCTAATTCGATCACTTTTAATTCGATTTTGGTATATGGAAATGATAATGGTAATGGTTCAATACAAGGTCAAATACACTTATATTATGTGTAACCGTGAGTTTAAAATTGAATTATACTATTATTATATTATAATAAGGCATAGATATTATTGAACTATATACATATTTTATTTAATAACATAGTGAAAACGTATGTATATAGTAGCCACGATAATTTTTATCTGATAACCTTTAACAAATAAAAGAATTAATTAAATCATACAATCAATAAGGAAACAACAAAAAAACTCGATTAAGGCTCGAATTCGTACCGATATTCCAAAAAATAAATACGGAATGAAAGCTAATAAAACTCTTAATAATGTTTGGAATGAGTCACGACGATATGACGTGACCCGACTCAATCTGCCGTGATCAGCCTGAATGTGACGTACATCGGATTCAATACAACTTCGGCGAGAAAATAATTTCTGACGATTTATTCGACGCGTGCCCAATCGAACACAATTACGCGAAATTAATAATTCATTTCAGATTTATATACTAAAATTGATTTGAGGTTGAGGTCTTTAGATTTGTACTTACAAGTCCACAGTCCCGTAGGAGTCTTGAGTATTGGGCTATAAATTGCTAACCTTTTGTATGTTGGAATTGGTTTTTTTATCGTGCTGGTACATAACTATTGTGACTAAACAACTGTCCCGTAACTGAAATGTGAAGATAAAATACGTGGAATATAAGGAACTTCTTACCAAGTATATTAATATTATTTATTTATTTTAATAGAGGATTACTAACAGAAAATATACGTAGCAGAAATAACATTATATAATTTCCTTTATACTCAATATACCATCTTTATTTTATTTACATAAAAAAATATTAAGTATTTATAAATTAATTTTACGGATTCTATCGCGGCTAATTTAACTTTATATTTATATTTTTTTATCCCCGACGTTTCGAAAGCTTTACAGCCTTCATAGTCACGGGGCGGGCTAAGTATTATTATTTTTTTTAATTTAGAATATCCCTTGATGGGATTAATTAATGAATACCTGTATAATACTTGCTGTATTTCTACAATTACTAAAAATAAATAAAACACTCAACAGTCACACACATAGTTCTGACCCCACACTAGGTAAAACCTGTATCGTGGGTATCAAAAACTACGAGAGACTACGGTCCTACAACACACACACCCGAAACAAATATCTGTCTTTAACACAAACATTTGTCTCGGCGTGGGAATCTAACACACGGCCTCTCGTTTCACAGCCGGCATCTCGACCGCTACGCCACGGAGGTTGTCTGATTACTTTTTAATAATTCTCGTTGTACAAAACATCTTAATAGGACTAAATATAATCCACTTTCTTCATGTACACAATCATGAATCGTTAATGAATGCTAACAGGAAAATTTGGGTAAAGGTACACCTTAGTACAAACAAAATTTTCTTACATCATCTGCCATTATTACAATGAGCTCGATGGTAAAACTGCGGCAGCCGTGCCTTGGCGGAATACCCGATTACAACTGGCTACATGCATCAGCACGTTCCGACAGTAATGCTGTCGAATATCGTTCTCAAACATAACGCCGATGGCAGCACACTGTGAATAACCAAGCGGTTACAATGCGTTCACTGGAACACTCTGCGTTCTCGAATACATACTGTCTAGAATAACAACTAACATGGCTCTGTTTATATCATAAATGATAACGTTTGCAGAAAATTACTGAGATTCGATCGCGTAGAAATTAGATTCTTTAAATAAAATCACATAACGAACAGTCTTCTAATTGTACGTACCTTTTTACGACTGAATATAACTGGTATGCGAAGAGGTTATTGTTACACGAAAACGTTGCGGATTTCTTGTCTTTAATGAAATGTAACCTGGGTATCTTTAAGTCAAGAGTGAATAGGTATCTTCTAGGTAAGCGTGCTCCACCGTAGACCACATCATCACTTAGGCGAGATAGTAGTCAAACGCAAGCCTATTTATAGTAAAAAAAATGTATGCGGCAGTATATTTACATAAATATACTAGAATATAGTCCACAATATAACAATGATACTGCACACTGGCAGACTGTGGCTATTCTTGTCTAATGCCTATAAGTTATCACTCTAAAGGAATTAAGAAACAAATTACTGGTTACTGTTCTACCTACCCTTTCGGTGGTTACAGGCGTGATCGTATATAAAGGTAACTATTGTATTTTTTTTAGCTAGCCTGTTTTATGTCCTACTGCTTGGTATAGGCTTCCCCTTTATTCTTCCACTTCATTCTGTCTTTCGTCATTTTCCGCCATTCTCTCTCGAATGGATCCAGCTGATCTCTCCATCTCTTTTTTGATCGTTCGCATTTCACCATATTTTATAAACGGTCAAAAACATTACACTCCTCTTCACAATCGTCGGGAAAAACAAATAAAATACCAGGAAAAACTATGTGGAAATCTATTAATGTTTATCTGTACTTGCGCAATCATTAATCAGACATAACACGGAGACATCCTGTTATTGTATTCACATCCGTTCTTATTTTTTACCCGACTGTACACAAAGGAAGTAATGATTTTAAGTGGTATTATTCAATGCATATCATTGTAGCATTGTATTTATTGGCCACAATTCAGATATCAAATATAATATTCCCATAATTGTTTTTTTTTTATACTGGCACAGCAAAGTTACCACACTGCACCTGATGGTAAGCGCAGTGCGGTCCAATTAAAGTATCGAGTAGCGAGAGACGATCTGTCCCGCGCTACTCAACACAATCATGCCGGCCTGCTTCTTCACACTACGCCATGGGCAAGAAGGTGAAGAAGCGGTCGAGGGTCCAGTGTCAGAGTACTCAGAAGGCCACAAAACGGCCAAACATCATACCCCAAATCTAGACCCCTGACAAAACCGGATGTACACTGGCTGATCCCGGAACGCGACACACTTGCGTGTGCCACTATGGCGGGTTTTCCACCCTGTGTACGGTGGTGCAATCTGGGCGGATAAGAATATCCTACCACCATCTTGTATCAATAATTTAAATACAATTTTAATGGATGAATATAGTTCGCATTTGCATCTATTGCTCCGGGATGCATCGAGCTTTGATGTTTCGATGATACAACCTTAGGTTGCTCTAGTTTGCGTAACCACAATATTACTGGAATTTACACCTTTGCTAGCAATGTAGGGGGTAATCACTTTCTATACTTATTGTATTCTTTGAAAGATTCATGTCTGGTATAAATAGTTTGCATTAGGTTTCGAATGCGCCTTATTGTCAAATGTCCTGGTTCCATCTAAAAAATAAGGCAGCTACTTATACATATACTAAATTTCGAATGCGGTTTTGTCCGTTTTACTCTTATACAATAATAAGAAGCAGCATATGGCATTGCTCATTTCCTTATTCTCATCATTATGAAAGCCTAAAGTATTTATAAAAAAAAATTACTTAAAAATGGATTAAACACATTCTATTTTTAATTACCCGACTACGGCGAAGCAAAAGCATTATTAAGCATAAGCATTAGCATTATACATAATATTCATTTTAAAGTAAGGGTATTTTTATTATCAAAGACGGTAGATTTTTCTTATCATCTTATTATTTTTTTGCATTATGCCACGCGCTATCATAACAAATCGGAATTATAAATTTTATTGTAACAGTGATAATATCTATGTAGATTGTAAAGATTATGTAGACCACAGCCGCAATTTTGTGCTATCTTTTTACCTTTATCACCGTAATATGATTCATAGAGTGGCAATATCAAGTTCCAGTATTGGTCTTTAAACAGATGCACGGATAAAACAAGGTGTTTTATTATACATTATACTTACACGAGTCTCCTCTATTGATGACAGGTAAGATGTTATTCCAGATAAGGTAACTGCTTATATATTACATAACTCAATAGTTTTATTCATAATTTATAAAATAATAATATAAATACTAGCCCTGTACTGAACACAGTTCCACTGCTGGACACACACATCCTCTACTAGATGTAGGAGTTAGACCTTAATCTACCACGCTGGCCTAATGCGGATTGGTAGACTTCACATAACTTCGAAATTCTTATTTAGAACTCTCAGATATACAGGTTTATTTAGTATATATAGATAATATTTTGCAGGTACTTGATATTTGGCATAGACTCTGCGAATTTGAAAATTTCTCTGAAACTTTTCTTATAGTAAAATTTAATAAAGATTTTGTGACATGTCGTGGTGTAACATAAAAATAAATAAATTTCTTTGATTAGCTCAGGCTTATCATACTTTAATACAAACTGGAATTAGTGTTTGTTTATGTCAAGAAGTACCTACAATTTTAACTCAGCGATTTGGTGTGAGCGTTATAAAAGTGTAATTTTATGTATAAGATTTACCTGCCATAGGGAATACGTTAAAAAATCAAACAAGAACAAGACTGGATTGCCTCGGTGGTGCAGTTGTAATTGCACATGCGTTACGACTGATGTGCTGCGGTCTCGGATTCGATCCCCGAGTCGGGTAAATTGATATTAGGTTTTTTTATTTGGAAATACTTAATATGAGCGTGTAGTCTGGATTTGAGACCGGCGATAGGCTCACCACATAACGGGACCGTAATAAATTCGGCGAAAAGTGGGTGCACTGGTTACACCTCTGCCTACCTATTCGGGGATTACAGTCGTGAGTGTATATGTATATGTATGTACAAAAACAAGCTAAGGTAGATGATATTTAAGGTTGCTTTTTGTTCAACGAATTTAATCTATGAAATCTCCTAATGGCGCAGTTCGTAACGAGAATAATAAGCTTAAGCGATTATGTATTCCACTCTAATGAGCCAATTTCGCATCCCGAGTGTTTTTTTTTTATTGTAAAGAAGTTCTAAAAAGTGTTAAGATTAAATTATAATCGAGAATAATATAAGACCATATCTTAGTACCTTGAGAAACGAACCTTGGGCGGTAATAAGTGAGTTCCACCTCTTCTCAACACCCACACTTCTGGTAGAAACAGAAAGGGTTGGATCTGGTCCACCTAATGTTTTGCCGGGGGTCTAGAGTTGAGGTACAATGTTTGGCAGTTTTGCGGCCTTCTGAGTACTCTGACACTCGTCTGACCCTCGACCGCTTCTTCACCTTCTTAACCATGGCGTAGTGTGAAGAAGCAGACCGGCGTGATTGTGTTGAGTAGCGGGGATAGATAGTCTCTCGCTACTCGTTACACTAATTGGACGGCACTGCGCTTACCATCAGGTGCCGTGTGGTTATTTTGCCGTGCCAGGATAAAAAAAACAATGTTAGAGACCTAACCTACCTATAATTTGCGTTATCCCAGAGACTTGCCAAGCTTGACCGCTGTAGTGTTACAGTGGTAGGTTTGTAGGCGGGTCTATCTATTATATAGCTCAACTATGGCATTCGGCACCACTTCATAAAAACTTAAATAAATACATGTGAGAGAACCCTCGAGGTAGGTCTTTGCTAATAAATATAAATATCAAAGTCTATCCCCATTTGGTGGAGATATCGCTTAACACACATAAAAACAAGAGTCAATTTGACTACGGCTCCTTTTTTAAGTGGGTTAAAATAGAGATATATATTCTAATGATTACTGACAGCCTCCGTGGCGCAGTTGGCGTAGCCGGCTGTGAAACGAGAGGCCGTGGGTTCGATTCCCACACCGGGACAAATTGTTGTGTGACAGACAGATATTTGTGTCCGGGGTCTGGGTGTTGTGAAACCGTGCGTCTCTCGTAGGCCCTCATACCCACTCCTGGCGTGCGGTGGCCCACTTCTGCGAGAGCGTCATCTCGCAGAAGGAGAGTGCCGAGAGGGATCGGGAACGAAATGATCCCTCCCGCCGCCAGAGAAGACGTAGGAGGCGCCGGGTGGACGACTGACCGGTGTCTCCCGCCCTGTGGAACGGGGGTGTTTGAATTCCACCACGGTTACCCCTGCCTGTCGTACGAGGTGACTAATTGGGGCCATCGGGGGTCGCGGGCTCGCAGCGGGGGGCTGTCAGCCCGAATCGATGCACTCCCAGTTTTGGAGCATCGTGCGACCCCGAGATGGACGGCAGCGCGGATGATAAGGCCTCGTTCGCTGTCGTTGTTCGGTGCGCGGGGGCTCCTAAGCCCTCCCATGGAGATGGGTTGCTACGCAGCATCGCGCAGGGGCGGTTCCGGCAGCAATTCTTGCACTCCTTAGAATACCCCGGGATCGCTCCGTAAGCGCCGAAGAATGCCACCGCGGGGTTTTAGCTGGTAGTGTCGGGTGGGGTGTACATAGGGGGTAGGGACTCGGCCCAGCGGCTGCCCGGATAGCCATCATCCGGGCGAGGGGGATGCTGGGTCGTAAGACCGGCTAGTCCAGCATAACCGTTTTATTCTTATTCCGCTTCCCCCCGGAGCGGGCGGTAGTAATAAAACGCTTTCCCCGCGTCAACAAAAAAAAAAAGGCCCTGATACCCACAACACAAGACTCGTATCTTAGTGTGGGATCGGGGCTATGTGTGTTATGTTATGTGGGCTGTTGGGTGTTATTTATTTATTTATTTTATGCTAGGAATTGGGGCTCTCAAAATAAAAAAATATTATAATTACTTTATTAGCCTCTGTGGCCAGTAGCCAACAGTAAACAGAGGTTATAGATTCGATCCTCACAGTGAGTTAAATGTTGTGTGATCCATATATATTTGATTTGGGTCTGAGTCTTGTGAGACCGAAAGTCTCTTGAAATTGTGATGCGACACAAGATAATTGTATCTTATCTACTCAGAGGTCAGGACAATTTATTGACTATTGGGAGTTATTTATTTATCTTTAAGAACATTAAGATCAGTCCTTAGTAAGATGGCTGCTATAAACGGCCATTCGTGATAAAACATTGGCCCGTTCATTAGTTGGTTTTAATAAAATTACTAAAGTTTAATCGTCATATCTTTTCAACAATTATAAACAACTAGATGTTGCCCGCTGCTCCGCCCGCGTTGAGGTTATTTTTGGAAGAAAAGGTAAACAACCCATAGAGGCATCTTAAGGTATCACGCCTTCTTATATTTTGCCATCGCATAGGAAACGTGCATTTTTCCGGGATAAAAAGTGGCCTATGTCATTTTCAGATCCCTTAACTGCCACTATGCAAAAAATCATGTCAATATCTTGCTCTGTGAAAAACTAAACTTATTCACGGAAACTGTACATTTTTCCTGGATAAAAGAAGCATATGCGCTATTCCACTATAATCTATCTCTGTGCCAAATTTCAACCAGATCCGTTCAGCCGTAGCGTGATTGAGTAACAAACATCCATCCATCCATCCAAACATTCGCATTTATAATATTAGTTGGATTATTTACATAACATAGTAGAGATAAATCAAAAGAATGACGCTTATATTTCTAGAATAAGTACAGCAAATGGTTTACATTCATAGCCAAACAGTAATTAAACTTTGATTTCCGATTGTCAACAACAAATCGTAATTATTGAATGATTTTTTTATTCAAGTAACATACTCAAGCAGCGATAGCCTAGTTGGTAGCGGTACGGACTGTAAAGACGAAAGTCGTATGTTCGAGACCCAAATGGCGTACACCTTTGACTTTTCTACGTGTTTATTAAAATGTTAATTATCGATTGCTTTAACGGTGAAGGAAAACATCATGAGAAAACCTGCATACCTGAGAATTCCCATAAGAATTTCGAAGGTATGTGAAGTCTACGAACCCGCATTAGGCCAGCGTGGTGGACTAAGGCCTAACCCCTCTCATTAGTAGAGGAGGCCCGTGCCCAGCAGTGGGACAATGTTTAATACAGGGCTAGTATTATTAGTGTACTTACTTTACGTTAGTAAACATAAATAGACAGAAAATAATAATATATTCATTATTACATCTCTAAAACGTTGAGTAACTACTTCACCACTGCACCATTCTCTGAGGAATGGCGTAGTAACGATTCACGTAGCAAAATTCAGTCTGTTTGCAATAATTTTCAGAATGCTGCCAACAGCATGCGCCAGCACCAATGCTGGCCCGCTCTCTGTGCACTAGAGATGCGCATTGCACACCTCTTTTGCATGGCAGTGTAAAAGAAACAGATTATAAAATAATTATGATACCAATAAATAAAATTCGAACTGTTTATTCATATTCCGTGCAAAACAATTATATAGCTAAATGTAGAGTATAAAACTTCGTCATTAAGTGAATGCACATTAATGATATTTGCATAAATTTCCATATTACTGCCGCCGTTTTGCTGCATGGGAGCTGTTGTCAACACATGACGTAATTAAAACGCGCTCCGAGATGAATTATAGAGATTAAACACAATAGCACGCCTCAAATTTATTGTGAACGTTATTGAAAAACTAGCGCGCCATTTACGTTGAGCTGTAATAAGGTCGTCCGCCATTTTGTTTATAATACTAGTCATTCATTGAATGGTTCGTGGCGTTGTTTCAGAATTTTGAAGGTTAGGATACTTATACATTGAAAAGTAATTTATTATTTTAATTAATACATTAAATATAATCGATTTTATGCAAATAATAATTATGAAATCCTTTAGTTTAACTACAGAATTCGATTAAAGAACTAAATAGTATTGCGCGGTGACAATCGAGTGTTGCCCAGCGCCCACGAGAATTCATTTCTCACCTGACTGAGAACAATAGGCTGCTATGTGATCTAAATATGAATAGGAATGACTTGACCCCATATTGCGACGTTTTAGTTTACCAACCTTACTAATAGGTATACATATATTTCGTATAAATATTATTTTGTTTCAAAACTTTTACATATATATTTTGGAAATATCAATATCTTACAACACTTTACTTACATAAAAATCAAAATATACGTTGAATCAATTATGTATGCGTTATTTAAATTTGGTCAATATTTTTTACTCTTCCATCGGTGCCAAACGCAGTCTTGCTAAAGAAAGACAAGAAACTCTGCCGTCACGTTGCGCTATACAAAACTAGCTTTCAATGAAGCTCTCACAAGAAAGGTGTTACAAGAATATTAATTTCAATTAGAGCAACTCAATTTATATAAAGCGTTATTACTATATTATAATATTAATTATATTACTGTGCATAACTTTTATAAGTATTATGAAGAAATGAAGGCTCAATTCAAATGAACAATAATAATATGAATGAAGAATAGCAGTAAGTAGGCAGCGGCTTTGTTGTGCCCTGGCATTGCAGAAGTCTATGGGCGGCGGTAACTACTTACCATCAGGTGGCCCGTCTGCTCGTCTGCCTATTCAGGCATTAAAAAAAAGGCAAGGGTGATTCGAACTTACGGAAATCCCATTCACTATACCATATGAACTGCCATATCACGTTGGTCTTCAGTGAAACAGTTACCCTGTAGTCAATACAGTTTACAGAGTAACTATAGCCTCTAAAAAATATTAGGTGGCCCGTCTGTTCGTCTGCCTATCGAGACACTAAAAAAAAGGTTCACCAAACAAGTACGGATTTGTTTGGTCAAAACAGGAGCGGCTCACGAGCATGACGCAAATGCCAGCCAACGACTCCTCATTTCTGTTGTAGAGAAGTTACTGATCAGCCACACGATATCACCACAAGCACACGAACTTTTGTGAGCATGTCATACGCAAACTGATTACAATATGATGTCATATATGCTCACGCATCTATGCCCTAACGGAGGCAGAGGCGCGACCATGACGTGATATCAAGTCTTTCGGACACTTTCAAAACTAGTGATTTTTTAAGTAAACAGAAACGGAAAATTTGATTGTCTGGGATTTTAATCCAGGACCTCCTCTGGTTTATCAGTCGCTGAAATTTCATTTTTTTTCTTCTTTTTCGCTGTCACTACACCAATGAGGCGATAAAACTAAACTAGTTATGATTAATAAAACAAAGAACTGTATTAGTTAGTAATGACATTTTTATACGAATGCTGCAATCATTCACTTTTCTCATAGAATAAATTAAACACAAAATTCAACAACTAAAACATACACCCAACCATCAACGCAATTATAGTCCTGACTCAACACTGGGATCGTGGATATCAGGAACTACAAAGGACCTACGGGCACCCAACAATAAAAAAAAATAATGTGGACAAATATTTTGTTTCAGCTAGTAACTTTTCCAATGCGCCACGGACGCAATCCTTCAGTGTCATTTCAAAATTATATGTTCCAGTATTCTTTGGATAATTATGGAAATATAGTAGAAAGACGGACGCTGGGATAGTTATAAAAACAACATCTACTAAGCTATTATTTATTTTACTGGCGTAACTATTCAAGCATAAATTCATTGACGAGACGTTCCATAGCATACATAGACACATAAAGCTGTAAATTTGTTTTTAAGGTGTTAAGGCTACAAGCCGTCGCGACAGAAAGGCACCTGTGACGTCATAGTAAAAGTCCATTCTGGGTCAGTAGAACAGGGGAACGGTTTCTATGTTCAAGGTCTTCTTAGAATAAGATTGTGAAAAATCATTCATTATTTTTTGTTATTAGTGCATTTGTAATTTTTGATGTTATTACTAAACCTTCATTCATGTGTCAACATTCAATCTAGATTTCAAATTCAAATAACATCGATGGTTTCTACTCAGTTAGAACTGTTACTCCTGTAGGTCGTAGTTACTCCTGCTGGTGGCAGGATATTCATATCCACCCGGATAGCGACCACCGTACACAGGGTGTAAAAGTGTAAGCCGTAGTGGCACACGCAAGTGTGTCGCGTTCCGGGATCAGCCAGTGTACATCCGGTTTTTGTCGGGGGTCTAGAGTCGTGATACGATCTTTGGCCGTGTTGCGGCCTTCTGAGTACTCTGACACTAGATCCCCGACCGCTTCTTCACCTTCTTGCCCATGGTGTAGTGTGAAGAAGCAGGCCGGCATGATTGTTGAGTAGTGGGGGATAGAACGTCTCTCGCTACTAGATACTCTAATTGGACGACACTGCGCTTACCATCAGGTGCAGTGTGGTCACTTTGCCGTGCCAGAATAAAAAAAAGTTACATATTTTATTACTCTTATATTCCTCAATATATCTACGCCATGCTTTGACAGAACATCAAACCTGTGGTCCAATTTGGTGGTTCCAAGTCATGCGTAGCTTCGAGATAACCCTGAATATGATCGTTTCTCATTCGAATTTCAAATTAAGCGCACACCAATTTGAACGTTGTGATTAGTTTGTTGTGAGTTGTTGAACTATTTTTTGATTATATATATTATACTAGTTGTTGCTCGCGGCTCCGCCCGCGTGGAGGTTATTTTCGGGAGCAGAAGTATACAATCCTAGGAGTTGTCTTCTGCACTGAGGCACCTGTAGCGATTGTCCAGCCTCTCAGTTGTTGTACCTGAATCTTGAGATTGCATCTAAAGAATACCTCTTAAGTTTAACCTCACTTTGCCCCTTTCAGTGATGATTTTTCAAAAACGTTGAAACTCGTATTTCTTTATATCCTACCAAATGCCTAAATATGAATTTTCAGATCCCTAACTTGAGAAATGATATATTTCCCATACAAATATTGAACTCCTATTTGACCCCTTTCAAAGTTGTCTTTTGAGAAAAAAGATAGCCTATGTCCTTCTCCAGGATATAATCTATTCCCTTACCAAATTTCAGTACAATCCGTTCAGCCGTTTAGTTGTGAAGAGGTAACAAACAAACAAACAAACAGAGTTACTTTCGCATTTATAGTATTATAGTATGGATGTACATATAAAACTTGTACATAAAAAGAAGAACGGAGAAACGTAATCTTGGCGTTTAAGGATAAGTACATCAATTAAAATAAGATTTATATTGTTTATACTGTTATCCACGTACATATTTACTAAGTAATATTATTTTTTTAATTTATTTGACTGGAAGAGTGGGTAGAGGGCGCCCAAGGAGAACGTTTACGAATCACATAAACGATCTTCTCTTAAAAGGGCAAATCAGGAGTACCTCCAACCGTCGTAAATATATGAGAAGATATATGAATGTGGAATAGGCGAAAAATGTGTCAGGATCGTAGCTTGTGGCACTCAATAGTCTCTGCCTACCCCCATGGGATACGGGCGTGAGTGTATATGTATGTAATATATATTATGTAATTTATTTGTAAACTTTAGTTTTTTACTGCCTCGGTGGCGCAGTTGTAATTGCGCATGCGTTACGATTGCGGTGCTGAGGTCTCGGGTTCGATCCCCGGGTCGGGTAAAGTGATATTGGGTTTTTCTACCTAGAAATACTCAGTATTAACCTGGAGTCTGGAATGGTGCCCAGTGTGGCGATAGGCTCGCCCCCTATCACATTATGGGACCGAAAATCGGCGAAAAGTGGGTGTACTGGTTACACCTTTGCCTACCCCTTCGGGGATTACAGGCGTGAGTGTATATGTGTACTTTAGTTTTTTGTACACAAGTGCGCCTTTCACCTGAAATAAAAAATGTACAACAATAATCTGAAAGATTTAGGAGATTAATTCAGAAACTAAAGTGGTGATCTAAAATAATTAAATAAACAGTCTCCTTCAAAGTCTATTACAATATAAAAAAAGAAAAACGTTGAAGTTATAAAGCAAGGGTATCGAGGTCGCAGGATTCATCCCCTGGCTGGCGGGTGCGTCGGCGACGCGCTGTCGCGACAGCATGGCGCCCGTGACGTCACAACCACGATCGATACCCAGATGATCACCTCGTACCAATTTCTCAGCAGCAGACATTTGGCAATGTTCCCTATATTTTAACATTCGAATATGGCATTCTAACTTCATGTAACATTGTTTGAATATCCACATTTCGTTAGTATACGGGTACTAACAGTTTAATGTTATATCAGTGAGTATGATTCTAATTTCGTCGTTTGATCACAGTTTGGTTATTAGTTTGCAATTATTGCGTGCCGCGTTCGCGTGATATTACATAATGGTACAATTAAAACATCGTAGGAATTAAGTCTAGTTATTGTTTTAAACAAGTTTAAATGCGTATAAAGCTTACTATATCAATCATAGTAATATTGACAAGAACTTGCTTGGGCGTGTAGCTGGCTGTGAAACGGATGGCTGTGGGTTTGATTCCCGTAACGAGACAAATATTTGTGTGATCAACAAATATTTATATCGGGTCAGGGTGTCATGGGATTGTAGTACCTTGTGGTTATTGATACCTACGATGCTGGTTTGAGCTAACGTCACGTCAAGACTATGTGTCGATTGCGATTGAAGGGTGTTTTATTATTGCTGATGATAATATTAGAAATATGAAAATCAGTCCAAAATGTTTTACTGTTAATCCACTAAACTGATTTCAATAAAATTTGTTTTGAGGATAGCTGAAATTTCAAAGGCTGACAATTAGGCTGGCTTAAATAACAGCGATAACTCATAATGTTGAAAACATGATCGAAACAAAATTTAAAATAACATGTTTTATTTAATGCTAGCTGTTGCTCGCGGCTTCGCCCGCGTGAAGGTCATGTTTTGGGAGAAAAAGTATACTTACAATACAAAATACCAATTTTCATGCGTTTAAATTCAAAAATGACGGATTTTCATACAAACTTTTTATCTCGTGTTTTACCCTCATAGGGGTGGTATTTTCAAAAACCCTTCCTTAGTGGATGCCTACGTTTAGGCTGTGCGTTGATCGATCAGTCAGTCAGTCAGTTTCTTCTTTTATATATATATATATATGTATATATATATATATATATACAGATGTGTATTTAATCTTTAAAGTCTGAGTAGATACGAAGAATTATTAATTACGAGTCGAATTTGCTAAGAAAATGTTAACTAAAGATAAATAAATGTTTATAAGTATCTGAGCCAGGGGAGGCTTAAAAAGTGAAATGTCACAGCTAAGATATACTTGTACAACTCTTTAAAGTTGCCCTGATAAATTACCCAACTTCCAGAAGTTTCTTGAATAAGGATAACATACAAACAAGAGCGAGAAGTTTTTAACATATTTTTAGAAATTGGCCAGTAATTTTAAAGAAATAAGGGTGTAGTTGATGGCTAAATAGTCGTTACGAAATTAATTAAACTATACAGGATTCGTGCATGTGTTTAAATCTAGACTAACAAAGACCACTAGGATCACCCACTGGTTGAAATTCAACCGTAATTAAAAAATAAGTTATTTGGTTCTTTTTTCGAAAAATATATATCTATAAACATTGTACATATAATATTTTTTTTATTGTGTTTTAATAAGTCAGCTGACAGCGTATACACAAACATATGTCATTAGCGTATTTTTGTGTTTGACATTGACAGTATGAACGTAATAAATTAATGTATTATTTTACAAATTTTAATGTATTAGTAATACATCAAAATTAATAAAATTATATTGCGTATTTTTGCCGTACCATCAAGCTGTGGAACAGCTTGCCAGCTACCGTGTTCCTTCCTTCCTATGATCCTGGCTCCTTTACGCATAGTGTGCAGAAGCTACACAACAGGCCGGCATGATTGTGTTGAGTAGCGAGGGATAGATTGTTTCTCGCTACTTAATATTCTAACTGGACGGCACTGCACTTACCATCAGGTGCAGTGCATAAATATTAGCTTTCTACTCCTCTTTACTTAACACTATTTCTCTATATAAACTTGAACTATGCCAAATCTCATACATTTCCATGTCTATCGTTCACGCAATATGCTTATAAAGGGGTACCATAAAGTATTCTCTTTTATTCAGTACAATTTGACTTATTCTCAGATAGGGAACGCAAGAAAAAGATAAACAAATGCTTACAACAGCTACGGATCTTGTTATTTTCTTTTTGTTAACGGATGTTGTAGATAAGGAGTGAAATTTTCTCATTATTTTATTATAATACAAGCAATGAAGAAGCTTTCCTTTCTCAAAACCAAATTTATATCATTACATGGCATTTGACAGCCTCCGTGGCGATTCGAGCGAATAATAGGCTATAAACCAGAGGCTGTGGGTTCGATTCCCGCACCGAGACATTTTTTGTGTGACAGACTGATATTTGTTTCGGGTCTGGGTGTTGTGGGTCCGTAGTTTCTCGTAGTTCTTAACACTTCTTGATACCCACGATATTGGTTTTACATAGTGCAGGGTCAGGTTTATGTGAGCTGGATGTATTATTATTATTATTGGCCTAATTTACGCTAAAACTAAAAGGTGTAGTGTAAATTATATCTAATCCAATACGTTAGCAATCAACAGTCTATAAAAATATTTAATTCGGTCGTATTTGTAACAGTTCAATGAACTGATATAATTTCAGTTTCAAACCGAGAATAATCTTTTATGAACACTTAAATCAAATATGTGGATACTTTAAAACCATCCTCCATTCCGAGCAATGAAAGCAAAGTTCGTTGCCAAATATAATGCGATAGCTTAGCCGTTAGTCTGCCGATTCTCTGGTCGTTTCTTAAGTAAAACGAGTAAAGTATAAGAAAGGTTGCAAACTGTAGGGTCTTATTGGATAAGTTTCAACCTTTTGTACAGGTCGGGTGGTTAAGTTGTAATATAAAGTTCGAGTTGTAAGAGTGCTTCCCTCACCGCCTCAGTTCAAGTTTGCATTAAGTTTTTGGAAATAGTTTAAAAATCTAGTGGGTGCGGTTTGGATGAAATTATAATATTTTTTAGACGCTATAGTCATTCTGTAAACTGTTTTGACTACAGGGTAACTGTTTCACAGAAAACCAACGTGGTAGCTCGTATAGTATAGTGTATAGTGAATGAGATTCCTGAAAGTTCGAATAACCCTTGCCTACCCGGCCTAAGCTTTCAGGACTCTCGATTCCAATTTAAATTTGGGATTGAATTCAAAAACTGTACAATAAACACTCTTGAACGCAACACCAGCGCCCGATCTAACTGAATATGGCGGAATTTTTAGAAACTGAAAATGAAATAGAGTATTTATGATCGCTAGTTCGTAAATATTCGTTCGTAAAATTAGTTCAATGAGTTAGAGCTCCAATATCTTCTAGATTGGAATTTAATTGTATTGAGTTCCAGATTGAAATTGATTTTAAGAGTAGACCTACTGTAAGCTGCAGGTTGGCTACGCACTTATTCCTCAGATATTGTGGGTGGTGAAGAACGAACCACATGCTCGTTTGCCAACTTCTAGTATAGAAAATTAGTTTTTTTTGATTTACGCATTTTAAAATGTGCTTATTAACTACTCGATAGTTCTATGTTTAGTTTGCAGGGGCCGTTGTTGGCCGGGCATAACACCCGCCTGACTTGAGATCTCCCCCATAGCTAGAGGAACACTGCGATCCGTTCCTCTACGTCATACACCGCCGGTGCGAGTTTCTGAGAAAGAATTAAAAGAAACAACGTCTCAGTTTTAAAACGGTTACTTGAACAATCATATTTAAGGTTTCCTTAATCCTACTTCCTACTATTCTACTAATATTATAAACGCGAATGTTTGGGATAGTTTCGTTTTTCGCAGAGCAAGGGATCGACATGATTTTTTGCACAGTGGCAGTTTAGGGATCAGAAAATGACGAAGGCCACTTTATCCCGAAAACATGCACGCTTTCTATGGGATAGCAAAATATAGAAAGGTGTAATAGCTTAAGATGCCTCCATGGATTGCTTTTCTTCCAAAATTAACCTCCACGCGGACGGAGCAGCGGGCAACATCTAGTTGAGTTTACAAGGAACAATGATTTACAGAAAAGTAAGTATATATTATCAGACCTCATCTTTATGTAGAAACTCCTTGATATATACACATATAATAATATGGTTCAGAGCCCCACATTGGCACATAAACCGAAGGTATAAACCACAGTTTTACGGTGATATAGTAAAATGTATGTAAATAATCAAATACAGACTAGGTCAAGCCTGTGTTACAGGTATCAAGAACTACGAGTGACTACCGTCCCAAAACACCCAGACCAGAAACAATATTTGTGGTTCTCACAAACATTTGTTTCCTTCATCCATCATCATCCACAGCCTGTCGAATCCCACTGCTGGCCTCTTTCATGTTATGCCACATTTGTTTCGTTGCGAGGTCACCAACATTTGAACCCGCGACCTCCATTTCACAACCGGCTACTCACCTGATATGCCACGGAGGCTGATATGTTATTGATGAAAAAGTAAAAAACCATATAGGTACGTAGAAACCAGTCAAAATAAACTTCAATATGAAAAACAGTACAAATAAAGTTCATACAAATAAACAAACTATGAACTCAGAATAAAATTAATAATGTGAATAGTAGTGAGCGTGCAGTAATGAAAAGTTTATTTCAAAAATTTCTACAATAACGTGCGTCACAGCATTCATTTACATCTACAGGTTTGTTTCAATTTATTCATGTTATTTACATTACATTAATATTGATAGATTCAATATATACACATCGTTTAAAAATAATATTGTTCATAACAGATATTGATCGTCTATATTAAAATGAATATTATAATTCGTTCTTACTTAATATTAATGTTACAAAAATTAAACGTACTTTGTTTTAAACAATAAAGCACCCTCTTGTTCGTTTAGATTTTATACCCTCTGTGTAATATTTTCAATATTACTTATAAACAATAATCTTTATTATTTACATTTTATCGAGCAGGTGGTGATGTAGATTGTAAATAATCAATTCTTAACAGTCTTGGAAATAAAAACTAGTTATATCTCTTACTATATTATCTTTGGAAGTGGTAGAGCACGCTGTAGATATATTCGTCTACAGCATGAATGGGCTGGCTCAACCGGGGTAGTACCACTGTCTCACAGAAAACCAACGTAAAGTGACAGTTCACTGTCGCGTTTCGTATGGTAAGTGAGATATCCGAAGGCCCAGATTCCCCCTTCCCTTCCCTAATCCCTATTCCTGTCCTTTAAGGCCGACAGCGCATACATGACACTTTCGGTATTGTGGATGTTCATGGGCGGTGGAGATCACTTAACATCAGGTGACCTACTGGCTCGTTTGTCGGACTATGATATAAAAAAACACATTAATATTAATAGACATAATATTTATTATACACATAGTTTAAATATATAATATTGCTCATAACAGATATTGTTTGTTTATATTAAAATGAATAATTTATAATTGGTACTTTATTTAATATTAATGTTCCAAAAATTAAAAGTTCTTTGCTTTAAACAATAAAGCACCCTCATGTTCGTTTTACCCTCTGTGTAATATTTTCAATACTAATATAAATAATAATCTTTATTACTTAAATATTATCATGCAGGTTTTAATATAATAATAAAATTGTCAATAATAGTCAATACTTACTATATGTAAGAATCTGGCGCAGCGGGAGAGTAGCTGGGTATTCACAGCCTGTGGGTCAAACCCACAACCGAGGCAAATGTCTGTGTGATACGTACGATAGTTCCTCGTAGTTTTTGATACCCACAATACAGGTTTGATCTATTGTAGGATCAGGTCTGTGTGTTTAACTGTTAGATGTATTTATTTATCATCTATTTTCGCAATGAATATCCTAGTTCGATAAGTAGGTTAGTCGCTAGCGGAGAATGAATCACATTAATAAGATAAAATTGGAAGTATGCGAAGCCTTCAATATTATATTAAGCCAGCCTGGTGGACTAAGGCCTCTACCCTTTCAATATGAGAGGACCGTGTGTAGCAATGGAGTACATAAATATGGCAAATGTTTGGACAACACAATAAAAAAATATAGAACGTTAAGTTTTTGATTATTTTCATGTATTTTGAGTGTAATGAATACCTAAAGTTGATATAGATTATTTCCATTTTTAACCGACTTCAAAAAAGGAGGAGGTTAACAATTCATCGGAATCTTTTTTTTATGTATGTTACCCGATTACTCGAAGACGCCTGGACCGATTCGAGAAATTCTTTTTTTGTTTGAAAGGGTATACTTTCCAGGTGGTCCCATTGGCACCAAGTCAGGATCTGATGATGGGATCTCAGAAAAATCAAAGGCAGCCCTCAAATTTTATAGTGACGCATAATTTGTTTTTTATTGAAGTCGGTGTACTTTTTATGCATTAAAAACTTTTTAATTATAGACTTATTTAAAATCTAAATAAGAAGCACTACAAAACAACATTCAGGTTTCTAATTAATTGGAAAACAAAATGGAATTTCAAAGATTGTGATAGACTTCATTAACTTTATAAGTTTCACTTGGAGTTTCTTGATTTCATTGGCAAAAAATATCAGTATATTTTATTTAACTATTTCGTAAGTTCGTGAAGTACATAACTAATGAACTGCGTTACGATTGGTGTGCGGTCTCGGGTTCGATCCTCTGGTCGGATAAAATGATCTTGGGTTTTTCTGTTTAGAAATACTCAGTATCACTCCGGAGTCTGAAATTGTGTCCGGTGTGGCGATAGGCTCGGCCCCCATCACATTATGGGACCGTAATAGATTCGGCGAAAAGCGGGGTATTGGTTACACCTCTGCCTACCACTTCGAGGATTACTGGCGCGAGTATTTACATGTATATATCACTGAAGAATAATAATTTTAAATTTTTTATCCTGGTACGACAAAGTGACCACACTGCACTTGCCGTGCCGAAAATAATAATAATTATAATTTTAAGTTATCAATTAATATACCACGCTATGGTTTATAGTAAGTAGCCACCGGACAGATATTTTTTTTATTCTTTTAAAAAGCTGACCATAAATACCGGAAACAAAACTTAAATGTGTGCAATTTAGAAAAATAATTTTAAAAGCTATGAAAACTGCGTATGCTCTAACAAGTTCTAACGTCACTTGAACGTAAGCTATACAAACACTTTGCGGCTTAGGGACAGAGCATCATTTATCGTGGGACAAAAAAATTTAATGCTCTTATACATCGGCATTCCACTAGCCAGTTTAAATATTTCAATATATGTATTACATTTAACCTTATTAATACTGAGTTTGTTGTTATTTCAAAAAAAAATATGATCCCCATCCGATATGTAGCCTATTGTAGAATCAGGGAAAACAACCGGCAACCCCTCATTTGTTATTTAATAATTCAAATATCATGCAACAAAGCTCGCAGAATTGTTACTAATTACCAAGCTGCTATCAAATATTCCGTAAATTTTACAAGATAAACGAGGGTGGAAGACGAAGAGGCAATAACTGTTACTTGTTCAAACCTAGAATGCCGAATCACCTATCTTACAAGAGCTCTGGAGGCAAATTCCAAATTCCTCAAATACTCCCAAGCAAATAGCTAACAAATAAAAGAAACGCTTGACAAATTCGCAACTTGAAATACATTTAGCAGAGATAATTAGAATTTAATGCGTAAGCCTACGGTATAACGAGATAAGGAGAACTAACTGAAACTAATATCGAAGTAAGCACACGCTGTGACACTTTGTCAGCCATTCCAACTATTTGTGTGAGCTACAGGAATTCCGGTCGGGTTTTTAGTTTTAAAATGACATGTAAAGCACGAATTTATTGAAGTGAAAAGTGTATTTTGGGTTAAGAAAAAGCCCTGAACTCGCATAACCGTCACGCTCAGTTTTTACTTTTGACATCAGCACGCCTATGAAGTTCTATAATTATTGACAAGCAATCATAAACAAAAAAAAGATACTACTTCGTGGAAAATGGTGAAAGATTTTAACTTCTGTCGGTAGTCACCATGACGGCCAATGTTTTTTTTAAGCAAGAGTTTTGCTCTCTTAGAAATGGCCTTTAAAATAACACATTGATAAATTGTAGTTATAATTATTAATATTTTGCAATCATTAATTCTCGGTAAAGTTATTACATGAAATTTTAACAGGATAATCTAATGACATGTGTATTGATATTCCTTAAAGAGTTCGTCATCGAATGTTAACCATAGGTATTTATATGAGGTCAGACAGGTATAGATTTTTAATTCAGTCCACACGCAGGAGCGAAATTAATTTACATAAATAGCAAAAAAGGTTTGAATTTGAACCTCCTTTTATTGTTGTTAGTTAAAATACACAAAGGTTATTCAGTTTTCGTTCACAAATTTTCAATGAACATTTCATCAGATGAATTGTGTGAAAACCGCGATATATCTCACCGCACAATCAAATCGATACGGGCAAGATATAACATTTAGTAAAATTTAATTATTCACTGTAACTATATGGAGCTCGGTCGTGATATGAACTTGGAATATAATTTCACCGTCACCGCAAATTGTGATTAAAGTAGAATTCCGATGGTTGTAGCGTTAGACGAGTCCGTGACATTATTTTTGTCTACCGTGTGTTAGTTACTATGTAAATTTGCCTAGTGCACAGTTCAAACGTACAGACAGCGGTATTGGCGCGACGTCATCGACGCTTGACGCCATTATCGGAAGTCTGCCTTAAGTCAAGTAACATAATATAGCTACATATTTATTCATTTTTTCACTTAGGTACAAAAATTGATAAATGACCTAAATCGCATCATATAAATAATATACAATAATACTAGCCCTGTATTAAACATTGTCCCACTGCTAGGCACGGGCCTCCTCTACTAATGAGAGGGGTTAGGCCTTAGTCCACCACGCTGGCCTAATGCGGGTTGGCAGACTTCTCATAACTTCGAAAAATTCTCAGATATGCAGGTTTCATCACGATGTTTTCCTTCACCGTTAAAGCAAGCGATAATTAACATTTTAATACACACATAACTTTAGAACAGTATGCCACTTGGGTTTCAAACCTACGACTTTCGTCTTGACAGTCCGTACCGCAACCAACTAGGCTATCGCTGCTATTCGCATCATACGCCGATATAAAATATTCAAACATTGAATTTAGTTTCTGTACGTGAAAGTCCAAAGTGACTATTTTTGATTATGTTTGTAACAGCCAACGGTTAATTCATTGTAATATAATTTCGAAAAATATTTTATCCCGATATTTATAGCAATAAATCAAGAATAAGTGCACGTTTTTTTTTGTATATTATGAAGAATACATTTTACTATTAACCGCATTGATCCAGCAAGATAAACTACGATTCAATCGCCTCTTTAATGCAATTAAACTTAAATCAAGCAAAAAATAGCGTAATATAACTAAGTATACTTCTTCTGAGGAAGATGTGGCGAAGAAATGAAAGTAGACAGGTATACCTATTTCAATGTTTTTATAAGATACTTAAGCAATTTAACAATAAAAACAGGTTTAATTACATGTCACAAACCAAGGGCTAACAAAACGAATAAGGACGTATAACAGCATTCCCAATAAAGTTATAAAACGAAATAGAAACAGACAACCAGCTATAACATGATCAATTTTAAAACAATATCTAATTCACCGAACGTCTCAAGTTTAATGTACGTGGAGAATCCAATATCTCGTGAACTCTAATAGTAAATCGGCGTATAACAATGTTTTTATTATAATGGATGGCTACGACATCTGGCGTCACGAATTTGAGACACGTGCGCGGCGCGAACTCTCGCCCGCTTACTTCGGCGAATAGCTGTTTACTAATTCAGTGGCCTTTTTCACAAAAACCGGGAGTGATCATCGAAATAGATATTGGGCCATTACTACAGTTTTTGTTACGTCGCACATGTGGGGAATCATATTAAATGCTAATATAACACTTGTGAAACAATGAAAACTGGAGGTTTGTTCACAACTAAACTGTATATATGATATGGTATATGGTCTAGTGGCTAGGATACCTGGCTCTCACCCAGGAGGCTCGGGTTCGATTCCCGGTATCGGTATACAAGAAATCAATTATTTTGTATCAAGTATTTTGCTGGTAGGATATACTGGTAATTTATTTCGGCTAATTTACATGATATTAATAAACAGAATATTATAATGGGAGCGGTTAACTTGTAGAACAACATTATCTAACTGTGATTAGTAAGTATACCTACTCTTAGAAGATTGCTGGTGGTAGGATATTCATATCCACCCGGATAGCGACCACCGTGCACAGGGTGTAAAACCCGCCATAGTGCACACGTAAGTGTATCGCATTCCGGGATCAACCAGTGTACCTTCGGTTTTTGTCGAGGGTCTATAGTTGGGGTACGATGTTTGGCCGTTTTGAAGCAGGCCGTCACTTTGCCGTGCCAGGATAAAAAAAAAAAATTATATTGTTATTTATCTATACTGTTAGTATAAAACTGTACAATCACGTGCATAAAGAAAGTGCCTATAATAGATCTTAAAATATTTCTTTAACCACCCCTTAAAAATGAGGTATTAACTATTATTATTAAGTATTTATTAGAGAATCACAAAATCTTACCGAAAAATACACGCCTTACGTCCTATATCACAATTATATTGGCATAAGTAACAGCCTCGAGGCCACATTATGGCCCTATATACGGAAAACTTTCCACAAAAATGGGTATCTAGGCAATATATCAATGATACCAGCAGTAGCGCTGCCCAATTTATGCGTTACTTTGTGAAATCGACTACAAATATTTTCGCAGTTCGAAACCGAATGATGTATACTAGTGGCTGAAATTGTACCGTAATAAAAAATCTGTTTTTTTTTTATAGTGTAGTCCGACAAACGAGCCAGTGGGTCACCTGATGTAAAGTGATCTCCACCGCCCATGAACATCCACAGTACCGAAAGTATCATGTATGCGTTGTCGGCCTTAAAGGATAGGAATAGGGATTAGGGAAGGGAAGGGGGAATCTGGGCCTCCGGTTATCTCACTTACCATACGAAACGCGACAGTAAACTGTCACTTTACGTTGGTTTTCTGTGAGACAGTGGTACTACCCCGGTCGAGCCGACCCATTCATGCTGTAGACAAATATGTCTACAGCGTGGCTCTACCACTTCCACTTGTTTATGATTTTTTTATTCAAAATTAACTAAAGCTCATCATTAGCTGCTAAAAAAGGTACTAATAGGTACCAAAGGTAAAATGTATTCAATAAATTAATAAAACAAATACAGCTGTAAGTAAACCAAAACAAATAAACTATATATAATACGCAAGTAACGAAGTGTAAGAGCATTTCGCCCTGGCTCATCATAACCAGGATCGGCCATTTAACCTCTTGACCCATTGTAATAAAGTTAGCAAGACGGGAATTCCATTAACTAGCGCCGAAGGCACGATGACTTAACCCATTAAAGTATCATTACTGACAGGCTCAGCTGACGAGCAACGCTCGCGCTAAAATGTAATTTGAAAAAACTAACATAAAATATTGCTGAGTTTGCCTTCAAATTGACAATTTCCGTGGCGCAGCGGGCGAGGAGCCGGTTCTGAAACGAGAGGCTGTGCGTTCGATTCCCTACAGAGAATAATGTTTGTGTGATAAACTGTGAATTGCTAAAACTTTAGACTACTAAAATTAATTCAAATAAACTATTTATTTTGCAAATGAGAAAAATATCGTTGACTTTTATTTTATTATCAAATAATAACATTTATTTTATTATAAGACTTAATAAAAATGTAGACAACCATCTTAAAGCATTTCTTACTGCCAAAGATCCGCTAGTAGACAAAAAGCTATTCGTTCAAGCTTGAAAGAATATTTGGCAGACGTCCCGCTTGTCTACATAAATCCACTAACTTTGGAGTGACTAGTTTTCTTCAAAACTAATTAATATCCGTATTACTCGCAATCTCATAATCAAATATCCAAATAAAGTTCGCTGATTGGGCGAGTTCTGTACGTTATTTTCAGGATTTCATTGTCTTATTACAAAATCAACTAGATTTGTATATCGTTGTCATTGAATGCTATCCCTGTACCGTTTATGTACAATTTTGGCCCGAGTTTTTGCTCAGAGTTCTATTATTTGATGTGTAACTTCTATCCTATCGCTTTCTTGCAATAGCTGGGAGAGATTTCGTGTCAAGGGAAGGAAGGAAATGATAGATTACTTGGATATATCAAATCCATTATAAAATTAGGGCAGTCTAGTTAAAACGGTCAACATTTATTTATTATATCTTTCTAATTTAATTGCATCATTATATAGATAGCAGATTTTAGTAACTACACACCACTATTATTTATTGACACACATTTACATTACATTAAGTACACAATTTACCTTTTTTATTGTCTAAATCATTATTAAGATTACAAATTAATTTTATATATTTTAATAAGTTTTTCAATCATAATCATCATCATTAATATAAGCTATTCAAGTCACTGAATTGATCAGATGAGTGGTGTTTCATGACACGTGACAACGTTTTTTTTTCATTTTTATTTCTATTATATATATTTAAATTAATAAATATTTTTAGTTATTAATTTAATGTTAATTTTGCTTGTTACCAAGATGAGATGTCAGATGTTACACATCATAATATGCGATTACTGTAAGGCTCGTTCACTATATTTTACTTATAAAGCGGGAATAGTAAAAATATAAGCAGCCTTATTAAATAAATAACCACGAATATTTTATGTAAGAATATATATTTTTTACTAAAAGCAAAAGTAAATATTTGTATTATTTTAAAAATATATCAACTTTAAAACAATGTGATTTCAACGTCCCGAACTGGACATTGTATTTTAGGTTTTAAAAACGAGATGTCTAGGCAAAATTGAGATGTTTGGCGACGCAGATTTAGTAGTAGATTGAGACTATTATCTTTTTTAGCACTATATGCTCTCTTTATCTCACTGCTTTGCCCATTAACTATCATTAAAGAATTTATATGGCCTACAAAATGAGCCAGTGGAGGTACTCCTAAAAACTTTTATCTTTCATTTGGCACTGCATTTTTATATTTTAAAAATAATGTACAGACAACGAAATATTTATTATGTTTGTTAGCTTTATGATATTAAATATTTTTTTTTCGTGTTCATAAAGTAAAGTTTATCCCAAACTAATCTAATATTATTTTAACGTCAAACCCTTCTCTATTGAAGCAGGTACACATTTTTTTATCTAAATAGATTTTCTGTGTGTTTTCTGTGTTTACAAGCGTGTTCGACAGATATTTATGCCGTATTCTTTATGATCCTACACCCCTGTTATGATACAATTAAGGTAACGTAAAATAAACTTACGCCTTTATCTACGAAAAGGTAGGCAGAAGAACGATTAATGGTCGTACGGTGCGCTGAGATTATCTTCGTACCATGATGTAAATAAAAGATATAGTCTATATCACAAATTTTGATAGCGCGACTTGATTACAAACCAGGACCTTAATAGTTTCGCAGCTTGAATACTCTGCTAGGACCTCTATTACTTCATTATTGTATTTTCATTCTTATTATTAGCGGTAATTGAGACAGAACTTTATATCAAAACGACAAGAAAATATAATATTTTCTAAGATTTCTAACAAGATTAAGAAACTTTTTCTTTCATAATGTAAAGTAATATACATTTTGTATAATGTTAGTACCTCTGTCGTTTTTGTCTCCCAACTTAAAATTATACTCACTCAATTTAAGCCGTTTTTTCCTAATATCATTTACGGTTAACAAATATAAGGTTAAATTATGTTATTCTACAAATGCATACGCACACACCCCTCTTAATCCCCGAGGCAGGCAGAGTCAGTACACCCACATTTTTCCTAGCTATTTACCGTCCCATGATATGATAGGGGGTGAGCCTATCGCCATACTGGGCACAATCCCAGACTCCTACTACCAGACTTATACTGAGTGCAAATAACTCAGCAGTCACACAGCAGTCTTACCGCATACGCAAGTACAATTGCGACATCGAGACAGTTTTTTATTGTTACTTGTCTTAATACTGATAATGACGATTCGATTCGTTCTAAAAAAAATTGAGCCCTCTTATTGACATCACTAAGCCTGCTTAAAATTTACAACATACTGACAGATGCTACTCGTATTTGAAATGAACTCACCACATAACATCAGTCTGGAGTTTGGATACATGATCTAGTGATTACACCTTTTACTTTTTTTTTTAGTTCCTCGATATGCAGACGAGCAGACGGGCCACCTGATGGTAAGTAGTCACCGCCGCCCATAGACTTCTGCAATACCAGGGCACAGCCAAGCCGCTGCCTACCGATAACTTTGTTTTGTATTATTATATTGTTACCTAAAATAAACCAAAACCAATAAGCATTACTGAAATACAACTGCAATATAACGTGCAGTATCATATTTTATATCATCTGCAACGGCACAGCTAAATAATGCTAAATTATTAGGGAATGCCAAAGACAGTTTGCTATTAATTCTCGCCCAGAACAGCCCGAGCGCGAAGTGCTAAAAACTGGAAATCCGACTATGAAAACTCGCCCGTAAAAGCTAACACTATTTGTTTTGCTAACATATTTTATATCGTTTTCCATCAGCTGGTTTTGACGTCCTAAGATATAGTAAGTGTTATGGTGATTATTTGAGTATACGTCTGTGTGTTTTTAGGGTTCCGTATACTACAATAGCAGAGTATATCATAGATGTACTTCGGATCTTAAAAAAAGGTCAATACATACGAGATATGAACCTAATGGCTATAGACGGGGAATAAAAGAAGTGGATTGCGCTAGCAAAAATCTCACTAGCCACACGAAATGCAATCGCAAGATGCCACATTCCGTCACTATAACCCGGTCGAGCCAACCCTTTCATTCTGTAGAGAAAACTGTCGGCAGTGTGGTTCTATAACTTTGAATATCGACGTGGATTGTGCCCCTTGGAGCAAAACTGGAAAATCCTTTAAATAAAATATTGACATACAACGGTACAGTTACAGAAGTTACTTATGATTAAAACGACAGTAATTTTTTACAAAATCTCCAGTAATAAAACTAGCATAATCATTCGATTTAACAATTTTTAGTGTTATAAGTTCAGCTAAAAAACTCCAATCACAACGCGTTTGCTTTTGTTTATTAAGATATATTTTTTTTAATTTTTCCTCTCGTTCCATTATCTTAACCAGTACGGAAACATCGCGATGAACGCTATCGTATACAAAGATAATCATCGAAATAGATCAACATATGACTGATATTTCGTAAACCCACATACAAAAAACAAAGGCAGTCAGTCATGAGCACCACCAACAGAAGTGCAAACTTAAAACTATGGAATTACTGTGTTCTATTTTTAACCGACTTCAAAAAAGGAGAAGGTTCTCAATTCGTCGGATTTTTTTTTTCGATCGATTCGAGAAATTCATCATTCACTCATAAAAATCGAGGGCTACCCTCAAATTTTATAGGGACGCATAATTTGTTTTGTATTGAAGTCGGTGTAGTTTTTATGAATTACAAAACTTTTATGAAATAGCGAGTATGAAGTGGTAACTTTTTTTGTTTATGACTGCTTGTTAATAATTATAGAACTTCATGGGCGTGCTTATGTCATCTATATATTTACTTAGTACTTTCCCCATTCCAAAAGTGCCCAACGTGCCTTAAGAAGTTTTCACTTCAAAAATATAACGGTCGGATTACGAACCTCCTTGTTTATAGTCGGTTGAAACAACACTTGATTTTATTTAGCTCTACGCATCATGAATTCCAGTGATTAGTCATTTGTACTAAGGACTCGTTATAATTATAGCCGTTTGGCAAATGCACTGAGGAGGCTAATTTAAAGCAATATTATGGAGTTAATTGGTATGTTTTGTTAGTGCAGAGGAGGTGATTGTACGTAACTACCTAAAGCAGTGGTTCCCAAAATTGACTGAACAGAGACCCACCTAATAAAATGTTTCAAATTCCAGACTCACCTCTTGGTTGTCATAGGTAAATAGAGGCATAACGATATGAATGGACTGTTAAAATAAGAGAAAAAAAACAGTTTTCATAATTATATTATGTTCGGTCGAAGTATGATCCTATATTCATGGCCTAAACAATAATCGCTCACCCACCACTGGGTCGCGACCCATAGTTTGGGAAACATTGACCTAAAGTAACAATAACCACTTTAACACATCCACGTGTAAGGCTATTAAGACTCAATGGGCGGTCTAGCTTTGATTGAGCCGACTAATCTAAGTACGTGACAAGTTGAGGCGGAGATAGCATTTCGACTGGTTTGTTTGTTCCAATAGTGGCAGATTGGGTTTCAAGTTAGTGCGTCAAACATTACGTTTATCTACGAAAAATAGTAAATGGTTTTCAATGTACATAAGTCTACGGCCAGCAAATAAATGGTCGAAAAATACAATGATATGTGTAATTTAGGGCATGGAAGCATGAAAGTCAATTTTTTTTCAAATAATATACAGTAAATTTTATAATTTTTGAGCCTTTTGAGTACTCCGACACTAGACCCTCGTCCGCTTCTTCACCTCCTTGCCCCATGGCGTAGTGTGAAGATGCCCCACAGCAGGCCGGCATTATTATGTTGAAGATACTTTATACTCTATCGGGACGGCACTGCGCTTACCATCAAGTGCTGTGTGGTCACTTTGTCACGCCAGGATAAAACAGCACGACATTTGAATGTAAATTAATTGTAAGCATCTTTCTTATGTAAATAATTTTAATCATCAATCAAGATAACTAATATCGGGCCGTATGTATGATCACTTTTTATTGATATTAAAGGACACATGTGGCTTAGACAATATATTATATTTTATCGTTAATATCTATAAATACTGAGCGATATCGGCATACGTAAATACAAACATAAATACAAGATTATAAATAAATGCATTATTGAGCGTACGGGAATGGGCAGCCTCCGGTGAAGACGGGTGTCAAGTTCTTTTCACAGATGATCATTAAAGTTGAATTCAGCACGCATTTTTAAGCTTCATTTGAAAATCTATACAAGTCTTCTTCTTTTTGTTTCGCAGTATAAATTTTAAAAATATCTATGTCCTCGTAGCTGTCCAGTAAATCTAATAGCAACATACATGAACTCATATTATCACTCATCAAATATTTTAAGTGTAGGCCGCTCAAAGAGAACTGAATATAAAATTTTATATCTTATCGTATATTTTCCGTGTATTTTATCCATAGATATCTTAAGGTTTTTATACGCAAATACTCGTTAATACAATGTTGTATTATCTATCCCTCGTGTGAAGACGTTTAAAGCTCATCAAAAGCAATAGTTTATAGGCTTAAGATAAACTATTTTGATTTAATTACTTGAGGATTTCTCTATAAAACTTCAAATTTGTAATTGAAACTACCTAAGCCGCATAATAAAAGGAAATAGACGGACAATGAACTATGTGCCATTCAATTGACGTCACCAATTAGGCGAGTCCAGCTGAAATGAATTTAATTTGGACCTCGTTGGCCGCGGGCGCATTATATATACACTATACTGCGACAAAAACTGAGCATCACTCGTAATTAAGAGAAATACTAGAAACCGAGGATTTTGTTTTTTCGGTGTAATATTTTATTGACTTTTCAACATCTAAAGGAAGCCACGGGCACGGACAGAAAATATATAAGTAAGTATCCCCTAGTGAATTGTCTCTAAAAGTGGATTCTTTACGTTTGAATGATTTTCATTGAGAGATACTTCCACATTTAATATTGGTCTTACAGTATTGTAATCTGTATTCATAATACTATAACTCCTTTCATGGCGATGGTGACTACTGACAGAAGTGAAAACTAAAATCTTTCACCATTGTCCATGAAGTACTTACTTTTTTTGTTTATGATTGCTTGTAAATAATTATAGAACTTCATAAACGTGCGGCAAGAACATCGGATCATCGGAACATCGCAACGGATGTTCGGCTTCAAAAGATACCCATACAAATAAACTATTCGAATAGAGGATTCCTCAAAACTCATACAGCACTCTGGAAACTATGCAAATGGATGGATACGAAATTGACAATTACACAAGGAATGTTCAATGTAGTAATGTAGGTGCGTACAAAGTTAGTTGACCCGCCCTCTGAAGTAGGACATTATCCTGACTGTTTGAGGGCTCGGCCACCACACCCACATTGCGACTGATGGTAAAACACCATGTTTTATTCCCTCGGCTGGAAAAATTGATAAATGCAAAAGGTAATACTTAGGTTAGCATTGGCGTTTAATTGTATCTATAGGTGATTTAAATATAGCGGGTTGCGTAATACGTTCTTGTTATAATCATTTATAAATTCTAGTATATTAGATCAGTCTACCAATCTGCATTAGGCCAGCGTGGTGGACTAAGGCCTAACCCCTCTCATTAGTAGAGGAGGCCCGTGCCCAGCAGTGGGACAATGTTTAACACAGGGCTAGTATTATTATTATATTATATATATATATTAGAAATTAATTTCGGTCTTAATTAATGTTAGTGGTCGCCCACTAGTCGAAATTCCACAGTAATACATAACAATTTGAAGCTTAAAAGTTATTGAAGTTCTTTAGTTCAAATTTGTACTTCGAAGAACATTGCATATAATTTTTGAATTTTGTTCTTTACGTAAACAATAGATTTTTTTTATAACATATATCACACATACATATTAGCTTTCTGTACCCCTTCTCCATATAAACTTTAACTATACGAAATATCAAATGTTTAAAAAGGGTATAAACTTTTATATTCACGTATTAATATATTTATCCATAGGCTAATAAACCTAGTTACACATATAAGCATAATTTAACTGTAAATACTGTTGGTAATTAAATTGTTTCTTTACGTCGCCGTTGGCGAATAAAGATTTCTTAAAGCGTAGGTGAATGCAGGTTACCAAATATTATTCACAAGGAGAATACTGAGTAGTTCATCTCACATATTGTAACAACACTTAATAAATGTTTATTATTTTGTTAAGTCTATTTTGTTCAACCTGAGAACAATTGTTACTTATTCAACATAATATATTTAAAATTACTGGATTTTCAGATCTTCGAAAGAGATTCGAAAAAGAAACCAATTTTGAAATTAATGACGTAGCCATTCATGTAAATAACATAAATTAATTTAAAATTAATAGAAGAAAATCTCAGAATAATTCATTCGTTACATTATGCATTAGTCGAATAAGCTTCTTAATAAACTTCGTCTCGACCGCCTCCGTAGCACAAAGGGCGGGTAGTCGGCTGTGAAACCAGAGGTCTCGCGTTCGATCCTGGCACGGAGACAAATGTTTATGTAATCCATAAATATTTTTTCAGGGCTGCGCGACCGAAAGTCTTTCGTAGTTTCTGATACCCACGACACAAGATAATTGAATGTTACAGAGTTATGCGTGGGTTTGGTATTATATATTTATAATTATTAGTTATTGCGTTAATCAGATCAAATAGAACATCTGAACGGAAGTCATAGCTTTAATTTAATATAGCAAGTAGCTTCAACTAAAAAGAAATCGAACATTTATTTATATTTGAAACAATTATTAAGTATAGTGCACCCGAGTATTAAATATTTTAATTTGTTCTGTGATTTTTAAAATAGTTTGTGTCAATTTCTCGGGATTCTTTGTACCTGATATGGCAATAAATTGCCGTCTCTCATATTATGGATTATACATTACTGAGCGAACTATACGTACGCAGTCTACCTGCCTAGACCAGTCAGCAATACAATCGTGAGCTTATACTAGGTTGTGTTATAATTTACGGAATTATCAATGTTACGTCACCTTGCGTAACCTCGGGAGAACATCGAGTATTGCTATTGAAATAATATCTCAGGTCACGTTCAACTGAATATATATATTAATTTTGTGCGACATAATAAATGAAATACGCATTTCACTGAACTATCCTAGAAAATAATTTCATATGGGCGGAGCTACGTACAAAAAAAACTAGTGACTAATAAAATCATAATAGCGTAATGTATAAAATGTTCAGCTAAATAGCAATATCGATGTTCCGTTCAAAAGCTTTAAACGAACCTATTACATAAAAAGGAAATAGCTCTATATATGCTACTAATTTAAGGAGAACAATTTCTTTATCGCGATTTAACCAAAAGTTGAACAAAAACTGGTACTTCATGGACTTAGGGTCACCAGTTATATTTATAAAATTAATATTTAATACAGATAAATACTACATAAGCATATACTTAACACAATTTGTAAATTATATAACGGTAAGGAACCCTCAGGGCGCAATTTCTTTGCGCACTTAACACTTTTATCGACACTTGCCTACATTAATACATACATATACACTCACGCCTGTAATCCCCGAAGGGGTACGCAGAGGTGTAAACAGTACATCCACTTTTCACTGAGTTTATTCGGTCCCATAATGTGATATGGGGCGAGCCTATGGCCATGCCGGGCACAACATTAGTTTTAAGTTATTTTGTCATTCAATTTATGTTTCTTTTAGGTACTGTGAATCAATGTTGTGCGATTGTAATATTTTTAGCATGAGCGTCAGGGCCATGGTGCGCTAAGCACTATAAATTATTGGTGCGTAACCTCATTAGTTGAACGAACTATAATTGACATACCGGCTGACCTGTCAATTAAACAAGCGCACGCGCAGCACAATGTCACTTTTTCGTTGATATTGTTGTAATTCTGTATTTAAAACCTGTTAGGTTATCTTGAAAATGGTCATTTGGAAGTGGTTCATCTAATTTTTTGTCGTGTCTTTCGAGACATGTAGTGAAAATTGTCTATTATAAATAAATTTTTGATCCACTTACGTCCTTCGAAGGCTAAATGTGTTCCAGTGCGAGTAGAAATTGCGGCGCCCTGAGGGTTCCGTACCGTTATATAATTTACAAATTGTATGTTATGTATATGCTTATGTAGTATATCTGTATTGCATAAATATTTTTTTATAATTATGAAGTGAAGTACCTGTTTTTGTTCAACCTTTGGTTAAATTGCGAAAAATAAATTGTAGAGACACTAACTTTGTTCTCCTTAGATTAGTTGCATAGATAGAGCTAAAAAAGATAAGAGTTTCGTTAGAAGCTTTAGAAAGGAATATCATTATTGCTATTTAGCTAAACGTTTTAAACTAAGAATGCACGTTGCACGTAGTAATATCAACTCAATGCACGTTGTTGTTGGCCTGGTGTATGGCAAATAAACGTAATAGTCAAATTAATTATTATAAACCTTTGTGGATGAATATATTCCCTCATATAGTTTTTTTTGTATTGTATTTATTAGATACTAAAAATAATGTTTTTATTTTATATGTGATTATTTTTTGGGATATTGTACATAGCAGGACTTCTATTAATCCATGTTGTATGAAAAAAGGTTGGTTAAAATAATAAAATATTCTTTATTTTGGATAACGTGTGACATGTTCATTGTAATTGATACAGCGCAAACTGAAATTACATCATATTCATACATGTTATATAAAACAACTGACTTAAGTTTTTAGAACTAACAATATTATTATAATATTTTGTACTAATTATTATTTTATTCACTGTAATTATTTCGCTAATTAGGTCGGAATCATGACATTGAAATTTTCTCTACTTGTATTAAATAATACCATTTATTAAACACCATAGAATTGCGCAATCAGATTTCAGTGCTATAAATATATGATGATTGGCAAAAGTAGTGATGAGTATAGGTATCAATCGAAGAGCGGCTTCCATTGGTACGCCTACATAGTTCGTAATACATACCTAAAATACGTGATATGAATTGTGAGAAATTAAGACGAGACTGATATATTGATTTCAAGGAATGCGTGGATTAATAACAAGTGCTTGGGTTTGTGTTGTATGGATATATTTGAATGGCAATATAACGTATTATTAATAAAAAATATTAATAAAATAAACCGCGATAGAATCCGTAAATTTCGTTTTATTACAAAAAATATTGACTTACATTTTTATAAAATAATTATTAATATCCGTCAATTATACGTTAAGAAAACTATTAGTTTTTTATATTTTTTTTTTATATTTTTTATATTTTCTCACCTGAACATACGTGAAGGAAGAACAGAACAGCTGTAGACCACCGCATTATGTTAGCCCACGATTACACAATACACGACATATAATAAGTCTCAGCGATCCTTTAAGGAATACTGTGAACTTTTACGCGACTCTTCGCGGTACGCTAGAGCCGGCCCGTTTGAAGCGGCGAGCGCCTGTGAATTCCGTGATGGAACTATTCTGATCACTGCCCACAAGCAAGTGGCAACCTTTGACACGCATGCGCAATGCCGTAACCTCTTGATACATGAAATAATAAACATCCTTACAATAGACAATTTCATTTGTCATTTTAGATATTTAAATTTAGATTGATACAAAATAATTTAGATTGAAATATTTTATAATTTAGTAACATATTTTTGTATATGTTTATTAAGTTAAATATTTAGGAAAATTCTTTCATGTAAGCGATAATACGCCGATTTGTATTTGTGTCAGACAAAAATAGGTTACTTACTGATGTAACTTGTCTACGACCTAAATAGGTCGAGATAACAATCAATAATTTCTGTTCTTTCATAATAACAGTTTATAAAATAATAATATTAATATCAAACCTGGACTATACACTGTCTAGTTGCTTTGCTGTCTAGTTGGTTAAGGGCTTCCTATCTAAAGGGTTAGGCTTAATCCACCACGCTGTTGTAGGGCGGATTGGTAGACCTTACTTAATTAAAAAAAAAACAATAATATCCCGATATTTTCCTTCACCGCTATAACGAGCAATAATAATAATAAATGCACCCATTAGCCACACACATAGTTCTAACCCTATAAGTCAAACCTGTACCATGGGTATCAAGAACTACGAGGGGATACGGTCCCTCAACACCCTGACCCGAAACAAATATCTGTCTGTCACACTGATATTTGTCTCGGTGCGGGAATCAAACCCACGGCCTCTTGTTTTACTGCCGGCTGCTCGCCCGCAGCGCGGCGCCACGGAGGCGGTATTAAATATGAAATAGCAAACAATACACACGTAACTTCTAAATATAAGAGGTGCGTGTCCCTTACCCACCTAGGATTATATGTTACCTTTGCTGGACAAACCAATAACCAAAATATGTTACGTTGAGACCTTTACTTGAAAATCTATAAAAAAAAATTAAATAAATATATTCTCTTTTTTTACCTCTACCGGCAATGCCTTATAATATGCAAGTTATATCAAAGAGCTTCTCTTGAAATAAAACGAATTTTACGGATTATTTCGCGGTTTATTTTACTTTTTTAGCCTGACGTTTCGAAGGCTTTAAAGCCTTCATGGTCACAGGGCAGACTGAGCTATATGTCGTCACGAAAATATAGTGCAATGTTTCTTTTTGTTTTTCTTATGTTGATTTATCATTACAGTTATTTATATGTGCAGTCGGATTGTAGTAACTAACTCTGCTGTGCCAGAATAAAAAAAAAGAACTTTTCTAAGGACGTCACAACATATCTTTTAGTATTGTAACAGCAAGATTCGTAATTAATTCATATTTAAAATATATATTTTATATAGCCAATAAATAGGTTAAAGGCTAATCAGGAATTTATTGGAAATTGAAGTAATTTTATCAATTTGAGCGACACATCTTTAAGTAACGTTATATAAACATACTTGATTAGAAATGTAGAAACTATGAGTTTTTTTATTTCTATATCACAATCAAATCGATCTGAGCAGGACTTAACTCATTTAATATTCAATTTGTAGTTAACAGTTACATAATCTAAAGCCATATATGATATGACTAGCTGTTGCTCGCGGCTCCGCCCGCGTGGAGGTCATGTTTGGGAGAAAAAGTATACAATACAAAATACTCATGCGTTTAACTTAAAAAATGACGGATTTTCATACAATCTTTCATCCCCTATTTTACCCCATTAGAGGCGGAATTTCCAAACATCCTGAAACATATATTTTTTATTTTTAACTAAAAGGCCAAATACTAATTTTCATGAATTTAACTTCAAAAATGACGGATTTTCATACAAACTTTCATCCCCTATTTTACCCCCTTAGGGGTGGTATATCCAAAAACCCTTTCTTAGTGGATGCCTACGTCATAAAAGGTACCTACTGTCAAAATTTCAAGTCTCTAACCCCAGCCGTTTAGGCTGTGCGTTGATCGATCAGTCAGTCAGTCAGTCAGTTTCTTCTTTTATATATACAGATAGTAAGAATACTGCCAGATCATAAAATATAACAAAAATAAATACGTTTCTTTTTCACAATTAAATTATAAGATCTCTTGATGAAGATGTTTCGTATTAAATATTACACATACATATAAAATAACCTTTACATTCTTTTAAGGGGTTCCCATTTATACAGGAACACAGGTCGCATTACGGATAATATTCAGTTTAGTTCCGATAGATTTCTGCAATAATGTCCTTTAGAGTTTTTAATACCCTTACTGGCCTAGATTTACTTTAGGAACATAAATGTAACCTAGTGACGTTCAACGACATATCGAGTATACAAGATATGAAAGTGTTTTCGCCGCTGCCTCTATATCAACTAGTCTTCGCATTGGCTTCTTAAGCATCTTAAGCTATAAATGTTTCTATATTGCTATCCCATAGGAACCGTGCATTTTCCGGGATAAAAAGAAGCCTATGTCATTCTCAGATTCCTCAACTAAAACTATGCAAAAAATCATGTCGATCCCTTGCTCTGTGTAGAACAAAAACAAAAATATCCCACGGGGACCGTACATTTTTCCGGGATAAAGAGTAGCCTATGTGGTATTTCAGACTATAATGTACTCTGTGCCAAATCTCAACCAGATCCGTTCAGCCGTTCTGGCGTGATTGAGTAATAAACATCCATCCATCCAAACATTCGCATAAAATTCATAATATTACTAGGATATCCATTAGTTAAGGGCGTCAATCAAACAGTGGATGGAGTGGTAAGTGATTTTTAGAACCGTGGTCCTAAACATCCACAATAGGTGACTAAGTATGGGGCATTGTTTAGCCTTAAAAGAAAGAAATAGGCTGCGAGAAGTCAATTTTGATTAATCAAATCCTGGTTTGCCCGGCCTACAGCTTATGCGCTTGGCGCTAGCCTAAGGACGGAATATAGGGAGAATATGATATAATGAGGTTTAGTGATTAATTTATAATAATTATTAAATATCTGCTCAAATAAATAGATGGATTGTGAGCCATGATACAAACGGGGAGACTGAATGATTAAAAATTAGCGAGTAAATAATTAACAAAAAAAATGGTAATTACTTGCTTCCTTGACCTAAAATAAAAATAAAATATTCTGTATCAGAATCAAGTAAATCAATAAATTAGAGTAATCATAGACAACGAGACCAGAATCACCTGACTTTAAATATATTTCAAACTGCAGCCTATTTCCGGAGATTACAGCACATTTGAATTTTGAATGACTTGTTAAGTTCAGTACTTAATTTAAGGTGAGGTGGGCTCAGACAGTTCAGTTCAGACTACATTTTTAAACTACATAATTATTCGATGTTAAAAACTAAAAATATTAACAATATAAAAATTTGCCATGAAAGATGAACATATTTACAAAACGAGTGTGCTTCTCGATACACGATTCACTAAAGTTGGCTCGATAGAAAATATTCGCAAAGATGCATCGAAATTTGAAAATTTCAATCCACACGACCTCAAATGAATCCATAGTATACGGTTATAAAGAAAAATATTGAAACGAAATTTTTCTATAAAATTTTCAATGAACTGCATTAAACGAGTGTGTGAATATTTTATCACATTTCATTTATAAATACAAAGAAATAAATGTTTTAAAATTACGAAACATGAAATGGCCGTTGTCTCCATGTTGAAATATTTTTTAAACATGATGCGCATGTGCGAGACTTGTCAGACGGCAATTGGGGCGTGTTGAGAGCAGACGTGTACGCGATTTTTCGCTCGCGCTGTCAAAAATATTTTTTATAATATTAGTAATATTATAATTACGAAAGTGAGTCTTCCAGTTTGGAAGGTTGCATGGTTAAACCGCTGAACTGTTTTTGATAATAATCGATAAAAATTAACACTAGTATTATTTAATCAATACCATTATTAAAATGTTGGTGTTCGCGAGACAAGAGGAACCAACAGTTTATGTCCTAAATAGATGTAGAATATATATAGATATAAAATAAATACAACCAACTGTCACACACATAGTCCTGACCCCACACTAGGTCAAACTTGTATCCTGGGCATCAAGAACTACGAGGGATAATGGTCACACAATACCCAGACCCTAAACAAATGTCAGTCTGTCACACAAACATTTGACTCGGTGCGGGAATCGGACCCACGGCCTCACGTTTCACAACTTACTAATCGCCCGCTGCGCCAGGAGGCTGTCAAGAAATGACTAACTTATGTCCAAATTTGATTATTATTTTGTTGGAAATGAAAACCGTCATCAGCGGGCTCATACTTTTCCCCACTAAGATTGCGACTAAGTACCAGATCCCTAGAGCTCGAAGACTATAATCGTAAATAACTGCTTTGGATACAGCACTTTGAATTTCTTTCAATTATATATCACTAGCTGTTGCTCGCGGCTCCGCCCGCGTGGAGGTCATGTTTGGGAGAAAAATTATACAATACAAAATACCAATATTCATGCGTTTAACTTAAAAATGACGGATTTGCATACAAACTTTCATTCCCTATTTTACCCCCTTAGGGGCGGAATTTCCAAAAATCCTGAAACATATATTTTTTATTTTTAACTAAAATGACAAATACTAATTTTCATGAATTTTACTTCAAAAATGACGGATTTTCATACAAACTTTCATCCACTATTTTATCCCCTTAGGGGTGGTATTTCCAAAAACCCTTCCTTAGTGGATGCCTACGTGATAAAAGGTACCTACTGTCAAAATTTCAAGTCTCTAACCCCAGCCGCTTAGGCTGTGCGTTGATCGATCAGTCAGTCAGTCAGTCAGTCAGTCAATCAGTCAGTCAGTTTCTTCTTTTATATATACAGACTAGCTGTTGCTCGCGGCTCCGCCCGCGTGGAAGTCATGTTTGGGAGAAAAAGTATACAATACAAAATACCAATATTCATGCGTTTAACTTAAAAATGACGGATTTTCATACAAACTTTCATACCCTATTTTACCCCCTTAGGGGCGGAATTTCCAAAAATTCTGAAACATATATTTATTATTTTTAACTAAAAGGCCAAATACTAATTTTCATGAATTTAACTTCAAAAATGACGGATTTTCATACAAACTTTCATCCCCTATTTTACCCCCTTAGGGGTGGTATTTACAAAAACCCTTCCTTAGTGGATGCCTACGTGATAAAAGGTATCTACTGTCAAAATTTCAAGTCTCTAACCCCAGCCGTTTAGGCTGTGCGTTGATCGATCAGTCAGTCAGTCAGTCAGTCAGTCAGTTTCTTCTTTTATATATACAGATAGATAAGTTCTGCTATATTTATTTTATATTGATTGCGCAAGACCTTAGAGTAGGCAACCAAAAGGAGACGGCATTACGCTCGAATCTTGAACAAAAAATTCAGCAATGTCGGTGGGGGCTTCGTACACCTACAAATAAACATGTGCACACAAATGCAAAATGTAATCACGTCGCTACGCACGCACACTACACCATTTCATACAACACTGGCAAATTTATGCACACAGTTACAAATTTATCTTGGCGTGAAATGTATTTACAGTGTCATATATTGACAACTGTGTAAAAACAGTAGAGCGTAGCAATGTCGACACGAGGTATAGATAGCGTTGTCCTTATCTATCGATAGATAAAATTAAACAATTATAATTTATGAAATGTTTTAAAATTATTTTTTATGTGTATCATCTTTTCTATCACTTTCTTGCAATCTCTGGGTGTGACTTCGTGAAAAGGGACGGAAGTAGAGAGGTTTAGTTAAAAATAGTTTAAATTAATATTTCTAATTTAATCGAAATACTGTAAAGATAATAAAGGTAATGAGTACTGAGAAAAATACAAGCCAAATAAGCAAAAATAAAAACTTTATTATTTAAAAAATAAATTTTAAATAATACGCCTTTAATTTATTTAAAATGGATATCCACCTGTTGTTACATTACTTAGGACTAAGTTATAATGAGGTAACAATAATCTTACTATTAATGAACAACATTTTAAGGATACCACGACATGCGTTGAGAAAAAAAGTAACACCAGTATTCAATAAAAGTAAAAGGTTAATTAAATTTTCAAAAATAACAATGAGCATAACCAAATAAGAATTTAATTAATAATAAAATATATATTATATCTAAGTACAGTGTAAACTCCATGTAACGTCACTCTATTTAACGACAAACTCTCTTAAGCGTCGAAATCAATTGGCTTTGGTTGGTTTAGCTTGTTTTTCATACAATGTTTCACTCTATATAGCATTACACCCACTCTCAATAACGACAACAATTAAGTTGCTAAAATTAGTAAAAACTGCGCAGCTGTGTACGATCTATTGTCGCTTTATTATCCTAGCCCGCAATAAACTCGACTGTCGGCATCATGCATACCGAACTTTCTAAGAAATTCATTCTTTTGTTTACAAATTGGGATTGCTTGCACGTGTAGACTGTTATTGACCATGATTCATAACTAGGAGTCATGGATTATCTATACCTTATCATATTCTTAGTTGCTCACAAACTTGCAAACTGTAAACATGGCTACTAAAAGAAAATCACTGTGTATTGACGAAAAAGTTTTACTGATACGCGCAATAGAAACGGGAGAGAAGATAAGTGATGTTGGCAAACGCTTTGGATTTAGTCGCTCTACCGTGTCCACAATATGGAAAAATAAAGAAAAAGAAATTTTGGATTCAGTGAGAAAAACTGAGGATCAAGAACAAGGTGATGAAGAAGATGAGACGGATGAGCCTGAGCTTCCGCCGAGCATTAAAGAAGCTCTGGAAGCAGCAAAATTATTGGAAAAATATTTCCTTTATAACCAAGATGCCTCAGTATTGCTAGATATTAATAAAATAACTAAAAAAATACAACAAAATTACTGGTGCAGCAAAAGACGTCAGACAAAAATAACAGACTATACTCAATAGCGTTCAAATAACATTCTTTTTTATGCACATAACTACTAACAATAGTCAGAAATAAATTTTTTATTTTTCTAATTCTGATGTTTCTTCTCTCCATTTAACGACAACTCTCTATAACGCCATAAAATGCACAGTCCCTTCAGTGTCGCTATATAGAGTTTACACTGTATAACAATATTATATCTAAGTATAACAATATTATAGAATTGTAGCTATAAGAAAAAACGGTTATATGTACATCTAACCATTTTGCCACAACAGATTTTTTGAATTTTGGCAATTTATCAACAAATACATCATACATACATCGTTTCACAAATAGAGTTATATGATTTGGACAAACGGGATATGGCAGAGAATTGTTTTAGGTTGGTTCTGGTCTCTTGGTTTCTTATATAAGTAAACTAGTCTTCTTCTGTTTTCCTAATGAAAACACGACCTTGCTTAATCTACAGGAATTTGTACTCTTTATCTTTGGCGATCTGGCGAGCCGCTGCGTGTAATTTGTTTTTAGGTGATAGGTGCTCAACAATGTAAAGCGGCGATTTATTACCTCTAATGCCTATGTGAGCAGTACTGAGCTTGTCGTTTAGATTTGCCTTATTAAAATTTATTGTTTTCGCTAAAAATGTATCCCGAAGCCTAAGGGTAGCCAATTTAACAATGATTGAGCGAGGTCTCTTGTCGTCTCTGTTACTTTTTACCACACGAGTCCAATGATGAATGTCGGATTCTTTCAAGTCGCAGGATACCTTAGACAGCTGAGTAATCATAGATAGCAAGTTTTACTATTTGTGCTCGGGGACACACTCTATCTCAAGATTGTTAGAACGGTTATGCTGCTCAGCAACCTGAAGCCTGATTTGCAGATCCTGTAACGTATTTGTTAACTGAACGTTCTCTTTCTTTAGCTCTCCCAGTGTGTCTTGGTATTTAGCGATGGTGGATTTGGTGGTTTTATAATTATCATTCAGAAACAAACATAATTCTCCAAAGCAGTTATTTCCTGTTTTATAGATTGAAATTCGGTTCTCACCATCTGCTTAAGGGTTTGGTTAAGCTCCTGTGCTAAAGCCATTTTCATGACATTGAATTCTTCTCTTATTATTTCCCTAACGTCTTTCTTTGTAATAACTGACGCGGACGAGTTTAAGCCGGAACTTCCACTAATTGCGCTAGTATCAACAGTGGCTTTGTTTCGATACGTAATATTGTCATTAAAAGGTAGCGAGTCATTATTGTTCCTTGACTTACCGGGTGAGTCAATGGGACGTAAAGGTGTATTACTGTTATCAGTTTTTGGTTGCTTTGCACATCATCCGTGCCACTTCCATTTTTTTTTGGTCAACACTAATTGTAGAGAAGCGTTTTTCAGGTATGTCAGCACATGGAACACAACTGTACGGGCCAACCATCATTATATTTTTGCAGCGTTAGCACGGCGCGTCGCATTGCTTTTACAACTTTATAAAAATTATATTCAGTGCGTCGATTGTTCCGACCGACAGCAAACGCGTACTCATATATCATTATCATAAAGCATTCATCATAGACTTAGCAATTTTTTATATTAAACGAGTGAAATTAAAAGACAGTCGTATCATCAAACATATCAAAATAGATGTCCCGTACAACAACAATGACGGCCGTTGCAAATGATTTTAAAATGTATTTGACGATTACTCACTCGTTTTGAGGTATTCCGATTCAGCAAATATACCACCGGAAAGTACACAAAACGACCTTTCCAATGGTATATAGTTTGTAAGAAAATGTTCTGTTATTCCATAAAATTTCAAATTAAATAAGCATAGCCTAGAAATACAGTGTTACTGGTAACGAATACGTTTAGCGAATGAAATTATTGTATGTCATTGAGAGCGATTATCGCCTGTTTTGTTTGGTGTGGTAGCCGGCTAACGGCTATCTATTATGAAGAGCATATAAAAAGGGCTTGACATCTCAAACTGAATACAGGCTGTCCCAAAAGTCGACGTCAAGCCGGAACCGGGTGAAAAGGCAAGTCATACCGGTTATCAAAAAAATCTAAGTTGCAATTTTAAAATTATAGGCATGGCCCGCGCTTTTTCAAAGTATAATCCTAAATTGCGCATTTGTGTGATTTTACGTAAGAACTATTAAGACTCCCTCCCACCCCTTAAAAGAAAAAATAAGACATGATCGACTCCCCCCTACGTCATCTTACGTAATAAATGAATGGCGCCAAAATTCATACCTAAATATTTTTTAAATATACCGGATACATTTTTAGGATCACATTTTTTTGACATATACTTTATTCTGGTTTTGGTATATTTTGTGACATTTCTAGTGTGTTAGAACTATTTACATTAAAAGTATGTGTTTAGAAGACAGTCCAGATGGATTAGTAATTTTATCGATAACCTTTATAAGTTTATCTACAACACTATTTGAGTCTTGCATAAACGACAGTGTTACCACATAAACCACCCAAAATGCCAGTGTAATAAAGTTTATGAAATTGTAAACTTAGTCGTAATATTTTTAAATTATAAATTAAGTTAAGGAAGCATAAATAAAGTAATCCTACTAATATTATAAATGCGTATGTTTGGATGAATGCATGGTTGTTTGATATCCAATCACGCTACAACGGCTGGACGGATCTACTACTTAGGGTCGGCAACGCGCATGTGATACTCCTGGTGTTGCAGGCGTCCATAGGCTACGGTAACCGCTTACCATCAGGCGGGCCGTAAGCTTGTTTGCCACCAACGTCGTATAAAAATAAAAATAAAAAAAAACTTAAAATTTGGCACAGAGATAGATTATAGTCTGGAAAAGCACATAGGCTACTTTTTATCCCGGAGAAATGTACAGTTCCCATGGGATAGTTGTTTTTCACAGAGCAAGGGATCGACATGATTTTTTGCATAGTGGCAGTTTAGGGATCAGAAAATGACAGACCACTTTTAACTCGAAAAAATGCACGCTTCCTATGGGATAGCAAAATATAGAAGGTTAAAATGCTCCAAGACCTACACGCGGATGGAGCCGCGGGCAACGTTAGTTAAAAATGGATATTAAAAAAACAACTTGCGTTTAAGATATTGAATGCAAATAAATTTTGCACTACTGTGGCTAAAAGTTTAACCTGGCAACATTTATAACCCGATGATAATTTTTAGAAATTATATGTTTTGTTGCTTTTAAGGATAATATTACTTTAAAAAAATACGTCCAGGTGAAAAATAATGTTGTATTTTTGTAAGTTTCATGTGTCAGATCTATTTTTACATGTTAATACCGCTACAGGCGGGCTTTTTCACGGAGCTCCATTCGCACGTGATGTCACTTTTTTAGTGGCGGATCACGAAGCGCAACTAGTTTTATAGAACGTGTATGAGCACCGTGCTCTTACATTTGTCAAACGGGGTAAGCGCTCAATGGCGTCTCCAGTGTTAAATACTCTAAGCGCAAGACTAAAATACGATTATAACAGTCAAAGTCAACCTTAGGCAGGCGACTACAAAGTTCATTATTATAATAATTTTATTAATTTAGCAGTTTGACAGACAATACGTTTTAAAGTACTCGTTTGTTTTCGGCGGACGATCGATTATACGTTATTGTATTCGTGTCGGTAAAAGAGAAATAATATATAACTATTCTTGTCATTTCGTGCATGACGTCAGATATGGATGACAATATTAATTGTCAGAATAATAGATCCTGCAAAATTTATGATTTCTGAAAATAAATCAACTGAAGATATATACTTTTTACCCGGCTCCACCCCTATCAAATATTATCTATACATTTTCTCACTTGTTGGCAATGAGTTACTATTATAATTTCCCTAGCCAATTTTTATCCTATGATATCGCTGTTACTTTTTCGTATAAAAATTACCCTATTCAGTTTCACTTATCTCGATACCTGCTGGTGGTAGGATATTCATATCCGCCAGAATAGCGACCACCGTACACAGAGTATAAAACCCGCTATAGTGGCACACGCAAGTGTGCCGCGTTCTGGGGTCAGCCAGTGTACCTCTGGTTTTTGTCGGGGTCTAGAGTTGGGGTATGATGTTTGACCGTGTTGTTCTGAGTACTCTGACACTAGGCCCTCAACCGCTCCTTCACCTCCTTGCCCCATGGCGTAGTATGAAAAACTGAACATCAGGCCGACATGATTGTGTTAAGTAGCGAGGCATAGATTGTCTCTCCCTAGTTGGTACTTTAACTGGACGACACTGCGCTTACCATCAGGTGCAGTGTCGTCACTTTGCCAGGATAAAAAAAATATCAGATTCCATTATCATCGGAGCCACCCTGACAAAATAGTAAATAGACAAACAGATTTTTTTTTGTAAATTCTTAATATCGATTTTCTATTACTATGACATTTGATATTACTTTTTGTTTTGACAGAATATTTTTTTCTAATAATATTCATACATACCAACGAAAAAGTTTTTATTCCATAACGAAATATTATATTAACATTATTAATTCAATTAAAAATATATTGAGTTCTATTATTTTGATAATAGAACTCAAAATTCAACGGATTTATGACAATTCATACTTGACGGTCTGCATTGTGCAGTGGACGTTTAGTCGGTTGTGAAAAAGAAGTCCAAGTTGTATCCTGAAATCAAATATCGAAAGGATACACTTCCTTAACGGAAGATCAAGAGAAGTGACGGGAGATGATGATAGGGAGAAGGGTAAAGAATGGGAGGGTAAAATCAAAAGAAAACTGGACGGATTTGGCAGAGATGGGTGTAATCCCTAGTCTAGCTTAGCTAGCTTACGCTATTACATCTATATGAATATGTCTAGTAACCTTTGCGGAGCGGATACCGTGAGAAAACGCGAGGATCTTATCATTCAGCTCAACCAGACCCTAGATCTCATGTTTATTTTTCTCAGGAATCGGGTTAAGATCTATAGCAAGAAAACCTAGGTGATCGTGTTCTCGTGCAAGAAATCCCTGTTTCCTCACGTCCCCGTTCTTATAGGTATTCCACCCAATGCACAGGATAAAAAATATTTTCATAAAAAACGGTTCAGTGTTTTCAGTTCAGTCGTGAAAATTTAACAGACAGAAAACTTTCAACCACTACTAATTCACCATTTTAGAGGCTATATTTAAAAAAATACGTGTACGTTTATTTGTTTGTTTGAACGCGCTAATCTCAAGAAGTACTGTTTCTAATTGAAAAATTCTTTTTGTGTTGGATAACCTATTTATCTGGGAACGCTATAGGCTATATAACATCACGCTATGACCAATATGAGCCGAGCAGCAATGAAAAATTTTACAAAAACGGGAAAATATATTCCTTTTGAGAGCTTGTTTTGCGTGCGCTGCGTATATGGTTAAAGTTACGCAACAATCATGTATGACGGAATTGTTCCTCTTAAAAAGTTATAAAAAGTCCCCGATAGCATATATCTATCTTTTTCGGTTAGCTCACCTTAACCAGCCTCTGTCTTTTTAATGGTAATGAAAACCTCCACGCGGGCGAAGCCTCGAGCAGCAGCGAGTAGTATATAAAAGACGTGATTACTTTAACTCAAATTGCAACTTATTTCACTGAACGTTAAAAATGAGTAATAATTGACATTGTTATCATTATAATTTGTAATAATATAGGTACATATTAATAATACACCAAAAAGTTACACACATATTTCTGACCCCACACTACGATAAACCTATATCGTGGGTATCGAGAACTACGAGGAAATATGGTCCCACAACATCCAGACTTGAAACAAACATTAGTCTGTAACGATAACATTCGGTAACTTTGTTGCGAGAATCGAGCCCACTGCCTCCCGTTTGAGGCCGAGGCTGTCATATAGGTTTCAATTTTAATAAAATAACATAATAGTTGAGGATTTTTAAAAAATAAAAATTTATGGTATTTTACGTTCTATTTAATCTGATTTATTTGACATTTGCTTATTTCACTGTTTTAAATAATGAACATCCTTTATATGAGCGCCTATCGCTACTCGTTGGGGGGGGGGAGCCCCCGCGCACGCCGCCACCACCCGTCGCATCTCACCCCCTCAATCATACCTCAGCCCACAGCGGACAAAGCCAAATACAAGTTTGACCTAGTGTGGGGTCAGAACTATGCGTGTGTCGGTTGGTTGTATTTATTTTATATTTCTACATTTATTTAGGACATAAGCTGTTGGTTCCTCTCGTCTCGCGAACACCAACATTTTAATAATGGTATTAAATTAAATAATACTAGTCTAAATTTTTATCGATTATTATCAAAAACAGTTCAGCGGTTTAACCATGCAACCTTCCAAACTGGAAGACTTACTTTCGTAATGATAATATTAGTATATTTTTGTTATATCAAGTATCACACCATAATTTTATTCTCAAATAGTTTGTTCAAATCACTCAACCTGTATTCACGACTTTATGATTATGATAAGTTAAATATATTTGATTATATTTAATATATTATCTTTAGTTAGTGCTATTTGGGAACACTTTATGTCAAATTCATCCATACATATAGTATACTAGCTGTTGCTCGCGGCTCCGCCCGCGTGGAGGTCATGTTTGAGAGAAAAAGTATACAATACAAAATACCAATATTCATGCGTTTAACTTAAAAATGACGGATTTTCATACAAACTTTCATCCCCTATTTTACCCCCTTAGGGGTGGTATTTCCAAAAACCCTTCCTTAGTGGATGCCTACGTGATAAAAGGTACCTACTGTCAAAATTTCAAGTCTCTAACCCCAGCCGTTTAGGCTGTGCGTTGATCGATCAGTCAGTCAGTCAGTCAGTCAGTCAGTCAGTCAGTCAGTCAGTCAGTCAGTCAGTCAGTCAGTCAGTCAGTCAGTCAGTTTCTTCTTTTATATATACAGATATATAGATGAGGCATAGGCGTACACCCGAAAGGGACAGGTGAACTCTATGGGGCTACCAACTAACATTATTTTACCCAGTTCATGAAATCTCAGGTGTGCGTGTTTCATGTTAAGATAAAATTTAAAATTTTATGAGACATAGACATAATATTATAATTTCTTGAAAAGGAAACTCACATTTACATAATAGGCACAATAACTTTACTAACAGTGAAAAATTAATTTTGTATATAGGTAATGTAATATTTTCTAATACCTACTGTCTTTTTTATTTACGTTAGATTTTCCAGCATAGTATGTCCTGACATTTAAATAGTTTTTACAAATACTTTTGATGAGCATTAAGTAGTGGTTATCAAAAGAGAATGAAAAATCGCGAGGAACTCGTGCAAATAATTGACGACCAACATATTCATGCATTCTTGTAGGAGACGATTAGCGAGTTGTAGAGTTTATAGACTACTCACCCCATCCGCCAACACCAGATTTGCACAAGAGCGCATGTTTATAAGAGTGTAGCCAAATATTGTGATATAATAAAAGTTTTTTAATTCATAAAAAGTACACAGACTTCAATAAAAAACAAATTATGCATCCCTATAAAATTTGAAGGTTGCCCTCGATTTTTCTGAGATCCCATCATCAGATCCTGACTTAGTGGGACCAATGGGACCACCTGGGAACTATACCCATTTAACAAAAAAATAATTTCGCGAATCGGTCCAGGCGTCTTCGAGTAATCGGGGAACATCCTTAAAAAAAAGATTCCGACGAATTGTGAACCTCCTCCTTTTTTTGAAGTCGGTTAAAAATGATTTTAAAGTCGCCTTGAGTCAATATCTATGCATAAACATCACATTCACTTAAACCAGGGCACTAATGGATTAAAAACAACATGCTGATATCTACAATTAGTATAGTTGCAAAATGTAAGAGTCCATTGTCCAGACCATCCATTGGACCACACTAATATTTCGTCTGGCCTTACGATGCGAGTTGCGAGAGCATAGAATAAATTAAATCTATTATTGTGAAGACATTGATCCGGTTCCCTAATCATTACAAGTGCCTTATCTTCTTTATATATATAATTCTACTGTACGTGTGTATGTCACTGAACCCCTCCTAAACGGCTGGACCGATTTGTATGAATTTTTTGTATGCGTTTGGGTGGCGCCCTGGATGGTTTAGATTCCAAAATCAGCCCGGCAGATGGCGCTTCAGTTGGTGTGGCGCTGCTTTTACGGGCAGGACGACGTCTGCACGGTCCGCTAGTAGAGATGTAAATTTTTAAGGTGCTGTACCATAATTTTGCTGGTGGTAGGATATTCATATTCGCCCGGATAGCGACCACCGTACACAGGGTGTTAAACCCGCCATAGTGGCACACGCAAGTGTGTCGTGTTCCGGGATCAGCCAGTGTACATCCGGTTTTTGTCGGGGGTCTAGAGTTAGGGTACGATTTTTGGCTATTTTGCGGCTTTCTGAGTACTCTGACACTAGGCCCTCGACCGCTTCTTCACCTTCTTGCCCATGGCGTAGTGTGAAGAAGCAGGCCAACATGATTGTGTGGAGTAGCAGGGGATAGATTGTCTCTCGCTACTCTATACTCTATTTGGACGGCACCATCAGGTGCAGTGCTGTCACTTTGCCGTGCCAGGATAAAAAAAAAGTTTTGATCTGTAATGACTGTAGCTGTAATAACTTATAACTATACAAGTACACGCATAACTAGTCCCTCCTTTGCCGTGCCAGAATAAAAGTGCCGTGTCACTTTACGTTGGTTTTCTGTGAGACAGTGGTACTACCCCGGGCGAGCCGGCTCATTCATGCTGTAGACAAATATGTCTACAGCGTAGCTCTACCACTTCTATGCCATAAAATGTACTTACTTTACGCACTTGCCCTGGGAGCTCTCGAAATTCTGAAATTGTGTGTATACACGGATCGCATACGCCTTCTTGCTATAAGAAAATACAAAAAAATGACATTCCTATTTTATTAAACTTCTTAAAAAATAATCTTCTTCTTTGTTCTCCTTCTTAATCTCTTTTATTGGCCTTATGTTACAAATAGTGCTCTAAATAACATAAATAAGACTTAACCCTTACATGGTAATTAAAATTACTGTGGTTAAAGATTTTTATTTCTCACTAGCTTTTGCCCGCGGCTCCGCCCGCGTGGAAGTTATTTTTGGGAGAAAAGGTATATGTCGGAGTATAATGAATACGGAGACTGAATTGACCTTACAAATAATTTTATCTTTAGTAAATTGTGGGTATCGTCAGTTGTTTTACTAATTTGAAGGTAGGTTTGAGTTGTTTATTGGATGATCTCATTCGTAGTGGGGCACAACGAAAATCACAATATAAAAGAGTGCCTCATCATTTCGCGGAGCATTCAGGAATAATTATTAGACGAGTCAATATCCTATCTCGAATAGTTTAGTAATTTAGAGGTCGTAATGCCCAAGTGCTGTTTAACTGATCGTTGCCTACAATTAAAGTGATGATTCAACACCATGTGAGTCTCGGTGCAAAGTGTAATTGTAAACCATGTTTTTTCTTGCCAGTTCTTTTTTCCGTGGATTATTGTATTTCGAACTGGCAGTAGCTTAATAAACTGTGAAGTGTTCAACTCGTGTTCTGGAGATCGGAGAGGAATGTATAAGCCCTCTTCCAGCCTCTTCATATGGTGACCTGTGACTTCATGACCTTTCACCTGGACATAAGAAGTGGGATCTACCCGTGGATTTATGTGAAATTTGGTGAGTCTCTTTCAGTTTTTAAATTTAAAGGCCGATTTTTAATTTTGATCGTTCTGCTAAACTTACGATTTATTAAGTTGGAAATATTAGGATTTGTTTCCTACCTGATTTTTGTTTTTGGATTTAAAACTGATTGTAATTAACGACTATTAAGTTATAGTATGGTTTGTTTCCAACCTCATTGATTATTTCTTTATTTTAATTTGTACTGTTACAACCGATGGAAATTTCATCGAGTTTTTTGGCTCGGCAAAGTGACCACACTGCACCTGATGGTAAGTGCAGTGCCGTCCAGTTATAGTATCAAGTAGTGAGACAATTTATCCCTCGCTACTACGCCTAAAAGACCCAGGATCATAGGAAGGAGGGAACAATGTAGCTGGCAAACTGTTCCACAGCTTGATGGTGCGACAAAAATACGAGTTTGCGAACCTCTTGGTTCGGGCCGGGGTAGTAGACACCACAAAGCTGTGGCTCCGCAATCCAGTACGCGTGGTTCTGGTATGAAAGGGAGAGGATGGGATAAGATCAAACAATTCTTCAGAGCATTCGCCATGATACAGACGGTATTTTTTTCGCGGGGGAAAACGCTTTATCGCTACCGCTCCATTCTGGGGGAAACAGACGGTATAACACGCTAAGCGAGGAAATATCCCTACGCAGCTGTAACGGCTCTAGGCTGTTACTCACGTCTTGCATTCAGATTTTGTTTAACTGCTAATTACGCAGTGATATTATAATTGGACATCCACGGTCCTCTGTGGCGTAGTTGTAATGTACGCGGTACGACTGCCGTGCGGGGTCTCTGGTTCGACCCCCGGGTTTGGTTAAGAGATATTGGGATTATCCGCCGTGAGCATGGAATTGTGCCCGGTATGGTATAGGCTCACCCCTATCACACATATGATAATAAGCTGCGCGAATTATGGGTGTACTGGTTACACCTCTGCCTACACCTTCAGGGATTACAGTTGTGAGTGTGTATGTATGTGAAAATACGTAACAGTTGACGCGTGTGATGATTTAATGAACCTTGAATTTGATGTGGTTCAATTCTAGCTTGTATGAGGGTTGAAAAACATTTACTCTTATAACTAGTGCTAAATAAAAAACTATAATCAAAGGTACCCCTCAAACCTAGGTTTTAACGTGTTATGAAAAACTGCATTGAATGAATAATTCAGTAATTTAATGGTTACTACAATATTGATTTATGAATTGTTTTACGGGTCTAGTTTTTATAAAAGTTTCAGAACTAATAATCGATAATCAAGTTAGTCAAGTATAACCATTTAAATTTTAATGTTGGTATTGGTGGTGACTGTTAGTTCTGGTTTTAATTTCTACCCGGTAATAAATTAATTTTATATTAATAGTTACGCTAAACTGTGCAATTAATTGAGGTAAAAATGTGTGTTTGTGTCTTTGTCAATGGTTCATAACATTGTTGATGGCTTACGTTCGTAGCCTGGTTATGGTCTTCTCAAGATCTCTTGGGTGAAGGTGGTACATGCGGATGCGGTCCCATGGAAATAGTCTCAATAGGATTGTCAAGGTATTTTCTCCTAGTATGTCAAGGTTATCATGAGAGAAATCGTACACATTCAAGGTGGACAACGTGGCAATCAGATTAGTGCTAAGTTCTGGGAGGTGACATCAGACGAGCATGGCATCGACCCAACGGCCATCTACTATGGAGACTCGGATTTACAGCTGGAACGCATCAACATTTACTACAACGAGGCCTCCGGTGGAAAATATGTGCCACGAGCAGTCCTGGTGGACCTCGAGCCCGGGACCATGGACTCAGTGCGGGCTGGACCTTTCGGACAGATCTTCCGGACATCATACAGAAGGAACGGAGCTGGTTGATTCGATACTAGATGTAGTCAGGAAAGAAGCAGAGGGATGCAACTGCCTGCAAGGGTTCCAGATGACACATTCGTTGGGAGGAGGCACTGGTGCAGGGCTGGGAACTTTATTGATTTCCAAAATACGAGAAGAGTACTCCGACTGACGGGTGAGCGGTCCGCGCTTAAGGTATCGGATAGTCTTAGTGATCGTGTTAAGTTAATTATCCATAATTAAACTTATTATATTCTGGTAGTAATATTAAACAAAATTTATTTGTATATGCATTGTTGCATATAAATTAATAAACTTTTTATCTATCTATCTATAAGATATTTAGCTAGCCGTGTCTTAAATGTATTAAATGGGTGTACGTTTTTTTTAAAGGTATTTTATTATAAAGCTGTGCTCCCGCAAACGTACGCGTCTTTTTCCCATAGTTTGTTCTGATTTTTGGCAGAACGTGTAACAGTGTCATGTAAATCAATCAATTAATTATAAACCTTGTATTTGTGCCTTTTAAATATCCATCTTGCATAGCTTTGTTGATGTTCCTAACATAGTATTCATTATCTTAGTTTAATAGTTATATAGTATATAGTTTAATTATAGATTTAATTGGTTGAGGTCAGGTATGAGTAATTAAAAAGCTGATTGATAATTTTATTTTGGGTAATTTAAACATCTGCTATTTTAGTTTTAGAGGCACTACCCTAGATTTCAATAAGATACTTATGTGGCTTGACTAGAAGTCTTTGGGATGCGACAATATTACGAAGGGAACCGAGCAGTGATGATAACTTATTTTTTTATGTGTTCGATATGATTATTCCAAGTTAAAGCCCTATCCATTCTCAAACCCAGATATTTTTCAACATATTTTTATGATATTATTATTTATTATTTCCGATAATACAGGTAAAACCGATACAGGTCCGTAATTGCCTGGGTCTGTTGTTGGTCCAGATTTATATATGGGTGTAACTTTTGCTACTTTAGAGTATCGGGGAAATGACCATCTAATAACAATTTATTGAAGCATTTACTCATCGTGTTTGCCACCAAATGATTTATGCATTTTATTACTTTTGTTTTAATTTCATCTAATCCAGTGCTACAATTTGAATAAAGATTTGAGATTATTTTTATTATTATTGCTTCAGGTCAACAACGTTTGAGGGTGGACAACGAAGAGTTTTGAGCCAGAACTTTTGGTAATGCTCGCGTGTGATTGTCATGAAATTTATTAGGTATTGCTTTCGCTAAAATTGGTCCTATTGTTGAAAATTATTATTAAATAGTTCACATACACTTCTTCTTCTAAGTAGTTTTGGAGGAGCACACCTTTGTTTAATATTATAATTTGCTAAAGAGTTAATTAGACCCCATATTTTTTTAGGTTTATTAATACAATTTGTGAATTCTTTATCGTGGTAAACATTTTTTGCATCTTGTATAATTTTAGCTACATATTTTCTTTTGGTTATAAATTTCTTCTAAGGTCTTACTGTGATCGTTCTTCTTAAGTTTTGCCCACACATTTTTTTGATTGATTTCATTTATGATGTCCATATTTATCCAATTTTTTGTGGTGAATTTAGGATCTTTGTTTTTGATGTTTTACTTTTACTTGTGAAGAGTTTTCTTGTATTTTCGAGTTTCGAGTAGTCTTGTAGTTCCTCGAGATTTGTTGTTTCAAAGAAGTTTTATATCATCGTGTAGTTAATTGCTTCATAGTGTGTCCGAATCTTTGGTGGAGGTTTTTTTTTTTTTTGTGCCTGGATAGGCAGACGAGCAGACGGGCCACCTGATGGTAAGTAGTCACCGCCGCCCATAGACTTCTGCAATGCTAGAGCACAGCAGAGCCGCTGCCTACCGTTAAAGGAGGTTTTTTTCTTTTTTAGTTCGATATATATTTGTGTTTGATATGATCCCTCCCGCCGCCGGAGAAGACGTAGGAGGCGCCGGGTGGACGACTGATCGGCGTCTCCCGCCCTGTGGAATGGGGGCGTTTGAATTCCCACACTGTAACCCGTGCCTGTCGTACGAGGCGACTAATAGGGGCCATCGGGGGTCGCGGCCGCGCAGCGGAGGGCTGTCAGCCCGTATCGATGCACTCCCAAAATCGGAGCATCGTGCGGCTCCGAGATGGACGGCAGCGCGGGTGGTAAGGCCTCGTTCGCTGTCGTTGTTAGGTGCGCGGGGGCTCCTTAGCCCTCCATGGAGATGGGCTGCTACGCAGCACCACGCAGGGGCGATTCCGGCTGCAATTCTAGCACTCCTTAGAATACACCGGGATCGCTCCGCAAGCGCCGAAGAAGGCCACCGCGAGGCTTTAGCTGGTAGTGTCGGGTGGGGTGTACATAGGGGTTAGGGACTCGGCCCAGCGGCAGTACGTATAGCCATCATCCGTGCGAGGGGGATGCTGGGTCGTAAGACCGGCAGTGTCGGGTGGGGTGTACATAGGGGTTAGGGACTCGGCCCAGCGGCAGTACGTATAGCCATCATCCGTGCGAGGGGGATGCTGGGTCGTAAGACCGGCTAGTCCAGCATACCCGTTTTATTCTTAATCCGCTTCCCTCCGGAGCGGGCGGCAGTAATAAAACGCTTTCCCTGCGACAACAAAAAAAGCCCTTTTCTTTCGTTGTAGCTAAGAATCATATTCTTCGCAGAAATCCTTAGTCAGTGTCACCTGGGTTATATACAACTCCAACTTCTGGCGCATATCTTTCTAACTGTATCCACAAATAGTTGTTTCCTCCCAAGTATTCTGATTCAGATAAACTATGTTTCAAATCATTGTGGATATACGCTGAGAATCTACCTCCTCTTGAATCAGTTCTATAGTTGTAGTAGTGTGAGTAGTTGTTGATTTGTAGTTCCATTGCTTGTGTTTCGGAAGAGATCCAGGTTTCAGTCAATAAGATAACGTGAATAGTCACAGGTAGAGCTTTTATGACTTGATCTGCTGGTATTGATACTTTGGTATTAATTGAGTATTTAATAGTTATTACAATCTGTGGTGAGTTGTATAATCATTTATTGTTTGGAGTTTTTTGAAGTCAGTTTTATTATTTTCGGTGTACCTTTAACATATTTGATGGTAAGTCCATCTTAGTCTGACTTTTCTGCCCTCGAGGTAGCTATCTATGACCCTTCTGATGTTAACTGGACATCTTTCAAGCAGGTTTTCGGAGGACGATGACTGTTGCCTCCTTCCAGGTGGATGTGAAGTGGCCTAGTTCTTGGCGTTTGTTTGCCAGTGATATGTACAATTCTGGGTACTTATTTATTGCTTGCTTACAGATATCTGCCGTTAGACCGTCTGCTCCCGGGGCTTTCTTTGGGTTGAAGCTATAACAACCACACTTAGTTCGTCTAGTGAAAATGGTGTGTCATGGTACTCAGCATTGACTACGTCATTTACTCGTTCGGATGTTTTCCTCATCTGCTGGTGTTCTGCATTGTCTTCTTCCTCTTTGTCATCTGGATAAAATGTTTCTGCCAAAAATTTTGCCGACTCCTTAGGGGCTCTCCATTTCTAGTTAATGGCAGGTCTTCTTGTCTCTTAGACACCTTTGTGATCACTCTATATGTTTTCCTTGTCCTGTTTCCTACGAAACTCCTTCCAGCTTTCTACTTGTACCCTCTTGGCTTCATTCTCATATCTTTCTTTTGATTGCAGGTACTCATCGACGACCTTGTCTCCCCGGATCGGCGCTGCGCATCGGATTCTCCTCCTCCGGGTGATGACCTCCTGCTTCATCTCGGCGAGTTTCCCGGACCACCAGGGGCTCTCCATTTCTAGTGAATGGCAGGTCTTCTTGTCTCTTAGACACCTTTGTGATAACTGTAAATGTTTTTCTTGTCCTGTTTCCTACGATACTCCTTCCAGATTTCTACTTGTATCCTCTTGGCTTCATTCTCATATCTTTCTTTTGATTGCAGGTACTCATCGACGACCTTGTCTCCCCGGATCAGCGCTGCGCATCGGATTCTCCTCCTTCGGGTGATGACCTCCTGCTTCATCTCGGTGAGTTTCCCGGACCACCAGGCGCTCTCCATTTCTAGTTAATGGCAGGTCTTCTTGTCTCTTAGACACCTTTGTGATCACTGTATATGTTTTTCTTGCCCTGTTTCCTACGATACTCCTTCCAGCTTTCTACTTGTACCCTCTTGGCTTCATTCTCATATCTTTCTTTTGATTGCAGGTACTCATCGCGACCTTGTCTCCCCGGATCAGCGCTGCGCATCGGATTCTCCTCCTCCGGGTGATGACCTCCTGCTTCATCTCGGTGAGTTTCCCGGACCACCAGGCGCTCTCCATTTCTAGTTAATGGCAGGTCTTCTTGTCTCTTAGACACATTTGTGATCACTGTATATGTTTTTCTTGCCCTGTTTCCTACGATACTCCTTCCAGCTTTCTACTTGTACCCTCTTGGCTTCATTCTCATATCTTTCTTTTGATTGCAGGTACTCATCGACGACCTTGTCTCCCCGGATCGGCGCTGCGCATCGGATTCTCCTCCTCCGGGTGATGACTTCCTGCTTCATCTCGGCGAGTTTCCCGGACCACCAGGGGCTCTCCATTTCTAGTTAATGGCAGGTCTTCTTGTCTCTTAGACACCTTTGTGATCACTGTATATGTTTTTCTTGCCCTGTTTCCTACGATACTCCTTCCAGCTTTCTACTTGTACCCTCTTGGCTTCATTCTCATATCTTTCTTTTGATTGCAGGTACTCATCGCGACCTTGTCTCCCCGGATCAGCGCTGCGCATCGGATTCTCCTCCTCCGGGTGATGACCTCCTGCTTCATCTCGGTGAGTTTCCCGGACCACCAGGCGCTCTCCATTTCTAGTTAATGGCAGGTCTTCTTGTCTCTTAGACACATTTGTGATCACTGTATATGTTTTTCTTGCCCTGTTTCCTACGATACTCCTTCCAGCTTTCTACTTGTACCCTCTTGGCTTCATTCTCATATCTTTCTTTTGATTGCAGGTACTCATCGACGACCTTGTCTCCCCGGATCGGCGCTGCGCATCGGATTCTCCTCCTCCGGGTGATGACTTCCTGCTTCATCTCGGCGAGTTTCCCGGACCACCAGGGGCTCTCCATTTCTAGTTAATGGCAGGTCTTCTTGTCTCTTAGACACCTTTGTGATAACTGTAAATGTTTTTCTTGTCCTGTTTCCTACGATACTCCTTCCAGATTTCTACTTGTATCCTCTTGGCTTCATTCTCATATCTTTCTTTTGATTGCAGGTACTCATCGACGACCTTGTCTCCCCGGATCAGCGCTGCGCATCGGATTCTCCTCCTCCGGGTGATGACCTCCTGCTTCATCTCGGCGAGTTTCCCGGACCACCAGGGTCGTATCATAATGGAATCGTATCATTGCCTGTTTTTATAATAGTATCTATGTACTGAAAGTTTCTAATAATATATAGTATAATAGACAGACAGACAGACAGACAGACAGACAGACAGACAGACAGACAGACAGACAGACAGACAGACAGACAGACAGACAGACAGACAGACAGACAGACAGACAGACAGACAGACAGACAGACAGACAGACAGACAGACAGACAGACAGACAGACAGACAGACAGACAGACAGACAGACAGACAGACAGACAGACAGACAGACAGACAGACAGACAGACAGACAGACAGACAGACAGACAGACAGACAGACAGACAGACAGACAGACAGACAGACAGACAGACAGACAGACAGACAGACAGACAGACAGACAGACAGACAGACAGACAGACAGACAGACAGACAGACAGACAGACAGACAGACAGACAGACAGACAGACAGACAGACAGACAGACAGACAGACAGACAGACAGACAGACAGACAGACAGACAGACAGACAGACAGACAGACAGACAGACAGACAGACAGACAGACAGACAGACAGACAGACAGACAGACAGACAGACAGACAGACAGACAGACAGACAGACAGACAGACAGACAGACAGACAGACAGACAGACAGACAGACAGACAGACAGACAGACAGACAGACAGACAGACAGACAGACAGACAGACAGACAGACAGACAGACAGACAGACAGACAGACAGACAGACAGACAGACAGACAGACAGACAGACAGACAGACAGACAGACAGACAGACAGACAGACAGACAGACAGACAGACAGACAGACAGACAGACAGACAGACAGACAGACAGACAGACAGACAGACAGACAGACAGACAGACAGACAGACAGACAGACAGACAGACAGACAGACAGACAGACAGACAGACAGACAGACAGACAGACAGACAGACAGACAGACAGACAGACAGACAGACAGACAGACAGACAGACAGACAGACAGACAGACAGACAGACAGACAGACAGACAGACAGACAGACAGACAGACAGACAGACAGACAGACAGACAGACAGACAGACAGACAGACAGACAGACAGACAGACAGACAGACAGACAGACAGACAGACAGACAGACAGACAGACAGACAGACAGACAGACAGACAGACAGACAGACAGACAGACAGACAGACAGACAGACAGACAGACAGACAGACAGACAGACAGACAGACAGACAGACAGACAGACAGACAGACAGACAGACAGACAGACAGACAGACAGACAGACAGACAGACAGACAGACAGACAGACAGACAGACAGACAGACAGACAGACAGACAGACAGACAGACAGACAGACAGACAGACAGACAGACAGACAGACAGACAGACAGACAGACAGACAGACAGACAGACAGACAGACAGACAGACAGACAGACAGACAGACAGACAGACAGACAGACAGACAGACAGACAGACAGACAGACAGACAGACAGACAGACAGACAGACAGACAGACAGACAGACAGACAGACAGACAGACAGACAGACAGACAGACAGACAGACAGACAGACAGACAGACAGACAGACAGACAGACAGACAGACAGACAGACAGACAGACAGACAGACAGACAGACAGACAGACAGACAGACAGACAGACAGACAGACAGACAGACAGACAGACAGACAGACAGACAGACAGACAGACAGACAGACAGACAGACAGACAGACAGACAGACAGACAGACAGACAGACAGACAGACAGACAGACAGACAGACAGACAGACAGACAGACAGACAGACAGACAGACAGACAGACAGACAGACAGACAGACAGACAGACAGACAGACAGACAGACAGACAGACAGACAGACAGACAGACAGACAGACAGACAGACAGACAGACAGACAGACAGACAGACAGACAGACAGACAGACAGACAGACAGACAGACAGACAGACAGACAGACAGACAGACAGACAGACAGACAGACAGACAGACAGACAGACAGACAGACAGACAGACAGACAGACAGACAGACAGACAGACAGACAGACAGACAGACAGACAGACAGACAGACAGACAGACAGACAGACAGACAGACAGACAGACAGACAGACAGACAGACAGACAGACAGACAGACAGACAGACAGACAGACAGACAGACAGACAGACAGACAGACAGACAGACAGACAGACAGACAGACAGACAGACAGACAGACAGACAGACAGACAGACAGACAGACAGACAGACAGACAGACAGACAGACAGACAGACAGACAGACAGACAGACAGACAGACAGACAGACAGACAGACAGACAGACAGACAGACAGACAGACAGACAGACAGACAGACAGACAGACAGACAGACAGACAGACAGACAGACAGACAGACAGACAGACAGACAGACAGACAGACAGACAGACAGACAGACAGACAGACAGACAGACAGACAGACAGACAGACAGACAGACAGACAGACAGACAGACAGACAGACAGACAGACAGACAGACAGACAGACAGACAGACAGACAGACAGACAGACAGACAGACAGACAGACAGACAGACAGACAGACAGACAGACAGACAGACAGACAGACAGACAGACAGACAGACAGACAGACAGACAGACAGACAGACAGACAGACAGACAGACAGACAGACAGACAGACAGACAGACAGACAGACAGACAGACAGACAGACAGACAGACAGACAGACAGACAGACAGACAGACAGACAGACAGACAGACAGACAGACAGACAGACAGACAGACAGACAGACAGACAGACAGACAGACAGACAGACAGACAGACAGACAGACAGACAGACAGACAGACAGACAGACAGACAGACAGACAGACAGACAGACAGACAGACAGACAGACAGACAGACAGACAGACAGACAGACAGACAGACAGACAGACAGACAGACAGACAGACAGACAGACAGACAGACAGACAGACAGACAGACAGACAGACAGACAGACAGACAGACAGACAGACAGACAGACAGACAGACAGACAGACAGACAGACAGACAGACAGACAGACAGACAGACAGACAGACAGACAGACAGACAGACAGACAGACAGACAGACAGACAGACAGACAGACAGACAGACAGACAGACAGACAGACAGACAGACAGACAGACAGACAGACAGACAGACAGACAGACAGACAGACAGACAGACAGACAGACAGACAGACAGACAGACAGACAGACAGACAGACAGACAGACAGACAGACAGACAGACAGACAGACAGACAGACAGACAGACAGACAGACAGACAGACAGACAGACAGACAGACAGACAGACAGACAGACAGACAGACAGACAGACAGACAGACAGACAGACAGACAGACAGACAGACAGACAGACAGACAGACAGACAGACAGACAGACAGACAGACAGACAGACAGACAGACAGACAGACAGACAGACAGACAGACAGACAGACAGACAGACAGACAGACAGACAGACAGACAGACAGACAGACAGACAGACAGACAGACAGACAGACAGACAGACAGACAGACAGACAGACAGACAGACAGACAGACAGACAGACAGACAGACAGACAGACAGACAGACAGACAGACAGACAGACAGACAGACAGACAGACAGACAGACAGACAGACAGACAGACAGACAGACAGACAGACAGACAGACAGACAGACAGACAGACAGACAGACAGACAGACAGACAGACAGACAGACAGACAGACAGACAGACAGACAGACAGACAGACAGACAGACAGACAGACAGACAGACAGACAGACAGACAGACAGACAGACAGACAGACAGACAGACAGACAGACAGACAGACAGACAGACAGACAGACAGACAGACAGACAGACAGACAGACAGACAGACAGACAGACAGACAGACAGACAGACAGACAGACAGACAGACAGACAGACAGACAGACAGACAGACAGACAGACAGACAGACAGACAGACAGACAGACAGACAGACAGACAGACAGACAGACAGACAGACAGACAGACAGACAGACAGACAGACAGACAGACAGACAGACAGACAGACAGACAGACAGACAGACAGACAGACAGACAGACAGACAGACAGACAGACAGACAGACAGACAGACAGACAGACAGACAGACAGACAGACAGACAGACAGACAGACAGACAGACAGACAGACAGACAGACAGACAGACAGACAGACAGACAGACAGACAGACAGACAGACAGACAGACAGACAGACAGACAGACAGACAGACAGACAGACAGACAGACAGACAGACAGACAGACAGACAGACAGACAGACAGACAGACAGACAGACAGACAGACAGACAGACAGACAGACAGACAGACAGACAGACAGACAGACAGACAGACAGACAGACAGACAGACAGACAGACAGACAGACAGACAGACAGACAGACAGACAGACAGACAGACAGACAGACAGACAGACAGACAGACAGACAGACAGACAGACAGACAGACAGACAGACAGACAGACAGACAGACAGACAGACAGACAGACAGACAGACAGACAGACAGACAGACAGACAGACAGACAGACAGACAGACAGACAGACAGACAGACAGACAGACAGACAGACAGACAGACAGACAGACAGACAGACAGACAGACAGACAGACAGACAGACAGACAGACAGACAGACAGACAGACAGACAGACAGACAGACAGACAGACAGACAGACAGACAGACAGACAGACAGACAGACAGACAGACAGACAGACAGACAGACAGACAGACAGACAGACAGACAGACAGACAGACAGACAGACAGACAGACAGACAGACAGACAGACAGACAGACAGACAGACAGACAGACAGACAGACAGACAGACAGACAGACAGACAGACAGACAGACAGACAGACAGACAGACAGACAGACAGACAGACAGACAGACAGACAGACAGACAGACAGACAGACAGACAGACAGACAGACAGACAGACAGACAGACAGACAGACAGACAGACAGACAGACAGACAGACAGACAGACAGACAGACAGACAGACAGACAGACAGACAGACAGACAGACAGACAGACAGACAGACAGACAGACAGACAGACAGACAGACAGACAGACAGACAGACAGACAGACAGACAGACAGACAGACAGACAGACAGACAGACAGACAGACAGACAGACAGACAGACAGACAGACAGACAGACAGACAGACAGACAGACAGACAGACAGACAGACAGACAGACAGACAGACAGACAGACAGACAGACAGACAGACAGACAGACAGACAGACAGACAGACAGACAGACAGACAGACAGACAGACAGACAGACAGACAGACAGACAGACAGACAGACAGACAGACAGACAGACAGACAGACAGACAGACAGACAGACAGACAGACAGACAGACAGACAGACAGACAGACAGACAGACAGACAGACAGACAGACAGACAGACAGACAGACAGACAGACAGACAGACAGACAGACAGACAGACAGACAGACAGACAGACAGACAGACAGACAGACAGACAGACAGACAGACAGACAGACAGACAGACAGACAGACAGACAGACAGACAGACAGACAGACAGACAGACAGACAGACAGACAGACAGACAGACAGACAGACAGACAGACAGACAGACAGACAGACAGACAGACAGACAGACAGACAGACAGACAGACAGACAGACAGACAGACAGACAGACAGACAGACAGACAGACAGACAGACAGACAGACAGACAGACAGACAGACAGACAGACAGACAGACAGACAGACAGACAGACAGACAGACAGACAGACAGACAGACAGACAGACAGACAGACAGACAGACAGACAGACAGACAGACAGACAGACAGACAGACAGACAGACAGACAGACAGACAGACAGACAGACAGACAGACAGACAGACAGACAGACAGACAGACAGACAGACAGACAGACAGACAGACAGACAGACAGACAGACAGACAGACAGACAGACAGACAGACAGACAGACAGACAGACAGACAGACAGACAGACAGACAGACAGACAGACAGACAGACAGACAGACAGACAGACAGACAGACAGACAGACAGACAGACAGACAGACAGACAGACAGACAGACAGACAGACAGACAGACAGACAGACAGACAGACAGACAGACAGACAGACAGACAGACAGACAGACAGACAGACAGACAGACAGACAGACAGACAGACAGACAGACAGACAGACAGACAGACAGACAGACAGACAGACAGACAGACAGACAGACAGACAGACAGACAGACAGACAGACAGACAGACAGACAGACAGACAGACAGACAGACAGACAGACAGACAGACAGACAGACAGACAGACAGACAGACAGACAGACAGACAGACAGACAGACAGACAGACAGACAGACAGACAGACAGACAGACAGACAGACAGACAGACAGACAGACAGACAGACAGACAGACAGACAGACAGACAGACAGACAGACAGACAGACAGACAGACAGACAGACAGACAGACAGACAGACAGACAGACAGACAGACAGACAGACAGACAGACAGACAGACAGACAGACAGACAGACAGACAGACAGACAGACAGACAGACAGACAGACAGACAGACAGACAGACAGACAGACAGACAGACAGACAGACAGACAGACAGACAGACAGACAGACAGACAGACAGACAGACAGACAGACAGACAGACAGACAGACAGACAGACAGACAGACAGACAGACAGACAGACAGACAGACAGACAGACAGACAGACAGACAGACAGACAGACAGACAGACAGACAGACAGACAGACAGACAGACAGACAGACAGACAGACAGACAGACAGACAGACAGACAGACAGACAGACACTAAACGCTACATATTTATGTCAACTAATTTCATGTATGGGAACCTCAACACTTAAATACGACGCGAAATGTATTCAAACACAATTTATAATTATATATTTCTACAATCACGGATATATATAGTGTTGACATTCAGACTATCTGACCGAAAACTATCTGAAGAATAACAAAAATCAATCAAAAAAATATGAAACTCAGATAGTGACGGCAATTAGTATGTCTATTTCTATTGCTCTTAGCTTTTTCGTAATAAGTGCATTTTGCTCTCTTGGGAATTATAAAAGGAATGTCAGCCCTGTGTATTCATCATGTTTTCACAAAAAATATTTTTGGCAGCGCGAGCGAAAAATCGCGTACATGTCTGCTCTCAACACGGCCCAATTGCCGTCTGACAAGTCTTGCACATGCGCATCATGTTTAAAATCATTTCAACATGGAGACAACGGACATTTCATTTTTGTATTTATAAATGAAATGTGATAAAATCTTCACACACTCGTTTAATGCAGTTCATTGAAAATTTTATAGAAAAATTTCGTTTCAATATTTTTCTTTATAACCGTATACTAAGAATTCATTTGAGGTCGTGTGGATTGAAATTTTCAAATTTCGATGCATCTTTGCGAATATTTTCTATCGAGCCAACTTTAATGAATCGTGTATCGCAAAGCACACTGGTCTTGTAAATATGTTCATCTTTCATGGCAAATTAATATATTGTTAATATTTTTAGTTTTTAACATCGAATAATTAGTTTAAAAATGTAGTCTGAACTGAACTGTCTGAGCCCACCTCACCTTAATAGAAAAACAACAGCTGAGTTCGGGCGATACAAAAGATAGACTATCAAAGTCTTTTATGAAAATAAACAACACCAATATAGTTAATTGTTGACTGTATTGATAATCAAAATCAATTCTGCAAATTACTGTTATCATGCTTATAACATGAAGTGTTACCTATTATCATTGATTGCTCATATTATACATAACTTCCGCATTCAAAAAAAGTACCTCTCGGACGTATGTTGATAATAAAATATAATGGGTTCGCATAATGGTTTCTTATGTTTACGCGAATATTATAAATTGAAATAAAACGAAATTTACGGTTTCTATCGCGGTTTAATTTACTTTTTTAACCCGACGTTTCGAAAACTTTACAGCCTTCATGGTCACGGAGTGGACTGAGTTGTATGTCGTCACGCAAGTATAGTATAGTATAGTATAGTATAGTATAGTATAGTATAGTATAGTATAGTATAGTATAGTATAGTATAGTATAGTATAGTATAGTATAGTATAGTATAGTATAGTATAGTATAGTATAGTATAGTATAGTATAGTATAGTATAGTATAGTATAGTATAGTATAGTATAGTATAGTATAGTATAGTATAGTATAGTATAGTATAGTATAGTATAGTATAGTATAGTATAGTATAGTATAGTATAGTATAGTATAGTATAGTATAGTATAGTATAGTATAGTATAGTATAGTATAGTATAGTATAGTATAGTATAGTATAGTATAGTATAGTATAGTATAGTATAGTATAGTATAGTATAGTATAGTATAGTATAGTATAGTATAGTATAGTATAGTAACGTCGGGTTAAAAAAGTAAATTAAAAGAATCCGTCAATTTCGTTTTATTTCAATAATGGGTTCGATTAAAAACCGCTGGTGGCGTACTTCTTTTCCTTTACATTTATTTGGTATTGCATTTTAAACTAGACAGCAGCGATAGCCTAGTTGGTTGCGGTACGGACTCTCAAGACAAAAGTTCTATGTTAGAAACCCAAATGGCATACACCTCTGATTTTTCTAAAGTTACGTGTGTATTCATTGTTAATTATAGCTTGCTTCAACGGTGAAGGAAAACATCGTGAGGAAACCTGCATACCTGAGAATTCTCGTGAAGTCTAATAACCCGCAGTAGACCAGCGAGGTGGACCAAGGTCTCACCCCTCTCATTAGTAGAGGAGGCCCGTGCCCAGCAGTGGGACAATTAATGGGACTGTTTAGTACAGGGCTATATATTATTTTAAACTAAGAACATTTACCTACATTTTGGAATTATTGACAAGAATATGCACTTCAAATATTTAATAATAAATATTCAAATAATATAGTAATACTGTCACAGTATATATTACCTTTCAAATACATATACAAATATTTTGCAAGCTAAATTTTGTAAGTAATATTCCAACGATACATCTTTATTTAATTCTATGAAACCTAATAAAACCCGACAGGTTGGTAAAGGCCAGGTAAGACCTACACGGTAGTTATAACGCCCTCAGCGAGCGTACGGAGTATTAAATTGCAGCCCCAGGCATCCTCTGCCAAGCAATTTTGGGTCAGTAAGTGAGCGATGCTCATAACTTATACTAGTTGGATGAGATGTATAGAATTTCTGCCAAGTTTCATGCTACATGCCTCACAACAGCCGAAACTTACCTACTAAGACAATCGCACTGCTTGTTCACCATGCCATAAAAGCTCCCATGAAATAATATTATAAAACGACTCCATATTCGTTGTTATTAAAAATGCTGATGGTGCGTTTGTTGTAGTTTTGTTTAGATTTTTTTTTTAACCGACTTCAAAAATGGAGGAGGTTAACAATTCGTCGGAATCTTTTTTTTTATGTATGTTACCCGATTACTCGAAGACGCCTGGACCGATTCGAGAAATTCTTTTTTTGTTTAAAAGGGTATACAGCCCAGGTGGTCCCATTGGCACCAAGCCAGGATCTGATCATGGGATCGCAGAAAAATCAAGGGAAACCTTCAAATTTTATAGAGACGTATAATTTGTTTTTCATTGAAGTCGGTGTACTTTTTATGAATTAAAAAAACTTTTATTGTGTGTCGCGATGCGTGATAACAATTAAGAGAGAAGGATAGATAGAATTAAACTAATCCTTTAAGCATTGTTCGGCGTTTGCAATTGGATTGTAAATATGGTATAACATTTTGGACCTCGCTTATCAAAATAAAGTGATTTTATTCAGAAATTCAATCATAATAAGTCTTATGATGAAGAATTATATTATTCATCTGTAATTACACTGTTTTTATTGCTCGAAGTAAGTACTTTTTTTATTTATAAACGTAAACACCTTTATCCATAACTAAGCCTACCGTCGATTTATAAGACAAATACCACAATCAAGTCCACCGGTTGCAACTAATTAAATAAATCCAATAAACTTAATTTATTAAATTTATTTAAAAATTCTTAGCTACCATCTGTTCTTGGAAAATATAATTAATTTAATGTAATTTTATCGTTCTTAGACCAAGACAAATTCATCACAGTTCCTTCCATCCATACTTCGTTCGTATCGAAATACCGAGAAAATAAAATGACGCGGTTTGCTTACCTCAATCATGATCTCCACTCGTAACTTCAATATTTATTTAATCGACTTTAATTGATTTTATTTTAGAAGCATGGGCACAGAGTCTGGGATGACATACTTCTTTTTGGAACGAAGTTCCTTACGGCAGCCTTGGAAAGATAGGGATTTTGCGGCGCGACCGAACTATACGTAACGGACGAAAAATATGTGATAGTAAAAACCGTGGAAAAATGAAAAATGTGCGTGGAATAAAAGCGTTAAATGAGACAATCGCATACACAATTAGTTCCTGGGATTTTGCTGCGCGACAATAGTGACGTCCAGTTAGAGTAGCAAGTAATGATATCCAGTTAGAGTAGCAAGTAGTGACGTCCAGTTAGAGTGGCAAGTAGTGACGTCCAGTTAGAGTGGCAAGTAGTGACGTCCAGTTAGAGTAGCAAGTAATGATATCCAGTTAGAGTAGCAAGTAGTGACGTCCAGTTAGAGTGGCAAGTAGTGACGTCCAGTTAGAGTGGCAAGTAGTGACGTCCAGTTAGAGTAGCAAGTGATGACGTCCAGTTAGAGTGGCAAGTAGTGACGTCCAGTTAGAGTAGCAAGTGATGACGTCCAGTTAGAGTGGCAAGTAGTGACGTCCAGTTAGAGTAGCAAGTAGTGACGTCCAGTTAGAGTGGCAAGTAGTGACGACCAGTTAGAGTGGCAAGTAGTGACGTCCAGTTAGAGTAGCAAGTAGTGACGTCCAGTTAGAGTGGCAAGTAGTGACGTCCAATTAGAGTAGCAAGTGATGACGTCCAGTTAGAGTGGCAAGTAGTGACGTCCAGTTAGAGTGGCTAGTAGTGACTTCCAGTTAGAGTAGCAAGTAGTGACGTCCAGTTAGAGTGGCAAGTAGTGACGTCCAGTTAGAGTAGCAAGTGATGACGTCCAGTTAGAGTGGCAAGTAGTGACGCCCAGTTAGAGTAGCAAGTGATGACGTCCAGTTAGAGTGGCAAGTAGTGACGTCCAGTTAGAGTGGCAAGTAGTGACGTCCAGTTAGAGTGGCAAGTAGTGACGTCCAGTTAGAGTAGCAAGTGATGACATCCATTTAGAGTAGCAAGTAGTGACGTCCAGTTAGAGTGGCAAGTAGTGACGTCCAGTTAGAGTAGCAAGTAATGACATACAGTTAGAGTAGCAAGTAGAGACGTCCAGTAAGAGTGGCAAGTAGTGACGTCCAGTTAGAGTAGCAAGTAATGACATCCAGTTAGAGTAGCAAGTAGTGACGTCCAGTTAGAGTGGCAAGTAGTGACGTCCAGTTAGAGTGGCAAGTAGTGACGTCCAGTTAGAGTAGCAAGTGATGACGTCCAGTTAGAGTGGCAAGTATTGACGTCCAGTTAGAGTAGCAAGTAGTGACGTCCAGTTAGAGTGGCAAGTAGTGACGTCCAGTTAGAGTGGCAAGTAGTGACGTCCAGTTAGAGTAGCAAGTGATGACATCCATTTAGAGTAGCAAGTAGTGACGTCCAGTTAGAGTGGCAAGTAGTGACGTCCAGTTAGAGTGGCAAGTAGTGACGTCCAGTTAGAGTAGCAAGTGATGACGTCCAGTTAGAGTGGCAAGTATTGACGTCCAGTTAGAGTAGCAAGTAGTGACGTCCAGTTAGAGTGGCAAGTAGTGACGTCCAGTTAGAGTGGCAAGTAGTGACGTCCAGTTAGAGTAGCAAGTGATGACATCCATTTAGAGTAGCAAGTAGTGACGTCCAGTTAGAGTGGCAAGTAGTGACGTCCAGTTAGAGTAGCAAGTAATGACATACAGTTAGAGTAGCAAGTAGTGACGTCCTATAAGAGTGGCAAGTAGTGACGTCCAGTTAGAGTAGCAAGTAATGACATCCAGTTGGAGTAGCAAGTAGTGACGTCCAGTTAGAGTGGCAAGTAGTGACGTCCAGTTAGAGTGGCAAGTAGTGACGTCCAGTTAGAGTAGCAAGTGATGACGTCCAGTTAGAGTAGTAAGTAGTGACGTCCAGTTAGAGTAGCAAGTAGTGACGTCCAGTTAGAATGGCAAGTAGTGACGTACAGTTAGAGTGGCAAGTAGTGACGTCCAGTTAGAGTGGCAAGTAGTGACGTCCAGTTAGAGTGGCAAGTAGTGACGTCCAGTTAGAGTAGCAAGTAATGAGATCCATTTAGAGTAGCAAGTAGTGACGTCCAGTTAGAGTGGCAAGTAGTGACGTCCAGTTAGAGTGGCAAGTAGTGACGTCCAGTTAGAGTAGCAAGTGATGACGTCCAGTTAGAGTAGCAAGTAGTGACGTCCAGTTAGAGTGGCAAGTAGTGATGTCCAAATTGAACACGATTTTTATTTTGCAATTTGTGTCGATTCTACATTAACCGAAGGAACTTTGTTCCTACCTGGTGTCCCACGACACCATTTAATATTTTTTTCTATCCAGTCATGGTCAAATGATTACACTGCTGAGGACAAGCACGGTGAAGTCCGAAACTAGCTATAATAGATATATGTATTTAAAAAAGCCATCTTGAATCTGTCTTGTGTTGACAAGCGCCTATTTGACTGAATCTCTACGATCATAGGTTTTTGATTTATTAGTATGCCTCTCTAAGAAGTCTATCGCTTCTGTGATCCATTTGCTTTAAACCACTATTAAATCATTGCTCCATCCAGCACAGGAAGGTATTCCTGGCTGGTATGCCAGCGTATGTCATAATTCCGAATATATTCTACCAACGTTGACAGCATCTTAAGCTCAGCAGGCCATACAGACAAATGTTTGTATGATCAACCAATATTTGTTTCGGGTCTCGGTGTTGGAGGACCATACTGCTGCGTAGTTCTTGAGACGTGGGTCAGGTTTAACCTAGTGTGGAGTCAGGACTGTGTATTGGGTCTAAATTATTTATCATAGAATAATTGTTTTGGGTTACTACCTATAATATATGTATAGCAAGGAACTGAATTCCTATAACAACATTCTCTTATCTCGGTTTTGATTTTAATGCATCTATTGATAGCAACGTTGCGAAAGGTTTATTATATTAGTTCAGAAAATCTATTTTCTATCTAACGACGCCTTTACAAACATCGCACATACCAACAACAATTTGCTATTAAATGTCCCTATATCTTATCGGTAACCCATATTTTGTAACGTTCAATGAAAATTTTGTCGGCAGGGTGATATTTTCTTTTGATGATACATTCATTTTATCGTCAATAAATCTTAGATTGGTGTATTTTATCTTCACCAAATCTATTAAAAAATTTATGCATTTCTTATAAAATATGACAAATTAACGAAAATTGTATCATACCAAAAGTGAAGTGGACGAGCCAACATGCTGCTTAAGGTCTTGTGTTTGGTTGCCGTTTTCGCAGGTCAGTTGATGTAACATTATTATTAAACACATAGAACCGTAACAATTTTATCGCGGGTCTAGAGTTGGGGTACGTTGTTTGGCCGTTTTGCGGCCTTCTGACAATAGACCCTCGACCGCTTCTTCACCTTCTTGCCCATGGCGTAGTGTGAAGAAGCGGGCCGGCATGATTGTGTTGAGTAGCAGCACTGGGTAAGCACAGGTGCAGTGCGGTTACTTTGCCGTGCCAGGATAAAAAAAAAATCTCGCACGTTGTGGCCCTCGATCACATGCCTTAACATATACCATACCAACATATTTTAATAGAAGGGCAGTTAGTAAGCCTTCAAGTGTTAAAAAAATTTAGAATAAATTATAAAGGCAATTTTAAAAAAATAGATAAATATTAATCTGTTCTGACAATCGCTAATAGTCCTCGAAAGTATTAAAAACTATCATATTCTCTAATGAATAGACTTCAAAGTAATAAAGTTTTATGTTCATATGACAAGTATTTTAAGCAATTAACTAGTCTTCTTGCAGTAACATTTATTATTTACTTGGTCCTCTTGCAATAAGATTTATATTTTTTTAAGCATGCGAAGCCGACACTGCGAGAGCGTCGAGAATTGTTCGAGTTAATCAATATTTCGTGTATACAACGTGAGTACATTATTACAATTGTCGAATCTTGAACAAAAAAGATTGCCAGTTGGTCGGTGGCGGGCTTCGTACACCCACAAATAAACATACATCGCAATATAGGCGGGCATTTTTACGGAGCTCAATTTGCATATGTGACATTTATGACATTTTTGACACTTTTAAATGGTGCACGCAGCGCAACTAATTTTATATAACGTGTATGCACACTGTGCTCGTTCTTTGGCAGAGGGATAAGCGCCTCAATGGTGCCTCTCGGGTTATATACTCAAAGTAGCATCTATTTAAATGATTGCTGGCAATTAATTTACATTATTACAAATACATACGATGTTGTACCAAAGTACATGTTCTATAATATAAGACAAGCTTATGAATCCCTCTGTAGTAATTATAATATTAAACGAATAATTAGCACACGAAGTTGAATAATTTAAATAAATTTAATTTAAATGAAATTTTAATATCCATGAACACTTACAATACCAGATAAATCATGTGTTATCGTGGTCTTTTAAGAAAAGGGGATTTAAGAATGACATAGCGATGATTAATTATACTTCTGGTAACCCTAATGAATGACCTGTAACAGTGCGAAATGCAACGTAAGGTCGTAGCATAGACCAATCATACTGTAGTTCAAACTTATTACACGAGAAGAATAATAAGAAAGAAAGGAAAAGTTTATTTGGCTTTTCACTAAAACAAAAAATGTAGATAAAAAAACACTCAAAAATGATCAAACTCGGCTTAGTGCTGCAGCTTAAGCTACAGCGCTGAAGAATAATGTAGCGATACTAATGTTTTACAGGACTAACCTAAGAGACCCGTTTGAACTTGATGAATCTACCATCGCTAACGCTCCCATAGTGCCTGGAGATAAGACTGTCGTACTTATTCACGGACATGAAGGAAGTGCCACCACGTCACTTAATCCAATGGTCATAAATGGTATGTTACTTTTAATTTTATTTATCGTCAGAAGAAAATAGAATTATATTTTGCACTTGAAATCCCCAATAATGACATCTCTTACGCGGCGCAGGCTATAATAATTGCTAGTTTTCTTCTACATCGAAACAAAAAAAAATATGTGACCTTAAAGTTCCTAAAATTTGGAACTGCCAAAGCTCAAGCACTTACTGATCAAGATATTATTATAACATGATGTTCTGATGAATTTAGGCGTCTAAACAAGAATAATCAATATTTTAATAGAAAGCGGTGAACTGTTTATAATGTCTGCTTAACCACACCATTTTCTCCACAGCGCTGCTAACATCTGAAACTGTCAACATCATCGTTGTGGATTGGTCTACGTATGCTAGTCTCAGTTATTCAAACGCCGTCGTTGCGGTCCCAAGTGTAGGTGCTTATTTAGCCCAAATGCTATCACTTTTGGAAGCTACTCCCAATGAACTAATTGACTTCAGTCGATTACACATCGTTGGTTTCGGTCTTGGAGCTCATGCTGCTGGGTTCGCTGGTCGAGAGATACAGCGACAATTAGGCAAACGAGTTGCAAGAATTACAGGTAAGATGTAATTTATATCCCTGCCTCGACAAATTGTGTTCAAGCGTTTATTTAATCTTATTTAATAATAATAAAATAGTAATTGTACGGTGATCTATCTGTCTTGTTCCATTTAGTGACATTTAAGATCATTCGTCGTGCAAATCCATACTAATACTATAAATGCGAAATTAACTCTGTTTGTTTGTTTGTTACCTTTTCACGACTAAACGGCTGACCAGATTGTGATGAAATTTCGCAAGGAGATAGATTATATCCTGGAGAAGAACATAGGCTATCTTATTTCTCAAAAAACAACCTTGAAAGGAGTCAAATAGGAGTTAAAAATTTGTATGGGAATTCCATAATTCCTCGACTTAGGGATCTGGAAACTCATCCCTAAGGGGGTAAAATAGGGGATGAAAGTTTGTATGAGAATCCTTCATTTTTTAAGTTAAACGCATGAAAATTCGTATTTTGTATTTTATACTCTTTCTCCCAAACATGACCTCCACGCGGGCGGAGCCGCGAGCAACAGCTAGTTATAATATAATCCGTCGATTCAAAAGATTCCTGAGATATCTGCCAACCAATCGATATATAAAAAATATGACCTCACTACTACTACTAACCTAAGAAACGGGTCTACATTTTCAACTTTCCTTGTAAAAATGAAAAAAAAACCATTCCATCTCGAGCGCCTGAAACCTTAGCTTCAGTTTTCAATACTCAGTAGGGCATATTACAAGTAATAATAAATCAATGAAAATAAAAAAAAACAGTGTGAATAAAGTTTAATAGGACTCAGCGCTACGCCTGCCAATAAACATCCCAATACCACTTAATACTTTGAATTACCAAATATAGTTTAACACTATATATACCACGATTGTCAATCTGAGATATAAGAAACCCACGAAAGATATTAAGGATAAGGCTAATTTTAAGTTTCCTTATGTGCTTAGTGTTCATATTATTGTGCTTTGCAACTAATTTACGGTAGGCAGCGGCTTTGCTGTGCCCTGGCATTGCAGAAGTCTATGGGCGGCGGTGACTACTTACCATCAGGTGGCCCGTCTGCTCGTCTGCCTATAAAGGCACTAAAAAAAAATATTCTAGTACATACCGGAGCGGCATAGTCGCTTGTACGACAAAGCCCCAAATGTAAGAAATAAAAAAAAAAACCCAGGAACGTTCCTAGCTTCAATTCCCATATTCAATAAGAGCACTACAGTGCTTTACATTTCTGCTTGGCGGCACAAAGACAGCATCATAACTAATATTTACAGCATGTCACCGGAGTAACACACACTCTGAGACACCCCAATTGAAACATACAGTTACAAATATAGCACATAAACTGATATCGCTTGCGTATTTAAAACAGTATTTGTAAAAAACCTTTATTTTTCTGGACATAGAGTTCATTTTATTTGATAAAGCATTTCGTTAATTGTTGCATTTAAAAAACATTACCCCATGTATTTGTATTTCATGAACTGTGTGTTTTTGCAATAGGCCTAGACCCTTCTGGAAGCCAATGGGAAAATAATCAGCTAAGACTGAGTTCCACTGATGCCGGATACGTGGAAGTCATTCATACCGATGGCAGCGGTATCAATTCCAACGGTATTGGCACCCGACTTGGCCACGTAGATTTCTTTGTCAACGGAGGCGGCAACCAGCCTGGTTGCTTAACCAATGCCTGTAGCCATAACCGCGCTTATGAGGTATTCAGCTCATCCCTCACACATGGTGGGCTTGTCGGCAAAGAATGTAGGAACAACGTCCAATTGGCACTGAACTTATGCACTGGTTTCAACCTCGAATTGGGAAATAATGAGTTTAATAAATTTGGGTAAGTTTTGCACTTCTCATTCTTACTTCTACTTACGCATACGAACTATAATTTAGAATAATATTAACCACCTTCAAAAAAGGAGGAGGTTCTCAATTCGTCGGAATCTTTTTTTATGTATGTTCCCCGATTACTCAAAGGCGCCTGGACCGATTCGAGAAATTCTTTTTTTTGTTTAAAAGTGTATGCTTCCCAGTTGAGCCCATTGTCACCAAGTCAGGATCTGACGATGGGATCTCAGAAACGCCGAGGGCACCCTCAAATTTTATAGGGACGCATAATTAGTTTTTTTATTAATTATTTCTATGGAGGTCTCTCCAAGTGGGCGCCGAGTGAAGAGCGCTTGCAGATTCAGAGCTGTTTCTCAGTATGAATTGATATCTTCTGGAACAAACATAAATATTAACTAAAAGCGGCTAGAAATATTAATAACAACCAACATCCACACTCATAGTCTTGACCCACAGTAAGATACGAGTCTTGTGTGGTGGGTATCAGGAATTACGAGACTTTCGGTCTCACAGCACCCAGATCCGAAACAAATGTTTTTGGATCACACAAACATTTATCTTGGTGCGGGAATTGAATTAATGACCTCTAGTTTCACAGCACACACTCACTGCATCACGCAGTTTGTCAAAATGCATTTACTGTTAACCTTAAAGACTTTTTCCTCACAAACAATATTATTAGATTTATATCTTACATTTAATAATTTGAGATTAAAAGAGACTAAAATGCTAAACAGAAGAAATTATGTCGTACTTTTTCGTAGTAAGTTTTTATATCTCTTCTCAGCGTTAGTCACTAAGGAAATGTTAATACCATCTAGTTTAAATTGACATGTAAATGGCAAATATATTTTGATACAGTTATTTTATCAAAGTTATCTTGTATTGGTCAACAAAATAGGTAAAACAAATCCTTTGTGTCTAATAGTGAGGCATATAAGAATGAAATTATAACAACTATATACGAAATTACTTGAAATATTCAAGTCTCTGTGCCTAATTGAACGAATTTATTTTTCAGAGATGGAATGTTCCGCGTCAACACTGGCAAGTCTTATCCTTTTTAATTGTACCTTGATTCAATTCACAATGTTCACTCCAAAACAATTATATAATTTAATTAAACGTTTTTAATAAAATTGTGTTTCTACTGGCTTGAACAATTATTTGGTATCTCAATTCTATTTATTCGAGTAGATTTCATCGTGATTCTTTCTTATCATATTAAAGGTATAATAAAATAATAATTAATCTAGCATTGAAATTCGTACAGCGATTTATATGTGATGAGCGACCAATTCTGTAGATAGACAACTGAAAACTAACTATTTTGTAGATACAAGTTAATTAAACGCATGCGTTAACTGTACAACGTCGTCATTTAGAGCTGTGTATAGATCTATTTAACCAACTTTTTAAAATCGCAAGTAAGACTAAGGTTCTGTTAGCTGTTAACAGAGATAATCATTTATAACATCTCCTTAGGTACTAACTTCGATTCCCATGTTGGCCATAATCATTAAAATCATAAAGATCGCATATGTATGATTTCATATAGATGATTTCTCTGGCCACTGGTTTTTAAACAATTCCTACGTATCATTAAATGCTCATGGGTAGACGTGTATAGATCTGCAAGCTGTACTTTTTTACATGGCCATCAATTCTCTTCGAAATATTGTTTCTATTTGTTGAATTATAACAAAAAATTACTCGTGTTTAAATTAACGATATATATTATGTCGAAACATATAGTTTTATAATATTGTCCTTGTAGAACAATGTTTTGTTGAATTGAGCTTTTGCTCATATTGTGATACTGGCACGAACGTTACGTTATGCTCTACGATTGACCGCGATTCGCGGAAGCTCTCGTAAACACTATGGTAAGCCTGTAAAAGAGTCATCTACACTATAAAAATACACCAAGCGGTGAGTAGGAAAGGAGACATGAGAAAAGATTAGAGTAGTGGAGGGCGCTCCACACTTCCGCACTCATGGGCCAAGCACGCGGCTCCTCTCGCGTCCTAGTTAGTTTATATCGCCCCTGAAATTAAATACACATTTTCATGCGCAACGCTAGAGAGTGGAACTCCTTGTCGGAGTCTATATTTCCCGAAAATTATAACCTGGGTATCTTTAAGTCAAGAGTGAATAGGTATCTTCTAGGCAAGCGTGCTCCACCGTAGACCACATCATCACTTACCATCAGGCGAGATAGTGGTCAAACGCAAGCCTATTTTGGTAAAAAAAACCCTTATGTGCAACTGTTTATCAGTTGGAGCATATTCTCCAACTGATAAACAATCAATGATTTTAGACGATCGCGATTTCTATACATATTAAATAATAAGAGAACGGGTCTTAATAGCGCAATATTTATTGGCATAAATACCAATTTAATACCCGACATTTAAACCGAGTTGCATCGGCCGTGGTCACGGGCTAAGCGGGCTAAGGCGGTGAATAAGATTTAGTGCTACCTTCGTAAGCTGGGCTTTCGTGTGGTGGGAGTAGCAGTAACTACTTTAGTCGGTGTGTTGATAACTACCCTCCCTTGGTCTTTATTTTTATTAATACTGTCGGTACTTCGATACACTACACTGACAATTAATTAAATTGGAAATTATGCCAATAAATATTTCGCTATTAAGATTTAAGACCAGTTCTCTAATTTTATAATATGATAAACAATCATTGAATGAAAACATAAAATATATATATGTGTTTATATAAGAATGTCACTGAACTTCGTTCAATACGTTCCTACCTACGTGCTTTTAGATAGCCATCTTAAGGATAATCTTACAGGATAAGTTTACTGACTTAACGAGGCTTCCTACTTACCTCACTTAATGCCTTTTAAGTGGTCAGTGAACCATGCAAAGGAAAACTTAAGCTTTTAATTCTGAAGTCACACTTCCTGATTCGGAATTTTCTTCCTTGAGCTTTTTTAGTTTTATTAAAGTTATCGTTTAATGCATACAAACTTAATTAAGATATGTTAGAGATAATATTAGATGTTACTAAGACCGTTGATGTCATAAGTGATCATAAGTCATAAGTGATAGTATTTTTTTTATTAAATGTGAAGAAACCTACACACTTTTCGTCGAATTTACTACAGATCCATAATGTGATAGGAGGCGAACCTATCGCCATACTGGGCTCAATTCCAGACGCCAGGCTGGTAATGAGGATTTCTAGTTAGAAAAACCCAATATCACTTTACCCGACCTGGGAATCGAACCCGAGACCTCAGCACACCGGTTGTAACGCATGCTCAATTACAACTGCGCCACCGAGGCAGTCAAGCAGTATAATTAAACAATATGTTTCTATTATTATCTACTAACAAATTAACCAGCCTCCGTGGCGCAGTTGGCGAGTAGCTGACTGTGAAACGAGAGGCCGTGGGTTCGATTCCCACACCGGGACAAATGTTTGTGTGACAGACAGATATTTGTGTCCGGGGTCTGGGTGTTGTGAGACCGTGCGTCTCTCGTAGTCCATGATACCCACAACACAAGACGCGTATCTTAGTGCGTGACTATTGGGTTGGTTGGTTGGTTGGTTATTAAAAAATGTTATTAAAATAAAAACACAAAAATATATAATTATTAAGTAAATAGGTTGGCATTATTGTGTCGAGTAGCGATGGATAGTTGTCTCTCGCTACTTGACACTCTACCTGGACGGCACTGTGCTCATCATTAAAATATATCTATTGAAATGGCAGATTACTTTATTCATACACTTCATATACCAGGTATATAGATCTACGTTGTCTTGTCTTCAGCAGGTATTGGCCATCTCGACCGGTATAGTATTACTGTCTCAAAAAAATCTGCCTCGGTGGCGCAGTTTTATGCAGTTGCATGCGTTAAACTGCTGTGCTGAGGTCTCGCGATCCCCGGTTCGGGTAAAGTAATATTGGGTTTTTCTATAGAAATTTTCAGTATTCACACGGAGTCTCGAACCTGTGCCCGGTATCGCGCTAGCCTCACCCCCTATCACATTATGGGACCGAAATTCGGCGAAAAGTCGGTGTACTGGTTACACCTCTGCCTACCCCTTCGAGGATTATAGGCGTGAGTGTATATGTATGTACGTCTCAAACGGACGCGAAGTAAGAACTAAGAACTGAAGTTTGCCGTTGGTACGTGAAGAGACACAAACTAAAGGCCGAATTCCCCATTCCTTTCCTATCCCAATTCGTCCCTTTACAGCCGGAATGTTACCCACGACTCTTCTGTTCAACCAACCCATAGTTAGACAATGAACTAGTTGTACAATCTCTTAGCTGCACTTCTGCCTACCGAGGCAGAAGTGCAGCAATAGAGCTCTTCTTCTTCGAGGAGCTTTATAAATGTAAGTGATTTGTATTTACCGCGAAATAAATGTTATCTTCGACACGGATTAATATGTCCAAGGTGCTACTTAAGAGATCGTATAAATTTCTGCATTCATCTACAAATACAAATTAATGATACTCTTATAAAGTATTATATAATACCTTAAATAAGAACTGGTAATAACTTTTGAGTTTAATAAAAATAATTACTTAATTTCCAGAGAAGCAAGATGAGAACAAAACTCATCCCCGATTAAAATCGTTTACTTGGCGTAAATAATTTCTCAGACTTAGTCATGATGAATGGCTAAATGTGAGCGAGAAAAAGGCGAAGAAATTATACACCTTACCTAAAAGCTTACCTGTTACCCTACTTATATCGTGAAATGTCATATTGTATGTTTATTAGGTAAGGATTATTAGGTATTCTCACGACAAAGAGCGCAGTGTAGTTTTCGAAGATTTATTTCATAAGCAATATAATGGAATACCAAAAAGAACAACGTGGTCATCGTATGTCTGTCTTTATATGAAGACTAGTTGTGGCCCCCCCGCTTGGTAGTTATTTTTGAAAGAAAAGGTTTAAAATTCATGGAGTCATCTTAAGCTATAACGTCTTTCAATATATTTCTATCGAATAAGAACCGTGTATTTTTCCGGGATAAAAAGTAGCCTATGTCATTCTCGGATATCTAAACTACCATATGAAAAATCATGTCGATCCTTTGCACCATGAAAAACAAAAAACTATCCGCGGAAACCCTAAATTTTTCCGTGATAAAAGTAGCCTATCGTTTGCGCGATCAAATGATTTAACTGTATTAAAAATTTTAGGACGATTGACCGAAACCGTTTTTGAGTTAAAGCCGGGCAAAAGAAAGACAGAAAAAAAAAAAAAGTAAATTCGGTATCAGTAAATCATACAATGAATATATTACGCTTAATTGGATAAATTACTAAAATGTACACTTCTACAGATTTATATACTAGTATAGATATATTTAGTGAGATTTTATATTTCTGTAAAAAAATGATTTAGGTGAACGTAAAACGTTGTGTAACGCCATCTCGTAGACTTTTGAGGTACCAGTATGCTAATATGCAATAGTAACAATGCAAGTGACTCATATATTAACGAGATGGCGTTATTGTACTAAATCGAGTTTTTACAGTAAACACAAAAATAGTAAACCTAGAAAGCAAAACTATTATATCTATCTATCTATATCATATCTATGTCTAGTATCTCTTTATATTCTTTCTATTTAGTACGCTTCTTAAACTATATTGTTTGTGATTGGAAAATGGTATAGGGTTAATCTTCAGAACATCTGAATATAATAAAAAATACGAACAAAAAATATACCTTGTATTGAAATAACACTGACGACTTTAAAACCAAAAAAAACAACAATTTATAATTGCCTGGCATAGTATTTAAATCCATAACCGTACCAGTATTTTCAGGCTCAGCAGCGAGGCTTAATTAAATAGCCATCTGATTGCATTTTATAAATCCCTTGTTTCCTTTTTTATTTAAACACTAAAAACAAGTTTAACGGGACAAATAAAAAAGAAAATAAAATGAGGAAAACACAAACGCCGCTTGTGTACTGGGATTTCATCTTATATTTCTAAAGAGCGCGCCTATTACAATAGGTAATGTGCTGGGCTAAGTGCGTCCTTTCTCATTACGGACAGCCTCAGATCACTTCAGCCGTTGGATCTTCCTCGACAGTCTCCCAAAGGAGTCAGAGTTAATACAATCAGCCTGAGCATTTGGGTATTTTTCATAAAATTCCTAATTGTAGAAGCAGCGATAGTCTCCGTGGCGCAGGCGCGGTGGGTAATTTTTTAAAGGCTATTGTTTGTATTGTAGAAGTGATTTCTAGAAATTCAACCACTGTGAGCTGTAGTGAAGTTTTTACAGTCTATGCGAGCTAAATCATAGGCTAAAAACTTGAAACAGAGAAAGATAAATTATAGATTCTTCTTATAGAAGATTTTAAAGTCGAAATGAAAATTCGTATATAGAATATGCAGTCATTTACTATCAATTTGAGCGATCATCACCAATGAAGACATATGTAACATAAAAATTACAGGTAAGTGCCTTGAGGATTGAGCTCGACAAATAAATAACACCCAACAGTCACACACATAGTCCTGACCCCACACTAAGATAAAGTCTTGTGTCGTAGGTAACTACGAGAGACTTTTTTTCTCAAAACACCCAGACCCAGTATAAATACTTGATTCAGTGTGGGAATCGAACTCATGGTCTCTCGTTTCACAGCCAGCTATTCCCCTACTGCGGCACGGAGGCTGTCAATGTTGTTAATATACTAGACTTTTAATCAAATAAAATGGTAATTAGAACGCCAAAGCACAGAGTTTTTGACTAAATTAACTGCCTTTACCCTTTTGCCTAATTATACATATATATCCAATGACTTTTTTCTCGGGGGTCTAGAGTTGGAGTACAATGTTTGGCCATTTTGCGGCCTTCTGAGTACTCTGACAATAGACCCTCGACCGCTTCTTCGCCTTCTTGTCCATGGCGGAGTGTGAAGAAGCAGGCCGGCATGATTGTGTTGAGTAGCAGAGGATAGATCGTCCCGCACTACTCGATACTCTAATTGGACCGCACTGCGCTTACCATCAGGTGCAGTGCGGTCACTTTGCCGTGCCAGGATAAAAAAAAACTTAACATCATCGCAAGGACTCTATAACAGTAGGACATGAAATAGGCATCAAATAGGCAAGCGGTAACGGTAGGCAGCGGCTCTGCTGTGCTCTGAAATTGCAGAAATCTATGGGCGGCGGTAACTACTTACCATCAGGTGGCCCGTCAGCTCATCTGCCTATTCAGGCACTAAAAAAAATTTGCAAAACTACTTCAAATTCAACAAGATTATATTATAAAAATGATTGGATTTTTCCAAACCGATCTCGAACTGACCTTTATTAGTTGCGAGAAAAGTAATAAACGTATTCGGATGACGTGCATCCAATATACTCCAATGCAATTTTCGGATGCTCGGGCAGTTGGCAGGGCTCACGCCCGGTCCAATTACGCAGTGAAATGTTTAGTTCAAGTGCGTTAGTTTTTAGTGCCATGACTGCTATATTCCATGATGATATTGAAGCTCTGAAAAATATCTCACATAGTAGGATATTCATATCCGCCCGAATAGCGACCACCATACACAGGCTGTAAAACCCGCCATAGTGGCACACGCAAGTGTGTCGCGTTCCGGGATCAGCCAGTGAACATCCGGTTTTTGTCAGAGGTCTAGAGTTGGGGTACGATGTTTGGCCGTTTTGCGGCCTTCTGAGTACTTTGAGACTAGACCCCCGACCGCTTCTTCACCTTCTTTCCCACGGCGTAGTGTGAAGCAGCAGGCCAGTATGGTTGTGTTAAGTAGCGGGGGATAGATTATCTCTCGCTTCTCGATACTCTAATGGGACGGCACTGCGCTTACCAGCAGGTGCAGTGTGGTCACTTTGCCGTGCCAGAATAAAAAAAACAATATCCTCATCCCACCTAAACCCGTATCGAGCGTAGTGGACCCTGGTCTCTCAAATAGCTCAGGAATTAGTGCACAATTCCGGACTGATGTTATAATTTTTACTCTCATTATTTCAAATCTAACAAGGACTAAGTCTCATTTTCGGTCAGCTCATATACATAATAATATGCATTGTTCAATAACGTGCCGTGCGGTAATAAGGTAATGATGCTATGATTATGCATGTAGTCTGTGGTGCCGTAGATTGAGTTTATCTCCCTGGGAACTAGACAGGCACTGGTTTGTCACATTGAGTAGTAATAAATATTCGTTCTTAGTATTGTCCTTTATTATAAACTAGATGTTGCCCGCACCTCAGCCCGCGGGGAGGGTATTTTAGAAGAAAAGGTATACAATCCATGGAGGCATCTTAACTGTTACACGGTACACCTTTCTATAATTTGCTATACCATAGGAAGCGTGTATTTTTCCGGGATGAAAAGGTCATTATAAAAGTCTTATGTCATTTTCTATTCCCTAACTGTCACTATGCAAAACCATATCGATACCTTGCTCTGTGAAAAACTAAAGTATCCCACGGAAACTGTCAATTTTTCGGGATAAAAGTAAACTATGTGCTATTTCAGACTATAATCCATCTCCGTGCAGCCGTTGCAGCGTGATTGAGTAACAAACATCCATCCAAACATACGCATTTATTATATTAGTAGGATATAGTAGAATAAGTAGGATTAATGATTTGAATAATAAATAATGTTAGTTCATTTATTATATTTAACTGCTGCTGTAGAAAAAATGGCTCACACGTCACCTAGGAACGGCTGAACAAATTTTCATGTAGGTTTACAATTATATGAAGCTCTAGACAAGAATTAGGCTACTAAAAACCTCAATTTATACCGGAAGAAGACTGTCATGGGGATGAAGCCGCAAGTAAAAGGTGGTATCAAATAGCTACCAATAGGTATATCAAAATACTTATGACGGTGATATTATGAAAAACATGAAGAGGACATATATCAGAAGTTTATTTTGTGTAAAGTGCTATCTGAAAAATACATGTTAAATGTTTCATCGGTAAACATTCACCGGAGGCTATTTATCTTTTTGACTGTACTCGGTGGACATTGGACGATTCCGGCTGCAATGAAATTGAAATAAAAATGTTTTAAATTATTCACACCAATTTTCTTCCACATTTAGTTCTAGCAATAAATTTTATATATTGCCAAGCGTATTTCGTATTATGCGGTTCTGTTACTTTAGTTTTGTAAATTCAACAATATCTAACTACATAATAATATGCTGTAGGCCGTTTACATGTCATTTCATATGCGAGGGATTCTCTGTTTAGGTATCAACGTTTTATCTATTTATGACACCCATTAACAGTGTGTATAGCGCTATAGTCTTTCGGCTTACAGTACAGTATCTTAAAGGCATAATATCAAATCTGTACACACTGTTTCACCGCCGTGCTAGGCCGCTACTAATGAGAGGAGTTAGACCTTTGCAGGTTTTCTTACAATGTTTTCCTTCAACGTTAAAGCAAGCACTAATTACCAATGAGTACGTAAGTAACTTTGAAAAGTCAGAGGGTATGGTGAGGGTTTCAGCAGTCTCAACAATTTGAAAGACTTTTGATTAGGCTGTTGCAGCTTTATTAAATATAGTAAAAATTAGGGGCTTTAAACAACATATTTTGCCCTTGAGATGACAAAAGCAGTGCAGTCCTAGAGTATTTTGTAATTCAAGGTGCTAATTTATGTTGTATATGGACAGGCATGGCGTGTAACATTAGATGAGTTGATAGTCAATATGGCTCGTCAATTATTATGTTTTTTTTTTGGTATCAAGAGCTACCAAGGTATCATGGTATCAAGAGCGTTGTGAGACATTCGGTCTCACAACGCCCAGACCCAAAATAAATATTTGTGGATCTATAGTCTCGGTACGAATTCAATATTCGCGAATATAATACCTTATATTTAAGAATAACGAAAGTATTGGAATGCAGTGTTATACAGTATTATTATAGTTATCAAATTTGACAATCAAATCTAGCTTATTCGCAGCTCTACCAAACTATGCATAACTTTAGTTAACCTCTAATGCCAAACTAATATTCGCTGAAATATTCAAGCGCTGTGACGATACCTTGACGATACATCGTACAAATGACTAACATGGCACCGCTTTTTTGTGAGTAGGTACAAATAGCCGACTTAACTAAACGTAAATCCCCGAAAAAGAATTCAATGTGAAATCCTTAAAACATTATCCTTCTTTTATTACCAATAGATTTATCAGATTTTGAAGTTCATAGACATTGTTTTAATTTAATCAACGGCACATGGCAATAATGTAAGCTAAGACGAAGTACTGGTGCACAGTCAAACCTGTGAACGGGAATGACCAGCAACCTTATATTTAAGTACACACACACATAGCCCCGACCCCACACTAAGATCAAGTCTTGTGTTGTGGGTATCAGGGACTACAAGAGACTTTCGGTCTCACAACACCTAGACCACGGATACAAATATCTGTCTGTCACACAAACATTCCCGGTGTGGGAATCGAACCCACGGCCTCTCGTTTCACAGCCGACTATTCGCCAACTGCGCCACGGAGGATGAGGAGTATGGATACAATAAGGTACTTATAATCCATTGTTGATTCCAATAAACTAAAAAACCTCATATGAACTTTGTCAATGATTCACAATTTGGTGGATTAAAAAGCAAATCACGAAGTTCGAAAATTCCTGTGATGTGTATGAGTAATTGACAAAGTTTCTGTAAGCGAAACACGACCCTGCATTTCCTCTGTATGGATTTGCAATGTCTTAGTCGTATCCATAGCGCATGAGAATATTCATTTGGTTTTTCATATTAAATTTTAGAAATGTATGTTAAGGTTGTTCGGCCACATTCAGAGAATGGATAGGAGATTAACGAAACAGATATACAAGGCTAGTGTGGATAGAAAAGTTGGCAGAGGACGTCCGCACCCAAAATAATGTTGGCCAGATTGGCAACATTCTTAATGAAGGACAGGTTTGGAGTATTCCAACCCGACGTGAATGCATAAGGAGATTAGTGAAAGTGAATGAATCTAAGGTAGAAATCGGGATCGTGCAAAGTGGAAACCTATAGTCTAAGCCTACCCTATGAGATAAAGACGTGATATATATGTAATTTTAGATAAGGTAAAACAAGTGACGGACGTTTTTAGCACCATATTCGTTGTTTGTGGATTAATTACACTTTTACTGATAAGTATAATCAAGATATATATTGATGATAATCAAGTAATAATTTTGCCGCGTTTGAGCAAAATGGATCCTTTTATGTGCCACACAGTGTAACACTCAAATATCATAGTGCATCTATCTATATACGGAAATATATCTGGTAAAGTGTAGTTCCGCTTCTTATATAAATAATAATAATACTAGCCCTGTATTAAACATTGTCCCACTGCTGGGCACGGGCCTCCTCTACCTCTGAGAGGGGTTAGGCCTTAGTCCACCACGCTGGTCTAATGCGGGTTGGCAGACTTCTCATACCTTCGAAAAATTATCAGATATGCAGGTTTCCTCACAATGTTTTCCTTCACCGTTAAAGCAAGCGATAATTAACATTTTAATACACACATAACTTTAGAAAAGTCAGAGGTGTATGACCCCTGGGGTCGAACCTACGACTTTCGTCTCGGCAGTCCGTACCGCAACCAACTAGGCTATCGCTGCTCTCTGCTTCTTATATATATATATATTTGCATTTCTAATTACTTAAAAGGTTTTAGTTATTCCAGCAAACCGTTAAATTGTTGAGCACAATTTAACATCTTCATAATCTTAATACAATCGGTACACAAGCTCCGACAGTAAACACCAAAGCAATGTTACCACATACAAAGCTATTGCACTAACAGATTAATTAAATTATGAATGCTTGGCTTTTAGACTGAAACTAAACGCTGTTGTGTGGAAAATTACAATCGGTGGTTCGCATCTACTAATATAATAAATAAATACACCCAACAGTCCCACACATAATCCTGACCTTACAGTATGTCAAACGTGTATTGTAGGACTACTAGGGGCTATGATACAAAACCCAGATCTAAAACAAATTGGGTTCGGAAATCGAACTCGCGGCCTCTCGTTTCAGTGCTAGCTACTCGCTCGTTGTGCTACAGACACGGAGGCTCTAGACATATATTAATATATTATTTTATTGTAAACTAGCTGTTGCTCGCGGCTCCGCCCCCGTGGAGGTTATTTTCGGGAGCAGAAGTATCAATGCAAGGAGTTGTCCTCTGCACTGAGACACCTATAGCGATCGTCCTGAATCTCAGGTGTTGTGACTGTCTAGATGGCTAGACAGGCACAACTCCTAACTTAAACTTTAGCACTCCTTATAATACCCCGGGATCACTCCGTAAGTGTCGAAGAAGGCCACCACGGGGTTTTAGCTGGTAGTGTCCGGTTGGGTGTACATAAGTAGTAGGGACTCGGCCCAGCGGCAGCCCGGATAGCCATCATCCGGGCGAGGGGGTGCTGGGTCGTAAGACCGGCTAGTCCAGCATAACCGTTTTATTCTCATTCCGCTTCCCCCCGAAGCGGACGGCAGTAATAAAATGCTTTCCCCGCGACAAAAAAAAAGTGTTGTGCCTGAAGCTTGAGATTACATTTAAAGAATACCTCATAAGCTAACTCCTCACTTCGCCCTTTAAGGGATGATTTGGTAAAAACACGTATTTTTTACCAAAAGCCTAAATATGAATTTTCAGATCCCTAAGTTGAAGTATTACGGATTGCCCAAACAAACTTTTAACCTCTATTTCACCCCTTTCAAGATAATTTTTTGAGACCAAAAACCTTTGTCTTTGTCCCTTTGTCCTTCCCTAGGATATAATCTATCCCTCTACTGAATTTCATTAGGATTCGTTCACCCGTTTAGTCAAGAAAAGGTAAGAAACAGACATACAAACAACAATATTAATTTTGCTGCGGAGATATTTTAAAACTGTTATATCTCCTAAGATATTCATTGAAATCAAATCACGTAAAAGTCAACTATGTTCAAAATTAAATACTCGTGATGAATAAAGTATTTATTTGGATAAGGATTAATACCATGTTTATAAAAACCTCTTTCCAAATAATGTATGTTTCAGAACAAATTCGATAACCATTAAAAAGGTTATAGTGAGACAACCGAAATAGATAGACATATGCTATCGCGGACTTTTGTTAGAACTTTTTAAGAGGAACAATTTCGTCGTACATGATTGTTATGTAACTTTAACCGTTAACGCAGCGTACGCAACGGAAGCTCTCAAAAGGAATCAATTTTCCCCGTTTTTTTATTTTTCATTTTTCATTGCTGCTCGGCTCCTATTGGTCATAGCGTGATATTATATAGCCTATAGCGATCCTCGATAAATGGGCTATCCAACACTAAAAGATTTTTTCAATTCGAACCAGTAGTTCCTGAGATTAGCCCGTTCGAATAAACAAACAAACAAACTCTTCAGCTTTATATAATAGTATAGATATCGGAACTAGATCTTATTTTTAACAACTGATTTATCAGATGATCAGGGTAAAGTACAGGCTAATTAGGTCTCCCGAAATCTAACTCATCGCATGAAAGGCAATAGCAAACTACACGTCGGTTTTCTGTACAGGGCCTGCATTAGGGGTGGGCGCGTTTGGGCGACCGACCGGGACTCCAGAAACGAAGTGGCGCCGGAGACTTAGCACAGCCAGTTCACCATAAGAGTCCTAAATTTCCTTAAATATGGTGTCGAAATTTCTAAAGAGATCACATTAGAACACGACTAATACAGTGTACTTACTGTATTTTATAAGTTCATTCTTTCCCTTGTTTGTTTCATTAGTTTTTTTGCAGTGATTAAGATAGGAATAGAGTGTATAGCAATATCCCCCAGGGCGCTTTTATTGCTTAAATCAGCACTGTTTTTGTAAGACAGTGGTAATAACCCGATCGAGCCGAACCCATTATGCTGTAAACAAGAATCAAATGTCAACTATTTGGTCCAGTATATTCATCGGAAAGAGCCTGTGACATGGACAGAAATGAAAATGATCCTGTAAATCCTGTAGCATTTTTTATCGAAGATGTACGGAACCCTAAAAAATGTGTCAAGTTGGTGTCTAAAGAAACAAGCGGGAATGAATTACTAAAACAAGTTTTGCAGCATGTGCATGGTCAGTTCCCAAATAAGTACATGAGGATATTATATTACTCCTGTTATCGAACTGAGTAAACACAGACCGTCGGTTGCATATTATGGATACTTGAGATAGGTGATGATGATGATTATGATGGTGATGGTGATGACGATGATGATGATGATGATGATCATGGTGATGATGGTGGGGATGATGTTGATGATGTGCACTAATATGTATTACAGCCACATTAATCGACAAACGACAGGGCCCACTGCATTCCCTCAAAGATAAATGTTTTGTGATCCATAAATATTTGTTTCCGGTCTGTATCTTGTGGAACCATATGTAGTTCTTGATACCCGTGACACAGGTTGGACATAATATGGAGTAAGTAAAGAGTGTATGTGTGAATTTGTTTCATGTTAATGATTGAATGTATCAACTGATTTATACGGAGTATCACTATGACAATACTGGCTGGACGGAGACGTAAAAGAATTTATCATGTCATATTTACACCTCAACGTAACCCAGACATTAAGCAGATATAAAGGAAGTTCACTAGTTAATCACTGACAATTAATGGTAAAATATTTTTCACGGTCAATATAATGCCATCTGACCTGGTTTATTTCTTAGTACTATTTATTTATAGTATATTAATGTCCAATAACAGATAATAATAAACAGCTGCGGAAAACCCCATATGTTATCATATTAATATGCAACGACATGGTGAATTAAAAGGATGTACAGTAAAAAACAAAAATAAACCGTATGACTGTCACAATTTGGTCTATTTTTGTGTGTTAATTACTAAGAATTAAAAGTATTTAATAATATCAGGCGTATATTTCCGTCTTTCTTTTCCTTTCTTAGGTTACAGGTATCCCTTGACCCTAATTAGGTAAATATGAATGGAAGTCTTACTTCGTCGGTTCGGCTCGCGCTGCAGCCTTGCCGCTTCGTTGCAAACAATCTGAAAGCACTTTTATTATGAAGGTACTTAATATTAAAATGTCGAATTAATAAATGCTGCTTCGATGCAAGTATAATTAGCGAAATGTTAAATGGCTAAAATGGAAAATCGGAAGCGATTTATTGATGATTTACTGATGATAAAGTACTTTACAATAAATAAAAATACAGTTATTGGCTTGCTTCGCAGAAATTTAATTCATCATATGAACGACTCAATTTGAAGTAATTACGTTGATAAATGTGTGTTTGTCTTCCCAAATTAACACAAAATAAATAAAAGACATACATATACATACTAAAAATTTCCTTTGTTTTCCAGCTTTTTTTTATCAAAATACGGCAGAGTGACCACACTGCACCTGATGATAAGCGCAGTGCCGTCCAATTAGAGTATCGAGTAGCGAGAGACACTCTATCCCTCGCTACTCAACACAATCATGCCGGCCTGCTTCTTCACACAACGCCATAGGCAAGAAGGTAAAGAAGCGGTCGAGAGTCTAGTGTCAAAGTACTCAGAAGGCCGCAAAACGGCCAAACATCGTACCCCAACTATAGACCCTCGACAAAAACCGGATGTACACTGGCTGATCCCGGAACACGACACACTTGCGTGTGCCACTATGGCGAGTTTTACACCCTGTATACGGTGGTCGCCATCCGGGCGGATATGAATATCTTACCACCAACAAAGATACATAGAAAAGACGTCTTTTTTGCTAATTTTTTTACATAAATAAATATCTCTCTCTAAAACTAAAATAGAAAATAAAATAACGAAACAAATATCATTTGACTTTCTTTTCCTATAAATGACTATTGTCAATTTCAACCAAAATAATACTCATGTTGTTTAATTCTCTCATCTCATGTATTTATTCATAATATACCAAAGATGATAATTAAGTTTCAACATATATTCATGCACGATGGGTTCAACAACTTTTATTTAAAAGGCATTAACGACGAGGAGTGGATAACCTCAATTGAAGTTTGCCTTGAAACATCCCCTGTTGAAAAGGTCTTGCAAAATGAAATTCTAAAATTTCGCTAATTGTGTGCTTCAGTCTTAAACATTACTGATTCTACAACCCGACTTGACGCATAAACTATGAGAATTCTAAGTTAGAACTAACATGCGTGAATATGAAAGTAGATTTGCAATTTAAATGAAGATTACTTAATATAGTTAGCAATATCGAACTATATACAGCAATAATATCAATATTATTGCTGAGTAACTAAATATTTGTTTTGATTCTAGGCGTTGAGATCGAAAGTCTTTTGTATTTCTTGATACCCACGACACAAGACTCGCATCTTAATTGAGCCAGGAATATGTGTGTGACCGATTTGTGTTCTTTATTTGTACTTAATGGGTTTTAAGCTTAACCAGTCACGTCCCAATGGAACATCGGTGCTCACGTTGAAATAAAACGAATTTTACGGATTATATCGCGGTTTATTTTAGCGGGAATATATTTTCCTGTACTAGTGTAAGAAATAGTTTTATTAATGTACCGCTCTATACATCTTTCCCTCTTACATTACAGATTGTCTTGCTTTTTCAAATCAATATTTATTGAACTCAGCACTTCTTAAATCATTGAATAGAAAAACAAGTTAATCAAACGAAGCATTAGGGATAACAAGGCCTATCTTGATAGGTACCATGATTGGAATATAAATGACATTATATAATTAAGCGCCTCGTTATTGAATAACTCATATGACCATTGCTTTCTCGACATACATACATACATATACTTTCACGCCTGCAATATCCGAAGGGGTAGGCAGAGGTGCAACCAGTACACCCACCTTTTTCTATATAGAAAAACCCAATATCAGATTACCCGACCCGGGGATCGAACCCGAGACCTCAGCACAGCAGTCGTAACGCATGCGCAATTACAAATGCTTTCTCGAATTATCGGTTTAACAGGAGATAGCGCAGAATAAAATGTGATGTCATCTTTCGATGTTTTCGACCCATTTTCGGGTTAGTATGTCAGGACAGTAGCACTTACGACTAAATAAAATATGACTAGACTTTCTGACGCAATTGAATCATAAGAAATATGTTATATGTATAAAATATATGAGACCTTATTATTAAACTTTATTCTAAGTATATTTTAACTTCAAATCAACATGTTACAATAGGTTGCCAAGACAACTAGTTGATACCTATTTAATATTAGTCTTTATTTAATAATAAGGCTTAATTGGTTATTAATTAGCAGTAATAGTGTAAATCTATAGAAATGAAAGTTATAGTGATTAGTGGAACTACTATGCCCAAATTATTGATAGTATTAGGTATGATATCGTTATCTAATAAGACGCAAACATTCAAAATGCAAATAAGTACTCGATAGACGCTCACTCGATAATTGATGTTGAAATAGGGCCAAAACAGGTACAAACCTACGTGAAAATATCTACGACAAACAATGCTACAATACAGTTTAATCTAATATAATAAAGAGGAAAGATTTGATTGTTTGTAATGGATAAACTCAAAAACTTCTTAACCAATTTAAAAAAATGTTTCATCTATGGAAAGTTACATTATTCCAGAGTAATATAATAAATTTTATATTGTATAAAGTTTTGTGCCGCGGGATAGACTGGCCAGGACTAAGATGTTTTTAAGGCGAAACGGAGTTCGCGCACAGCTAGTCGTATATATACGTTGATATCTAAATAGTTTATTAACATAAAGTAATTATTAATAACTTAGCAAATAATTAACCCCACAATCTTAGAGAACCTTCGAAGTCAGGGCCTCTTGGCATTACGCCAGCTATGCCACTATTAATGCGTGCAGTTTCGCAACACTTTGTATGAGCGCCTTACAATATTATGGACGTTCACTCAGATTCGCAATTTGACCAAGGCTTAGTAGAGTTTTGTAATTATAGATTAGTTTTACATTCAGCACGACTCTCAGCGAATTTGTTGTTTTATCTAAGTGAATGACTTGTGTGGAACGCAAATTAGCTATTTAAAGTCTGATAAAGTTTAAAGCTGTGGTGTAGCGAGTGAGAAGCCGGTTGTAAACCGAGAAGCCGCGGCTTTGATCCCTGCACCGATCCACAAATATTTATTTTGGGTCTTAGTGTTGTGGGACCGTAGTCTCTCGTTGATACCCACAATGCAGATTTCACCTAGTAAGGGCTCATGACCATGTGCGTCAATATTGGGTGAATATATTCGTAATATAAATTAGCCTCTCATGTATCAAATGGACACCAGTGTTCCGAAAAAGGTAATAAGTAGTGAGTAAAATGCAAGTCAAAATATATTTTATTTCCATAATATTAACGTTAAAAATCGCTTAATGCGCACGTCAAGAAGGGTGACTATTGCCAGTTTTTGTACGGCAGGCGGCGTGGTATATGACTGGTCACAGCTCATTAGAGCCACCTGGCATCCGACCCGCACCGCGTCGCCTCGTGCGTAGCGTCACCGGCTCGAGTTGATGTAGTGAGCGTATATACATAAAGGTCCATAAAAAAGAATACTACTAATACTATAAAGAATACTAACCGCACGAGGCGAGGCGGTGCGGGTCGGATGCCGGGTGGATATAATGAGCTGTGACCTTAAAGTCAACAATGCATCCATGACTCCTTTTATATCAACGTTCATCGGTAGAGAAGACTGGTGGTAGGATATTCGTATCCGCCCGGATAGCGACCACCGTACACAGGGCGAAAAACCCGCCATAGTGGCACACGCAAGTGTGTCGCGTTCCGGGATCAGCCAGTGTATGTCCGGTTATCGTCGGGGGGCTAGAGTTGGGGTACGATGTTTGGCCGTGCGGGTATAAGCCGGTTCACAGTCGGTTGGAGGCGTGTTGATCCGTCGGCCAGGGAGACCTGTAGAAACGGTGGTACCGCTGGCCGCCCGCGGTACAGTACAGGGGCCCAATCGTGGCTAACCACCACGAGAGGCTGCCCCACCATGCCGCGCATAATCTTGGGTGGGTCCGTCGTGCCGGTGACCGGATGTGGGGTCCCGGCGGCCTATCCCGGGAGGGTACGGGGGCCCTTCCGTCCGGCGGATCAGCTCACCTCCTCTCGGCTCTTTCAGTGGACCGGCGCTTGTTACGGCCTTCTGACTACTTCGACACTAGACCCTTGACCGCTTCTTCACCTCCTCCTTCCATAACTCCATGTCAGTGCATACAAAGAGAGCAGGTTTTACAGCGGTGCGTAACCCCACCACCGCGTTCACAATGGAGTTCGCTAACATCCGCGGACTCCATTCTAATCTTAATGCCGTCCACCACCATCTTGAGACGGCCCGGCCTGCTCTGCTCTTCTTGACGGAGACGCAGATTTGTAGTCCGACCGATACTTCATACTTGCTTTACCCCGGATACTCGCTTGAAGAATGCTTCAGGCCGAGGGCCGGGGTATGCCTGTATGTTCGGTCGGACGTCTGCTGTCGCCGTCTGCGCTGCATGGAGGACCCCTCCTTCTCCACCCTGTGGGTACACGTCGACCTCGGCTCCCAGAGTCGGGTTTACGTGTGCCTTTACAGGTCACACGACGGGGACGTAGAGACAACTCGGCTATTTAATTATATTAGCCAGGCGACAGACGACGCGCAGGAGCAGTTTCCAACAGCGGAATTGGTAGTTCTGGGGGACTTTAACGCACACCACGAGTTGTGGTTGGGCTCCTCCAGAACTGACCATGCCGGCAGGACTGCTCATGCATTCGCTTTGACGAATGGCTTGACACAGCTGGTGGACCAGCCTACCAGGATCCCAGATGTGGCAAGTCATGCGCCCTCTCTGCTGGACCTACTGCTGACGAGTCATACAACCGGGTATAAAGTGACGGTTGGTGCTCCCCTGGGTACCTCCGATCACTGCCTGGTTGGGACGTCGGTTCCTTGCGCTTTGCCTCCACGTCCCGTGAAGGTCAAGCGCAGGGTCTGGCACTACTCGTCGGCGGATTGGGATGGTATGCGGGATTACTTCGCATCCATCCCTTGGCAGCAGCGCTGCTTTGATGGAAAGGATCCTTCAGCGAGTGCTGACGCCATTGCTTGCGAGATCAGAATAGGAATGGAATATTACATTCCTTCCTCTGAGATCGCAGGCAAGGGCCGAGGACGCTCCTGGTTCAATCGTGCATGCGCCGATGCTGTTGGCAAGAAACAGGCGGCGTATCGTGCTTGGATCGGGGGTCGCGCTACGAAGGATCCCAACCTCAAGTCACTCAAAGCAGCCTATAACCGCGCTACCAAGGTCTGCAAGAGGGCGTATGTTAAGGCGGATGCCCAGCGCGTCTCCAAGATTGGATGTGCTTTGGCCGATAACCCAACAAGCAGTCGTGCTTATTGGAGCTTGGCTAAGGCCGTCCAATCTAATTTCTGTCGCCCTTCGCTGCCACCGCTGAGATATCGAAATGGAACACTAGCCCATAGCTCGCAGGAGAAGGCCGATTTACTGGCAAACCTCTTCGCGGCTAATTCGAGACTCGAGGACTGCAATGCTCATTTACCAACTACGCTGTCCGGTTGCGGTCACACAATGCCTGATATCCGTATCAGGCATTGTGATGTGCGGCGTGAGCTGCAGTCTCTCGACGTCCGGAAGGCTAGTGGTCCTGATGGTATCCCAGCGCTTGTACTTAAAAAGTGTGCAGCGGAGTTGTCTCCTGTACTGACGCGCCTATACCGATCGTCCTACCTCTCAGGTATTGTGCCTGAATCTTGGAGGGAGGCTAATGTGCAGCCGATCCCCAAAAAGGGTGATAGGTCAGACCCTAACGATTACTGGGCTGCTACGCAGCACCGCGCAGGGGCGGTTCCGGCAGCAATTCTAGCACTCCTTAGAATACCCCGGGATCGCTCCGTAAGCGCCGAAGAAGGCCACCGCGGGGTTTTAGCTGGTAGTGTCGGGTGGGGTGTACATAGGGGGTAGGGACTCGGCCCAGCGGCTGCCCGGATAGCCATCATCCGGGCGAGGGGGATGCTGGGTCGTAAGACCGGCTAGTCCAGCATAACAGTTTTATTCTTATTCCGCTTCCCCCCGAAGCGGGCGGTAGTAATAAAACGCTTTCCCCGCGACAACAGAAAAAAAAAGACCCTAACAATTATCGCCCAATCGCCATAACCTCAGTGATGTGTAAAGTCATGGAGCGACTGATAAACAGCCAATTAGTTCGCTACCTAGAGGATCACTCGTTGATCAATGACCGCCAATACGGTTTCCGTCATAACCGATCAACGGGTGATCTTCTAGCGTTCGTATTACATCACTGGGGGGAGGCGATTGACAAGCATGGCGAGGCTCTGGCTGTGAGTCTCGACATAGCCAAGGCGTTTGATAGGGTCTGGCATCGTGGCCTTCTCTCCAAGCTCCCGGCATACGGTCTGCCCGACAACCTGTGCAAGTGGATTTCCGGCTTTCTGCATGAGCGTAGAATGCGTGTCCTCGTTGATGGACACGCTTCGCAGCTCATGTCAGTAAATGCCGGAGTACCACAAGGTTCTGTGATTTCGCCCACCTTGTTTCTTCTGCATATCAATGATATGTTGTCGCTTGGCAACATTCATTGCTATGCAGACGACAGCACGGTTCATGGGCGTTATAGCAGCAAGCCTCCTGGTTGCCGGGCGGATACTGAGAGGAGACGAGAGGATCTTGTCGTTGAGCTCAACCAGACCTTGGATCTCATCTCATCATGGGGTACCAGGAATCGGGTTGAGTTTAATGCCAAGAAAACCCAGGTGTGCGCGTTCTCGTGCAAGAAGTCTCCGTTTTCTCCAATCCCCGTTCTTCAGGGTGTTCCACTCGCAATGCGGAATGACCTTAGTGTCCTAGGTATGGATATCCGCTGCGATCTTAATCCAAGGAGTCACATCGAGGGCGTAATATCCGCCACTTCACGCAGGGTCGGAATCCTGAACAGGGTGCGGCGGTTTTTCACGCCTGGTCAGCTCTACCGCTTATATAAAGCGCAGGTGCGGCCGGGAATGGAATACTGCTCGCACCTCTGGGACGGTTCCGCAAGGTACCTTCTCGATGCCTTGGATGGGTTGCAGCGGCGGGCCATCCGCATTGTGAATGATGCAGACGTGAGTAACAGCCTGGAGCCGCTACAGCTGCGTAGGGATATTTCCTCGCTTAGCGTGTTCTACCGTCTGTATCATGGCGAATGCTCTGAAGAATTGTTTGATCTTATCCCATCCTCTCCCTTCCATACCAGAACCACGCGTACTGGCTTGCGGAGCCACAGCTTCGTGGTGTCTACTACCCCGGCCCGAACCAAGAGGTTCGCAAACTCGTATTTTTGACGCACCATCAAGCTGTGGAACAGTTTGCCAGCTACCGTGTTCCCTTCTTCCTATGATCCTGGGTCCTTTAGGCGTAATGTGAAGAAGCTAAACAGCAGGCCGGCATGATTGTGTTGAGTAGCGGGGGATAGACTGTCTCTCGCTACTTGATACTCTATCTGGACGGCACTGCGCTTACCATCAGGTGCAGTGTGGTCACTTTGCCGCGCCAGAATAAAAAAAAAAAAAAAAAAAGACTCATCATCACGAGATCGTCGAGCTCATTTACTGGCTCCTGCTGTAATAAATACCTTTAAATTTTAATTCTACAATACTTATTATATAATAAGTAAATGTTTTTTATTTCATAAAAAATACACTGACTTCAATAAAAAACTAATTATGCGTCCTTATAAAATTTGAGAGTTGCCCTCGATTTTTCTTAGTTCCCGTCATCAGATCCTGACTTGGGGCCCATGGGACCACATGGGACGTATAACCTTTAAAACAAAAAATAATTTTTGGAATTGGTCCAGGAGTCTTCGAGTAATCGGGGAACATACATAAAAAATACTCCGACGAATTGGGAACCTCTTCCTTTTTTTGAAGTCGGTTAAAAACAGCAGCGATAGCCTAGTTGGTAGTGGTATGGACTGTCGAGACGAAAGACCTATGTTCGAAACCTGTTCAAATGATATACACCTCTGACTTTTCTGAAGTTACGTGTATATTCATTGTTAATTATCGCTTGCTTTAACGGTAAAGGAAAACGTCGTGAGGAAACCTGCGTACTTGAGAATTCATATACGAATTTTAAAGATATGTGATGTCTACCAACTCGCATTAGTCCCAGCGTGGTGGACTAAACCTAACCTCTCTCATTTGTAGTGAAGCCCGTACCCAGCAGTGGGACAATGTTTAATACAGGGCTCGTATTATTATTGTTATAACACTATACTCCTTATTACATCATGGCAAAAGCCAATCGTAACTATTTATTTTTCTAATTCGTAAAATACAATATCAGAATGAATCTTTGGTCATGCAAATAGACACTAAAAATTAACGCTCAACGAATTAGTACTTAATGACGTCACGGTGACCGATACGCAACAAGTCACTGTCAAAATAAAATTTTACAGTGTTATCAAATCAACCAACCCATTAAATTAGCAGCATTATTATTAGCACCTACCTTCTTTTATCTCTGCACCACCTCAGGTTGACTGGCAGAGAATGCCTCCGGCATTAAGTCCGCCCATACATAAATGTATAAAGTGTTAAATAAATAAATAATAAATTATTATACAATATATTTTACTGGTGGTAGAACATTTGTTTCCCGGATAGCGACTACCGTACACAGAGTGTATAACCCGCCATAGTGTCTCACGCAAGTGTGTCGCGTTCCGGGGTCAGCCAGTGTACATACGGTATTTGTCAGGGGTCTAGAGTTGAGGTACGATGTTAGGCCGTGTTGCGACCTTGTGCGTACTCTGACACTAGACCCTCGTCTGCTTCTTCACCTCCTTGCCCCATGGCGTAGTGTGAAGAAGCTACACAGCAGACCAGCATGATTATATTGAGTAGCTGGTGTTATATTGTTTCTTGCTACTGAATACTCTAATTGGACGGATAACATTTGAACCGATGCACGACTTGAAACTAAAACCTGGAAGGTTTCTCATTTACGGCTACAGCATTCGGCATAATTAAATTCAAATTCTATTATCACTATATTAGATAATTTTATTCAAACAAAATTGCAAACTGCCTCGGTGGCGCAATTGTATAGGCGCATGCATTACGATTGCTGCTGTGCTGAGATCTCGGATTCGATCCCCGGGTCGGGTTAAGTTATTGGGTTTTTTCTATCTAGAAATTCTCAGTATTAGCCCGGAGTCTGGAATCTCTGCCCGGTATTACGATAGGCTCGCCCCTAATCACATTATGGGACCGAAATTCGGCGAAAAGTGGGTGTACTAGTTACACCTCTGCCTACCCCTTCGCGGATTACAGCCATGAGTGTATGTGTGTGTGTTTATTCAAACAAAATAAAATCTTAATGATCTCAATAAAACGATCTTGCATTAACTTTTAAGCACATAAACATATTTATACATTGACGAGAGAATTATATTTCTGGATTCTCAAAACTAAACATTGTATTTTAATATATATAAAAAAAATACCCAATATCCATAATTATAGATTACTAAGAATAAAGACAACATTTACATGAAGTAACATTTCCTTATTATTTATTTCTCTCTAAAATGTTTAAGGAATTATTTAATTTTTAAGAACATATTTATATTTTGTTTATGACAAGAGGCTGGAACGTATATGACTACATTTTTTATTTTAACTAATTAGAAATTAATAAATAAAAACACCCAATAATCACGCACATAGTTCTGACCCCACACTAGGTAAAACCTGTATCGTGGGTATCAAGAACTACGAGGGACTACAGTTCCACAATACCCAGACCCGAAACAAATATCTGTCTACTAGCTTTTGCTCGCGGCTTCGCAAACGTGGTAGTTATTTTTGGAACAAATGGTATAAAATCCATAGAGACATATTAAACTATTACATCTTTCTATATGTTGCTATCCAATAGGAACCGTGCACTTTTCCGGGTTAAAAAGTTTTTTTATGAAAACATACACATACTCACACACCTATACATACGTGCACACTCACACTCACACATACACGCACATTCAAACGCACACACACACACACTCACTCCTCATGAGATCATGAAATAATTATAATTATTGTAAAATTATCTCTAACTAAACTATTTTTATTGTTGTTACCATTATGTTTACTTTGTTTTATCTGTACCTTAAATTTTTTATTTGTTAATTGGGATTTCACTAATATGTCTGCATTGCCGTATCTGAACTGTATAACTTGAAGGCATGCTGGTACTTATAGCACAGGTTTTCCTTTAGTAAGTACCAGCAGCAAATTTTTCTGTAATTACGTGCAATGAAATTGTTTATAAGTTAATTGTGAAAACTGTTTTTTTGGTAAATAAATTTATTATTATTATTAAAAAAAAAAAAAAGTAGCCTATGTCAGACCACTAAACTAGTGATAGTCTAGGGGTCTGAGAATGGAATATGCAAAAAATCCCTTGCTCTGTGAAAACAAATGGGAACGGGAACCATACATATTCCCGATATAAAAAGTAGCCTGTGTGCTATTCCCTACTATATTCTATATCAGTTCCAAATTTTAACCAGATCTGTTAAGCCGTTCTGTCGTGATTGAGTAACAAACATCCATCGGTTGATCCATCCAAACATTCACATTTATAATATTAGTAGGAAGCAGGATTACACAAACATTTGTCTCTGTGTGGGAATCGAACCCACGGTCTCTCGTTTCACAGCCGGCTACTCACCCGCTGCGCCACGGAGGCTGTCATAATGTAGACGTTTTGATAATAGGTCAGCTGGAACGGTATTGTTAGAGTAGGTTTTCACAGGAGAAGCCATGTGAAGTGGTAGCACATTTTGATCTTTCCATTCCAGCTGGACACAGACGCGGATAGAACCACTAATAGCAAATTAGATATAAAACAAAAGAAATAAAAAGAGCGATAGACTTAATTTGTTTCAAAATAACATAGAAAAAGCTCAAAATCTTATCAATAATATACATGAAGAAATAATTATATATCGATAATGGTTTTAATAACGTATAACAAGCAAAAAGGCCGCTTAATCAGTAATAATATTTTGAAACAGTAATAAAAATAAACATATACGAAAATACACACACATTGGCACAGATATAACTGACGCTGGCTTTCATTAATGTACGGAGGTTTACGGATAGGAAGAATTGTTAGTTCCAAAACATAAAACCCGGAACAAATATGTCCCTACAAACATTTGTCGCGATAATTGAACCCGCGACCGTATCACGCCGCGCCGTAGAGGCTATATTAGCCCTTATTTGTGAAAAATTTGGCCGTCATCAATAGCCACTACATCGTAAGACATCAGTGAATGCCGAATACGGCAGCCACCTTGGCCATACAAGTCTTGATTTATTGTTATCGCATCCATAATATCGCGCTTAAAGTACAGGTATATTCAGTTTATCTGTGCCTTTTGAGTGTATCACACGTACATTGTACGGTTCATAAAGTCACAAAAATGTTGAACATCGAAACAGTGTTTACGAACCCGATATTAAAAAGGAGTAATAATTTGTTACGAGTGAGATTATGTTTTTATACATTCGCGTTTACACATTTAGTGTCGGTAGCTTCCTTGTTGTTGACTATAGATTTCAGTAAATATGATGATCCCAATATACGTCAGTACCAGAGTACCAGATGGAAACTTATGACAGCGTGGTTTAATGTAAGTAGGAATTAAGCTCCATGTTTGAATTCAAACAAAACTGTTTTTTACTCGTTAAGGCACAATATACGTAACTTAAATAAAATATTGAGATCAATTTCCAAGTTAGTTTTGTGTCATCATAAAAATTAAATAATATTTTTATTTTTAATTAACTATATAATATAAGAAGAACTTTATTTTAGGGATACAATTAAAAATAAATATCGGATATAGTTTCAATTATTTTTTGTAGCAAAATGTTTTTAATAAATTATAATTATATTAAAATTATTTTTGTTACACATTATCTCATTATGTTCATGTTTGTTTATCTCCGTAATAACATTTGAGTAAAAAACACACACACAAAACATGCGATCTTTTTTTATTTAAATATCCCTAAAGTATTTTTTATTGAATTTCAACAAATAAAAACTACTGTCATTTTTTTTATCCTGTCACAGCAAAGTGACCACACTGCACCTGATGGTAAGAGCAGTGCCGTCCAATTAGAGTATTGAGTAGCGAGAGACAATCTACCCCCGCTACTCAACACAATCATGCCGGCCTGCTTCTTCACACTACGCCATGTGCAAACGGTGCACAAGCGGTCGAGGGTCAAAACCATTTAAACCATTCATTTGCCACAATATAAAACATAGAAAGTACAAGTAAAATAGCAATATGTATGTGGCGAGGGGCCAACTCAATGTATACACTGTTTTTCAGTTGGCTCCTCCCAGATTTGTACGACAATAGGTTAGGAGTGCGCGCAGGTATAGGTGATATACACACAGAATAAACAAAAATAAAAATAAAAATAAAACAATACTAGTACATTCGAACGACAAGAAAGTTCAGGAAGTGGTAGAGCCACGCTGTAGACATATTTGTCTACAGCATGAATGGGCCGGCTCGACCGGGGTAGTACTACTGTCTCACAGAAAACCAACGTAAAGTGACAGTTTACTGTCACGTTTCGTATGGTAAGTGAGATAACCGGAGGCCCAGATTCCCCCTTCCCTTCCCTAATCCCTATTCCTGTCCTTTAAGGCCGACAACGCATACATGATACTTTCGGTATTGTGGATGTTCATGGGCGGTGGAGATCATTTAACATCAGGTGACCCACTGGCTCGTTTGTCGGACTATACTATAAAAAAAAATTAAAAAAAATAGAAATACAGAAAATCAGACAGACAATAAAAAAACTGATCTTACATCTAATATAGCAGCCAAAAAAAAATTGTAATAATATTAATATACCAATTTCAATATAAAAATAATAATAATAATAGAAACAATAATAACAATAATATGACAGCTTACAAATAACATTATGCATAGGTACATAGAAGAAGAAGAAGAAGACTCGCATAATTAGGAAAACTAACTAGTAAGTACTATATTCGTAGCTCTAAGATACAGATAGGAAATAAAATATAAACATACGTATTAAAATGAACTTGAGGTAATTGTACTGTTGGGGTATTTTTGCATATTAATTAAAACTTTCTGAGTATATATCTTTAGAGTATACTGACAGATATTTCGCCGAAGCCGTGGAGGTATGTCATTCCAAATTTTTGCTGCGCTATTTTTGAACATGCCTTTAAACCTGACTGTTTTATGAGCTGGTATAACCAGTTCATTTGCTTCTCTCCTCCGCGTGTGTTGCTCCTGGTTTACCCGAACCCATTCCAACTTGTTATACAAGTATATAGGCCTTTTATAGAGTGCAATTTTATGGACAACGCACGTCAAATGAAGTATGCGGCGTGCGTTCATCTTTAAAATATTCTTTTCATTAAGGAAAGGGGTGACGTGTGATCGTCTAGGCACATTAAAACAGAACTGGGTACATGCATTTTGCACCCGTTGAATAGCCTTTTTTGTTCTTTCAAGGAGGCGGGGTCCATAAAAATAAAATAAAATAAAAATCTTTATTCATCATGTAGGCTTTTTATAAAGCACTTATGACAGGTCAAAATACAAATGGGAATTCTCCATACGGAATGAGTAATCATGTTTAATGGCGTAGGACCTTGGAATCCACCGTCAAGGGCTGATAGGCAGGGATACAACGACGAGGATAGGACTGGAAAAGGAAAAAAGAGGATGATCGGAAAATTAAAGGAATCCTAATCTTCGGTAATGGAAGTGACGGGAGATGATGATCAGGAGAAGGGACAGGAACGGGAGAGGAGAAGTTGAAAGGAGACTGAACGGATTTGGAAGGAAAGTAATCCCTAGTCTAGCTAACCTACCAGCCTTTCACTAATTATCTAAGCGATGACGACCCGAAGAAGAAAGGCAGAAAGAAACTCCGGGCTTATTTTTTTCGTCGTCAATTGTTATAACTTATTTTTCTCTCATTTTAATAAATTTTTAATCATATTGTACCAATATATGGATTAATGCATACATAGCACCGCTAAAACACAAACCTTGATGATAATATATAAAAAATCAAATTAAGGGGTGTATCATTGCATTAAACCCACATTTACAATGACCATTCATTGGCATATACCTACGATAAGACAACTTACATATAAAAGATAATTTAAAGGCATACACTTTATAAACTGAACGATCGATCGGTCGTCTATTTTAATTAATTATCGTCACAGAACATACACAATATCACAGTAATTAAATTGCGATCATATACTATAGTTTCAACGAGGGTTCTTCTGACCTTTTTGGAGAGATACCTAATACCGTAAAGAGTCTTTAATCGATAGAATGCATTTCTTATTTTTATAGTGACGTGTTTCCCGTACACAGAGTTCACTGTCCATTCGCAAACCTATGTTACACGTGCTCGTAGGTTAGTTCTTACATAAAAACCTACACCGCCACCTCTAGCATCTCGAGCCCGAGGTCTGCTTCAATACATAACTAGGTACTTTAAGTGCGTACTTTTCTTCACCCTCTCTAACCCATGTTTCATTAAGAGCTAAAATGTCAGGCTTATGCATATCGATACCAGCTAGAAGTTCATCCTGTCCAGTATTCAGGGATCGGACATTGAGTAGGCCTATTTTCAAATTATGATTTTTAGTAAGAGTCATTTAAAGAGAATAAAACATGTCAAAAGGTTTGTTATATACATAATATTATATACACCATGGTTATTGCAGTGAGGTGCTAGACATTTATAACCTAACTTGCTCCCATTAGAGATATCTTGTGCCGATGTCATATTATTGCAATGGTTTATAAAATAAATATAGAGAAGGTAATGATTAGGGAATTTGAGAAAAATCCTTAACATGTTGCATAAATAACAGCGATTAAAAGCAGTATCAAAAATAATAGCTATAGGCGAATATATAAGCGAATGTACATACAATCTATTAATTGAGCTCCTGGACAGTGCTAACATCAGGAATACCAAAAACCCGCTCGATGTAGGATTCCGAGCATAGTCTGTAACGCTCCTTTCCATTATCCTTTCTTGTATAAATTTTACCGTCCCCGGTCCATACAAAACGCCATTTCTGACGTTCAGCCATCTCTCTGGTTTTTTGGAACAACTGACGGTTAAACTTAGTCAGCCTTTCGTTGACGTAAAAGCGGCGTGGATTTCCGGCTATTCCCATATCACTAGTGATAACACCACGCCTCACGCGTGCACCCTGAAGCAGAGCATCCTTGTGCGTCCGGCAGGCCAGACGCACGGCGGTCGCGTGCGGACGGGGGGCGGGGCTTCCTTCAATTAGAGCTCGCGGCGGGCTCGAACAGCAGAAACAATATCCCGTGCCTCTAGTTGTACACCTAACTTATTAGCCGCTGTAAGCATCACATGGACGATTCCTTCTCCGCTCTAGACTCCGGAATGCCGGCGACCTCGACGTCATTTACAAGCGGCTGCTGATCCCGATCTTGCAGATCTTTCAAGGGTCTGCGGTGGCATGCAATTGCGTACCCCGTAGCTGTCGTCATTAGGGAGAGAGCGGAACAACGCGGGGTTTAGTCGGTAGGACGGCTTAGACCGGTGGGTCCGACATACTTCCTACCTTGGAAGATCTGCAAATGGATTCCCCGTGGTAAAAAAAAAAAGATCTTTCAAGGGTCAAGTGTCAGTGTACTCAGAAGGCCGCAAAACGACCAAACATCGTACCCCAACATAAACCGGATGTACATTGGCTGATCTCGGAACGCGACACATTTCCGTGTGCGACTATGGCGGGTTTTACACCCTGTGTACGGTGGTCGCTATCCGGGTGAATACGAAAATCCAACCAGTAGCAATATAGTCCTGATTGACAGAACCACTATTTCCAATTCAACAATGATGCTCATGATATTTATTTATTATTATATTTATTATTATTTATTTATTATTATATTTATTATTATTTATTTATTATTATATTTATTTATGATATTTATTTTTGTGGTTTACACAAATAGGTACATATTTATTCAAACAGGCGAAATTCTATTTACAAGTAATTACTTGTGTGATAACGATTAATGTATGTATAACTGCCTCGGCCGTGGTAAGACTGCTGTGCTGAGGTCTCGGGTTCGATCCCTGGGTTAGGTAAAAGTGATTTGAGATTTTCTATCATGAAATACTCTGTATCAGCCCGGAGTCTGGAGTTGGACCCGGTATTGCTAGACTCACCCTTGTGGATCACGACGGCCATTAGACACCCACAATACTAGAAGAATTATGCGTTGCTGGCTTTAACAGGAGTGAATGGGGATTGGCAAAGGGAGGGGATTTAGGTCTCCAGGACCCGGGGTGCGAAGTCAGGAAACCTCCACGTGGTGCACCCTGGGCAACGGCGGTTGACGTTGACGTTGACCGACGGCCGATATCCTGACAAAAGGTGGATGGCAGTCGTCATCTGCTGTGGCGGCTGTCGTCGGTTTTTTGTGCCCAATGCTTTGGGCTACTCCCGCGTTCTGTCTCGGGGGCGTCGGCGGGCTCGGTGTGCGCTTACCCCGCCGCTGAGCTGGCAGTAGGGGAGGGTTTCTTTCCTATTGTCACCGTCGTATATCGTAATCCAGTCAAAAGGAGGTCTGTGGTCACGTCTCGCGCTCCGACTGGACCGAGGGTCTTGGCTTAACCGCCTGGACCGCGAGGGAGAAAACCTCTATAAAAAGTTACCCCGAATCCCAAGCGGCGGCGCACCGTGAGGGGATGCATGGCCGATGGGTAGTTCGGTCGCTAGTGCGATCCCCCGCTGGAGCTCAGCCGAAACTCCGAGCGGGTTATCGCGAGTTACGCGTGGGCTTACCCAGCTACAGGGGGCACTGGCTGGGCGGACCTTTTATTTCCCCCTTACTCGTGGGACTCAATATGAAAAAATATATAAACCCAAATATTTTAGATGGTGCGGAGAAGTTGTCTCTCCCGGGGGCCGATAGTGACCCTGGGAAGACTGATAACGCTGGGTGTAAGCCCAGAGAGATGATTGTCAAGGCCGCTTCAACTTTCTTGGCTCCCGCGGCCAAGGAAGGGACGAGCGGCGTAATTACAAGATCCAAGAGGGCCTTAAGAGCTCAACAGCTGGACGCATCTGCAAGCGACAGTGATGTTGAACCGGCGCCAAAAATGCTTGCTCTTTCGGCAAGTCCGGCTGTGGTGTCTGACGAAGACACCACGCCGATGGAAGGAACTGGTGACCGTGACTGGCGCTTGCAGATGTCAGACATCATCGGGGCCATAGCAAAAAAGTCCGGGAATATTAAAGGGACGGAGAAGCGGAGGCTTAACCTCGCAGCAAAGGAGTTGTTGGAGAGGGCGCAGGAGTCAGCCTCCGCAGAGGTGGTCAGGTTGGAGGCCGAAAAGGTGGCGATGGCCCAGGAAATCGCCGTTCTTAAGGCCTCCCTTGCATCCCAACAGCGGACCTTGGAGGAGATAATGGCGACTGTCCAAGCGATACAAGGACAGTCGCAGCCGGCGGCCCAAACTGGAGCCGTTACTGGAGAGGAGGACCGCCTCGAGCGGTTCGAGCGCCGTTTTTTAAACATCCTAGACGCGCGCTTCAGCGACATTTACTCGAGGATTCCTCCAGAGCCCATCATGCGGCCTCCATTGGCCGCCGATAGGGCTAAAGCTCTGGCAACGCCTGCCGTTGCTGGGCCATCAAAGGCCCCTCCAGCCGCCGCCGGTCTAACGCCTACTCCGAAGGGAAAGGGGCTGGGCAAGGGAAAGAGTAATGCCCAGCCCGCCCCTGTTGAAGCTCCCCGTCCCCTACTTGCGCCTGTCGTAGTCGCTGGGCTGGTGGCAGCTTCAACATCTGTGGCGTCCCCAAATCCTCCTCAACAAAAATCACGAAGAGGGGGAAAACGGGGAAAAGCTAATAAAAGGAGGAGCACTCCCGCTGCCCTAATGCCCAGAGAGCCGCGGCCACTACCCCCCGCCCCTGTATCGATGGAAGAGGGGTGGAACGTTGTGGCCAAAAAAGGTAAGAAAAATCCCCAGCCCAATCCGAGTGTTGTGGCGTCCGCTCCACCGCAGCCGCGTCGGCCAGAACCACGGATCCACCTGCCCCGCAAGGCCGCCGTCTCGCTGACGGTGACGCCAGAGGGATTGGCGCGGGGCGTCACTTACGCCCAAGTCCTGCGGGAGGTACAACGACGTGTGGACTTGGCCGGTCTCGGCATTGCTGAGACGCGGGCGCGTCTAATGGCGACGGGTGGGTACCTATATGAGGTACCCGGCCCGGAGTCCGAGGCGAGGGCCGATTCCCTCGCTGATAAAGTGAGGGAGGTGTTCCGCGGAATAGAACTGGCGGGTGACGTTCGCGTTTCCCGCCCCTTCAAGTCCGCGGAGATGCGAGTGTCCGGGTTAGATGCTTCGGCTGACCCGGAGATGGTCGCAGCGGCCCTCGCAAGAGCTGGGGATTCTTTGCCAGAGAATTTTAAGGTCGGGGAGATCCGCCCCGACCGGTCGGGCCTTGGTGCGGCGTGGGTGCGGTGTCCCGCCAAGGTCGCCGACAAAATTTTAAAGTCGGGCCGAGTCCGGATCGGCTGGGTGTCGGCGCGTGTCCAGCTCTTGGAGGCGAGGCCTATGCGGTGCTACCGTTGTCTGCACAGAGGACATGTGCGGATGCGGTGCACCGATGAGTGTGACCGCAGCGAACTTTGCTATCGCTGCGGCATTGTGGGCCACAAGGCCAAGGGGTGCTCCGCGGAGCCGCACTGCGTAGTCTGCGCAGGTGTCGGTAAGCCCGCGGGACACCAGGTGGGCGCCAAGGCATGCGTCGCCTCCTCCCGCCCTCGCCGCACTAATCGTGGTCGGGGGTCGGAGGTTGTGACCCAGCCGACAGCGGGCACCAGTAGAGAGCAGATGGAGATCGCCCATTAATATGGCGCAACGTTTCCTCCAGGCGAACATTAATCACTGTGCCAGAGCCCAGGACCTACTGGTCCAGAGCATGGCTCAGTGGTCGATACAAGTGGCTGTAGTCGCTGAGCCCTATTTTGTTCCCCCCAGGGAAGACTGGGCAGGGGACCTTAACGGTTTGGTGGCTGTCATCACTCGGGGCGCTGCCGGCTCCCCGCCCTTCGAAAAAGTAGCGAAGGGGTCGGGATGTGTGGCGGTTCTGTTGGGGGGGATCTGGATTGTGGGTGTGTATTTCTCCCCCAATAGATCCCTGGCCGAGTTCGAGCACTTTCTCTCTCGGCTGGGGGCCCTGGTGGTGCAAGACAGTCAGCCTCGCCCCGTTCTCGTTGCCGGCGACTTTAACGCCAAGTCTCTGGCTTGGGGTTCGTCGGTGACCAGCAGGCGCGGCGAGGCCCTGGAGGAATGGGCGATCTCGGCCAACCTGGCCGTCGTGAATCGCGGGTCGGTTAACACGTGCGTGCGGCATAATGGCGGATCAGTGGTGGACGTCACGTTCGCCACCCCAGCTATTGCCCGCCGTGTCCGTGACTGGAGAGTTCTGGTGGACGAGGAGACGTTGTCGGATCACCGATACATTCGGTTCGACGTCGCCTTGTCTCCTAACACCCAGTCCAATGGAGGACCGACCGGCCCGCGGTCGGACGGCCCGCGTTGGTCAGCAAAACGCCTCGACGTGGAGGCCCTGAAGGAGGCCGCTCTGGCCCAGGCGTGGCTCCCTGCACCGGAAGCACCGATGCAGGTTGAGCAGGAGGCGGCGTGGTTCGGGGCAGCGATGTCGCGCGTCTGTGACGCGGCCATGCCCCGAGTTCGACGTCTTCCTGAGAAGCGCCAGGTGTTCTGGTGGTCGGCGGAACTCACGCGGTTACGTATATCCTGCGTAGCCGCCCTCCGTCGTCTCGCCAGGCACCGTCGTCGCCGAATCCGTCTTCCCGGCGACGAGGACCATGAGCGGTTGCTTCACGGCCTCCACAGAGAGGCTAAGAGAGCGCTGCGCGTGGCAATAGCTAGGGCAAAGTCTGCAGCTCAGGAGGAGTTCCGGGGAACTCTCGATAACGACCCTTGGGGGCGTCCATATCGCGTGGCGATGAGAAGATATCGCCCGTGGGCGCCCCCACTGACGCAGAGTCTCCGGGGCGACCTAGTCGAAGAGGTCGTCGCAGCTTTGTTCCCTGCCACTGAAGATGTCACTCCCCCACCGATGGCGTCACATCCATCGACGCCATCGTCGTTGAGTTCGGCAAGGGTTATTTCGGAGGTTTCGCCCGAAGAATTTCGGGCGGTGGTGCTTCGGCTGCGGGGCAAGAAAACAGCCCCGGGTCTCGACGGTATCCCCGGACGTGCGTGGGTGTTAGCCGTCGAGCATCTGGGGACTAGGCTCCGTGGCCTGTTCTCCGCGTGCCTGGAGCAGGGCCGTTTTCCATCTCAGTGGAAAACTGGGAAGTTGGTCCTGCTCAAGAAGGAGGGGCGGCCCGCAGAGTCGCCATCGGCCTACCGGCCCATCGTGTTGCTCGACGAGGTCTGTAAGCTCTTCGAGCGTATCATTCACGCTCGCCTCGTCGAGCATCTTGAAGGGGTCGGGCCGGACCTGGCACAGTGCCAGTACGGGTTCCGGCAAGGCCGATCGACAGTACACGCGATTTTGCGGGTCAAGGCACAAGCGGAGGATGCAGTGGCTCGGGGTGAAGTGGTGGTGGCGGTGTCTCTAGACATCGCCAACGCGTTTAATACCCTGCCCTGGGCCTGCATACTGGAAGCACTGCGGTACCACGTGGTGCCACCGTATCTCCGGCGTCTGGTGCGCTCGTATCTCTCAGACAGGTACATAGTGTATCCAGGCGCCGACAGGTGGCACCGAAGAGCAATGGCCTGCGGTGTTCCACAGGGCTCAGTCCTGGGCCCTCTCCTGTGGAACATCGGCTACGATTGGGTGCTCCGTGGTACCAATCCCCGAGGCGTCGCTGTCGTCTGTTATGCAGATGACACGCTAGTAACAGCGACAGCCAGGTCTTTCCAGGAGGCCACCCTGCTCGCCTTGTTCGCAACCGAACAGGTGGTGGGCAGGATTCGGCGACTGGGCCTTAAGGTGGCCCTGAACAAAACCGAGGCCCTTTACTTTCACGGGCCTCGGATTCGGCCACCTTTAATGCCCCACATCAATGTGGAGGGGGTGCGGATTCCCATCGGCTGTACAATGAAGTACTTGGGGTTGATTCTGGACAGCCGGTGGGATTTCCGTGCCCATTTCAAGGAGTTGTCGCCGAAATTGGTGCGGGCGGCGGGCGCGCTCGGACGCCTGCTGCCGAACCTGGAGGGACCTAATAGCCCTTGCCGAAGTTTATACGCTGGAGTCGTGCGGTCAATGGCCCTGTACGGATGTCCCGTATGGGCCGAGTCCCTGAAAGCCCGCTGCGTCGCCTTGCTGCGCAAACCGCAGCGTTTGTTGGCGCAGCGAATAGTAAGGGGCTACCGCACGGTCTCCCACGAGGCGGCTTGCGTATTGGCCGGCACCCTCCCTTGGGAGTTGGACGCAAAACTCCTCTCGTCCGCGTTCTTCTGGCGGGAGGAGGCGTCCAGTCGCCGTCAGGTGAGACTGGCCCCGAGGGAGATTGCAGCCCGGTTTCGCAGAACCGCCGTGGAGGAGTGGCATACCAGGCTGGAAAGCCCAAGTGCGGGCTTGAGGACAGTCGCGGCAGTGCGTCCTGTCCTAAAGAGATGGCTAGACAGGCGCCACGGTGCGCCAACTTTCCGGCTGACGCAGGTACTGACGGACCACGGGTGTTTCGGTTCGTTCCTGTGTCGGATCGGAAAGGAGGTGTCTGCCGTGTGCCACCATTGTGGCAACTGCCGCGAGGACACGGCCCAACACACGTTGGAGGAGTGCCCAGCCTGGGTCGAAGAGCGCAGCGCTCTCAGAGCAGTCGTCGGAGGAGACCTCTCGCTGCCGGCCGTGGTGTCATCCATGGTCGCCAGCCGGAGGTCCTGGCGTGCGGTGGCCCACTTCTGCGAGAGCGTCATCTCGCAGAAGGAGAGTGCCGAGAGGGATCGGGAACGAAATGATCCCTCCCGCCGCCAGAGAAGACGTAGGAGGCGCCGGGTGGACGACTGACCGGCGTCTCCCGCCCTGTGGAACGGGGGCGTTTGAATTCCACCACGGTAACCCCTGCCTGTCGTACGAGGCGACTAATTGGGGCCATCGGGGGTCGCGGGCTCGCAGCGGGGGGCTGTCAGCCCGAATCGATGCACTCCCAAATTGGGAGCATCGTGCGACCCCGAGATGGACGGCAGCGCGTGTGGTAAGGCCTCGTTCGCTGTCGTTGTTCGGTGCGCGGGGGCTCCTAAGCCCTCCCATGGAGATGGGCTGCTACGCAGCACCGCGCAGGGGCGGTTCCGGCAGCAATTCTAGCACTCCTTAGAATACCCCGGGATCGCTCCGTAAGCGCCGAAGAAGGCCACCGCGGGGTTTTAGCTGGTAGTGTCGGGTGGGGTGTACATAGGGGGTAGGGACTCGGCCCAGCGGCTGCCCGGATAGCCATCATCCGGGCGAGGGGGATGCTGGGTCGTAAGACCGGCTAGTCCAGCATAACCGTTTTATTCTTATTCCGCTTCCCCCCGGAGCGGGCGGTAGTAATAAAACGCTTTCCCCGCGACAACAAAAAAAAAAAAAAAAAAGGTCTCCAGGACCCAACAAGCAGTCCTTCACTTTGATTTTCTGTGATACAGTGATAAAGCCGATCGTTGCGCTTAATATATAAATTTCGTTAAGTACAAACATTTCATACTAACATATTGAATCTCCGTGGCTCAGCGGGCCAGTAGCCGGTTGTGAAACGGGAGGCTGTGGGTTCGATTCCCGCACCGAGACATATTATGTTTAATAATGTTTATGTGATAGACAGATATTTGTTTTGGATCTGTCGGGTTCCACAAGACCTTCGTAGTTCTTGATACTCACGATACAAGTTATACCCAGTGTGTGACTGTTGGATGTATTTATTTATTTATGAATCCCAAGAGATTCCTGAATTACGAACTCAATGGCTATATAAAAATTATCTGATCAATATGGCCTCATTATCAAACCTTCTGTCTGAATAAAATTTCTATAGGTTTTTCTACTAAAGTAGAACAAATCTTAAATAAATAGATCGTGCCGATGTTAATAAATTAATGCTAATTGTCAAGGAAACTTCTTAGTCTATTAACGTGTATTATATACTAAAATAAGTATTTTGGTTTTCTAACAAAACAGGACTAGCCCCATTTTTTATTCCACGATGGTGGCAAACAAGCTTACGGCCCGCCTGTAGTCCCCTCGGAAAACCTCGGCATTGAGCTCATTCCACAATCGGAGCGTTCGCGGGATGAAATTTCAGATGAAGCCTTCAGGCTTCTAAGAAAACTATTTTAATGTCAAATAAAAAGTTAAAAAACTTCAACTGGGGTGATTGAAACCTCTGGTTCAACCGGTGTCTGTATAAGCCGGTCAGCGGTCAAATTTTCAAGGTCATAGGTGTAGGGTACAGTCCTAAAACCCCGGCACTATAGTATTATGATTTAGTAGATTAGTAACAAAGTCAGTAAGTACATACATATACACTCACGTCGGTAATCCCCGAAGGGGTTAGCAGAGGTGTAACCGATACAGCCATTTTTCGCGGAATTTATTACAGTCCCATAATGTGAAAGGGGGCGAGCCTATCGCCGTACCGGACTCAATTCCGCATCCCAGGCTGATGCTGAGTATTTCTAAATAAAAAAAACCCAATATCACTTTACCCGACCCGGGATCGAATCTTTGACCTCAGCACAGCAGTCGTAACGCATGCGCATTTACAATAGCGCCACCCAAGCAGTCACATACTTATAGTAAAATACGCTTGATTTTCGCACAAATTGAAGTATTGCTACGTCTAATTTGATATTTAGTGTGTGGTCATGAATAAGACTGTTTCAACACTTTAATGCAACATGCACTTAATCTTGTTACACCGTCCACATGCGGTGGCATAAGGCTGCGTTTCCACCAGAGATGTGCTAGGCCGCTGAGCGGTGCGAGGATGCGTAGCGACGCTGTGAAACGGTGCGCGGATGAGTGGTGCGAGAATGTGTAGTGTTTTGAAAAAATCTCCATGTAGTCGATGATCCTACTAATATTATAAATGTGAATGTTTGGATAGATGGATGGATGTTTGTTACTCAATCGCGCTACAACTGCTGGACAGATCTGGTAGAAATTCGGCACAGAGATAGATTATGGTGTGGAATAGCACATACACTACTTTTATCCCGGAAAAATGTACAGTTCCCGTGGAAAACTATCCAGTTTAGTTTTTCACAGAGCAAGGGATCGACATGATTCTTTGCATAGAGGCAGTTTAGGGATCAGAAAATGACATAGGCCACTTTTTATCCCGTAAAATGCATGCCTTCTATGGGATAGCAAAATATAGAAAGGTGTAATAGCTTAAGATGACTCCATGGATTATGAACCTTTTCTTTCAAAAATAATTACCACGTGGGCGGAACCGCGGGCAACAAGTATTTAATATGGTAACGTATCCAAGATCTATGCTGTCTTCTGTGTGACAAAGGACAGTAATAAATTCTGTATCTTCTGCCTCCATTTCTCCATCGCAAGTTGATAAATATAAAAATATTTTTTTTCACTGATCCGAGTTTTCTGTACACTATACATCTATCTCTGACAAACACCGTGTATTGACTGCTATTTTTTTGCTTGCTTCCGTCCTTAGCACACATCTTTCGCACACATATCTCGCGACACATTCTTAGCAGACACCCTTCCCTTATTTTGTATAAACAAAAACCTCGCTCCGCTGTTTCCACTAGAGCTGCGCTGAGCGAGGTAAGGTAAATGAAGTAACTCTATTGGTTCTTAACAAACACATCCCTCGCTACGCATCCTTGCATATCTCTGGTGGGAACCCAGCCTAAAGGCAGAACGTAGTAGTTATTTCATAACAGAATATCCATTTTAAATAATATTTAACTTTATACACACATCAGGCATGTTATAGCTATGAACCGAGAGATCGTGGGTACGATGATACTGAGACATGTATTTCTGAGATTTAATAATTGTTTCATACACCATGTAGCATACACCACTCCAATCCTACATTATGGTAAGTTCGACATGCCTTGGTTGTTTTTTAAAAGAGTTATAATGTATGAAAATAAACCAAGTATATATTTTTCATAGTCATCCTGTCCCTAACAGCATTTCAAAATATAAATAACACGAGGTTAATCGCAGGCATTAAATTAACATGACGCAAATAAAACAGTCCATGACATAAGTGTAAATTTACCTAAAACACCTAACATTCGTCATAGACAGGAGAATAAAAGTTTGATGGTGTCTTATTTACAACAATAGAAAATTAACGTTTTTCGGATAATTTAATAGGTTGCGGTAGCCAAATGTTCTTCTATATATAGTAAAAGCCCTTCTATCAGCAACGAAATCGAATCCGAAGCCAGGTCTAGCATGTATAGATAGAGAAAAACAATGAGTTGGGATCATTTTAGTATTTAATATAAATTGTAATTGAATAAATAATAATTAGGGATTTATATGTAAAGAATATCAAGATAATTTTCTACATTGCCAACGCTCTTCAACGCAGTACGAAATAAAATAAAGTGAATTTAATATATTATAAAATATATATAATTATTATAAAATAACTTTGAAAACTACTTTAGTTTTCAAAGTTATTTTATTATGTGTTTAATTTCCTTATTATTTATTATGTTCAAAAAGTCTCAGAAAAAATATTATGTTTCAGGGAATTAAAATTAAATTTTCCTGCAACTCTTTATTAAATACTTATAAAGCTTAGACTTATTAAAACCATGTCAACCACAATTTAAGTTATTCGTGTTAATATGTGCGTGGGTGAATTCGAGAATACTTTGGCAAAAAAATATTTTTATTAATAAACATTTCCCAATCTGTAATCATTTGCAATCTTAAAATTTATGAAATATTTAAGTGTATTTATGATTACAGTATTTAAATAATTAATTAAAATATCTTACATCATAACAATATACATGGTTATCGCAACTTTGTGACGTTAATAGTTTGGATTATATTTATTTACAGAGAATATTCGTTATGGTACATCGTGGGCGCTTTGTTTGTTTACAAGTTCCTTTCTTTCTCGCGATATTCCGACAATAAATTACCGGGACAAGATAAGTTCGATTTCCCGAGATTTCAAGAAAGAAAAACCCGTAAATAACGCTATTGTAAATCAAATAGAAACATCAAGATTAGTAACATAAGATTAAAATTGGAATAAAGATAATTACAATGTCAGTCACTTAGCGTCAGAATTGCATATTGAATTTATGTCAGAGTTAAAGCAACAGATTACATAATAGTTTTTAAATATAGGCACTCCATTGACCGCGAGTTGACAACATGTGTATAAAGTTCAACCTCATGACAGAACCAGTATCGGCTCAAGACAATCAGATTTGAATGTCTCTTGCCACATATAAATGAAATGTAGTTTGTAATGAGAAACGTCTTAAAACGGATATACAAGATGCCTACTGACTATTTCAGAGCCTTTTTTTTGACACGGGGAAAGAATTTTACTACTGCTGAGAATAATACGTTATGCTGAACTAGCTGGTCTTACGACCCAGCACCCCCTCGCCCGCTAGGCCGAGTCCCTAATCCCTATGTACACCCCACCCGATACTACCAGTTAAAACCCCGCGGTCGCCTTCTTCGGCGCTTACTGAGCGATCCCGGGGTATTCTAAGGAGTGCTAGAATTGCTGATGGAACCGCCCCTGCGTGGTGCCTCATAGAAGTCCATCTCCATGGGGTCTTAGAATCCCCCGCGCACCGAACAACGACAGCGAATGAGGATTTACCACCCGTGCTGCCGTCCATCTCGGGGTCGCACGATGCTCCGAAATTCTGTTTCAGAGCCTGGCGTCATAAGACAAGACCAATTGAACCAGCTTGCAAAAATATTGCTTCAAACACAGCCACATCTTAAATTACCATGTAATTTTTCTAAAATATTAGCATTTTAATATATTATATGTTGATTGAAAATACCAAAGAAACGACTAAAAAAGGAGAATCATTCTCTTTGTTTTCAGTTTGACGATTTACTTTGAATCAAATAATGTTTTTTGGTAAAAATATTTTTATTTAAAAGTTCAATACTTTTAAAGTTCAAGTTTAAACCTTTTCCCTTATTCTATTCTCATTGTTCAATAGTAGAGGGTTCTACAGTTCTCTTATACGCAGTTACACATATTGTATTATGTAATTACTGGGATACATTTTTAAACCTTCTATGCTACTGTGTTTATTTTTCGCAAATTAGTAACAAATTACTATATTTCATGAACAATAAATATTTATTTAAAAATGTCAGGGGCAGTATCATGTCTTTTATTCGTTGGTCGGTTTTTCCTTCTACCGTAATACATTGAACCTCTTTACTTCATCTTTATTTTCTTGGAACTCTGGTAATATTGGAACTCTAGAAAATGTATTTAACTTCAATCAAATAAATACTATAGATTATGTACATAAACAATGTGTATTTTTATAATGTATTTATTACAGCCGTTTATTTCATGCAATAGTCACCAACCGGGTTGGTCCTTAGGTGCACTTGTATGGTGTAGATATACATGGATAACCGTCGGTTGGTGTCACATCACAATATTAGATTAAAATTGTCTAACGGGCTTCGGCCCCACGTAAGCTTTCCAAAGCTCCGGGACTCCATAGTCCCTTGAATATGGTAAGACATACATAATAAAAATACACCAATCAGCCACACAGTTTTTGCGCCACTATAAGTACAAGTTTTGTGTTTTAATTCAAGCAACTAAACAGGTCTTAACATCACACTCGAAACTAGGACTCGAAATACAAATATTTGTCTAGGCATGGACATCTGTTCCTTAGCCTCTCATAACGGACTATATTCGCTCTGCGAAAAATCATCGGTTTTTGATACTCATCAACAACATCAAACGCTCGTAACGATAGCGATCACAAAAAGTGGTAACATCTATGTAAAAGCAAGCGAGAGTATTGACTCTCGCTTGCTTTTACATACGCAAAAAATAAACCCCTAAAATCCTCATAAGACTCATAGCAGTAATATAATTAATTAATACATTAATTTTGTTATTTCTTTTTACAGCAAAATAATAAGTATACAACTTTATCTAAACAATTAATACTAAAACCATTTAGACATAAAAACATTACCACAGCACAGCAATAGTAGCACCACAACATAACAATTATAGTAGTTCTAACCCCACACTAGGTAAAACCCGTATCGTGGGTATCAAGAATTACGAGGGACTGCGGTCCCACAACACCCAGACCCCGACAAATTTCTGTCTGTCACAGAAACATTTGTCCCGGTGTGGGAATCGAACCCACGGCCTCTCGTTTTACTCGTCAACTGCGCCACGGAGGCTATTAGCACAGCATTGTGTTTTGAACAAACGCGAGAGGTTTTATTATATCCTCCCGTCAAGTTCAGGGCAAAGAAACAATCACCCGTGATTCTTTAGGAGATAAACGTTCCATCTATGATGCAAACCACTGATTTGACCTAGACACGCAAAACACGATAATGGAAACAAACCCAAGGCGATGTTTAAATCGCGTTTTGATTACTAAACTGAGTTTAGATACCAGTACAATGTACACAATTTTATTAATCGCATAAATCGACTGTTTTGACTGGGATTAATATCCCACTCAAAACAGTCAATGTATACAGGCTGTTGCAAAAAAGGGGTACTAATATAAGCACTATGTATAGAGTTGGTGATTAGTAACATATCGGTGAAGACAGAAAACCCGTAATCCTCATATTTTCTGAGTGTTTGCACTTTTAAAAGTATATCACAATTTTCGCCGTTCAGCCCTAGAATCAGCTGTTATATGTTAACATCCTGCCATTACAGAGACTAAGTGAGACCAGATGAGATTGAATATTTTTGCCAACCATACACTCTTTTATATTCAATCAGCTGAATTTGGGGTTGCAACAATTTCTTAGTAGGTATTATTCGTGACATAGATATAAATTTGAACTAGATACTTTTTTCTTCACCATCATATGCTAATCACTGACTATATACCTCGTGCTTTCATTATTACCACCCTTTTTGCAACACCTGTATATTTCAGAGCAACTCTATATTAAGTGTCAGTTTGTTTCAATTTTATAGTGAGAGAATCACAGATGCAATGCTCTTCTTTCTTTCATTTTATATGAGATTCTACATCCTTTTTTTTTTTTTTTTTTTGTTGTCGCGGGGAAAGCGTTTTATTACTGCCGCCCGCTCCGGAGGGAAGCGGATTAAGAATAAAACGGGTATGCTGGACTAGCCGGTCTTACGACCCAGCATCCCCCTCGCACGGATGATGGCTATCCGTGCTGCCGCTGGGCCGAGTCCCTAACCCCTATATACAACCCACCCGACACTACCAGCTAAAACCCCGCGGTGGCCTTCTTCGGCGCTTACGGAGCGATCCCGGGGTATTCTAAGGAGTGCTAGAATTGCAGCCGGAATCGCCCCTGCGCGGTGCTGCGTAGCAGCCCATCTCCATGGAGGGCTAAGGAGCCCCCGCGCACCGAACAACGACAGCGAACGAGGCCTGACCCGCGCTGCCGTCCATCTCGGGGTCGCACGATGCTCCGAATTTGGGAGTGCATCGATACGGGCTGACAGCCCTCCGCTGCGCGCCCGCGACCCCCGATGGCCCCTATTAGTCGCCTCGTACGACAGGCAGGGGTTACCGTGGTGGAATTCAAACGCCCCCATTCCACAGGGCGGGAGACGCCGGTCAGTCGTCCACCTGGCGCCTCCTACGTCTTCTCTGGCGGCGGGAGGGATCATATCGTTCCCGATCCCTCTCAGCACTCTCCTTCTGCGAGATGACGTTCTCGCAGAAGTGGGCCACCGCACGCCAGGACCTCCGGCTGGCGACCATGGACGACACCACGGCCGGCAGCGAGAGGTCTCCTCCGACGACTGCTCTGAGAGCGCTGCGCTCTTCGTCCCAGGCTGGGCACTCCTCCAACGTATGTTGGGCCGTGTCTTCGCGGCAGTTGCCACAGTGGTGGCACACGGCGGACACCTCCCTTCCGATCCGACACAGGAACGAACCGAAACACCCGTGGTCCGTCAGTACCTGCGTCAGCCGGAAAGTTGGCGCACCGTGGCGCCTGTCTAGCCATCTCTTTAGGACAGGACGCACTGCCGCAACAGTCCTCAAGCCCGCAGTTGGGCTCTCCAGCCTTGTATGCCACTCCTCCACGGCGGTTCTGCGAAACCGGGCCGCAATCTCCCTCGGGGCCAATCTCTCTTGATGGCGACTGGACGCCTCCTCCCGCCAGAAGAACGCTGACGAGAGGAGTTTTGCGTCCAACTCCCAAGGGAGTGTGCCGGCCAATACGCAGGCCGCCTCGTGGGAGACCGTGCGGTAGCCCCTTACTATTCGCTGCGCCACCAAACGCTGCGGTTTGCGCAGCAGGGCGACGCAGCGGGCGTTCAGGGACTCGGCCCATACGGGACATCCGTACAGGGCCATTGACCGCACGACTCCAGCGTATAAACTTCGGCAAGGGCTATTAGGTCCCTCCAGGTTCGGCAGCAGGCGTCCGAGCGCGCCCGCCGCCCGCACCAATTTCGGCGACAACTCCTTGAAATGGGCACGGAAATCCCACCGGCTGTCCAGAATCAATCCCAAGTACTTCATTTTACAGCCGATGGGAATCCGCACCCCCTCCACACTTATGTGTGGCTCAAAAGGTGGCCGAATCCGAGGCCTGTGAAAACAAAGGGCCTCGGTTTTGTTGAGGGCCACCTTAAGGCCCAGTCGCCGAATCCTGCCCACCACCTGTTCGGTTGCGAACGAGGCGAGCAGGGTGGCCTCCTGGAAAGACCTGGCCGACGCTGTCACTAGTGTGTCGTCCGCGTAACAGACGACAGCGACACCTCGGGGGTAGGTACCACGGAGCACCCAATCGTAGCCGATGTTCCACAAGAGAGGGCCCAAGACTGAGCCCTGTGGAACACCGCAGGCCATCGCTCTTCGGTGCCAACCGTTGGCGCCTGGATACACTATATATCTATCTGAAAGATACGAGTGCACCAGGCGCCGAAGATACGGTGGCACCACGTGGTACCGCAGTGCTTCCATTATGCAGGCCCAGGGTAAAGTGTTAAACGCGTTGGCGATGTCTAGAGACACCGCCACAGATTCTACATCCTGACTTATGTATACATACGGTTTTATGTATTAACTAATATTGTTTAATGTCTCTTATATCAATGATACACATACACTGAAATAAAACTAATTTTGCGGATTCTATCGCAGTTTGTTTAGCTATTTTTAGTCCGACGTTTTGAAAGCTTTACAGCCTTCGTAATAGCCTGTATAATATTCGCGTAAACATAAGAAACCATTAAATATCAATGTATAGTTTATCCTACTAATATTATAAATGCGAAAGTTTGGATGGATGGATTGATGTTTGTTACTCAATCACGCTACAACGGCTGGAGTGATCTGGTTGAAATTTGACACAGAGATAGATAATAGTCTGGGATAGCACATATGCTACTTTTTATCCCGGAAAAATGTACAGTTCCCGTGGGATAGTTTAGTTTTTCACAGAGCAAGGGATCGACATGATTTTTTGTATAGTAATAGTTTAGGGATCAGAAAATTACATAGGCCACTTTCTCTTCGGGTAAAATGCACGCACCTTATAAATATAGAAAGGTGTAATAGCTTAAGATGCCTCCATGGATTGTATACCTTTCCTTCCAAAAATAAACTCGACGCGGGCGGAGCCGCGAGCAACATCTAGTTTTAAATGAATATTTGCATAATTCATATAAAGGTTATTTCAAGGAAAATGTTTTTAGTGTAAAGTAAAGTAAATTATAAAATTACTAATTATGATTATACCAATATTTTTATTATGTTTATACTTTGCCTTATAAAGTGGCATTTTGGATCAAAATATTTATGCCATTGCCAAATAACAAGATTTTATATTGTAGAATGTAAACTGGATATACAAATAAATTACAATAATATGCCTGCCTGACTGCCTCGGTGGCGTAGTTGTAATTGCGCATGCGTTACGATTGCTGCGCTGAGGTCTCGGGTTCGATCCCCGGGTCGGGTAAAGTGATATTGGGTTTTTCTACCTAGAAATACTCAGTATTAACCCGGAGTCTGGAATGGTGCCGGTGTGGCGATAGGCTCGCCCCCTATCACATTATGGGACCAAATTCGGCGAAAAGTGGGTGTACTGGTTACACCTCTGCCTACCCCTTCGGGGATTATAGGCGTGAGTGTATATGTATGTATGTATATGTATGTATGTACAATAATATGGTACTCAAACCGAGGCTTTTATAAATAATAATAATGTCACACTACTGACTGGTCGAAGTTACGTCTGTATCTAATGTTAATCATCGATGAAAGAAAACATCTTCAGAATAACTCAAGAAACAACAGCATAACTCATAATTGTGCATAATAATTTCATATTACCTATACTTCTTTGACCAACTTCTAACCTAAACTAATACCTTACCCCTTTGTTAGTAGAAAGGGCCAGTGTTGTATGAAACTTCCTGACCTATCGGGATAAAAGGAAGGAACGTAGGCGACGCGGGGATTTTTTCTTTGTTATTCGATACTAATAAACATATTTTACATTTATGTAGAACATAGTATTCATTCAATAATAGAGAAGTACACCTCCGTCTAGTTTGCTATAACCTATTGTCAACACTGCCTGCTTTTGACTGGAACAGTATATAGGATATTATCATTGACTTATATTCTATAGACACGAACTGTCGAAGAAACAATATGTTCCAAAGACCTTGTCCGCCCACTAATACCATCTATTCATTTCACTAAGAACTATTTGGTAGTTAGAATCGTGATAACTCCCGTCACTTTTTCTCGAACGGGACTTTCCGCGCGCCAAAACGGGACAAACTATATAATTAATTTTGTTGTGAAATATAGACTTCCCGCATTCAGAATTGAAATTCATTAATATTTATTGATATTACGTTCTAAACGTTATGAAATTATGTTATTTACCTTATAAACTATTAAGTTTCACTGTACATCAATTTAAGGCAGATTTGTTCGGGATAGATCTCTTCTATATGAGAGTTCTAAGTCGTTCACTTCTTTAACTATTTCTGCCGCCAAGCAGCAGTAGGTACATTTATGTTCCAGCTTTATGGATCAATGTCCATGACCTCTCATATATGATCTCAATAGGTCAATGAAGTTATTGGGCAGTATGACAGCCTCCGTGTCAAAGAGTGCAATTTGAAAATAAATACATGGATATATAATATCTTATGTTCTGGAGTGACGAGCTCAATGTAGTATATTATACTACATTGTGCTCATATTCAAAGTAGTCGTTAGTTGTTGTTATTCAAAGTTTTAGGGCGTTTATACTAGGTAAAAACTACCCAGGACAGCCAAGGACACTCCAAAAACCAGGAAATATCCTGGGAAAACAGGACAGTTGGACACTCTAGTTTATACCCTATTTATCAATAGACAAACCTACTCATCGCATTGTCCAAATAAAACTTAGACACAATCGTTATTCCGTTTCTTTTCCAATCACGACTGAATAACAAATGGATTTAAAGTGGACAGTGCGTAACAGTACAACTTTATGTTTCAGCTTTTTAGCCTGGTGTATTTCCCGACATGCTTTTACTGTGACTGGCGCGAGCTAAGAGGCGAGGCCCAGCAGAGCCACGTCATATTTCTAAATCAATTTCGAAATTTGTGCTTCAGTAGTATACTACTTCCGACCACTGCGGTGAGTAAAGACTTAAAGACTTAATAATATAATATAAATAAAAAAAAACTATTTCAAATAAGTTGACATGTAGACTATGATTTTTATGTTTAAAAAGTGTACAATTGCCTTTTTTACTATCGTGGAACGGCAAAGTGATCATTGCATCTGATGGTAAGCAGTGCCATCCAATTAGAGTATCGAGTAGCGAGAAACAATCTATTCCCCACTACTCAACACAATCATGCCGGTCTGCGTCTTCACACTACGCCATGGGCAAGAAGGTGAAGAAGCGGTCGAGGGTCCAGACCCTAGTGTCAGAGTACATAGAAGGCCGCAAAATGGCCAAACATCGTACCCCAAATCTTGACCCTGACAAAAACCGGATGTACACTGGCTGATCCCGGAACGCGACATACTTGCGTGTGCCACTAAGGCGGGTTTTACACCCTGTTTACGCTGGTCGCTATCCGGGCGGATATCAATATCCTACAACCAAATAAATTTTCTTTTCTAATGTGTCGTTAATCCTAGATATAAAACAGAATGATTCTATTATTATGATAAAATATACTTATTCTACAATATAATGCTTTACCAGGCACGAATCAATTGCATGCCGGCATGCACAAAATACTGGCAACACTTGCCGTTCTTACATGCTATTTTGAACTTTAAAATTATGGAAATAAAATTGATTTTGGACAGACTCTACTTATTACCTTTTCGGACTGCGGTGAACTTGTGATTCGACAGTGGTTAAGTAGGTTAGCATATTATATTTAAGATTGTACTATGTAGAACTTTGTGGTTTCCTTTCATATTTTGTTAGATCAGATATCTTCTAGTGATCCAATAATTGTCTGCCATTATTATACTGTAGCAAAATTTATAGTAAAATATTTAAGATTGTCTAGACTGTCCAATAAGGATCTTATTTAATTTGTCTTTGTTACTTATTTTAAATGAATTCATTGTTGTCATGGTTAGTATTATTAAAGGTTATCAATTTTCAGTATAAACTATATAAACGTGGTATACAAACAAAATATATAAGTAAGTGATTTTTCCAAATAATTTGCATGCTAATTAAAAAGGTCTACCGCAACAATATTTGAGGTCTATTTAGCTTATTTTCAAAATGATAATGTTGTTTATTTCTCTATATATTGTCCTGCTGCTTGGGCCTTCTCTACTAATAAGTGACTTTTGGCTGTAGTGAAACACCGAGCTATTAAGAAATCAGATAAGGAATAGTCTATAGTTTACCTCAAATTCCTGATAATGAACTCCCTGCTGCGGTGTTCCCTGAGCGCTATGACATGTCCTTCTTTAAACGAGGCTTAAAAAAAGTATCCCTTCAACGGTTGGCAGTGGCTTCGCTGTGCCCTGGTATTGCAGAAGTCTATGGGCGGCGGTGACTACTTACCATCAGGTGGCCCGTCTGCTCGTCTGCTTATCGAGGCACTAAAAAAATCCATACATTAAATTTCATGAGCAATGACTTCAAGGTAACTAAAGCACGCGTCGAGATTATTTACACTAATCTGAACAAATACAAATGTTGAATATTTAAGCACATTTTAAACAAATATCCGTTGCGTTTTGGAGAAAAGTTTAAATAATACACCGTGTATTGGTTTTGGCATCATATTTCCTTAGTTAATATTTTTACCCTTGAAGGTTATTCGGACATTTGCATCCAGTCAATTACATATTTGAACAAAGACAAGGCTGTTGACCTGAGATTATATTTTTGTTGCCCTTAAACAAGAACTAATTACACCAAACATAAAAATATATTTTTTTAAATCATAAACATATTAATCTTCTTTTTTAAATCATGGCGTCGATTGTGTCATCTTAAGTAATCTTTTGACTAAAGCACCTAGTGAAATACTGTACCGTGTGTTGGCCGCGGTGTGTGTTGCTAAGTTTTTTTGACTTAGGTATACATTACGCATGTGCTCTATGAGGCACAGGCATGCGTAAAAGGATGAATCAAATAAAACCGCATGCGTATAGAAATATAAAGTGTAGTTTATTTCACGTAAAATATTACATTATTTCTTGTTACATTATCAATTATCGATAACGATGATACTTATTGTTGCGGTGTGTCAACGGCAAGAAAAGAGAGCCACATATCAATGTCAACTGCTTTGCCACTCCAAGCAATAGGTGACCAGCATAAGCGATCAAACCATGTCCTTTGTGTGGCAGTCTGTATCATGGGTAAAGATACCCTACCCATACCATACACTACTATCAAACATGCTATTATTTTCAAATTTTCCAAAAGACATCGAATGTATATTACCGCAGTATTTTTGTTTATATGCTGTAATGGTTCAAAGAAACATAAGCAGAAACATCGATTTTAGGTCATTAAAACACCTATTTTTAATATATAACATAATATTTTTCTTTATTACCTCGCGTCTGTACATATAGAAATACAACCAGATACAGTTCGATCTTATTTCATCTTTTTTATGTTCAAAATTTATTTAATATTGTCGTTTTTAACAACATTCAAAATAAAGATTGAGTTTTTCTGTAACATTAATAAAATATCTGTGTTTATGCTCCAGACCACATACATATTTAATTTAGGGAATACAAAGCCGATCTCAATTTTAAATAAAAACAATTTCTACTTGACCCTAATTAAGGTGGCGTTACTTGGAAAACAGGATAAAAACACATATTTTGAATTTTATCAATCACTGGCTTATTGCTCGCGTCCTTGCCCCTGACAGCAATTTTCATTTTATCTAAAATAATTTGGATGGTGCCACCTATTGGTTCCTAAACTTATTTCAGGTTTAAACCAATGATAGACATAAAAATAATTGAAATCGGTTGGATGCTTTCGAAGACGTGGTTTTACATTGAATTCAATATCCATCCATTCATCCATCCATCCATTTTTCTGGTGGTAGGATATTCATATCCGCCCGGATAGCGACCACCGTAAACAGGGCGAAAAACCCGCCATAGTGGCACACGCAAGTGTGTCGCGTTCCGGGATCAGCCAGTGTACATCCGTTTTTTGTCGGGGGTCTGGAGTTGGGGTACAATGGCCACTTTACGGCCTTCTTAGTACTCTGACACTAGACCCTCGACCCCTTCTTCACCTTCTTGCCCATGGCGTAGTGTGAAGAAGCAGGCCGGCATGAATGTGTTGAGTAGCGGGGATAGATCGTCTCTCGCTACTCAGTACTCTATTTAGACCGCACTGCGCTTACCATCAGGTACAGTGCGGTCACTTTGCCGTGCCAAGATAAAAAAAAAAAAAAACCAACAGTCAAAAAATCTTTTAAGAATCCACTGCCAACATTTAATACAATGTAAACCGACAGCAGAAAGACACGTTCATTTTAAAGAATGAAAGTTATTTTGAGTTCCACATCTGCGGCTGAAATATTCGCGTATGACGTTCTAAGCTGAATGTATGTTGACATTAAACTTGAGCCGGACATTGTTTGGCTTCATAAATGTATGGATTTTACATTGTTATTAACAATAGATGGCGTGGGAACATATTTTAATAGTTGTTTTATTGCTGACTCAATATTATGACTGCATAAATCCGGATGGATGGTTCAATGTGGTCATCAAATATTGTCATATTGTCCATCAATAAACCAGCAACCAACTAGATTACCTAGAAGTAAGGTCTCTTGACAATTGTTCTACGTCAGTTTCACAGCCTAAATTATGAAACACTAGATGTTGCTCGCGGCTCCGCCCGCGTGTAGTAATTTTTGGAAGAAAATGTATACAATCCATGGAGGCATCTTAAGCTATTTCACCTTTCTATCCTTATTTTTCTTGCAAATTAAATAGCCTATATTAATCAATGATAATTTAGCATTCAAATGGTGAAAGAATTTTTAAAATCGGTCCCGTACTTTTTGAGCCAATTCGTTACAAACATACATACAAATTTTTCCTCTTTATAATATTAAGTATATAAACTCATTTGCAAAAAAAACGGGCACCTAAGCAATGAACCATTTTAAATGTTACTATTGGTTTGTTTGATAATTATAGGTAGTTTTACTTTCACAATTTTGTAAATTAATACGCAAATAATCGTTTTCGTCAGTATTATCATAAAATGTTGATAAAATTTATGGGTTTTAATGCTAAAGTTCACTAGTAGTGTATGCTCGCTAGTAGTGCATATGCTCGTGAAGTAAAAGTTAACAAAGATTTTTGTTTGTTTTTTCTTTAATAAAGTAAAAGCAGATAAATGTTTAGTATCGAGTGAGACCCCCTCTAGCTGAAATCACAGCTTGAATTCGTCTGGGTATGCTAGCGAGGATATCCCGGATACTTGCTTGCGGAATACGTTCCCACTCCGCGGTAATCACATTCTTCAGCTCTCTGATGGTCTGCGGAGCCGGTTGTACTGATCTCACGCGTCGTTTCAGAACGTCCCAGACATGCTCTATAGGATTGAGGTCGGGACTTTGAGCTGGCCAATCCAAACGACGAATGCCGACCTCTTGCACATACGCTTCCACATCGCCAGACCGGTGGGCGCGAGCGTTGTCGTCCATAAAAATTGAGTCTTCGCCTAAAGCAGCCAATGCGGGTTGTGCATGAGGAATTAGAACTTCCGTTATGTATCGATGTCCAGTCAGTGAGCCGTTTTCAATGAAGACTAACTCTGTACGATCCATTGAATTTATTCCTGCCCAAAACATAACAGAGCCCCCACCATAAGGTGTGATTTCTTCAAAACAAGCCTCTGCAAAGCGTTCTCCTCGTCTTCGTAGCACTCGCCGACGTCGATCTTCACCGAACAGAGATATCCTGGCTTCATCGGAGAACAATACCCTATTCCAGTCTTCTTGAGTCCATGACTCACAATTTCGAGCAAACCTATGCCTGGCAACTCTGTGCTCACGGAGTAACTTAGGGCCGCGGGTCGGGCGATGACTGCGTATATTGGCCGCGAGAAGCCTCCTCCTGACTGTCCATAGACTAATATGCATATTTCTTACTTCTTCGAAGTTGTTCTTAAGGTCCATATACGAAGACTTGCGATTTCTCAATGCGCGACTCACAAGAAAACGATCATCCCGTGGTTGGGTACATGGTTTTCTTCCAGAATCAGGCCTTCTCTCGACGGAACCGGTGTCTTGATACCGCTGCCAGGTCCTTTGAACCGTCGAGCGACTCACACTTAGCCTCTGAGCCACGAAGCATTGGCTGCAACCCTCTTCGAGCAGCGCAATAATTTTGGTAGCTTTTAGCACTTTCTCTAACATTATTGAGACAGCTAAACAGCAATAATTGAAGCTTTGACAATTAAGAATATGAAAAAAGTTCATAAAAATTGACTAAAAGTTATGAAAACCGATATTATCTTTTGGAACTTCGCACCAAAAATGTAGGATAAAAAGTGGTTTTCTGTAAAAACGAGCATCAAACGAAAATTTGAATTTAGAACGTACCGTTTTAAACACCACGGCATTTTTAAAACCGGCCAGTAACATGTACAAATGATTGAAATCATTTTTGTACCGTATTTTTTTAAAGAAGAATTAAAATCAAAACCGTCTGTTTGTAAATGAGTGTATATAGACTAGCGACACCCGTACTTTTGAAGAGCATGATATGTTCATACTTCTCGTAGATCTCGTAGTAGAACAATGGTAGATCAGTTGCGCAATGACTCCAGGATTATCTTGAGTGTAACAGTATATATTAACGAAAATATGTTATTTTTGTCTCCTCTTTATACGGTGTTTCAAAGCCTACCCTCTCGGCATATTTTTTGACATATTCAACAATCATCGTCATATTTCAGCCAATTTAATCGTAAAGGGACGGTGATTGGTAACTTATAGAAAAAGTAGAAAATCTTGTAAACTCATCGTATCTAGGTAATTGGAATTTGATTTTTTTATAAAAATAAATAAATTTAAATTTGTATATACATGAATGCTAAAAAAATATTTTTGCCGTGTCTAAAAAGTATATTTAATGCTTAGATGATCAGTAGGCCGGCATCATTGTGTTATGTAGCGAGGTTATAGTTGTCTCTCGCTACTTGATACTCTATCTGGACGGCACTGCGCTTACCATCAGGTGCTGTGTGGTCATTTTGCCGTGCCAGAATAAAAACTACTAGTCGTCTAACTCTATGCGTGGAACTCTCACTAGGATAGCGTTTCTGGAATACATAGTAAAATTGTTGCTCGGGGTGCCGATAATAATTAAGCCAGATCCATAAGAAAGAATTTTTAATTTTGATAGATTAAAATAAGTTTAAAATAATCACAGTTATTCAACTTTTAAGGAAACAGTTGTGTTGACAGTCTTCATGTCTTTTTTTATAAAAATGAATATATCAAAGTTTCCCTTTTTTCAGTTCGGTGACATCTTGTTTTGGCGTGTATGGAACAAAGATCGTGAGCTGATTGCACCGCCGAAAATAGACGACATAGTCCCATTTTGGACCCAACATTGTATGCACACTGTGTCATTGGTCGTGATACTACTAGATCTTGTGTTGGTCCCACGAGAGCGACCTAAAAGTGTTATACCTGGAATCGCAGTACTCTCTACGTTTCTCGGCGCCTATACGTTTGTGTAAGTATACGAGAATATTTTATTTATAATAAAAATATAGGTATCTATATAAATAAAAAATGTAATGCTGTGACCTTGGTAGCACTCAACGCAACCCTTTGGAAAATGGACCTGATTTCGTCGTCCACGCCTGTAGCGTCGCACTGCTGGGTACAGACAGGCATATCTGTAATCCCCAAATTTTTACAGGCATTTCTCATATATGCCAGTCGCATCTAGGGCTAACCTGCGATCTTAACAACCGATTTGACTATTCTTTTAATGTTCGTAATAGTACAAATATGGTTTTTAGCAAAGTAAAAATTCTGTAAAGCTGAGTGCTTTTTATGTGATTTTGGTCTCCTATGTTACCGCTAATGTTGAAGCTGTGAAAATACTTACCAACATAATGTATTTTATTTATCTATACTAATATTAATAATAATAGCAGCGATAGCCTAGTTGGTTGCGGTACGGACTGTCAAGACGAAAGTCGTAGGTTCGAAACCCAAGTGGCATACACCTCTGACTTTTCTAAAGTTATGTGTGTATTAAAATGTTAATTATCGCTTGCTTTAACGGTGAAGGAAAACATCGTGAGGAAACCTGCATATCTGAGATTTTTTCGAAGGTATGAGAAGTCTGCCAACCCGCATTAGGCCAGCGTGGTGGACTAAGGCCTAACCCCTCTCATTAGTAAAGGAGGCCCGTACCCAGCAGTGGGACAATGTTTAATACAGGGCTAGAATTATTATTATAATTATTATACTAATATTATAAAGAGAAAAGATTTGTATGTATGTTTGTAACGAATTGGCATTTGGTACTGGACCGATTTTAAAAATTCTTCCACCATTTGAATGTTACATTGTCACTGATTAATATAGGCTATTTTAATTGCAAGAAAAATATAAGGATAGAAAGGTGTAATAGCTTAAGATGCCTCTACGGATTGTATACCCTTTCTTCCAAAAATTACCTACACGCGGGCGGAGCCGCGAGCAACATCTAGTATACATTAAAGACCAAGGTAGATATACACTGGTGATAAAAATATTTAAATAAGAACCAAAATTAAGCGAACCTATTGTTTCTGAAGCGAGATATAATTGGTTGGAGGTAATTTGATCAGTGAAGTAACAAATCAAATAACAATAGTTGAAGATTCAGTTCAGTGGCACGTTCTGGTGTAGAACTTTATCTTAATTGATTTCAGGAAACTTGTTTACGATCATTTTACTTACATTTATAGACCTAATTTTGAAACAAGGGTAATAGCTTTAATACTATGTGATTATACCAACAATAATAATTTTTTTTTTTTTACAGATGTGTCCAAAGCTTCATGCAAGGTGAATATATTTATCCAGGGTTAAAATTGTTCACTGGTCACAAGTTTTTCGTTCTAGTCACGTACTTTTTTATAGAAAACTTTTTCTATTACTTCAGCCAATGGTTAATAATAGACATGGTATGGGGTCAAAATCACATGAAGAAAATCGCGTAAACAACATATTTCATTAAATATGGATATTGTATTATGGGTGGATGGTGTTTTAACTTAAACAGAATAATGAGTGAATTATTTATTTATTATTTATTGGAAGTCCGTGAAATATTGCTGGAGATAACGAGGTTCTGGGACTGATTGAATGGAGCCATTTAGTACAAAATAACACGTGTGACGTGTATCGATTGAGTTGTCTTAAAATTATGGACGAAATAAATTTTGTACAATACATTTTTTTTATTTTTCGCAATCTGTGCCAGTTTTAAATGTGGTGTAGCCTTAGAGTAGCTAAATATTTTGCTACAGAACATTTAAAACTGGCATCATATCTATTATCTTCAATTTTGAACGATAAGCAATGTAAGAGGAGTAAGATTATATCTTTTTTGCGTGAATGGAAGTGTTATGTATTTCAATTATTTGTGATAAAAGATGTTCAAATTAATTTTTGATTGTAGGTACTATAACGTAAGTACTATCCTTATCATAGGATAGATCTACCGAAGGCTATAACTATTTAATTATTTGATTAGATGTATAATTGGATCCCAGACTAGTGCTTAAATTATACGTTTACTTAAATCGAAACCCAGAAGACCAACTGCCAGATCTCAAGACATTGTGAGCCTCTTCTGCGTAGATCGCAGTAGAACCACCCTGTGACCATGACGACTGTAAAGCATTCGAAACGTCGGGTTAAAAAAGTAAAATAATCCGTAAAATGTGTAATATTCGCGTAAACATAAAAAACCATTATGAATTTAATTCAGCTAATTAAATTAATACAAAATTGATTGATTGAGCCAGTAAGAAGATCACCGGGTCAGCAAGTAAAGATATAAAATAAAACTGCAACATAATAAATTATATTTCTTACGACTGGTGTGGCCTTTATTAAAGTCGTCAACTTTGCGACTTGACTTGACGACAACAAATCAAATAAATCCCGTCATATATTATTATAAAAAATCATATTCGCCTGCGCTGCGTTCACGCATAATTCATCTGATTTATAAAATTATATTTACATGCAGAGAGTTCAAAATAATAATATAATGTGTTTACTTATTTAATATGTAGTCAGCAAAGCTGCAGTAGCAGCGATAGCCTAGTTGGTTGCGGTACGGACTGCCAAGACGAAAGTCGTATGTTCGAAACCCAAGTGGGATACACCACTGACTTTTCTAAAGTTATGTGTGTATTAAATGTTAATTATCGCTTGCTTTAACGGTGAAGGAAAACATCGTGAGGAAGCCTGCATATCTGAGAATTCTTATACGAATTTCGAAGGTATGTGAAGTCTACCAATCCGCATTAGGCTAGCGTGGTGGACTAAGGCCTAACCCCTCTCATTAGTAGAAGAGGCCCGTACCAGCAGTGGGACAATGTTTAATACAGGGCTAGTATTATTATAAAGCTGCAGGCAAAATTTTCTTCTTCGTCGTCTCCTCATGTCTGAGGATCGTGACTATCAGAGGTCATGATTTTGTGCACCAAGGCTCTCCAGGACGCACGGTTTTCGGCCATCCGGATGTAAGTATGTATACTGCTTTTAGAGATTTCTTTCACAGTGTCGGCTTCCACGGCTCCTCTTTCCTTCCACGTGTCCTGCCACAATAAGCTTTTATGGGTTATCGGGTTCTCGTCTGGCTACGTGTCCGAAGTACTTGAGGACCCGTTGGAGACACATGGTCGATAGATGGCACTTGATCTTCAATTCCGAGAGCATAGACACATTGGTGCGGCGCGCTGTGCACCGAATACCCAACATTTTACGCCAGCAACACATTTCGAATGCGTCAATCCTGCTCCGAATGCGTACCTTCTGAGTCCAGGTTTCCGAAGCGCAGAGGAATATAGAGAAGACCAGAGTTCTCATCAGTTTGTGTTTAGTGCTCGTACTGATTCCTCTATTCCTCCAGATCTCCTCAACATTTTCAGAAAATCTTCAGAATATTTACTTAATAAATAAATAAAACAACCACGAGCTGGGTAATTATGGAATAATTGAGTATCATAACCTTACATTGTTCAGGACCCTAATCACTTTGTAATTATATTTATATAAAAAAGAATAATGATATGTCATTATTTGCAGTCCGTTTCAAAATGTTTTAGTCATGACATTTAAGTATGTGGTGTGTTTTTACGTAGTGTGATTTGTACCTAAGCTTATAGTCATCAATCATCATAAAAACGTATTTGTTGTCAGTAAACACTAAGTATTACTGATTCATATTACAGGTACAATTCGTTTTTAGTTTAATAAGCACAGGTAATTGACCTGATATATTCTTGAATAATTGATTAACAAGTCAAATAAATACACAAATTAAGACAGATTTCCAATAGTAGCGTCAAGCAGGCGCAAGTGACGTTATTATTTGTTAACGCTCAATGGTGATGTGCGTTGAATGCGTGATATAGATAACTAGGCATCCAATGATCTCATAATTTAGTTACTTATTAATATGCTTTTACGTAGTGTACATACAAATGCGAAGTCGTTTCAAAATTGACGTTGAATCACAACGTGCACGCAGCCACCGAAACTCTTAGAATAAGTGAAAAGTTATTAAATTTCAATTCAGCTCAGGGTTTTTTTCTTGCAGTGATAAAAGTTTCCATTATTAAATAAATAAAAATAAAAACAGATTTTAAATTGAACTTCAGACGACAACTAGTTAAGGCAGGCAATTGCCAAGAAACATAACTATTTGCCGGAGTCTATATTTCCCGAAATTTATAACCTGGGTATCTTTAAGTCAAGAGTGGATAGGTTAGGCAAGCGTGCTCCATCGTAGACCAAATCATCATTTAGGCGAGATAGTGGTCAAACGCAAGCCTATTAAGAGTAAAAAAATGTACATGGTTCGAGTTAGGTCATGACCAGGGTCCACCGTGTGGTTTATCAGCGAAATTGTGGAGGGTTCTTTTCTATAGACAACTCCTGTTGCGCCTATGGTTATACAAATACATATTCTCCATACGTGGACGCAAAATAAATCTCAGATCTCTGTGTTAAAAATATACAAAGTGCATACATACATATATTACTGAGTTTAATTTAAGAAGAATAATATTTAAGAAGAAGTTTGAACATCAAATATTTAAACCTGTTTCATCTGAAGTTATCAAGGCATTGAACAGTTTGCTCAGTAGCTACGTTATGAGTATTTTATTGACTTAGCACATTATTTTATTATTAATCAGAGAATTTATTTTCTTAAAATGTTATGGTTGTGTTATTAGAGGTTTTTTACACAATTCTCTGTCAATACACAAAATCATTGCTTTAGCTACGTCATACTATCAAATAACAGCTTTGTTAGTATAGGTATCATAAAGATTTTACGGTTTATTACTATGCCGCCTTTTGTTAAAAAGATTTGTCAATATGTTTAAAATTAAGGATTATAAATATCTTTGTGAAATATTTAGCAACTTTGCAAAAATACATCCGTATTTGCATATTCATCAACGGTTAAAATTGAAGTTGCTGAATCTATCATTATATCGTGGGATGGGACTCATAAAGTAAAATATGGACACGTAAATACGACTTAATCAATATTGAAGGAACTTTCGCCTTCAGTAAATATAATAATAATAAGCCCGCAGGGCAGCTTGTGGCGAGCTGTTGGGAATTAGCGATCCCACGTACCTGAGTGCTCCCGGGGGAAGGCCCTGTTCTTCATCTCTAGCTTGCCTTCACCGGCTGGCTGGAGTGAACAATGACGAGGAACAGATCCCTCACCTCTGGCTTGCTTTCACCGGCCGGCCAGAGTGGAGTCGCGAGAGCTTTACTAATGAGAGGGGTTAGGCCTTAGTCCACCACGCTGGCCTAATGCGGGTTGGTAGACTTCACATACCTTCGAAATTCTTATGACGATTCTCAGGTATGCAGTTTTCCTCACGATGTTTTCCTTCACCGTTAAAGCAAGCGATAATTAACATTTAGTATTCAATAAATAATTTGATTTTAAATATATATATAATTACATGATAAAGTTACATCTTGTACAAAGTTACAAACGCGTTGCATGCAAGATGATCAATTTCTGTAGTGCAGTACACTGATTATTACATACATTATTCAATGTTTAATGCATTTCGATCCACGTAATTAGTATTAATATCATACATAAAAACACATAAAATCATGCCAGTATCTCGAAGAGGCAGAGGGCAACTTGTGCCGAACAGTTCGCCGAGTCTACTTTCCTGCTAATGTGTAATAGGTAGCGAATCTTTCGCGATATTGAATAAATTCCAATCCTAAAATCATTGTTATTTTCTTAAGAGAATACTCAGTATTAAAGTATGTGATATGTCGACCTGGGATTTGAAAGGACCTAACCGGGTTTTCAGCCTTTAATAGCACTACAACAAGAATACCAATATCATATTGTTGGCAGATAAAATATTTTTAAAAATAAATGTCCACGGAATAAAACGATGCTGCATATTTATATTTGGACAACCAGTTGTTTGTTGCGTAAGAAATTCGGCATATAATTGCGAAGTATGGACAGCAACATAAACGGCATATTACAACACTGAACTTTCCTAACCTTGAATATTCAAACAAAATATCTGTACTCACAACAAATTAGATTTTAATAGAATCGGACGTAATTATTCGAAATATATTTGAAATGGGCCAACCAAATTAACGTTCTTGATTATAATTGGACTAAATTTGCCTAGAAATATTACTACAGTAATAATAATAATCATTTTCATTTCATAGTATTATGTAGTATTTATAGAAAATGTAAAGATCTTTTAAATTTTTTTAGTGCCAGGATAGGCAGACGAGCAGACGGGCCATCTGATGGTAAGTAGTCACCGCCGCCCATAGACTTCTGCATTACCAGAGCACAGCAGAGCCGCTGCCTACCGTTAAATTCAGAAAGAGTACTTTTGTGATGACGATGTATATACTGAAGTAATAGGTATGTGTGTGCAGTTAAAAGGCATGCAAATTTATAATTTTTTCTCCGTTGCTGAAAGACATCCACTTCATTTTTTTATTCTGGCTCGGCGAAGTGACCACACTATACCTGATGGTAAGCGCAGTGCCGTCCAGTTAGAGTATCAAGTTAGCGAGAGTAGAATCATGCCGGCCTGCTAATAAATCTTCAGTCAGTGACTCTGAGTAGGTACTTGAATCTATTCGTTGTTTGTTCAACCTTACTTCTATGTCCATATTCAAAAAATTCTAATCAAAATACTGTTCGAATATGTCATCGTCATAATATTATTTATTATAACATTACTAAAAATATTATCGTCAAAATTTCCACAAGCTACACGCGTTTACATATATAGAAATACATTTATTATTCCATTGCCCATTTTAGTTCACTATTCACTCACTGTTCTCAGCATTACTCCGTGGTTCTTATATCTGTAAGATATTTTTCAATTCAAACAACGATTATATCAATATTTATTTTATTTTATTAAGTTTATTTTATGTCAAACCACAGACCCTGTTTTTTTCTTATCCCATTCTACTTTTAAAAATATATGATTTTAATCATTTTTTACAACCGGATTTTTACAACCGAAAAGTCGTCGATGTCAAGAAGACTCAATCAGACGAATGCCCCGCCATCTATTGTCTACATCTGTTACTACTACATGTGTTTTATATGCATCAAATGTAAAATAAACATGCTAAAAATGATGAAACCTTACATATCAAAGCCCTTATTTGACTATCTGATTGTGTTGATTCACAAATCCTTAATCTCTTCTATAAAATGTGAAGCATCGCGGTGACAGTACATACCTTGAGCCAGTTTGCTGTCACGTACAGTCTTGGTTCTTGCGACATGGCGAAATACTCAGAAATTATCGTCTGACATCGGCTGATGTTTAGCCTCGTAAATAAGAAATGTACATTGCAGTATGGCCTAGCCTTCACAGTAATTATTATAAAGCTGATTACATTTGATTTAGTGTATTCACCGTAAAAATTCAAAGGCCGTTTTCGGCAACAACCTGTTTGTGAACCGCTCGAGTCTCAAAGAATAAAGTAAGTAGTTAAAAAGTAAAGTATTACGGAGTAAATAGAAACCAAAATCAATTTTATTTACATAACATTAAAGTTGAAAATAGCATGTATGAACGGCGAGTGTTGCCAGTATGGTTGGGGCGCCGGCGTACCATTTGAGACTATGTAATAAGCCTCTTTGGACCAATGTGCACCACTCATGGAGCATAAAATCAAAGGGCCTGGGTTCGATTTGTATTATGCCAAAAGTCTTAATTTGCAATTGATTCAATATTTGCTCGATAAGTATTATACATGGTATAAAATCGTTCCATGTTATACCCTGATATCTTTATTGTATTGAACGTATCCTCATATTTTCGGTTAAGTTTGAACACAGTATGACCCTCAATATTCGTAATCTAATTTTAGATTTTCTTAAATACTATCAAAAAGGTTTTTTTTATCCTGGCACGGCATTGTGATCACACTGCACCTGTTGGTAAGCGCAGTGCCATCCACTTAGAGTATCGAGTAGCGAGAGATAATCTATCCCCGCTACTCAACTCATTTTTTTCTAATTCTTTATATTTAACATGTTGAGCGAGATGTAGGTTTTCAATAGACAAGAAAATGCGTTGTGATAAAAAAAATGCGATTTAATGGTAATCACCAACATAGAATCTAATTATGACAAAACAGTATTGCAGGCGATGTAAGGAGTAGCTTTATATTCGGTTGTCTGGTATTCTAAGCCAAATTTATATTTATACTGCTCATACATTAATGATCAGTATCCCACTGAATATTAATTAATATAGAAGCATCGATTTTATATTACAAAGAGCAAATAAGTTCAACAATGTTTGAATAAACAGAAATGAGGCCCTTAATCCATAGATTCGGTTTAGATGTATAGATAGACAGCGCAAACTGTGTACCTATAAGCGTACTCAGACGAAGTATGAGACGTGCTATAAGTTAGTGCAATAAGACAACCACCAAAAAAATTTAACACCAAATTTAATAATTGAAACACTTAGTTTATAAATTAAAGTAGGAGTTTGCGATCTCTATTTAGATTAATGTCTATGGCTGGGTCGTGCGTTCTTGTTTTCCTTTTTCAGTTCGCAGAGGAGTCTTTACCAAGTGTCTTCTAGCACCTAGGATATAATCCTCCAAACACTTATTCCAGTTGATGGACTTGACGTCGAAATTAAATGTTTCTCTGTCTGTTAGACTAATAGTGTTCAGCAAATTTCGTACGTTGCCATCTTCAAAATACCACTCATTTAGCAAAAAGAACTTCATCATATCTACCATCTTACTAATTCTCCGCTGGATTTTTAGCTGTCTGTAACATAAAACGTGTGTAAATTCTACAAAGGAGTTCAAGGTACCTTTTTTTTTGCCGCGGGGAAAATCCATCTTACTGATACCTTCTCAACCTCGGGGGAGGGGAGATGGTTATGCCGGACTCACCGACCTTCCGACCCAGTTTTTTTTTTTTTTTTTTTTTATCCTAGCACGGCAAAGTGACCGCACTTCACCTGATGGTAAGCGCAGTACGGTCCAATTAGAGTATCGAGTAGCGAGAGACGATCTATCCCCCGCTACTCAACACAATCATGCCGGCCTGCTCCTTCACACTACGCCATGGGCAAGAAGGTGAAGAAGCGGTCGAGGGTCTATTGTCAGGGTACTCAGAAGGCCGCAAAATGGCCAAACATTGTACCCCAACTCTAGACCCCCAAAATTCGGATGTACACTGCCTGATCCCGGAACGCGACACACTTGCGTGTGCCACTATGGCGGGTTTTTCACCCTGTGTACGGTGGTTGCTATCCGGGCGGATATGAATATCCTACCACCAGCAGCAGTTTACCCGAGGGACGACTAGATCGGGGCCCTAACCAATTTTCCTACGCCGGTGTACCGACTAAAAACCCCGCGGTGGCCTTCTGCAGCGCATGCGGGATGGTTCCGGGGGATCCTGAGAATCTCTGGATTGCTGCCGGAACCATCCCTGCGCGGTACCTCTACGGCCCGTCTTAGTTCAAGGTACCTACTAAAATAGCGAAAATTATTTTTTTAAGCCTAGAACTCTGGTGTTTGGGGGCCAAGAAAATGACAACTAATGACTGTTCTACGGCATAAATGGGACGGTTTGACCAGGTTTTTGCTTTGTAAATTTAATAACATCCAACAGTCACACATAATCCTGTCCTCATAATTAAATACGAGTCTTGCCGAGTGTATCAGGAGCTACAAGAGACTTTCGATCTCATAAACAACAAGACCCAAGACAAATGTTTGTGAACCAAACATGTTTGGTGCGGGAATTGAACCTGTGGTATTTGGTTTCACAGCTGCCCACCCACTGTGGAGGCTATCGATCTACTTGATCTACTTTCTATATCACAGAAATCTGAACCGAATACTTCTGTTGCGGTTGGTCCGATGCAATCATTCGTATTTTAAATGTTCGTTGGCGATGGAGATTACAGACTGAGATGAACCACTGTTCGATTCCCGGTCTCTACCATAGACATACGATTCAACGTTATTTATATCGATGGCTATGTGGTCATCTAAAGTGTGACATTGAGCTCTAAGTTTTCTTTTAAAAACATTTACGTTTGTCATTGAAGATAGTTTTTGTTACGAATAATATCCAAATTATGTATGTACGAGTTTGCTCTGGTACTTTATGTAGGCGCTACAAATAAAATAAGATTTATTGTATGTTATGATTACAAAATAGACAAATACTATTCCGTCACTGTATTCTATATATATTATAGGCCTATGCTCCTGAAGGGGTAGGCACAGGTGCAACTAGAGCATTATCTCGCCGCGCCTACTGCCATATTATAACAGTTGGTGAGTTTTGTTGAGTTTTATGTTGAGCACAAAATCTATTTACAGGGACCGCATGTGTTATTTCTTAAATCGATAATTCAAGTTTGAATGTTTCCAAAATAAATATTTAAAAAAGAAAGGCTGTACGGCGCGTCAATGAACTTGGAAGATTTAGACGCCGACCGCGACTGTCCCATGCAAAACGTGGCTAAAGCAGAGATTTCGGCCGGCCTATATCACTATATGAAATAGTTTTTATGGTTTATTTGTCTTTTATTTTTTTATTTGGAACATTGGAAATCTAGATGGATTCGTTTTGTAGGATATCACAACAATCAATTCACTGTAAAATACATTAGAATAGAATTGGTAATTTTAAAAACTATTTGCTTTGATGATCGTTATCATCTGCTTTTTAAGATTTTCTATATAATTTAAGAACCTTTCCTTATATACCATATATTACAGTATTATAATATAGTGTTAAATATCAGATTTCTCACGAAATTCTTGGTACTTTGCGTTATCTTTTTGAGTGTATTTGACCTCTATATGTCAGGATATATATAATATTTATAACAGGATAAATATTCATATATAATGGATAGGTAAGCAATGGACAACAAATAACTAAAAGTTAAATGGCTTAAATACAAACTGAATTTAACTCATACTTTAATACTTACATAGCTCGTTTCCCGTTAAGAAGTGACCACAAATCTACTAAATAAGACGGAATTATCTGGAACACTAATCTTAAAACATTGTATACAACCGTGTTGCTTATAAACACCATGAAAGGAAATGGAATATAATCTGCAAATAAAATCTGATGTTAATATAAGGAGAGCCATAGAATGATCTCATTCCTGTATCTATCTCTTTTTTTATGTCCTTTGGTTCATTCACAAAATATTCACAGTAAGAATATCATTAAACCTTCAAACTGCGGTACAAAGTACAAACACGATCCAGTAAACATTTTTAATATAAAAGTTCGCGTTGTACCGAATTTTGGATACCATCTAACATATTAATAATAACTATTTAATACTGTTTGTTTCCTAAACTGAGATAAAAAAAAACTCTAACCCAAAGGGGATACAGAAATGTAACCAGTACCCTAGGTTCGCCGAGATTAATTCTGTTACGTGTGCGTATTGTTAAATTGAGCACTAACTCGAATGCCGAGCAACTGATTTTGTAAACATCAATTGAAATTCAGACATCAGTTGGGATTGCCCATCCTGGGATCTGAACGCAAGAACATCACCGGTATCTTCGCCTAAGTATGCTATATTTAAGACCAATAAGACAACAGACAGAAGGGTCAAAACTATGTAATATGATAAAGTGAAATTAAGTAAAAGGAACAGCGAACAAGAAAGTTCCCGTGTATTGGGTAATTAGATTTAGTAACTAGCAATAGGTAAAAAACACGTAATTTCCTCTCAACCTACATTCAGCAAGCTCTTATAGAATATTCGTTCTAAGTCTATTTGTGAGAAATAATATATTTCATAATATAGGAGTGATAGCCTACTGTGTTGCGTTACAAACGTTAAGACGAAAGTCGTATGTTCGAAACCAATCCAAATGCCATACCTACACCTCTGACTTTTCAAAAGTTACGTGTGTATTAAATATTAATTATATATCGCTTGCTTTAACGGTGAAGGAAAACATCGCGAGGAAACCTGCATACCTGAGAATTCTCCTACGAATTTCAAAGGTATGTGAAGTCTACCAAACCGCATTAGGCCAGAGTGGTGGATTAAAGCCTGACCCCTCACATCAGTACAGCAGGCCCGTGCCCAGCAGTGGGACAATGTTTAATACAGAGCTAGTATTATTATGTTAATAATCTTACATTCACTATAAAATACGTTGAACTTTCTTTCTTTATTCATATTTCAATATTTTCATAAAAATATCTTAGATCATTTCAGTTATCGTAATTTAATTTTTAACTTACTTGTAGAGTGTTTGTGTGTGACCCTCCTGGAAATAACTTCAGCTTGATTACACGTGATCGGGTTTGACTTTCCAGTACAACAGTTATACACTTGAAGTGACGCTCTGAAAAAAGGCAATTTATGCAAATAAAATAAATATTTTAGATTTTCTTGTAAATTTTCTTCGTATCAAAAACATTGAAGAAATTTAATGCCCGGGTGAACTAAACTTTGATAATTCCTATGTTACTGAGTTATGCAGTATGCATATAAATAAATAACACCCAACAGTCACACACATAGTCCCGACCCCACACTAAGATACGAGTCTTGTGTTGTGGATATTAGGGACTACGAGAGACTTTCGGCCTCACAACATCCAGACCCCGGACACAAATATCAGTCTGTCACACAAACATTTGTCCCGGTGTGGGAATCGAACCCACGGCCTCTCGTTTCACACCCGGCTACTCGCCAACTGCGCCACCAAGGCTGTATAAATCATATTACTTATGTAGTCATATACCATCGTCTTAAAGTGTAGCAGAACTGCAAAAGTCATACCCGCACATTCCTTTCAAGCTCGTCTGCACTAAAGTCAGCTAAATCCAGATATTATATAAGAAACTCGTCACACAGTCTATCTTAATAGTCATGTTCATTGATGGTTGGTGTTTGTCTATACTGTCATAAAAAAGGCTAACTTTTTTATTCGTATATGTACCTAATCTCTGGAACGACTGAACCGATTATAGAAAACTGCACTATCCGGGTCTAAAATAGGCTATATTTTATATTTATTCAATCAAGTTTACAGTTTTCAGAAGCTGCGGGCAAAAGCTAGTATATAAGTAAGATGGCACACGCAAGTGTGTCGCGTTCCGGGATCAGCCAGTGTACATCCGGTTTTTGTCGGGGGTCTGGGGTTGGGGTACAATGGCCATTTTACGGCCTTCTTAGTACTCTGACACTAGACCCTCGACCCCTTCTTCACCTTCTTGCCCATGGCGTAGTGTGAAGAAGCAGGCCGGCATGAGCGTGTCGAGTAGCGGGGATAGATCGTCTCTCGCTACTCAGTACTCTATTTGGACCGCACTGCGCTTACCATCAGGTACAGTGCGGTCACTTTGCCGTGCCAGGATAAAAAAAAAAAATAAGATGTAAGTCTCAACAGCTTTTCGAAAGTTACAAGTACAGAGGCAGCCATAAAATCAAATCATACAAGTTATAACATTATTAAAAGAAATTAATTGTCATACAATTGCTATTAATTTATCCATTACTGGTCCTGGACTAGTATCAACTATAGATTCGCATCGGTAAGTGCCGTGCCAACTTTTAATGGGCAAGACACTTAAAAACAATTTCATAATCAAAATACCTTTGACACTTAGCAGCTGCCACAATAACAAGGTTGACCACGATATCTAAAGGTACTAGATCTGTGACATTGTCTCCCTTCCCGATCATGACTTTCATGACACCAGTACTCATTCCAACAAAGAGACCTGTCGATCCATTCCAGTTGTCGACCCATCCAGGACTGGGTTCTTCAAGCGCCGAAATAACTGAAAAATACTAAATATATCAAAATAGACACCACCATTTTTGTACTGTAACTTAGAACAAAATGTGTCAAGAATCACCTTAACCCAGTTTGTAGAACTTTTACAGTATTTTACTGTAAGATGAGAAGAATGAAAGCATTAGATAAAGCTTATCTAAATACATTTTTAAAACTACATTTGAATTAAATTACAGAATTTGTTCTTGATGTTGTAGTGTAGTGTAAGTTTATAAGATAGATAAAATATCAAAAATAACGTTGAGTTGCATGAATTTCTTGGATAGCCCCTTCAAGTGAATTTCGTGTAAAATACGCATGTTAAGAAATATATTATGTAATTTTTTATAGAATTTCTAGAAGTTTTATTACAATACAGGAAATTGAAAAAGTTAATAATACATCTTTAGGCAATTTGTCTTAAAATCTATTTATACTAAAATGCTGTGTGTCCATTACAAAACGAAGATACTGTATAAAAAAATCAGCCTCGTAATTTTTCAACCCATCAGATAAAAAATAAAATAACAAAAATATTATTTAATTATGTATATTGTATTACAACCATGAAATCATAACTACAAACTTACCAATTGATGGTCGGATGATGGCTATTGGTAAGTCACCACGTTCTTTCATTACTAATTCTTCCGCCAGTGCTTTAGTGAAAGTGTATGTGTTCGGCTTATTTCCTAAAATAAACATAACATAGAATTAAACCGCCTGGTTTTTTCGGGAAGTCGGATTGCAAGCTCAGCTTGTATGCAGACCAACATAACCCTGGCGGTCAGAGGAACCCAAAATCTAAAAAAAAAAACATTCAGCGATGCACTTAACGTGACACAAATCCATTTCAGTTGGATACACCGTCTCCTCTATTCTTTTTAGATCTGCATTACTAAATGCGGTGGAAACGTGAATAAAAGCCTGTAAAATATTGACATATTGTACTATTGGTGCCTTGCACGCCATAATGAGCAGCCAGGCGGTGTCATTAAAGGCGCGAATGGCAGTTCATAATGGTGTGCTGGTACACTTAATTATGAATGGAAGTGACAGTTGGGTGTGGCAGAAGAAGCATGCAAGTCGAGTAAATGCGGTGGAGATGCGTTCCCTACGGAGTATGTGTGGAGTCACCCTTGCTGATCGCATGAGGAAAAGTGTGATAAGAGATCGTTGTGAGTTGAAGAATGATATGGTGACTAAGATAGAAATAGGTGAGGTGGTTTGGCCATAAGGAGAGGATGGATGAATGAGGATAATGTTATTTATCGTGCGAATATGACTGGAAGAGTGGGTAGAGGGCGCCCGAGTAAAACTAATACCAATCAAATAAACGATCTTCTCCTAAAGGAGCAATTCACGAGTACCTCCAATCGTCGAAAATGTATGAGAAGATTAATGAATGCGGAAGAGGCGAAAGAAGTGTGTCAGGATCATAGCTTGTGGCACTCAATAGTCTCTGCCTACCCCCGTGCGATACGATCGTGAGTGTATATGTATGTATATATTGTTCTCAAAATTTAAAATTTATCAATCATACATTTTGTTATGGGTATAATAGCACTCAGTTAAATTATACAATTTATTGCAAAAATTGAGTAATGCAATAAAATACAATAAAATTGCTGAACCTGGTCCGAAAGGTACACAAATAGACAGATATTTTTCAATAATCTTTGGTGCTAATTTTTTTAAACGTCTCTGTACATGGGATTACGTTTCTGGAACATTTACGGCGATTATATTTTACAAAATTTATCTTTCTTGTAATAAAAATAAAATAATCACAACAAAAGATACGAATGGCATTGTCCTGTAAGGCACCTTGGGCACACGTGACTATGAATTGCAATAACAATAGATTTTCTTGAATAATTTAATTCAAGTATCAACATATTATTAGGGTTAACTACAGTGTGTTTCGGTTCGTTCCTGTGTCGGATCGGAAAGGAGGTGTCTGCCGTGTGCCACCACTGTGGCAACTGCCGTGAGGACACGGCCCAACACACGTTGGAGAAGTGCCCAGCCTGGGACGAAGAGCGCAACGCTCTCAGAGCAGTCGTCGGAGGAGACCTCTCGCTGCCGGCCGTGGTGTCGTCCATGGTCACCAGCCGGTAGTCCTGGCGTGCGGTGGCCCACTTCTGCGAGAACTTTATCTCGCCAGAAGGATAGTGCCGAGAGGGATCGGGAACGATTTGATCCCTCCCGCCGCCAGAGGAGACGTAGGAGGCGCCGAGTGGACGACTGACCGGCGTCTCCTGCCCTGTGGGATGAGGGCATTTGGACAATTGCACTACGGTAACCCCTGCCTGTCGTACGAGGCGACTAATTGGGGCCATTGGGGGTCCCAGGCGCGCAGCGGGGGGCTGTCAGCCCATATCGATGCACTCCAGTTTCGGTGCATCGTGCGACCCCGAGATGGACGGCAGCTCGGGTGGTAAGGCCTAGTTAGCTGTCGTTGTTCGGTGCGCGGGGGCTCCTAAGCCCAATATGGAGATGGGTCAGTACAAGGCACCGCGCAGGGGTGGTTCCGGCAGCAATCGTACCTTACGAATTAATTCTGAAAAATTGACCATTCCCTGCTATAAAAAGTGAAGTGTCTTATAGTGCTCTTTGCTCAAATGTATCAAAGTCAGTGTAGCTAATTGTCAGCGAATTTCCCGTTTTGTGAAAAATTAAAGCCTTATGTGCGAAGAGCGCAGTGATCATACATGTCGTGGAATTCCAAGAAAAAGACAATTTATCAAAAAAATATATACTAAGTTACTGTCTTTTGCATACATTATGTGTTAAATATAACGAATGTATATCTAACTGATTATTTCTATTGATGGGGTTGTCGGGGAATGTTCGCGGGTGAAATGCAGCGAGGAAAATCAGGGATTCAAGGCTAGAGCCGCGACGTCTTCGAACTTTTAAATTAGTAGCACTTTTAAAATTGTTGTTTCCATTAATAGGTATGGTAAAAGCGCGAGAAAGAACGGAATTCTTCTTAGTCTCCACAATACCTACTCATATCCTATACAACTCTAGATGCTGTATGTTGTCTAACATATGCAATCTTTTTTGGACGGTGAATCCAATTTTCGAAGACTTCACACTTCTTTTCCTATTTCGCATACCTGTTCTTTAAGGTCTGTAAAGCATCCATCATTAGTCAGCTATTACAAGTGCTAATGAGTATCAACTTACTTATCAGGAAAACAGCCGTTAGGCGGCTTAGGGTACAAAGTAATTAAAACAAACACTCACCTGTAGTTTTGTCATCTGCCTGCATAATTTCATTACTTCTTGTGTGCCAATGACATTGATTGTTAAAGCGTCTATCAGAGGCTCGTTGAAGTTGACCGTAGCTGCCAAATGAAACACCACTGCAACCTAAAAATAATTAAAAAAATATGTTCGCGTCTACTCCGACCAGTGAATTTCGTCTTGAATTGTAGTTTGCAGTAGCTGTCAAGGCATTCACCAATTTATCCGTAGGTTAAACTAATTCACCGTCGATGGATGGTTAAACAATAAATTTTATGTTTGTGTCATAAAAAACCTTTTCTATTTAATACTCTTAATGGACGGCACTGCGCATACTATTAGGTGCAGTGTAGTCTCTTTACCGTGCAGGATAATAAAAATATACCCTCGCAATGAGGACATCGCGTCTCACTTCGTGTAAAATTCCCTATTATTTTCTATAGGTTAAGCTCCCCGCTAACGGGCCTCAACCATAGAAATTTAAAGACCGATCCTAACATACTTAACCTTTAACTAGTGACATGGAGTGTGACAGACGTCGCGCGTTTTGCAATTTTTTAGAATTGACCACTTCCCGGCGCCTGCCGCAACCCCGCGTATCAGTAGCTTATGTTTTAGCAGTGAAACGACCTAGGGAGCAGATAAACTTGTCGTCGGTTGTATAACACGTGAGTAACACTTATCCAAAAATCGGATGTAGCCTCTGAGAGGCTACATGTCCCTAGTTGCCATACAAAATATTGTGAAGAATATACGAACAAGAAGATGGCCAAAGGTTGTTTTCTACCGTATTCTGAATTTGTATAACTTGCATCAACCCAAGGTTACAAATAGAGGAGACTTTTTATAAATTTTAGCCCATTTGCTAGTGCTCCCCCATATCCAAAGACCTATAGTCTGTAATTATTTACCGAGGGAGTTACGGTTAGTGATAAAGCGAGTTCTGGGTGACGATATGGAAGAAGAAGCTGTACAAAGCCATGAAACTAGTCAAGCCAAAGGAAGGGTATGCAGTATTTGTATACCTAAATTGCACAGAATCACAGAATACACTTGCAATGTTCTCACTCTGTGTAAAAATTGGCAATAATTTACCGAAACTGAGTTGTCAGATTTTTTTTTGTTTTTATAAGTATCTATTATATTTTTTTATTTCTTTATTTATTAGATTTTCAGTAAAAAGTGTTAAATTCATTGTAATATTTGTATAAGGTTAATTAAAGTGGTACAAAACTGATATCATGATAATTAAGGCTGAAAAGTACCACTAAAAGTTAATTCTCGTTTTTTTTTATATTTGATAACTAAAGACATTTAATTTTACGTATATGTTTTTTATTACATACCCATAGTTAAATATCAATAGAATATTAAAACATCCAACTATATTTTTATAACAAAAATTGACTTTGAAAGTGTGTACTGTGTAGTCTGTCAGCCGTCATGCCACTTATCTATACATATAATATATTTGTAGCTGACCGCTGTCAGTACATCGGTCACTCATAATATCTATATTGGTTTTTAACAAAACCATAGCGCGATGTATTTCGATTGTGGCGCCATCTATCGGCGTGTTTAGAAATTTATACATATAATATATTTGTAACTGATCGCTGTCTGTACATGGAAGATATATGAGAAAAACTATGTTTGGGGGTCTTTATTAACGCAATAGAACTCAAATCAATGATTTTTAGAATTTTTGTCTGTTTGTCTGTTTGTCGGTGCTTGTTGTTCGTACGTTGTTCACGCTAATCTCAGAAACGGCTGAACCGATTTGGGTGTGGTTTTCACTATTGTATTGTGGTAAGCTTCACTTAGGTCTATGGGTATTTTTTATTCGAATCGGTTCATAAATAAAAAAGTTATATCAATTTAAAGAGTCACGGCCGAACATTTTTCGAAAAAAAATGATATAATTAGTGTAAGATAAGATTGTACATATACGCTCACGCCTGTAATCCCCGAAGGGGTAGGCAGAGGTGTAACCAGTACACCCACTTTTCGCCGAATTTCGGTCCCATAATGTGATAGGGGGCGAGCCTATCGCCATACCGGGCACAGGTTCCAGACTCCGGGCTAACACTGAGAATTTCTAGATAGAAAAACCCAAAATCACTTTATCGGGGATCGAACCCGAGACCTCAGCACCGGTGTCGTAATACATGCGCAATTACAACTTCGAGGCAGTCTTTATTTCTTTATACATGACTACATTATTTTTATTTAACCGACTTCAAAAAAGGATGAGGTTAACAATTCGTTGGAATCTTTTTTTTTATGTATGTTACCCGGTTACTCGAAGACGCCTAGACCAATTCGAGAAATTCTTTTTTTGTTTAAAAGGGTATACTTCCCAGGTGGTCCCATTGGCACCAAGTCATGATCTGATAGGGACGCATAATTTGTTTTTTATTGAAGTCGGTGTACTTTTATGAATTAACAAACTTTTTATTATTATTAAGGTGCTTGCGTAATATTCGATGTTTTTTTAATATAATTTGCTGTAGACGAGTACAACTAAAACTATTTTTGTATCCTGGCACGTCAAAGTGACCACATTGTATCCGATAGAAAGCGCAGTGCTGTCCAAGTAGACTATCAAGTATAGAGACTATCCCGCCCACACACCCGCCATTGTAACTCCTGTTTAGCCAGGATCAACAATGGCACGCATTTTTTCGACACCGAGTAATGAAACTCGGCGAGTCTCTGGGAATGCTTCATAACTGTCTTTTATCCCGCAACGAAATTAATCAAATAGAAATATAGGGAGGAGTTGGAAATATAAATTGTCCACTTCCCTCCATAGCAAAGCGGGAGACAAATACTGAACTAAAGAGGTATTAACCTCAATAAAGGACATTTACGTCTGGAGAAGCCAGACGTAAAGCACCACGGAATTTACTTAACGGGTCCTATCATGCGAGCTGTTACGCTTGATTCCAGGTACAAACTATAGGGATACAAGGTCCATATAGTATACAACTCCAGATGTTATCTGCATACTGTCAAGCATAATGTTGCGCTCATTTTGCCAGAGACTACACTCCCAAAGAACATGATGCGCGGACTGTTCGTACTCACAGTTTGGTGTAGAACATGGGCACGCAGGCGAATCAACCAACCTAAATGAGAATAGTTTGCTCTTAAAGTTGCCATGACCGGTGAGAAATTGTGACACACAGTGATCAATTTCCAGCCAAGTTTTTGTTAGACGATCGCGAACCAAAGGAAAATACTGATATAAATGACGCCCTTTAATTGAATTATCCCATCGACATTGCCATTCGTTTAGCAGTTCGTTGCATATTTCGGAACGCTGTTTAAAAAGTCTACCGATTCTCGAGAGTTCACGCGACGTAACAAAGTTCTTATCCATATCCTCTCTCGTAGAGTAATACATAGCGGCGCGACGCTGTGCCTCCAGATCGACTGGAAGTACACCCGCAAGGACAGGTAAAGCTTCAGTACTAACGGTTCTATACGCCTTACACAAGAATATCAACGCCAAACGCTGACTCTGGAGCAATTTTCTTCGCACGGCACCGATAGTAGCCCTATCAGCCCATACAGGTGATCCATAGCAAATACTGCTCAAGTAAGTAGCTCCATAGATAACTTTTAGTGTGTTAAAAGATAATCCCCACGTCGATGTGGATATCCTTGTCAAGGCATAAAAATTTCGTTTCGACTTTTCCCCGACGGTTTTTATATGTTCTATGAATGAAAAGTTTCTCTCCAAAACTAGCCCTAGGTAGCAGACCGATTCTTTTCTTTTAATATTGATATTATTGAATTTTATTCGCGGTGGTGTTTTTAGAATGCCCTTTAAAAGTAACTGGTAAGTTTTGTGAGGTGCGAACGTCAGACGATTTCGTTCACCCCAATCGTGAATTAATTTTAAGCACGCACTAGCCAATTTTTCTAGTCCCGATCTACTATTAGACTGCACAAGCAAGAGCCCGTCGTCAGCATAGCCAGTTAAGGAGCAACCTTGAGGTAAAGGGAGTGCGAAGAAGTCGTCAAAGCCTAAATTCCACAAGTACGGACCGACTACTGAGCCTTGTGGACAACCCATCGTTAGCGCCTTCGACACTTCATGGTGACCAAGTTTTAGTTTGGTTGTGCCTAAAGAAAAGTATGAATATATAAGTGAATATATATTGTTAGGGCAACCTCGGATTTTCAGCTTAAGTAGTAGCATTGGCCACCACGCATTATCGAACGCACCGGAGATGTCCAAGAATATACCTAAGACGTATTTACTATTTGAATTGCAAACAGTTCTTCTAACCGATAACGCGGCGTCAACGGTAGATTTCCCTATAGTAAAACCGAATTGTTTCTCATGAAACTTTGGACCGCCCGGTATTAGCCTAGGAACAATAAGACGTTCAAGCAATTTACCTAAAGAAGGTAATAACGTTATGGGTCGATAAGATTTAGGGTCTATCAAGTAGCGAGGACAAACATCCCTCGCAAAGTGACACAATCATTTCAGTCAGTCAGAAGCTTCTTTACAGTACGCTTAATAAACCCGGGAATACAGAAAGTAGGGAACACGGGTGCTGGCAAACTTTTCCATGACTTGATGTTGCGGCTAAGATACAAATTCGCGAACCTCTTGGTTCAAGTCAGGGTAATAGATACCACGCTGTTGTAGCTCCGCAAGCCGGTACGTGTAGTGCTGGCGTGGATAGAGGAGGATGGGATAAGACCAAACAATTCTTCGAAGCATTCGCAATGATAGAACATCGAGGGCGTAATATCCGCCACTTCACGCAGGATCGGAATCCTGAACAGGTTGCGGTGGTTTTTCACGCCCGGTCAGCTCTACCGCTTATATAAAGCGCAGGTGCGGCCGGGAATGGAATACTGCTCGCACCTCTGGGATGGTTTCGCAAGGTACCTTCTCGATGCCTTGGATGGGTTGCAGCGGCGGGCCATCCGCATTGTGAATGTGAAATATGCAAACGTGAGTAACAGCCTGGAGCTGCTACAGCTGCGTAGGGATATTTCCTCGCTTAGCGTGTTCAACCGCCTGTATCATGGCGAATGCTCTGAAGAATTGTTTGATCTTATCCCATGGCTTGCGGAGCCACGGCTTCTTGGTGTCTACTACCCCGGCTCGAACCAAGAGGTTCGCAAATTCGTATTTTTGCCGCACCATCAAGCTGTGGAACAGTTTGCCAGCTACCATGTTCCCTCCCTCTTATGATCCTGGGTCCTTTAGGCGTAATGTGAAGAAGCTAAACAGCAGGCCGGCATGATTGTGTTGAGTAGCGGGGGATAGACTATCTCTCGCTACTTGATACTCTATCTGGACGGCACTGCTTACCATCAGGTGCAGTGTGGTCACTTTGCCGCGCCAGAATAAAAAAAACATGTTAAGCGAGGAAATGTCCCAGGACTGCTGTAGCAGCTCTAAGCTATTGGTCACGTCTGCATCATTCATAATGCAGATGGCCCGTCGCTGCAATACATATCAACCATCGAGCAAGCAATTATCGGAACCATAACAGAGGTGGAAGCAGTATTCCATTCTCGGCTGTACCTGCGCTTTATATTAGCAGCTAATATACGCTGACCGGGCGTTAGAAATCGCCGCCGCAATATTAAATCCGATATCTACACCTAAAATCCTAACATAATTCTGCATTGTCATTGGAACACCCTGAAAGTGGAGACTGGAGAAAACGGGATTTGTGGCATGAAAATGCACACACCTATGTTTTCTTGGCACTGAATTCAATCCTATTCCTGATATCTTGCGAAAATATGAGATCTAGGGTCCGGTTGAGCTCAAATACAAGATCCTCGCGTCTCCGCATAGTGTCCGCCCGGCATCCGGCTACTCGGCAGATGCTAGAGGAATGTAATAGTGTAATATGCCTCCATGGATAGTATGCCTTTTCTCTCAAAAACAACTTCCACGCGGGCGGAGCTGCGGGCAAAAGCTAGTAGTGTAATAAATTTGTCATGTCACTAGTTAAAGGTTATTGCAAAAGCCTCCGCGCGTAGTGATTATCTAAGTGTAGCACATGTTTTTGTATATAGGTATTTAACTTAATCAGAATGCATAGCACCTTTTATTGTTGTTACTAAACTCTCTTTTTTTGGGTATTCAATGCTGCTGGGTACAGGGCTTCTTTACCAATAAATGGGATAAGGATTTAGTCGGAATTAGTCCATCACACCCAATAGGGTAGTTAACACGTTTTAATTTTAATTTAGTATACGAGTTACATTACCGAAAACCTATTGTCGAAAGAGTTTTTTAAAATCAAAGTCTATATGGCAGTAGTACTGCCAAACATCTTATACTCCTCCCTATACATGGTGTCCGTATCGCAAGCATATTCGCGTTTTAGATCGATTTCACCTCAAGTGTCTTCGGGATATTCTTAACATCAAGTGGTCTGACCGCGTTAGGAACACCGATGTGCTACGACGCGCAAACGTCAGCGGGATCGAATCCTACTTGATGCGACGACAGTTGCGATGGTGCGGCCACGTTGCCAGGATGTCCGACGAGAGGGTTGCTAAACGCATGCTCTTTTCTGAACTGAAGGAAGGCCAGCGGAGCCAAGGCGGCCAACTCCTCAGATTTAAAGAAGTTCAGAAAAGGCACATGAAGCGGTGCAGCATAGAACCCTCCGCTTGGGAAGAACTGGCAACTAACAGGACACGCTGGAGACAACTTGTTACGGAAAAGGTGTATGCTTTTGAGGAGCGGAGAAGGCGTGACCTTGATATCAAAAGAGAATAGAAGACCACCTTCCAATATCACTTATAACTACATTAATGGTATCCTGACATGTAGAATATGTGCACGCACGTTCCGTGCTAAAATCGGATACGTCAGCCATATGCGCGCCCACGATCGTAGCCGCATTACTTGAAAGAAAGCAAAGTCGCTGAGGCCGAAATCGGCCAGGAGATAGATAGTTTATGAATCTGAACAAAAATAAGTTAATTAGACGCGATTCAAATTTGCTGCAAGGAGTAATTGTTAAATGACAGTAAAATGATGCATGATATGACCCGTGACGTCACGGTTCTCAGAATGGATATTACTGTGCCGTTGTGCGAGGGAGATAGTGATGTGTTCCCATTACGCATTTTTGCTCATACCAATATTTAAAATAAATATTGTGACCTGAATTATCAACTACCCTATTACCCAATGCCGATTGATTTCCTGAATTCAAAACTTTCACTTTTCTTCTACATCGTATTATCACTTTAGTGAGCAATAATTAACAATGAAATCATAACTATAGAAGTCAGACCTATGTGCCTTGAAGACTGGAATCGAAGCCACGACATGCTTTACGACACCTTTTTTTATCTCCATTACACTGTTGCCGCTAAATAAAATAAATTGTAAGTCTCATAAATATATTTTTTATTCACAATAAAATACATTAATTCCATTGTTTAATCCATCGTTGACAGTAAACTCTAGGTCAGCGTATTTATTGCACTATAATAATTAATAGATTTGCAATTTATTTTTTTAGAAACATAAAGTATAATATTATGTGCATTTTATTAAAAAAGGTTAAGAACTTAAAATGGGCTAAAGGACTGTTTTTTTATTGTTTTATAACAAATTATCATATATAGCAGCGATAGCCTAGTTGGTTGCGGTACGGACAGTCAAGACGAAAGTCGTATGTTCGAAACCCAAGTGGCATACACCTCAGACTTTTCTAAAGTTATGTGTACATTAAATGTTAATTATAGCTTGCTTTAAAGGTGAAGGAAAACATCGTGAGGAAACCTGCATACCTGAAGTCTAATAAGAATTTCGAAGGTATGTGAAGTCTACCAACCCGCATTAGGCCAGCGTGGTGGACTAAGGCCTAACCCCTCTCATTAGTAGAGGAGGCCCGTGCCCAGCAATGGGACAATGTTTAATTTAGGGCTAGTATTATTATTATTATCATAATTTACACGTACGTAGTCCGAAATTAGAATGTGTGCCCGATATGAAAATGTATCGTAGGTTCACCAATCACCAAAAGGTGGTGACCTATCCTATCATAAGAGGAAATATGACTCTTGATGCACTTATTACACTTGTCTATCCCTTTGAGGTGTAAGCATATGGAAGTACAGGTAGTTATATATGTAGAGATGTAGATATACTGGTTTGAAAGTATAAAGTTCATGAGCAAAATTAACTTTTTTTTATTCTGGTACGGCAAAGTGACCACACTGCACCTGATGGTAAGCACAGTGCCGTCCAATTAGAGTAGCAAGAGACAATATATCCTCCGCTACTCAACACAATCATGCCGCCTGCTTCTTCACACTACGCCACGGACTGGAAGGTGAAGAAGCGGTCGAGGGTCTAGTGTCAGAGTACTCAGAAGGCCCCAAAACGGCCAAACATCGTACACCAACTCCAAACCCTGACAAAACTAAATTAGCCCATACGAATCTCAAAATCTACACAACCTACCGTATTAAAAATTTCGTTGAAAGTATTGTTTCCTTTATACGACATTATTTTTCTATATTTGGCACACCATAGTTTGAATTAAATTATATATCACACCATTGATTTAAATAATAATTCATGTAGAAATGTGCCTTTATTTCTTTTCGAAAACGTATCCAAATAGACTGCCTGCCTCGGTGGCGTAGTTCTAATTGCGCATGCGTTACGACTGCTGTGCTGAGGTCTCGGGTTCTATCCCCGGGTCGGGTAAAGTGATATTTGGATTTTCTATCTTGAAATTCTCAGTATCAGCTCGGATTCTGGAATCCGTATAGCGATAGGCTCGCCCCCTCTCACATTATGGGCCCTAAATTCGGTGAAAGTCGGTGTACTGGTTACACGTCTGCCTACACCTTCGGGGATTACAGGCGTGAGTGTATATATATCCAAAAAGACTTTGGTAAAATGGATTCTTGTTGAAGTTACGAATATGGTGTGATAATTCTCTGTTTGTACACTTTCACTATATTATGGCAATTCATGGAATTCTCCTTTCTTTATAAATGTCTCGTAGTGTACTATGTATCTACGTAGTGCCTTTGAGTCCATTGGCATACTTCACAGATAGGGTAAAATATTAAATTATTATTAATAAATAATTGAAAAAGTATAATATATCTCAGTCTTTCCCAATCTACTTTCCTATTCTTGAAGGCCTCATGATTAGTTGGGTATTGTGGGCGGCCATGGGCGGAGGAGCGCACTTATCATCAGGTGTCCCAAATACTCGTTTGCCGCCCTATGTTGTAATTAATATTATGCTGGCTGATGGTAAGATATTCATATCCACCCGGATGGCGATCACCGTACCCAGGGTGTAAAACCCGCCGTAGTGGCACACGCAAATGTGTCGCGTTCCGTAATCAGCCAGTGTACATCCGGTTTTTGTCGAGGGTCTATAGTTGGTAAGATCTTTGGCCGTTTTGCTGCCTTCTGAGTACTCTGAAACTAGCCCCTTGACCGCTTCTTTGCCTATTCACCCATGGCGTAGTGTGAAGAAGCAGCCCAGCATGATTGTGTTGAGTAGCGGAGGATAGATTGTCTCTGGCTACTCGATACTTTAATTGAACGGCACTGCGCTTACCGTCAGTGCCAGGAAAAAAAAAATACTCACGTCCTCCTTTAATATTTTTAAATTTTCATTTGATAATCCAAGGTCTTTTTCACCCACATTACCCGGCATAGGACTGATTTTTTCTAAATCCCTTATATCACGTTTTTTCACTCGATCGAAAGCCTAGAAAATAATTTAATTACTAATTAAATCCAAGTCAGAAGTACTTTACTCTTGAGTAGTGAGTAGTTATGAATCAAATAATAAAACAAACTAGCTGTTGCCCGCGGCTCCACCCGTGTGGAAGTTATTTTTGGAAGAAAAGGTAAACATACAATCAATGGGTGAATCTTAGCTATTACATGTTGCCTAGTAGTGAATTTATAAAAAACCTATATGTGTGCCACAGTTCATCCAAATACGTTCAGCAGTTTTTTCGTGATTTATTTATTAATTTAAAACTCCGCTAAATATAAAATATATCTCAAATTAAAATACAATACAATTAAAATATATTTTTATTAAATTAGAGTTTGGGTATGTCACTATGTACATACCGTCCTCCAAAGTTATTGTCGTCACTAAAGTGTTCAAATAAAATATAAAAAAGAGAGCGTAAATTTATTGGAAAATTATAAGAGTCAACGATGAATAAAGAAAAATTTATTGTTGAAAGACATTTAGATTATAGTCAACAATGATGATAATTACATGTGGAAAGGAAAATTTGATACCGACTCTAATATGACGTATGATAAGAAGTATTCTAACAATCGAAACATTTATTGGTTGCTATGATGTTCTACTAAACCTATCAGAAATAGATCAGCATTTTATATTTTTTTATTTTATTTTCATTAGATCAAGATCAGGGCTGCCAGATCGGATACAAAATTTGTATAATATAGTTAACTTATGTATCCAGTATGTAAATAACAAAACAGTAAGTAATAAAATTGGTTTTCTTTTGTATTACAAATAATAATTATATTCGTTACAAACAATTTCTCAATAATTTTGTAGTTTATATAATGGGATTCAACTTTGTTTAATTTCAGAGAGATGGTGATATAAAATAAGTAGTTGCTTCTGGCAGCCCTGGAGGGCTACCCTTGACACTCGATTCCAATTTAAAATTGGGATTGGGTTCGAAAACTGTACAATTCGCACTCTTGAACGCAACACCAGTGCACGATTTACCTGAATGTGGCGGAATTTTTTGTAACTAAATGAAATAGAGTATTTGCGATCGCTAGTTCGTAAATATTCCATTTCATTTCGTGGAGTAAGTTACGAGTTCCAATATCTTCTAGATTGGTATTGAAACTGTATCGAGTTCGAGATTGGAACTGATTTCAAGAGTAGGCCTACTGATCTTTATACTAATCATTTTATCCTGTATAAAACAGATCAAATTAAAGGGATTACAATGTATAAATATATAATAATACATACATATACACTTTAGGGTAGGCAGAGATGTAACCAATAGATACACCCACTTTTCGCCGAATTTCGGTCCCATAATGTGATAGGGGCGAGCCTATCGCCATACCGCCACAAATTCCAGACTCCGGACTAATACTAAGAATTTCTAGATAGAAAAACCCAATATCACTTTACCCAACCCGGGGATCGAAACTGAGACCACAGCACAGCGGCCGTAACGCATGCGCAATTACAACTGCGCCATCAAGGCAGTTGTAATTATTTTAATATAATATATAAAATAAGGTATACTGAGGCAGTTATGATAGTAATATATAAAATACTTACAGATGAATCTATAATTTGTTTTATTCTGTCACAGGCCCTTTCTCCTTTCTTATGTCGAAGCAACACGTAAATTTTGTTTATGCTCCTACAACTTTTGATACAGCAACTTTTCAATCAAAGCCTGAAAATCACAATGATCTATCATTATTTAGTTAATAATACTAGCCTTGTATTAAACATTGTCCCACTGCTGGGCACGGGCCTCCTCTACTAATGAGAGGGTTAGGCCTTAGTCGACCACGCTAGCCTAATGCGGGTTGGCTGACTTCTCATACCTTCGAAAAATTCTCAGATATGCAGGTTTCCTCACGATGTTTTCCTTCACCGTTAAAACAAGCAATAATTAACATTTTAATACACACATAACTTTAGAAAAGTCAGAGGTGTATGCCACTTGGGTTTCGAACCTACGACTTTCGTCTTGGCAGTCCGTACCGCAACCAACTAGGGTATCGCTGCTTCAGATTATTTAGATAAAGCATGCAAATAAAGAACTTTTTATTTTAAATCATAATATATAATTTAGTGGCAATGCATTACAAAAATTTGGAAAAAAAAAATTATAAAATTTTATTCTAATTGAATTTACTAGATTTTTCTACATAATTTGTTAATCTACTAACCTTTCCTAGGTATCCCGTAGCACCAGTCACAAAAACAGATTTTCCATCGAAGAAATCCTTGACGTTAGCACTCGGAGGTTCTAGAGTCCGCTTGCCGCACATGACTGCAGACTGGCGTATTTCCCTCAATATATCTGATATAAGCTTTGCAATGCAACTGAAGTCCTGTACTGCGGCCTTTTATTATATGAAGGGTGAATATCCCTACTCGCTGCCTTACTCTTCGTGCTTACACGTAACGTCACCAATTAAATGCGTTAAATAATCTTGATGTTAATCTGCATATCGTACTACCAACAGTTTTTTTGATATGTCTGAAAAAAGATAAGTTTAATATCTATAGGACCTTTTGGAAAATGACTACAAAATATGTGTTCTGATACCTGTCACTTCCTACTTATGAGACGGACAGGCTAAACGAATATTTAAAAGTATAGTAGCAACTAAATCAAAGTCAATATACTAAACGGAGTTAGATATGCTAAACTCAGTCCAAACTATTAAATAAATCAATCAATTGTATTCAAATATGATCGAGCGATTCCAATTTATTCATTTTGAAATCATAGTGATAATGATCACACATTAATAGTTAATTATCCAATAGTTTGATACGCCTAAGAGCCCAATATACTAAAAACAAATTATGCGTCACTATAAAATTTGAGGGTTGCCCTCGATTTTTCTGAGATCCCATCATCAGATCCTGTCTTGGTGCCAATGGGACCACTTGGAAGTATACCCTTTTAAACAAAAAATATTTTCTCGAATCGGTCCAAGCGTCTTCGAGTAATCGGGGAACATACATAAAAAAAAGATTCCGACTAATAATCCCTTCCTTTTTTTGAAGTCGGCTAAAAAATATCCTATCCACAATATTAAATAACATTACTTTGCATACTATCCGATTTTTAAAGACGCCTTTTGGTTGTCTGGATTGTTTTTTGTCTTAGACTAAATAATATGCAGGCAATTAAATACTTATATGTTAATCTTGAGTGGCTCGATGTCTATCTATAAAATGCCTTTTATTTTTTTATTTCCTCTCAGCGCATTGTTAATTGTATTATATTGACTGCTCAAACATAACCTCTAGATTTCACTGAAGAATAATGAGATAAACTTGAGCGCCAAAATGTTTGTTTTAGATTTGTTTCGACTGCACAAATATGATCCAGGTTTTTGAGTTTCGTACTAAGATCAAGTGGTTATCAATATGGCTTCGCCGGAATACTCACATTATTTTTCTTTGCAATATTCTCTTCTCACACCCTTTTATCCTAAAACTCATTTCAATTTTTTTCAAGACACCCATAGACACTTGTAATCATCGGAAAATTTGATATTGAAAATAATAAAATCAGAAGATAATTTATAGTTGAATTAAATCACTTGATTTAATAACATCATTTTCCATTGCAGTTGGTTTTGGGACGAATTATTTTGGACGCAGAATAGAAATAACAAAACGTCAAAGACCTGTTTTATAATTAACCTAATTAGAATAACAATTAGAGGATCGAGTAGTGAGAGGTAATCTATACCCTGTTACTAGAACTCAACACAATCATATTCACATTTCACTTTTTTAATGTACATGAAATTACATTTCATATAATTTTGATTTAAAATACATTTAAATAATAAACACAATTCTGCTAAAGAATAGTATCATTACAAAGAGTGACAAAAGAGTGTAAAGTAATAGTCAATTCCTGTATCTACGATGGGGTAGACAGCATTGTTACAAGTAAAGTTATTTCTATCTCATAGCACAAAGCTTTCATTACCGTGTATACTCTTAATATAGAGCAAGATGGATAGATTAGATAACAAATCTAGAAAATAGCCTTTTTTTAAAAGAGCAGAATCTCATCGTTTTAATAGCCTACACTCACTACCACTAAATATAGAATAAATTAAGACAGTCTAAATCACTGGAAATAAAGATGCGTACATGTATGTAGTCAAAAAATAAGTTCAGTCAATTAATTAATTCCAGCTCTGAATTTTAATTTACTATAATATAGTAATTTAGGCGTAGTGTGACGAAGCTACACAGCAGGTGATTGTGTTGAGTAGCGGGGGATAGATTGTCTCTCGCTACTTGATACTCTAATTGGACGGCCCTGCGCTTACCATCAGGTGCAGTGTGCCACTTTGCTGTGCCAGAATAAACAGATAGCTAGTGGTAGGATAACGACCACCGTACACAGGGTGTTAAAAACGCCATAGTGGCACACGCAAGTGTGTCGCGTTCTGGGGTTAGCCAGTGTGCATGCGGTTTTGTTGGGAGTCTAGAGTTGGGTATGATGTGTGGCCGTTTTGCGGCCTTCTGAGTACTCTGACACTAGACCCTCAACCGCTTCTGCACCTTCATGTCCATGGCGTAGTGTGAGGAAGCAGGTCGGCATGATTGTGTTGAGTAGCGGGGGATAGATTGTCTCTCGCTACTTGATACCCTAACTGGACGGCACTGCATTTACCATCAGATGCAGTGGTCACTTTGTCGTACCAGGATATCAAAAATAAACAAAATTAATGCCACTTCGTTATTAATAATGTAAATCGTTTTTTAACTCACATTTTAAATACAATGGTTTATTTTTGCTATAAATTGAAATACACTTTAATAAATGGCGTAATTAATGATCAAAGTAGTACATAAAAAAGACATAAATTGAAAGGGTATTTATTGTGATCATATGCAGCAGTGCACGATAAACTTGAAACTATAAATCATGTTAATTAACTACACATGTTAAGTCTTCCGTGTGCCAAAGAAATTCAATGAATACTTCTAAATCAGTTAATTGGTATTTTATTCAAAAATAAGGGTCATTTTCGCGATGGGACGTTAGTAATGGCTATATAATTTGTAGGTACCTTTACGGTAAAGGCACACAGGACATAAGCCTAGGGCCTAAATGATTGTAATTTTCATTTGTCAATTAAAACCATTGTCGAATATACATGAACTTGAATAAACTTGAACTTCTTTGACAAATTCTTTGTGATATTTTCACAGACAAATTCTTTTCCACTAACTCTGGGCGTCTCTAATTGGACGGCACTGCGCTTACCATCAGGTGCAGTGTGGTTATTTTGCCGTGACAGCCTAAATTTTTTATTTATTTTGTATAGGTACGTTATTTATTTATTTATGCTTTATTGTACACCAGAAAAATAATACAGCATAACAGTACATTGCAATAAACTTAAAATATAATGTACAAACGGCGGTCTTATCGCTAACTGCGATCTCTTCCAGACAACCTTTAGATGGATTGGATTTGAAAAGAAACAAAAAGTAATGGGTGGTCATAGTAGGGAAAAATATATATGATGTACAGCAAAATAGATAGACATTACATACTATAATATACTACATAAATTAAATATCTTTATATACTACATATATTATATATTATGTATAATGAACAAGTACAAAAAGTGGAAGAAAAAAATAACAGTAGACAGTATTATATCATTGAAGTGACGAATAATGAATACGAAGGAGTCTTTTGAAAATAGCTAAAGATTCAGCTTTTCGTATAGGTACTGGTAATTCGTTCCACAGACGAGCAGCATACACTGTGAAGGATTTATCAAGAAATGAAGTGCTGTGTTTCGGGATTTCTAATGTCCAATCCTCCGATGATCTCAAAGTACGTGCGTGTGTATCGCTTAAAAATTTAAAGCGCTCATTGAGGTAACGTGGAGCAGTAGCGTCGAACAAAACCCTGTATAAGAGTGATAAGATACGAATAAAAATATTTAAATTAAGAATTAATTACAAAAGCAACTATGCAACTAACCTTTGTCGTTAAAAAACTATAATATAATCTTAGAATACCACTTTTAAGATATTTAAAGAATTGCAGACTCATTATTAGATCTCTTGAAATCATAGCATAAGTGCGATAGCCAATTTATGTTTTCCATTTAATATTCATCTTGTTCGGTGAGCGACAATGCAAACGACGAAACATTTATATTAATGAAAATATCCAATTTAATTTAAGCCTAAATCTTCACGTATTGAGTGAAATCTCATATTTATCTATAGTTTATAGTTTCTAAGATAGCATTGAAGTTAGCAACAAATATCCGATAAACATTAAGCCCATTAGAATATGTTAATTTTCATATATTATTTCTTTGAGAGTAATAATTTTAAAGACTTTAAAATATTAAAATATTAAATATTTATATTAAATATTATTTACTTCTATTGTAATTTAGGCGCATAAAATATTATATTTTTCATTATATTTTTATGACTGCCTCGGTGGCGCAGTTGTAATTGTACATGCGTTACGACTGTTGTGCTGAGGTCTCGGGTTCGATCCCCGGGTCGGGTAAAGTGATATTGGGTTTTTCTATCTAGAAATTCCTCAGTATTAGCCCGGAGTCTGGAATTTGTGCCCGGTATGGCGATAGGCTCGCCCCCTATCACATTATGGGACCGAAATTCGGCGAAAAGTGGGTGTACTCGTTACACATCTGCCTAATATGTGTGTGTGTATATTTTTATTTTATTTATTTGACCGTTAGTGTTTCGTTGTTTGTGATACCTATGATAAAGGTAAAACTATTATAGGATAAGGAGTATCTGTAATTATTGTTAGCAACATCAACAAAACTATGCAAGATGGATATTTAAAAAGGCACAAATACAATGTTTATGATTTTATTGATTGATTTACACAACACTGTTACACATCTTAGTGCTTAATATTAACATAACCGCTTGTCAGGATTCACTTAAGGCTTCTCTTTATAATTAATCTACCAGCATTACCCTCAAAGCTGAACTACGCGGCCATTGAACTGTTTACCATTTACACTTACTACACTGAACCACGAATATACTGGCTATCGTCTCGTCTTCCACTCAACTGAACTGAACACCGGAACGCGAAAAGCACTCTGTTTTATATTAAACATGTACTACTCCCACTTAGGTTGTCATTATTAATGTACCCCCAACTAGTTTCCTAAATACCTCCGTTATACCTTCGGTATTTCTGATAATAGGAAATACCCTAATATTATTTATCGAGAATATTAAATATATTTTTATAACACAAGGCGTAGTATGAAGAAGGTACTCAGCAGGCTGGCATAATTGTGGCGAGAAGCGAGGGTTGGTTTTCTCTCGCTACTTATACTCTACCATTAGTGTGTAGTACCATACGCTAACCAAATGCAGTGCTGGACACTTTGCCATGCCACGACACAAAATGAAATATTAAATGAATTAAAGAGGTAGGTACTTATAATTTAATAGCAACATATTTATTAATTTGATTAGCCAACAATAGGGTGTTTGACTGGTGTAACCAAAATATATAAAACTGCACTAAGAGAAAGGATAGTGGGCAAACATATTTATTAAATACATTTTTTTATTTTAAATGTATTGTAAACATTTTATTTTCGTCATTAAAATTTAGAATTTTTAATCTGTATCACTCGGGGCCTAAAACGTAGCAATACCGGCCGCCATTATTCGTGACGACATCGCACATAAACATTGCATCCTACGACAAATAAAATTGTAAGGAAGAACATATTTTTCGATGTGTAAACGTGTGGAAACATGTTAATTTCGTCTTCAAGTCTTCTATAAGAATGGAAGAAGGCATTACAAGGGCTGATAGTCGAAATCTGCCACTTCTTTCTTAAAACTTTTGATTTTGGCACATGGATGAACAATTTATCGGCATTTAGTGTCGAGTTTTTACACAAAGGTATTGAACAATATTTATATGCTGGCTCATTCATTTTTACGGAAAAACTAACAGATAAATGCAAATAATTTGTTATGTTGTTAGGTGTCACGAATGTTTGTGTATGTGCGATGACGTCATATAGAGATAATGTCACGTGACAACGCGTTTTAGCGCGAAATTATATGTGCAAAAATAAAATCACAGATTTTATATAAATTGAGTATATTTCAATAATAAAAATATTACGGGGGCTTTAAGTGAAGAGTCCTCTATCGATGTCCATTAATTTTCAAAAATTGTCAAATACCCTATTGTGTACACCAATTCAATATTTTATATATATCAGTCAAAACAAAAACTTCAGTGCAACAATCTGTATATATAAAAGAAGAAACTGACTGACTGACTGACTGACTGACTGACTGACTGATCGATCAACGCACAGCCAAAACGGCTGGGGTTAGAGACTTGAAATTTTGACAGTAGGTACCTTTTATAATGTAGGCATCCACTAGGGAAGGGTTTTTGGAAATACCACCCCTAAGGGGGTAAAATAGGGGATGCAAGTTTGTATGAAAATCCATAATTTTTTAAGTTAAACGCATGAAAATTGGTATTTTGTATTGTATACTTTTTCTCCCAAACATGACCTCCACGCGGGCGGAGCCGCAAGCAACAGCTAGTTACTTATAAGCTAATATCACATGCACAATTAATATAGGCCAATTTTTGCCAATAATAATAGAAATATCCTTACATTTATAGTACTATAGTAATTATTATTAATTTAGATGAACCTTTATTTTACATACATAAATTGAATATTAATAATATTTTAGTCAACAAATAAACAATTGATTATTCAGGAATTTAAAAAAATTAAATTGAATTAATTTAAATACTTATTACATCATAAATATTGATATCAAAAGGTAGCGGCTACCGGATGAATGCGGGCTACTCAAGACCGGTATGGTTGGCGTTCACTTGGGGAGGCCTACGTCCAACAGTGGACGGCAATGGGCTGAGTATATATTGATTTTTTTTTTATATCATAGTCCGACAAACGAGCCAGTGGGTCACCTGATGTTAAGTGATCTCCACCGCCCATGAACATCCACAATACCGAAAGTATCACGTATGCGCTAGCGGCATTACAGGACAGGAATAGGGAAAGGTAGGGGGAATCTGGGCCTCCGGATATCTCACTTACCATACGAAACGCGACAGTAAACTGTCACTTTACGTTGGTTTTCTGTGAGACAGTAGTACTACCCCGGTCGAGCCGGCCCATTCATGCTGTAGACAAATATGTCTACAGCGTGACTCTACCACTTTTAAAATATATATTTTATATATTGATATCAAAATTATTCTTTCTTTAATTGTTTATTATGTGGTTAATGAATGTCATAATAAATACATACCTGGCTGTGTACCGAGTCGTTGCACTTACAGTGTTATTTATGCATTCGGCATGCACACAACAGATTATATACTATGTTAATAACGTACATCAATTGACAATAGTGTTATAATAATAATAATAACACTAGCCCAGTATTAAATATTGTCCCACTGCTGCACGGGCCTCTTGTTCTAATGGGAGGGGTTAGGCCTTAGTCCACCACGCCGGCCTAATGCGGGTTGGTAGACTTCACATACCTTCAAAATTCTTATGAGAATTCTCAGGTATGCAGGCTTCCCCATGATGTTTTCCTTCACCGTTAAAGCAAGCGATAATTAATATTAATTTAATACACACGTAACTTTATATTCACATGTGTATGCCATTTGGGTTTCGAACTTTCGTCTTGACAGTCCGTACCGAAACCTACTAGGCTATCGCTGCTTGACCTAGTGTTATATGGTGGTTAAATTTTCTTTGCTGCGAAAATATGTTAGTTTCAAGATAATATCTATCATAGCATTCGATTGTGTATATTGTATGTATTGAGTAAGTCGAGATCATACAATTTAGCTTTATATATATACATTATATATAACTGTAGATCGTTTCGATTGAATTAACGACTAATTAATGTTAGGTCATCGTTTAATACGTTGGAGGAGTGCCCAGCCTGGGACGAAGAGCGCAGCGCTCTCAGAATCAAATGAACCACTACTACGATCACGAATGTACATCGTTTAGTCAACAAGGTAGCTGAAGAGCCAATATTTAAATTCCTTTTAAATCTTTATGTCTACAAATTGCGAGTCAGAAGGCGAAATAATTGCACTTGCAATATATTTAGGTCTATGTTAATTTAAAAAAAATGCTCAGATTCCTGAATTGATTATAATACATCTAAACGTAGTCTATTAATAATGTTAATTAATAGAACACTTCACTACTTGCTTAGTAAATACAGCAAGCACTGCAAATTCAAATGTAGAGCATTTGTTGCAGCTATATTTTAATCAGGCGCTTTTTCTTCATGTCTACCAAGGAAGGCCAATGTTTTTCCATTAACTTTTTACTAGTTAAAACTACAGTTTGAGCAACATAAATTATACTATTTAAGGTTGTATATTGCCTCAATGACCATGACGATGTAAGCACAGCGCTGTACCTACCGATTTAGAGGGTTTCAGTGAAGAATCGAAAAAAAGTTTTATTAAAAACACCGATATCAGTTATTTAAAATTTATACGACATTATTTGAAAGAACTAATAGAATTTAATCTCTAAAATATAAGTAAAATACACTTGACAGAATTATCAGCAAATTCTTACAACCCAAAATAGTTCTTTTTATTTTGATAGTTACTTTTAGATACTTTGGTACGCACAGCAAGGGTTAGTTACTGTTCAAAATAATAAAAAGAAAATGTACTTTTCGCATTGAACAAGGACTATTTAAGGTAGGTACAGTTCAAATTGAGTGACATCTGGTATTATATAAGCAAAGTAATTTTATAAAATCCTCGAAAACGTATAGAGGCTTTTGAAATGAGGGTATACCGGCGCATGCTATCCATTAGCTAGACTCAAAAGGTCACTTATGGAAGTTTTGAGGCGAATTGGCCAAGACTGCAAGCTCATGCAGACCATCAAACAGAGGATGGTTGATTACCTTGAACAAGTTTTTCGACATGAGAGATAAGACCTACTGCAAATTATTATGATGGCCAAAGTAGCTGGGAAACAAGGTGTTGGCCAAAGAAAAAAGTCGTGGCTCAGGAATATTCGGGAGAAAACTAGAGTCACGAGTGCTGCAGAGTTGTTCCGCCTTGCAAAGGACAAAGACAAAATATATTAGGAGTTGATGGCCAACCTTCAGTAATTGGAGAGGCACCTGAAGAACAAGAATTGTACCCACGCTAAACAATACACTTACCATGAGAATGAATTCAGTATTTGACGTTAATTTGGAATCCTTAACCATCTGTTTTGATAAAAAGCTCGATACCTACGCGTGAGTATACAGAAAGACAACGATAAGAATATCTAAGCTACGCTTAATTTTTATAATGAGGTACGTAAAACGTGGAATTCTATCCCCATGCAAAATAACTTTCATAGAAAGCATTTTTCTATTTCAAATGTATCTATGATACTTTTGTCCACAGTGAATTTTAATGAACAACTCAAGAATGCCCTAGAGATAAATGTTAATGGAACGCAAAAAGTAATCCAATTATGCCGTCGGATGAAAAAATTACAGGTAGGCAAGCAAAACTGGGTTCCTTCCAATTTTCATTTCGTAGCTTCGTCCTGTCAGTAAATTGTTTTTTGTGAGGCAACACCGACGTAAAAAGTTTCAAATAAAACCTACGACTCTAAATGAGAGACACAACATTCCCTTGTATTTATCCTCGGGTGAGAGTCTTTTTTTCTGAAATGAAAACTTTTAAACAAAGCTTCAGCGCTGCCATTTTGAATGCGCACAGAAATAATACCATGTATTTTAATATGCATACTTTTGTGTGGTATAATTTGTTGGCTTTGACCACTGTTACTAGAGATTCCCACACCAGTATTCTTGCTAAAGGCACGTAATGTCATCACAATAAAATTATAGCTTAACGTAATTTAAAAGGTAAGTACACCGAGTAAAACAATGCGGAAATTTGGATAGCAACGCACGGCATTAATGGTGTCTTCAAATAGCGGTTGAATCTTGATGCGACCATCGGCAATGTGCCATCAGTTTGTAAGCCAAACGGTAAAAATTATTCTAATTTCCGAGAAGTCCTACTGCGAAATCTGCAGATCCAATCGCTACACCTACATATATTATTGATTTTTAAATAAAACCACCTTATAAATGAACCCGAAACTAAAAACAAATTAAAAAACTCATTAGAAAAGCTCATAGAAACTAAAAAGTAAACTGGCAAAAATAATCAAATTATTAAGACAAATATTGATAAAAAACTGTTTACATGTGAATATTACGCGATTTCTTCACTAAATATGTGGACCGATTTTAGTGGTTCTTTTTGTATTCGACAAAGATAATCCCTAATCCCCAGGGTGATCCCCGAAGGTGGTCCCAGTTTGTTAAGATCCGATGACGGTGCACAAGGAAACAAAGAAAACCCCCAAAAGATAACAACAAATATATTGCGATTTAGTTAAGCCATGTGGTTAGCGCTAGAATCGAGACGCGATGTACCTTGTTCAATAGTCATAATAATTAAGGGTAACTATATAGTAAGCAGTGATAGCCTAGTAGTAAGGATTGTCGAGACGAAAGTCGTACATTCGAAACCATCCCAAATGACATACACCTCTGAATTTCCTAAAGTTTGGTGTGTTTTCATTGTTAATTATTTCATAATTTATCGGTGAAGGAAAACATATTGAGGAAACCTGCATAGTGCATACCTGACAATTCCCATTAGAATTTCTGTAAGCCATCCATTTGGCACTAAGCCAGCGGGATAAACATAGGCCCCTCTCATTAGTAGACGAGGCCCGTGCCCAGCACTGGGACAAGTTTAATACAGGGTATTATTATATTTTGTATTATTTAAGAATAATAATAATAATACTAGCCCTGTATTAAACATTGTCCCACTGCTGGGCACGGGCCTCCTCTACTAATGAGAGGGGTTAGGCCTTAGTCCACCACGCTGGCCTAATGCGGGTTGGCTGACTTCTCATACCTTCGAAAAATTCTCAGATATGCAGGTTTCCTCACGATGTTTTCCTTCACCGTTAAAGCAAGCGATAATTAACATTTTAATACACACATAACTTTAGAAAAGTCAGAGGTGTATGCCACTTGGGTTTCGAACCTACGACTTTCGTCTTGGCAGTCCGTACCGCAACCATCTAGGCTATCGCTGCTGTGATTATTTAAGAATAATCATAGAAATTCTATTGAGAGAAAGTTTCGTAATGAAGCCATATTTATCAAATATTTTTATATTGCGGTTGGGTCAGTAGACTTCGCATGAAAATTTTTGGAACCCGACAAAATTTCTACGAAGTACGCGACGAATGGCCTGAACTATGAACATCAAATTTAATTGTAGTCCAAATTGACAACGGTTTAATCATAACGTATTGGTGACTATGTTTTTAGTTGCTGCTTATATTCTTAGTTTCACAACAAAGACTAAGCTAACGGTTTAAACTAAATGTTATTTATAAATCTATAATCAATAAATCTAATCTATCGTATTTAGTTACGCTGGGCTAAAGTGATATATTTTGTATCTATCGAGTACTTCGAATTTTTATGTGACATATTGATAAACAACATTAACATTTTATTTTTTCTGGTAAATCAGGCTGAATAAAAAATAATCGTCGATTTGATATCAACTTTGGGTCTTTGTCTGCAGACACAGTGGTTGAGAACTAAAAGGTCCTTGTAAATTCTGATATCCACTTCAAAAGGGACTCTAAGTGTGTTCAGTATGCAAGCTAAAGCATACATAGTAACTAAGAAACCAGTGTACAATTGATAACTTCAAAGAAGAGAAAAAAAATACGCAAATAATAAAATGTTTGACTTAAGAACACCTTACGCACATCTACATAAAACAGAAAGCAGCCTAAGAGCACTTTGGGTCTTATGTCTTTCTTGAACTCTCTAGTATCGCCTTGAGAGTTAAAACTTCAAAAGAATGCGCACAGATCCCCATTTCAGTGAACCTTCATACTTTTGTTTCACCTTTCCCAGAAATCCGGTACTTTTCGTCACGAAGACAGATTTTTCTGAATAAAACGTCGCGTCTTCCGTCGTTTGGCATAATTATTGAGTGTTCAAAAGGTTTTTCAAAGAAATACTTTACATAACATTAAGGAAACTTAAGGGACTTATATATAAAAGTATCATCAGACCAGTCCTCACCTATGGTAGCGAAACGTGGGCTTTGACTCAACGCCATGTCCAGTCCATGCAAGTTGCGGAAATGAAGATGCTTCGGTGGATGTGCGGAGTGACCAGACTCGACAAAATTCGCAACGAGTACGTTCGCGGTAGTCTGGGAGTACGCGACATCGCCGACAAGCTACAAGAAAGCAGGCTGCGCTGGTTTGGGCACATCAGAAGAAGGCCCCCAGAGTACATTGGAAATGTAGTGACCAATCTGAACATTACAGGGTCCAGACCCAGAGGGCGACCTAAAACCAAATGGACAGATGTGGTCAAAAAAGATCTTAGTTCCTGCAACGTGACCGAGTACGATACGTCGGACAGAGCGAAGTGGAGACAAAATACCAGGAAGGCAGACCCCACCATCAGATGGGAATAATTAGTGCACAGGAGAGAGAGAGAGACTTTACATAACATTAAATGTTACCCGTATTTATGATTTCTTTGTTCTTCGGTTTGGAACGAGTTAAGAATTAGAAATAAAAGTAATAAATCTTGTTCTGAACCAAATATCATCTAGATTAATTTTGTTTATATATTACATTGACAGGCTCAGCGGGCAAATAGCTGTTTTTGAAACGAGAGGCCACGGGTTTGATCTTCGTACTGAGACAAATACTTGTATACATACATACAGATATTTGTTTCGTGTCACGGTGTTGTGGGGCCGTAGTCCCTCGTAGTTCTTGATTCCCACGGTACAGGTTTCATCTAGTGTGGGGTCAGATATATGTGTATATGATTGTTGGGTATATTCATTTATTTATTATTTTGTCGGTGAATTGAACTGAGTAGAAATCCCGGAAGTATACATACATACACTCACGCCTGTAATCCCCAAAGGGGTAAGCAGAGGTTTAACTAGTACACCCACTTTTCGCCGAATTTCGGTCCTATAATGTGATAGGGGGCGAGCCTATCGCCATACCGCGCACTTTTTCCAGACTCCGGGCTAATACTGAGGAATTTCTAGATAGAAAAACCTAATATTACTTAACCCGACCCGGGGATCGAACCCGAGACCTCAGCACAGCAATCGTAACGCATGCGCAATAAGTAGTATATATAAATAACTACAAAATATAATTTATTACTCGAAACATAATTTGCCTGCGATTGTACTTTTACCAGATATAACCCCACCCAATCACGTCGTAAAGTACGAGAAAACGTTGCAACACTATATACTATGATATACTCCTGAGGTGACGTTATAAAAAATACTCAACTCATTACAAAAGACAATGTTTATAGATCTGTTTAAATTTCATAACAAATCGTGTAGGTGGATACTTAACATTTTATTTTTTATGTTCAAACCACTGCTGACATTGTAATATGAATTATCAACGACCTTTGTAAAGGTTTTTTTTTGTCGCATTATTGCAACAAAACCTCTTTAACAAGATACTTATTTCTAAACATACGAGTAATTGTAACACAGATACAAATAACTAAATATTTTTATATATATTACTACTTTAGCAGTATCTATGTTTTTTAGTACACAACAATCTGTTAAATAAAAATAAATAATAATAAATGAATGCGGTGAAGTAAAACGAGCTATCATCCGGAACAGGGAGTACCTACTCGAGTTTAGTGACTTAATTTCAGGATTACATTTGAGGGTATGTTAAAAAAGGATCGGTTCCTGATTCTGATTTACAAATTAGGCTTAGGTTTCTAGAAAATTCCGAAAATTGCGACTTAATTTAGCGCGTAGATGATGTAACAATTGCTGGTGGTAGGATATTCATATCCGCCCGGATAGCGACCACCGTACACAGGGTGAAAAACCCGCCATAGTGGCACACGCAAGTGTGTCGCGTTCCGGGATCAGCCAGTGTACATCCGGTTCCTTGGGGGTCTAGAGTTGGGGTACAATGTTGGCCATTTTGCGGCCTTCTGAGTACTCTGACAATGGACCCTCGACCGCTTCTTCACCTTCTTGCCCATGGCGTAGTGTGAAGGAGCAGGCCGGCATGATTGTGTTGAGTAGCGGGGGATAGATCGTCTCTCGCTACTCGATACTCTAATTGGACTGCGCTTACCATCAGGTGAAGTGCGGTCACTTTGCCGTGCTAGGATAAAAAAAAAACTATTTACCACCTTCCCGTACTGTGAGAGAAAACTTGAACCTAACAAAAATGTGAAATGTAAAGCATAATATATCATTCTTTGTAATTGTTTACATTTATTTTTTAGATGCAAATAATAATTTTAGTGTTCATTGTAGTGGCAGCATAGTCTTGAGGACTTATGTCAGCAAAATATAATAGAGCGTGTGATTAAAAATTTTATTCTGCCTTTCTTTCTTTATAATATTTATAGTGACATACACACGTACAGTAGAATTATATATAGGTATATAAAGATATTTAGTTGTGCTAAAAAACGGACGTACGCCTTGTTGCATTCCAGAAATTGAAAAACAAGTGCCAGTAATTTACAACTCTTATTCTATTTATTTCCTCTAACCTAATTTCCTATAATAATAAACGACACCCAAAAATCATACGAGTACTGACACTATCCTAAGATGCGAGTCTTATGTCATACATATCAGCAGCGAATTTCGGTCTCACAAACACCCAGACTCGAAACAAATATTGGTGGATCTCACAAACCTTTGTTTGAACCTACAGCCTATTGTTTCACGGCCGGATACTCAGCCACTGCGCCACTGATGCTGTCAATAATAAAAGCAAGTCTCATTACGAAGAAGTGACTTTCTTTGGGTCGATAAAAGTTATCTCATGAACATTGCATTTTCCTTACATCATAGGATGCACACATGTATTCTTTGACGAGAAGTCATAGAATCAAACTCAAGCCAAAAAGCGATGTATCGCATATCAATAAGAAAATCCGTTCAGTAGTTTTTCAGTTTACTGCCTTAAGGCAGACAGACGTAGCAGGGGCTTTTTTATAATATAATAATAGATTAATTAATTTATTTATTTATTTTCACTTCTAACATAAATGTAAAGATGGACTTAAGGCCTGAGGCATTCTCTTGCAGTCGAATCTTGGGTGATGCAGAGATAGAATGAAGTAGGTGTGTAAATATAATTTATAACTCAATATACTTTAAATGCTACTAAGAAATAAAACATTAAAATACTAATAGTAATAATAAATATCATGAATACATACTAAACATATGGAATAAATATATACTTAGCATAGATACATATATATGTCTAAATATTTATGGATATAAAAAAATACATTTAACATAACATAATATTAATCTTAATCACATGGTAGATTAAGTTAGTACAAATTAGAAAATCTATAAAACACTTTCACTCTATTATTGTATTTGAAAAAAAAAGCTCTGACATTTCACTACTCAATCGAAACACTCTCTCTGTTTAAATCAAACCCAATCTTGGATTAATTTATATATTAAATCTAGAGTTATAAAATGCTGAATTTATTACTGAGAAATTGAGAGCGCATACATTCGAGTCACCTGCATGAGTGAGATAATATAATCTGATGATTTACTGAGCGTTGCGCTTCGGTAATTCAGAAAATCTGTAACCAATATCCGCTCTTCATATTACCGTATCATGTGTCGGGGATTTATTAACAAAGCCAATATAGGAACAGTTAATGAGTTAGATACTAAAAATAAATGCATAATGAATAATAGTTTGTAAAAAAAATAACACACATGGGGCTGACCACACACTGTAAATCTTATGTCGTGGATATTTATTTATTTATTGAAATGAAATGAAATCGTTTATTGATCATGTAGGCAATTACATAGCTCTTGTGACAAGTCAGTACATAAAAAAAACGTAAAGAAATTTAAGAAAAGGGATATCAGCTAATGTATACATAGCATACATAGCATCATCAATACACTAGCAGTTACTTAATTCATTTATAAGGTATATATAATTTTAATTTTTAATATTATTCAAAGAAATACCAGTCAAATATACAATATTAAATAACACACCAGTGACACATGAATCCAAAAATCACAAATAATAAAAAATAGTATAAACTCTGATACATATGCCTATTGAAGGTATGCACAGCATTCTCATACGAATAACATCGACTTAAAATTACAAAATAACAGTCAAAATAGAGGATAACAAACATTACAGAGCCACGCATCGAAATTTAATATAAGTAGCTATAAAACAACAATAAAATAAAAAAATAGTAATCATATAATTTGAATAATAGTAACTTACAATTATAATCAAAATTATCATAAAATTAAAAAATATTAAGATAAAAAAAACTTTAAATAATAATAAAAACTCTAGTAATGTCTTTAATGTTGAGAGCATTATACTCGCTGCACACAATGGGGGAATTAAATCAAGTATTAGTACGGACGTGTGGTATATAAAATGTTATTGTAATTGGTTATCTAGGTAATTTACGTGGAACATTTAGGCTGATTTTACTAAGGATCAAGAATTACGACAACTTTCTGTCTTACAACAGATACACGAACAAATTTGTGGATCACGAACATTTGTCTCGGTGCAGGGATCGAACCCACTGCCTCCCGATACAGCCCACTCCTCGCCTACTGCGTCACGTATGAGATAAGTGTAGAGTCTTGAGCGGTAGAACTACGTTATATACCTTTTACAGTACGAATAAATCCGCTAGACCATGGTAAAATTGAGGCCGTCAGCGCAAAAGTGGCCTAAGCTTGAGACAATGAGTATGAAAATAACGGGGTTTGTATATTCATGAATTTTAAATCAATGTACATAAATGCAATTTTTGCAATGCCATCTTGTTGTCATCATATTGGCAATTGGTGAAACTAGAGATAGGCCGGTTTTGCATTAAATTTTCGCACATTTTAAATAATTTGTAGTACATAGGTCAGATTATGAAAAATTGAGGGTTAGGCCACTTTTGCACTGACAGCCTCAATTGTGATTTACTTTTTATGTATATCTCTCAAGCAGCAGCGACAACCAGGTCACACGCCTGCTCGTTATTTGCCTGCCGCTTAATAGTAGCAATGTCACCTAGACTAAATTACTGCAAGGCACTTTACCGCACTCTGTCAAGTATCATCTGGCCATATTTGGCCGCGCTGCAACTGGCAATACTCACCGTTGTTGACGTGCGTATTAAGCGAATTTGTAACGTTAATGTTATGGAAATAAAGTTGATTTTGGCTTGTATTTTTACTCACTACTTATAACATTCTTCGGAACACCGGTGTCCTTATGAGGCTTGAGAGGTTAGATGTTAAGTCTTATAATAGACCAAAAATGTCAGTGACTGCCATCAAAGTTTCCTCTACACCAAAAATAAAAGTGCTTAAATACTGTTGTTCGACCACAAATTAGACAAAGCAAGGCACCTACTGAGAGGGACTCTCACATTCGAAATACTATAGATTGATTAATGAAATTATGGGTCGCATAAAAATCTTATTGCTCTTATTCCAATCATCATTTCTTTCCTAATGGTTAAGAACGAATCCATAATTCGCCTAATTTGTCATTCGTTCATTTGTAGACCTTATATTATAAAAATATATATTTTCAGAATATTGTAACACCAACATAAACTATTAATGGCTAGTAATTTTTCTACTAGTGAATACCTAACTGAAAAACTGTCCCACCGCTAGGTTTGGGCCTCTTTTGCTAATATGAAGGGTTGGGACTTGGTGTAGTGTAGTGCAGTACTCTTGTATTAGTTGTTAATGAAAAATTCTCACTACCGATATTTGTCATGTCCGATAATCGGAGACAGATTCAGTGGTTAATAACTGCAAGAAGCTATTCTTTCGAGGAATGAAGAGCGCAGCGCTCTCAGAACATCCGTCAATAGAGACCTTTTTCTGCCGGCCGTGGTGGCTGCCATGGTTGGCAGACGAAGGCTTTTTTTTTCAGTGCCTTGATAGGCAGATGAGCAGACGGGCCACCTGATGGTAAGTAGTCACCGCCGCCCATAGACTTCTGCAATGCCAGGGCACAGCAAAGCCGCTGCCTACCGTTGAAGGACCACTCTTTTTAAGCCTCGTTTAAAGAAGGACATGTCATGTATGGCGTCCGATGGCCTCCTTCTGCCAACGTGTCATGTCGCAGAAGGAGAGCGCCGACCCGGATCAGGAACGAACCGATACTGCTCGCCGCCAAACGACCAAGAGGCGCCGAATTTAACAACTGACTGGCGCCTCTCGCCCTGTTATTAAAACTGTATTTTTATTTTAGACTTTAACTACATGTAAGCTTAGGCCTAATATATCATTGAGTACTAGGTTTCATTCTTATAAGTCTTACTGAAATTGGGCAGGCCATCTGTCGGAGCAAAATGGAGTCTGCTGATATAAACTACTCTCGTGACAAGTCCGGATATTAAAAATGACCGAACGTTTGATATTCCCGATAGATGATGCTGATACGCACTTTATTACAAAGCAACAACATTTTAATAGATACCAAAATACATACATACATATACATATACACGCCTGTAATCCCCGAAGGGGTAGGCAGAGGTGTAACCAGTACACCCACTATACGCCGAATTTCGGTCCCATAATGTGATAGGGGGCGAGCCTATCGCCACACCGGGCACCATTCCAGACTCCGGGTTAATACTGAGTATTTCTAGGTAGAAAAACCCAATATCACTTTACCCGACCCGGGGATCGAACCCGAGACCTCAGCACAGCATTCGCAACGCATGCGCAATTACAACTGCGCCACCGAGGCAGTCGGCAGATAGAGGAAACCTTCCAACAAATTACAGCATTCAGATATTCAAAGCTATTTTATGTTTTTGTTAAACTTATTATGATTGTTAGTCAAACAAATTATGTCTTTGAAATAAAACGAATTTTACGGATTATACCTATCGCGGTTTGTTTTACTTTGTTAACCCGACGTTTGGTAAAATTCGTTATTCTAATTTGTAATATTCGCGTAAACATAAGAAATCATTAAATTATGTCTTATTGTCGTTACTTTGGCTCTTCCTTGGAAAAAAGCTCCCATTTTTTTATTGCCCAAATTGTTTAGTGTGTTTTAATTTAATACAAACTACGAATTTTTTCCTCCTTGATTTTACTGTAGTGTGAACCTGTGTACTATAAACATGTATGTATTCGTTGTTTACCCTTACCGTACGGTAGCCATCGAGGTCGCAAAAAAATAAAAGCTTTCCGTGTTACAAAAGGAAATGCTTTCTCTGGGGAAATTACATCATAAATGCGCAATAGAAAAACTAAACAATGCTTAATTAATTAAAAATAACTAATACTAACGTAAACTCACGCCTGTATAAAAGGGTGGGCAGAGGTGTATGTAACGCAATTATAGTTTATTGAGATCATTTTCGACGTATGTTATTTTGACTCATCAATCCTCATATGGGTAACATAATAGTAAAACACATTGTTTGCCTCGGTGGCGCAGTTGTAATTGCGTATGCGGTACGATTGCTGTGCTGAGGTCTCGGGTTCGATCCCCGGGTCGGGTAAAGTGATATTGGGTTTTTCTACCTAGAAATACTCAGTATTAACCCGGAGTCTGGAATGATGCCCAGTGTGGCGATAGGCTCGCCCCCTATTACATTATGGGACCGAAATTCGGTGAAATGTGGGTGTACTGGTTACACCTCTGCCTACCTCTTCGGGGATTACAGGCGTGAGTGTATATGTATGTATTGTTTTGAAAATTCAAAAAACATATAAATATGATTTAGTCGACGCTTGGAAATAAAACTGAAGACTTTGCTTGTTTCGTAGTCTAAATACTCTGCAATTAGATATATGTGGTTAAGAGTACAATTAAATACCACTATTAGTCCAATACTACATTACCACTATACTATTACATACATACATAAAAGTAATTTGTAATTGTATTTTTTTTCTTTATATAGTCTAAAATTGTGAGCGTTTTGGCTTAGCTGTAAGTCCACAATTGTATATATTTAAATAAATAATAAAAATAGTCACTCCAAAGTCAGTCAATTTTCATTTATTTAATTAGGTCTACCAGCGGTTTTCATATGAGTACATGTAAATAAAATGACAATTGCTTTAGCGTTAAAGTCTAAATATGAACTCCTTTACAGGTAAACACAGCTTGCATAATACTTAAAGTTATAACTTAAAACTATTTAATGGTAACAAATCAAATCAAGTGCTAAATACAAACATAAATCTATCAATCAAACAAAATCTAAGGTGGGCTTAATTAATACTACTAACAGTTAAACAATTTTGGACAGCCTCCGTGGCGCAGTGAGCGAGTAGCCGGCTGTGAAACGAGAGGCCGTGGGTTCGATTCCCACACCGAGACAAATATTTGTGTGACAGATAGATATTTGTTTCGGGTCTGGGTGTTGTGGGACCGTAGTCCCTCGTAGTTCTTGATATCCACGATACAGGTTTTACCCAGTGTGGGGTCAGAACTATGTGTGTGACTGTTGGGTGTATTTATTTATTTACTTAAGCACTATATAAAAAAAATAACACAATAGGGAGCATTTATTTAGTACTTATTTCGTTGTTAGAGGCTACACTATAATTATTACTTGTTTCGTTGGTAGAGCCTACAACCACCCAATAGATATGTTAAAATGTTTTTTTTTTTATTTTTCTGTTGCGAGTTTTTTGGATATAGCGTCAGCCGTATTTATGAAATGATGTTTTAAGTAATAGATTTTCAATATGGTCTTATTTTCGTGGATTCGGATGATGCGAATCATACGAAGAGATCGCACTTAGGACACAGACCTCAATAGTTCTGTAACCTACTACTCAAGCAACTACAAAAATATACACTCACGCTTGTAATCCCCGAAGAGGTAGGCAGAGGTGTAACCAGTACACCAACTTTCGTCGAATTTATTACAGTCCTATAATGTGATAGAGCCTATGGCCATACCGTGCTCAATTCCAGACTTCGAGCTGATAAAGTATTTCTAAATAGAAAACCTAATATCACTTCACCCGACCCGGGGATCGAACTCGAGACCTCACTCATGCAGCAGCAGTCAGTGCACAGCAGTCGTAACGCATGCAATTACAACTGCGCTACCGAAGCAGTATAAGAAAAAAACAATGAGATTTTATATCAGAGGCGAACTGAGGGAACGAGCGATTGGGTCAGATGATGTTCTCCATCTAACTAAAAGAACTAAGAAAACTATCTTATCGTATCGCGAGACTCTACGTACTCTACCTTAAAAATATCTACATTACTATAAATAAATATGACCAAACAGTTCTATATATATGTCGAATTTTCTGCGGACTCTAATATCACAGTACGTTACCAATATATGGTGTGGGAATAATAATAGGGTCCCAGGTCGTTTAAGTTATGATGATTCCAGTGTATTTTTCCAGTTTTAGTAATGAAGCCATTTTTCACGCATTTTTTTACATGGCTATAATTCAAAGGAATGGCCAGATAATACTTACAAGTCATACATCGTTTATTTTTGATGTAGCTTTAGACACGTCTTAACTTATCGAATTTATTGAATTATCTAATGATCATTCTTGATATTGCCAAAATCATCTTATTTATGCGGTGGGGCCATAATATAAAATAGAAGAAGAAATAATCTAATGTTCTTAAACATAATATCTACTGCATTCATTTTACTTTTCCTTTAGTTTTTTATTACTAAAATTGTACATATAATTATTTCACATTTACTTAATAGATAAAAATAGAGTCACTTTCAAAAAGTATTTTATTTTAACATTTCCGGTAGCTTTTGATGAGATGAATAAGTCTTTATTATTTTATTAATATGATACAGAATATAATTTAATACTAAACTTTTTAGGATATTTAATACAATAATTATCATGACACCAATAATACAATCGAAGAGTAGATAATTATCTTATAATTATAATCAATGTTTTGATTGGTATTGATTCTCCTTATGGTTAACGTAGCGCTAACAATTAGGTGAGAGGCCTAGCCTAATCATTTAGTCATATAAAAAATTTAAAACATTCATAAACTTATTATAAAATTAGGAACGGGTCTTAATCGCGCAATACTTTAATGGTATAAGTAAGCGCGCGATTAAGACCCGTTCCTAATTTTATAATATGTATTCAAATCGCGAGAGTCTAAAAACATTTATTCTTAAACTTATTTATTATTATTTTACTCTTTATTTTACACTAAAATACATGAAAAATAGGAGAACAAAAATGATTTAAAGTACAATTGGCGGTCTTATCGCTCTCGGAGATCTTTTCAAGACAACCATGGGATGGAAAAATTTGAAAAGGGAAAAGAAAAAGGGGAGGGCAGTTTGTGTACATAATAAGTATTTAGGAAAAACATGAATTGTAAAAATATATTAATAAACTTACCGTTAATATTTTTGAAAACATTACCTGTGTTAAGTATTCTGATACAGTTGACCTAGAATCCGCGATGCCGACGCCCTAAAACTCATCGTGATGTCAGATTTCCATTTACTTTAGTGACAGGCTACGATGTCAAATCCGCCTCTACTCAACATTAAGAGCACTCTTGTCTCTAATTAGAGATTAATTGAATGAGGGTGGGACGGAGGGTCTTCCCTCTACCATCATAAAAGGCTTACAGCGAATCCTAACCTCAAACGCCGCATTCCAATTTCAAACATTAATAATTTCAATTCAGCATTTCAGTTTCCAAGTTTAAAAAGCCGAGGGGAAAAATGTATAGGTTACCCATGAAGTGAATTTGTGACTCGCGTTGAGTCAGTCTGCCGCGACGCGTTCTCGGTGACGCACGTAGCGCCATGTTCCGCGCTGTGACAGACGTTTGGAAGCGATATTGGTGGGGAACAGGTACGAAACTGGCAATCACAGACTTTCTCCGTGATCCACGAAATTGTATATTCCTGTGACATGTCATATTTTCCAGGTTATATCCGGATTGTGTGTGATGTTTATATGAAACAATAAGAAACCGTAATCTTTCCGCACGGATAAACGCACGGCAATGCGTTCGCAAAAAACATTGTCGGCTATTGTTGTTTAGTGTTTATGTGATTGATCGTGATAGAGATAAGTGTTACATTCATAAATGTTACAATAGACTACTGTTTCGATACAGTGCGAAGTACAGAATGTTGCAAAAGTTCAAGACTATTTACGTCTACGGTCGTTCATCTTCGGATACGTTCGACAATGTCCGTAGCACGTGGTAATGGGTATCACGAGAGATACTGCAAATGATAACAACGATTTTGTGTATGCGTAAATTGATAACAACCTGATTATAGTATGCAGTAAAAAAAAATACCGCGAAAATTTGCAATTTGCCTATTCTGTGTGTCTATTGACATAATCGTTTAATTAGCTAATTGGGTTTGTAATGACTAATTAAGTTTGCAAATCAGCTTTAAAAATAAACAAACTTTTTAATATTAAAAAATGATTTCTAGTGAAGTAAATAAACGCATTTGTTATGCAATGCAAACTTTGTAATTTGAATGAAAACAATAAATATATAATTCGAATCAGCTATACTTTACCACTTCTCTGTTAGATAACAATATATTTGATTTGGATATCGGTCCGTGCACTGCCTATTTTAGTGCATCGTGCGACCCCGAGATGGACGGCAGCACGGGTGGTCAGACCTCGGTCGCTGTCGTTGACGCAAAAGACGCCCTTCGCTGCGCGGGGGCCCATATGCCCCCAATGGAGATTGGTCGCTATGCGGCACTACACAGGCGCGGTTCCGGTAGTAATTGCAGTCTACCTCCGGCAGGATCGCTCCGTTAGCGCCGAAGATGGCCACCGTTAGATTTTAGCTGGCAGTGTCAGGTGGCTTGTACATAGGGGGTAGAGACTCGGTCCAGCGGCTGCTCAGATTACCATCATCCGGGCGAGGAGTTGCTTGGTTGCAAGACCAGCTAGTCCAGCATAACCGTTTTACTCTAATTCCGCTTCCCCCCGGAGCGAACGGCAGTAATAAAACGCTTTCTCGGAGACAAAAAGGGTTTAATAGTAACTTATCTATAACTGCGTAAGTATATGCCCCAATAATCTCCCTTGTCGTAAACACTGTACCAGTTATGGTAATTGTATCTACTAATCTCTACATAAGAATACATTAGGTGTATAATAAAAAATCTGATTGCGTCTTAAATACATATATACACAATGTAGGTATTGCTTAGTTATTAAAATATCAGATCGTTTTATTTAGATCAAATAATAATATCGTTTATTAAAATTTGACTAGTATTCGCAATTTTTACCGCATAATTTATATTTCTAGCACAAAATGTATAAAATAAGTAAATTAAACATAGGAAAAGATAAATAATCCATTTTTAAGAACACCGAAATGAAATCCACAATAAATTCGCATTAGAGCAGCGAAGCGGAGTCGCGAGCAAAATATACTATAATAATATAGACATACAGACACTTACACCTGCATCCCCTGGGGGTAGGCAGAGACTATTGAGTGCACTAACTACGATACTGATACTCTATCGCCTTCTTCTCAATCATACATTTTCGACGTACATGTCTACCTACTAATAGCAGCGATAGCCTAGTTAGTTGCGGTACGGTCTGTCAAGACGAAAGTCGTAAGTTCGTAACCCAAGTGGCACACACCTCTGACTTTTCTAAAGTTATGTGTGTATTAAAAATGTTAATTATCGCTTGCTTTAACGGTGAAGGAAAACATCGTGAGGAAACCTGCATACCTGAGAGTTTTTCGAAGGTATGAGAAGTCTGCCAACCCGCATTAGGCCAGCGTGGTGGATTAAGGCCTAACCCCTCTCATTAGTAGATGAGGCCCGTGCCCAGCAGTGGGACAATGTTTAATACAGGGCTAGTATTATTATTATTATTATTATGTCTACCTACATACATTGCATGGATATAATGTATGAGTTTGCAAGCCTAAATAACATTGTGGTGATACCCTGTGTAAGCTGCACAGTATTATAATTATTACCGGCCTTGGCTCTACCGTGCCGTTCCGGTAAACAATTATCTAGGTACTCATACTAATTAAACTCTGTGTCAGGTATTTTATTTATGACAATGTAATTTCTGTTTAAATTTATTGTAATGAGTACAAAAATACAATAGTTGTACGCAAAGCGATTAAAGTCGTTCGCTAACTATAAAATATTAGGTTGTAAGAAATTCCTGAGAAGTCTGTTGAACTAATAGCCATATAAAAGTATATGTTAAACTAGCTGACCCGGTGAACTTCGTACCGCCTTAGAATCAATAAATATTAAATGTTGTGTTAAAAGCTATGTGTTGTGTGTCAAGTTATTAGCATTTTGTACAACAAATACTGAAAATCGTTCTAAAATCTCATGACGTTTATTTTTATCCTGGCACGGCAAAGTGACCACACTGCGCCTGATGGTAAGCGCAGTGCCGTCCAATTAGAGTATCGAGTAGCAAGAGACAATCTCACTCCCGCTACTCAACACAATCATGCCGGCCTGCTTCTTGTACAATTTCTTTATCATATTTCTGGCAGCAGCGAAAGCCTTATTGGTTGCGGTACGGACTGTCAAGACGAATGTCGTATGTTCAAAATTAGCCCAAATGACATAAACCTCTGACTTTTATAGTTATGTGTGTATTCATTGTTAATTGTAGCTTGTTTTAACGTTGAAGGAAAATATCGTGAAGAAACCTGCATACCGGAGAATTTCGAAGGTATGTGAAGTCTACTAACCCGCATTAGGCCAGCGTGGTGGACTAAGGGCTTATCCCTCTCATTATTAGAAGAGGCCCGTGTCCAGCAGTTGGACAAAGTTTAATACAGGGGTAGTGTTATTATTATTATTTATATCTGCTCAGTGTAAATTGAGCTATTCTCTACCATTAATGCTGTTTTCTGAGATACACTGTACGCACTTTATTGTAAACTAGTTTATAAAAAGTGCAACGTCAGAGTATAATTGTGCATAATAACGAAATTGTTATAGTGTTTTTAACTTCATTCTATTTCAAATAATATATCCATATTTACATCCACATTGCCTTTGAATTTTTTATAGCTGAGTGAACAGCCAACAATATAGGATAGCAACGCCCACAGTATGTAATTACTGCATGCATTTAGGGTTTCATCGGTCCAATAAATAACTAGGTTGCGACTTGCGAGTACTGGCTGCATTTATCAAACAAATAATTGACTTGGCACTACACTGGAAACTACGGGAATGCTACAAAAAGTAATATTAAATTGGCAATTATCATGTGAAATATTTTGCTATTCCAATTAAGTTGATAGCAGCAATAGCCTAGTTGACTGCGGTACGGACTGTCAAGACAAAAGACGTATGTTCGAAACCTGCCCAAAAGGCATATATCTCTGACTTTACTATAGTTACGAGTTTGTTCACTGTTAATTATCGCTTGGTTTAACGGCGAAGGAATACATCGTGGGGAAACCGCATACCTGAGAATCCTTGTACAAATTTCAACAGTATGTGCAGTCTACCAACCCGCATTAGGCCAGCGTCGTGAAGTTAGCTAGCTTAGTTCACCTCTCATCAGTAAAGGAGGCCCGTTTGTTTAAGACTAGTATTATTATTATTATTTTTGTACGACTGATTACGATTTTTGACTGCCTCGGTGGCGCAGTTGTAATTGCGTATGCGTTACGACTGCTGCTGTGCTGAGGTCTTGGGTTCGATCCCCGGGTCGGGTAAAGTGATATTGGGTTTTTCTATATAGAAATTCTCAGTATTAGCCCGGAGTCTGGAATCTGTGCCCGGTATGGCGATAGGCTCGCCCCCTATCACATTCATCACATTATGGGACCGCAATTCGGCGAAAAGTGGGTGTACTGTGGTTACACCTCTGCCTACCCCTTCGGGGATTACAGGCGTGAGTGTATATGTATGTATTTTTGTACGATAGCCCAATGTGCTAAGTAAATAATATTATTTATTATATGGGTGCTGTGGTCATAAATAATAATTAGAGGCTCCATAAATGTACCAATATATAACAACAAAAACAAATAGCAAAAACTATGACGTAACATAAACGCAAATTAATTTGGCCAGTCAGGTTATTTTCCGTGCGTTGTACACACTACATGTAAAAAACTTCCTTCGCTGTGAACGGTAGCACAGTTAATAATCACGGACTTCTTACAGCTGTGTTTATAAACAGGTAATTTAAAGATTTATCTATACGTAAAATTGGTCTACATATTGGCCGAGGGTGTGAAAGACAGTTTTGTCTCGCCTTGCGTTGTCTCATAAGTAATAGGTACTTGTCAATTTAAGCACAATATTTTGTCTGAGAAGGGTTCAGGAGAACATAAACCGGTCAAGTAATTTTTTTTTTACTTTTATATTTTAATAAAAAAATAAATAATAATAATACTAGCCCTGTATTAAACATTGTCCCACTGCTGGGCACGGGCCTCCTCTACTAATGAGAGGGGTTAGGCCTTAGTCCACCACGCTGGCCTAATGCGGGTTGGCAGACTTTGTTTAACCTATATTTTAATAATTTCGAATATTTATTTTTCCAGAACTTTTTACCGCATAGCTTAAAGGGAGATAGTTGTATAAGTTCTCAAGCGCTAATCTCATCAGCTGTTAAACGCAATAATAAACTAGTTGAAAAACGTCGATATCATTTTCGAAAACCTGTAGGCCAACTCTTGAAATCAATTCCAATCTCGAACTCGATACAGTTTCAATTTCAATTTAGAAGATATTGGAATTCGTAACTCAGTCAAATAAATTAAATAGAATATTTACGAACTAGCGATCGTAAATACTCTATTTCATTTAGTTACTATAAATTCCGCCATATTCAGTAGAATCGTGCGCTGGAGTTGCGTTCAAGAGTGCCAATTGTACCGTTTACGAACCCAATCCTAATTTTAAATTGGAATCGAGTGTCAAGAGTAACCTCTCTGTTTAAAGGTCCGCACGTCTCTACGCATGGTTTTTTTTCCATCAGTTATATACAAATATGAAATGTGTCCAATTTTTTTCATAAATTTGACCACACCATTTTATAGCGACTTATAAAATATATCTATCAAAATGTACGTGGAGTGTTAATAAATAATGTCCGAATAATGTGGTTGTCACATACGGAGTACGGACCGGATTAAACAGTTTTATTTTTATCATTTGGCTACGGATCATTAAAAATGTATTGATCCTGACAATTTTTTTTAATTTTCGTTAACCATCTCATCAATTATAAAGTAAAAACGAATGTAGCTACAAATCATATAAAATTCATCTATTCGCCTATTTGCCCTAATAATAGCTTCATATATTAAGAGAATAATAAATCTGATTGGGCGTTTAATCCAATTGATCATAAACTATTAAATAAATGATACATCTTTGTGCAGACTACTTGTACATTGTACATAAACAATTCAAACACCAAGTTCGAAACATTTCCAATAACACCGGGAAATTAGGGAATAACTGAATATTATAACAATATTAATCAAGCAAATGAAACAATCTCTTGGAACTCTAGTCAGACGGAATTAATTTATTAGGTACTAGCTGTTGCTCGCGGCTCCGCCCGCGTGGAGGTCATGTTTGGGAGAAAAGGTGTACAATCCAAAAACCTCTAAATTCATCAGTGTTTCTCTACAATATTATGCATGTATCATACATATAAACCTTCCTCTTGAATCACTCTATCTATTAAAAAAAAGCGCTTCAAAATCCGTTGCGTAGTTTTGAAGATTTAAGCATACATAGAGGGACAGACAGCGAAAGCGACTTTGTTTTATACTATGTAGTGATGAAGTAACCTTTTTTTTTCTCCCCCGTGGGGAAAATCCATCTTACGGATACCTTCTGATCCTCGGGGGAGGAGAGATGGTTATTCCGGACTCACCGACCTTCCGACCCAGTTCGCCCGAAGGACTACTAGATCGGGACCCTTACCAATTTTCCTACGCCGGTGTAGCGACTAAAAACTCCGCGGTAGCCTTCTGCAGCACATGTGGGACAATCCCGGGGGATCCTGAGTGTACTCTGGATTGCTGCCGAACCATCCCTGTCGTACCTTTACCACAATATTCTCGAAATTATATTTTCACCTCACGTAACCTTGCCATTTCTCACAGGAAATATAATTTCGAGAATATTGTGTATCTGTATGTAAACATTAGTTTGTATATTTACTTGTATATATTTATGTTATCATTGTTGGTGTGCCTTAATAAAATTAATAATAATAAAATAATACTAGCCCTGTATCAAATACTATCCACCACGCTGGCCTAATGCGGGTTGGGAGACTTCACACACATTTGAAATTCTTATGAGATTTCTCAGGTATGCAGATTTCCTACGATGGTTTAATTAACAGCGAACATAGATGTAACTTTAGACATACGATTTTCGTCTTGACATTTCGAACTGCAACCGACTAAGCTATGCATTAATTTAATGCTTTGATACATAAACAAAGAAATGCTTAAATTTTGTGAGAATATTTCAAGTATATTGACAATCAAAACTGCTGCCGACTAAACTCACTCGGTTCATGTGCCCACTTATAGGGAACAATCAACAAATTGATTGCAAAACATTCGTTGTTAATAGAACCAATTTACAGTACGAGTACATCACAATACAATTCAACGATGTACGTGTACTTATCAGAAATTGTTGAGCTTCCACCATGATTATTATGGACTAGCTGTTGCTCGCGGCTCCGCCCGCGTGGAGGTCATGTTTGGGAGAAAAAGTATACAATACAAAATACCAATATTCATGCGTTTAACTTAAAAATGACGGATTTTCATACAAACTTTCATTCCCTATTTTACCCCCTTAGGGGCGGAATTTCCAAAAATCCTGAAACATATATTTTTTTATTTTTAACTAAAATGCCAAATACTAATTTTCATGAATTTAACTTCAAAAATGACGGATTTTCATACAAACTTTCATCCCCTATTTTACCCCCTTAGAGGTGGTATTTCCAAAAACCCTTCCTTAGTGGATGCCTACGTGATAAAAGGTACCTACTAGCAAAATTTCAAGTCTCTAACCCCAGCCGTTTAGGCTGTGCGTTGATCGATCAGTCAGTCAGGCAGTCAGCCAGTCAGTCAGTCAGTCAGTTTCTTCTTTTATATATACAGATGTTTAAGATAGTACTAATAAGATAAAGTAAAACCAAAATACCCGACACATATTAATAATTATATTGAAGGAGACAGATATAAATGATAATTTTTATTAATTTTGCTAGATTACGTCATAAATATAAAAAAAGAAAATGACGCACTAACGGGTTAATAAAATACAAAAAAAAATATTAAATTTATAATTAAATTAAATACAATTAGCCGGCATGAGTCGAGTAGCGGGGGATAGACTGTCTCTCGCTACTTGATACTCTATCTGGACGGCACTGCGCTTACCATCAGGTGCAGTGTATTCACTTTGCCGCGCCAGAATAAAAAAAAACGCACGTACAAAAACAATAACAATGTACACATATGTACGTTGGACTAGTGTAATGAAAAGTAAATAATTCTTTTATTTATTGTAAAGGTCGGCAAGTGGGTCACCTGACGGTAAGTAATCCCACCATGAACACCCAAGATACCAGAAGAGTGGGTTCATTGCCCTTTTTAAAAGAATAGGAATGCGGATGGGTGAATGAGATCTATATTTATTAATTTATCAGTAATCTCTTAGTTCAGTGGTATCCCAGTTTTCAGTGAAACAATTTTTCATAGTTGTCTAAAATAATTATATTACCATTCCTGTATTAAAGTTTTCTCACTGTTGGGCACGAGCCTCCTCTACTCTCTACTAATGAGGGGTTCAGGCTTAAAAAAATTAGCATAGTATTTTTCGGCTAACGTTAAATCGTTTTACAGAAGACACGTGCGAAAATATTTTGTTTCTATATGAATTCATTTAACTACTACTTATAGATAATATAAAACGTTAGAAATGAAATTTTTAAACCGTGGACGTATAAGAAATGTAAACCAGTTTTTAAAAGCCCAATGCTTTAATTTCCCGTTATTCTCCAGCAAAACTGCATTCCGAACTGGCGATAGAGTAAAAAGATTGACGGAATGTAAATAATGAGTATAACATTTTTGTATTGGAGGTTTTTTAACCCATGCCAATAAAGATTCTAGCGTTGTGGTGGCCATACAAAACCCTATCGATACAACGCGACGCATACCATGTGACGCTGAGATGACTTGTAGCGAATAAACTGACGGTACAGTTTTCAATCGTGTTCGTTTGATTATTATTTTTTGACGAGTAACATCTTTACTATCGCTTTCTGGAAGTGGTTTCGTGAAAAGGGACGGAAGTGTGTAACGGAAGTCGGGCGCTAAAGTTGGCCGTCAGATGGTATCGACCCATTTTCCTAAAAGTTTGATTTTTGAAGTGAAAACTTCTTTTGGCGCGCTGTGCAATTTATCTTGTGGGTATTGAATGAGACTGAGCCGCTACGCTCGGCTATGTAACGCTCGTGCGAGTAAAGACGACCCTCGTCGACTAAGGGAGCAAGGGAGTTATAGTCATAGTAAAACCTGACCCGGGGATCGAACCCAAGACCTAAGCACAGCAATCGTAATGCATGCGCAATTACAACTGCGCCGAGGCCGTTAATATTCGATATTTATCTTCATAAAAAAGTATCAGACTCTATCCACTTACTTTAAATTACAGAAATAATATTATGATCAACTTTTACCCTTTTCTAATAATAAACGTCACTTTCCAATACATTACCAAGAATGGTCTGACATAATATATCTTTCGTTTCCGTGAATTCAGGATTAATATTCATAAGTTAATAACTTTTCTTTGTTGTGTTTAAGTAATTTAAACGTTCTTTTATCTACACAGTGAAGCTAACCACCAATTCAGCATCAAAGCTCGAGAACATTTATCAGAATAGTATAACTAACTATCTTTGAAATAATATCCTATCCTCGGCCGCAACAGTTTTTATGACAGGTAGGTACTTAAAGTTAAATGTTGCATTCAATAGGCACCCATGTTTTATGTAGCCGAGCATATTATAACCATTATTATATTATTATATAGTGATACTTGGTGAATATGTACATACCTACCTATAATATAAAAGTAGTACCTACTTAAGTAGAAAAAAATATGTAAACGAGCGCATCTCGCCATCAAACGTAAAAGTTTGGCGAGTGTAGTAATTTAAGCATAAATGATTGTATTTTTTTGATAAATAAATAAAAAAATTATATATTGTGCAACGACACATTTTATGAATTATGCACTTCAGATTCCATATCAGAAATCCTGCACTCTGACAACGCTATACCAAATATATTAGTCATCACGCATAGCACCTAAATTATGACCAAGTATGTCTAAGAATAAACAATACATACACATTCACGCCTGTAATCCCCGAAGGGATAGGCAGAGGTGTAACCAGTACACCCGCTTTCCGGTCCTGCGTGTGTGATAGGGGGCGAGACTATCGCCATACCGGGCACAGGTCCCAGACTCCGCTAATAGTAAGAATTTCTAAATAGAAAAACCCAATATCACTTTACCCGACCCGGGGATCGAACCCTTGACCTCAGCCCAGCAGTCGTAACGCATGCGAATTACAACTGCGTCACCGAGGTAGTTCAAAAATACATTGTGTAATATATTAAAAGTGTCACAAGGCACCGTACACGCATAATGGCTTGACTTTTAACTGGCTAAGTGCAGAGAAAGGTGTCACAACCAAGGCACAACATATTAAAATGAACCTACTATTTATTGACCATGTCGTTTTATTAATTTCACGAAAAATTGTCTTAAGGTTGTATAATAACAAGAGGTTCGCAAATTCGTATTTTTGCCGCACCCTCTAGCTGTGGAACAGTTTGCCACAACGTGTTCCCTCCTTCCTATGATCCTGGGTCTTTTAGGCGTAATGTGAGGAAGCTAAACAGCAGGCCGGCATGATTGTGTTGAGTAGCGAGGGATAGACTGTCTCTCGCTACTTGATACTTGATCAGGACGGCACTGCGCTTACCATCAGGTGCAGTGTGGTCACTTTACCGCGCCACAATAAAACGGCTTTTTTTCAATGACGAAAGAAACTTATTAGGTTATTTCGTCACGCTTTCCCCGCGAAAAAAAAAAAAAAAAAAGGTTATTTCGTCATTGTTTTTTTTATTGTTCCGTTTTCAGTGCTGTCATAGACATTACAGTCCTTCATCAACACGTGCGATGCCAACGGGCTGTCATGTTCGATGAAATCTTAATCAAGTAACCCCTTTCAATACACGTCCTTCAATAAAAGGTCAGTTCATAACGACTGATTGGCTGCGTGCGTCATTATGAGTTATGTTGCGATTTGTTCTTTGCAAGGGATGGTCTTAATACCACATTTTACTTACCACGAGGCCAGTAGTATTTTTAAATATAAGATTTATTATGTTTCCAATTTAATCTCGGCGTCAAGAATATCACATTTGACATACAACATCAACCGTGATATTGTGATGGAATTGGAAATAGATCGAAAATTGATAGAAAATGAAACCCATTTTTAGAAAACACCAATGACGAAAAAACTGTATCGGTTTCTTTTGACATTGGAAAACACACACAATTAAAACCAATGTTTATTTAATTCATGATCCCATGGTACGGTGTATTTTTATGTATAATTAAATGGAAAATAGTTTGCTGATGTTTAACTATTTATTCACAAGATACGATGTTAACAAACAGTAAATCTATTAAGTATATAAGCTTATTATGATTTAAGAATACAATTCATTTTACGAAATGATTTAGAAAGTATAGTAGGCAAGTTTCCACTGCCGTGTATGATTTATAAGCAATTCCAAACAAGATGTACAATTTTTAAATAAATGCGATGGTTTTAATAATATTAATATATTAATACGTGAAGAAATAACTGTACCATTTTTAAGCATATTGGAGAAGTTAAGATTTGGCTTAGTTAAAGTTATATGGAAAAAAATCTGAAATGTATAAATAATATTTATTACAAATACAATTAATAAAAACATTCATTGTTTACTATACACTACCAAAGGCATAACACCCGCTAATGACGTTTTGTACCTGCTCGCAGCCATTCTCGCAGCTGTCATAATAGAACAATTTAAAGTAAATGATATTATGATGGCATGACTGAAGAGCTATACTAATTAACAAACCAACCTCAATAGCGTTCTAACTTGAAATATTAAATAACCATGGTCGAATTTAGATCACTGGGATAGTATTAATAAATTCATGGCGATGTGATGTACGATAAGTACTATGTTTTATTAGTTTGTGATTTTTTTTTTGTACTGGCACGGCAAAGTGACCACACTGCACCTGATGGTAAGCGCGTCAGTGCGGTCCAATTAGAATAAATTATAATAGAAACAGGTTAATTTGGATTGGATTGGCGTCATAATAATAATAATAACACCCAATAGTCACACACATAGCCCCGATCCCACAAAAACATACAAGTCTGGTCTCGTAGTCCCCGATACTCAATCGGGTACTACGAGAGACTTCCGGTCTCACGACACCCAGACCCGACACAAATGTCTGTCTGTCACACAAACATCTGCCCCGGTGTGGGAATCGAACGCACGGCCTTTTGTTTTACAGTCGGCTACTCGCCTACTGCGTAGGCTGTAATTAGTGACCGACCGAATGTTCGGTTTCGGCAAGTTTCGGCAAAAAATCGAGTTTCGATACCAGTTTCGGTTTAGGCAGAAAACCTGCCGAACCTTCGGCAGAACCGAAACTGCATTCGTGAATTATCGCGCGTCGCTCGGTCGCCTTGGGGAGAGTCTTTGATCAAGGAATCTCAATATTAATATAAATGGGGAGAGTTCGTGTGTAACAAAGCAATAATTGACCTCATAATTGTGGATATACCGAATACTTTAGTAGAAGACTCATCGTTCCGACGACTCAATTTCACTGATCCCTACGCTGTTCATAAATATAGCATGAGGTCTGTAAAACATTTTAGATTATTACTTATACCACAAACATATGAGAAAGTGAAGTCTAAAGTAAAAAACTATAACCCGACTACTGAAAAAACACGTTCAAAAAAATATTTTATTGTATGTATGAGATGCAATGAAATATTTATTATTTCATACTTTTTAGAGCGTGTTTTTTCAGTAGTCGGGTTTTAGTTTTTGAACTTATTTTTTATTTAAAGCATTTTGGGGTTTTGCAGAGCCACATCACATTTTTTATCTGTTTAGGGATTTTTGTCAAATTATGATTAGTAGTTTAGAAGTTATGAGGTAACAAATGAACATAAATGCATACATAATTACATACGTACATACGATCAACAAACACTTTGCGAAGCCGTAGTCGGGTAAAAAATTAGTTTTTTATGATTTTTTTATATCTCGCAAACGGTAAGTTTGACAAAAATAAGATGTACAAAACCTAACCTTCATTTTAAAATCCATGTTCATTGATACCATACAAGATGGGGTGAGGCGAAAAAAAAAATTTTGTTCACGACTTTTTGCCCCCTATAGGGCGCCATTTTCAATTTAATGTGACGTCACATAGCCTATAACCAGCGGCCTTACAAGACGCTTCCAACTAATTTGTCAAATTATGAGAAGTAGTTTAGAAGTTATGAGGGAACAGATGAACATACATACATACTCACATACCGGTCAAAAACATAACGCTCCCTATTGCTTCGCCATAGTCGGGTAAAAATAATGGCAATATATTTGTTTATATATAATTATTGTGTGTGACTGTTGGGTGTTATTTATTGAATTTTTTTACATACTTCAATTATTGTTTTTTATTTAACTTATAACGTGTTCACTGTCTGTATAATGTATAAGTATATGAAATAAGCCAAATTTCACTAAACAACATGACATTTTAACATGTCTGAAAAGGTTCGGTTTCGGCTGAAACTATAACAGGTACCGAAGATTCGTTTTCGGTTTCGGTAGAAATTCCTGTTTCGGTCGGACACTAGCTGTAATAACTAGATTGGTTTCTATATCAAGAATCCTGTATTAAAATACAGTTTCTCGATATACACATTTTTATTTATTTCATCTCCAATAAAGATTACACGCTACCTATTACTAAGTCAATCGTAATGGGATGAAAAACAATGTCAGTTCAAAATTTAAAGTGACCATTTTTTATGTATATTCTGGTGTCCTGAAACACAGGCCATTTGCCTAACTTAGGCACCAGTCTCCCAAAATATATACTTAACTTCATAGTGTATCATTGTAAATGATATGAAATAATGAACGTAAAATAATTTATGGATTTTGTGGTGAGAACATAAAAACTTATTATTATTATTGTTAGTAGAATGTGTTAAATTTCTACATACAATTGACTCTAACCTTCGTTTTTTTCTAAAGACATTGTATTTGTAAAATTACCATATTTATGAACAATTCAACCTTTACATGCAACATACAATAAATAAAAACAGTGTACATGAACGTCATGAAATAAAACTGTATAACTCCGATTTCTTAAATTTTCTGTCGTTACTAAAACGATAATTAGAAGATCATAGAAAATATATGATTTCTGTTAGATAACTTAGTCTCGTGACAGTATATTTAGATCACGAACGTAATGTCGTAATTTATCCGGGTCAAGTTCTGAGTTTATTTAAAAACCAAATATTTTCTCGAGATTGCTTATACCAATGAAAGGATCGCAAGGGACCGGTCGTAAAACCCAGAGTCCTCCACAACATCCCATCTAAAGTAGTAAACGTAAAACAGGAACATTCTTAAACCTATTCAAATGTTTGGTAGGCTTTTCCTGCAGAAAAAAGAACAAATTTTATGCCGTAACAACCAAGTCAATCTAATTGACTTTGTGAAATACTAGCTGTTGCCCGCGGCACTGCTGGCGTGGATGCTATTTTTGGAAGAAAAGGCATACAATCCATGGAGGTATCTTAAGCCATTACGTCTTTCTACATCCATGTAGTAGTGAATTTATAAAAAACCTAATTTATAAAACATTCTCTATCTGTTAATCCAGCTAATAAACTGTCCTAGTACCAAATTTCATCCAAATCTGTTCAGCTGTTTTTGCGTGAGTAACAAACATACAAACTTTCTCATTTCTTATATTAGTAGAACTGATTCATATAACACAACAATGTTATACCGATATAACGGTTAAACACATATGACTGGTACTTCAAGGCCGTCTGGTTTTGACCCTTCTGTTGCCAGTGAATTTAAAATTCAAGTTTATAATATAGACAAAAGGTCTTGTTTCAAGTAGGTTTATCACTTGTTAAAGCTGTTTACTTTTAATGTTTTATATAAATATAGATTCAATTTTCTACAACTCATAATTCTTGGACTTGTGAAATGTACATAATAAAAAAATATAAAACGATAACATTTTTTAGTTTAAGATATTTTTTATATTGCATCAAAACTGATTTAATTAAAATGTATTTCAAAATATTTAATCATAATTATTTAACCGGTTAACCGGGTACATTAAGTAATGTAGAGAAAAAGCATCTCCATAGTAGATACACATTAGTGTAAAAAACCAGAGATAGGAGTTCTCTTGACTCTTTTTTTTTAGCGCTGGTTAGGCCCGATCAGTTTTCCCCCTAACGTACAGGATAGTCAGGGACGTAAATATTATAGGATAATATGAATCTTGGGTTAAATGGTTGGGTTCTTCAACGTCTGGGCAAAACAGCTTACGGATTAGTCTCTTGGCGTACGACACTGGGCATCTGCCAACTTTGGGTTCCTCTGCCCTCTCATTTCCCTCCAATCCAATGTGGGCCTTTATCCAGAAAACTTCAATTTTCTGGCCGCGATTACATATCATTTAAAAAAAAATATTATCTGAAACGCTAGTGGATGGAGAGACTCGCCGCTGGCGATGAGATCGAGGGCTGACCTGGCGTCGCTGAAAATGCAATAGGATGCAGCCTTCCCCTTGAGGACTTCGTCCGTTGCTCTTTAAAGGGCTAGTAGATCCGCCTGGAAAACGGTGCAGTATCTTTCCAACTTTAGTTTTATGGCTTTGGTCTCGGCAGCATTATCGATATGGATAATGCCGCTCCGACTTTGCCGTCTATCTTACTCCCGTCCGTGAAAATGCAGGTACTCTCGCGGACGTGTCGGGCCAACACCGCGCCGTCCACCAAGCTTTGGTAACTCGAGCCCCTTCTTTCAGCCGGGTCATAGGGGCTGGCAAAGGCCTCCGGCACCTCCTTCTCCCGGTCTCCTACTACTCGCTGGGACAATCCTTGCTCTCATACAAGAGTGGTACTTGTCTCACTGTTATGTATAGCGGTTTCATCCCGGCCAGCAGCAGCGCCGAGTCCAGGGACACAGTCCTGTAGGCCTTGTCACCTTCTGCGCAAAATCACGCTGGATTGCACCCAACTTTTGACGTACGGACACCTTATTTATTGCCGGTGCCCAGTTCTCTTGACTCGGCAGTCGAGAATATCCGATCCAAGTTCAATTATTGTTATTGTTAATATTATTGGTTAATGTTGTGGTTAAGATGGCGATGGTGAACGGAATGACAAAATTTAGCTCCCACATATCTTCTATGAAACTGAGTGATTTATTCTTGATTTCTTCAGCAAAATAGTTGAGTAGATAGTATTCAGTAGTATAACAATGGGAGCAGATAGGCTAATGAAGTGAAACGAGGGAGATAGAAAGATAATTAAGAAGCAAGAGGTTGAGACAATGAATTTTGCATCGAATTTGTTTATGATTGTTAACGGCAGTATTGGACTCCTATGAATTTATGGTCAGATATGATATTGAAGAAAAACCTCTTATGATTATAATAACGTCCAAACTTACAAAAGGTTTTAACTCAATTATAGAGAAACTACAAACAATACAAACTCATTCTTAACTAAATACTTTCTTGGTTATGCAGTTTGCTCCACTGAGCCACTAAATGAAAATAAATTAGATATATAAACACATATATTACTATCATATCAAGCATCTTGAAGAACAAACTACGATAATGACAGTCTACTTTGCCATTGTTTTATTTGCTTTAATATTACAATGTCATAGGTCCTTTGCTGCAAATGGTACTTGATGTGATATTTGAGTGATTCCATAGAGTTGCAATTAATATTAAATGTTCTTTTTTGTTGTAGGTATATTGCCAGACAGAACAAATCGAATAGAAGATATATACCTAAGGTTCTATAATGGGTAAGTTTTATTTTAAGTTTTAGATTAATAATAAGTACCTAGTAATAGTGTCGGTATAGTTGGAAGTGCTACGGACTGTCGAGACCCAAGTTTCAGGTTCGAAACCTGCTGATATACCTCTGGGGTTTCAAAGTTATATAAGTATTGTTAACTATCACTTGCTTTATTGGTGAAGGAAAATATGACAAACCTGAATGCCTGACAATTTATCCTAAGAGTTTCAAAAGTATATGAAGTCTACCAATGAGCATTAGCCGAACGTGGTATACAAAAGCCTAACCCCTGTTATAACAGTACAGGAGAATTGTGCCCAGCAGTGGGACTGTGTGTGTACATGGCTGGATTTTTTATTATTTAGGTATTATTATTACAAAATTAAAATTTAATGGGTATGTCTAAAATGTTAGAAAGTAGCGTCCAGATTTTATTTTAAACTAACTGTTGCCCGTGGCTTAGAGGTTATTTTTGGGAGAAAAAATATACAATCCAAGTAGTTGTCTCTTGGATTGACGTTTCTGTACCGATCGTTCTATCTCTCAGGTTTAAATTGTATATTAAATCATAATATTGGTACATAATAAAATAATTAAGCTTATTTTAAATAATTAAGCTAGATTTCTATACATATTATCAATTTAAATTTTCACGATTTCTATACATATTATCATTTTAGACATTCACGATTTCTATACATATTATCAATTTAAATTTTCACGATTTCTATACATATTATCAATTTAAATTTTCACGATTTCTATGCATATTATCAATTTAAATTTTCACGATTTCTATACATAGTATCATTTTAAATTTTCACGATTTCTATACATATTATCAATTTAAATTTTCACGATTTGTATACATAGTATCATTTTAGATTTTCACGATTTCTATACATATTATCATTTTAGATTTTCACGATCTGTATACCTAATATATATTATTGGGTCCTTATCGCGCAATATTTAATGGTATGAATACCAATTAATTTCCCGACGTTTCAACAGAGTTGCATCGGCCGTGGTCACGAGATAACTTAACAAAAACCATTTTCTGTTATTTATTCTACTTTTGGAAGGTAGAAGTGGTAGAGCCACGCTGCAGACATATTTGTCTACAGCATGAATGGGCCGGCTCGACCGGGGTAGTACCACTGTCTCACAGAAAACCAACGTAAAGTGACAGTTTACTGTCGCGTTTCGTATGGTAAGTGAGATATCCGGATGCCCAGATTCCCCTTTCCCTTCCCTAATCCCTATTCCTGTCCTTTAAGGCCGACAGCGCATACATGACACTTTCGGTATTGTGGATGTTCATGAGCGGTGGAGATCACTTAACATCAGGTGACTCACTGGCTCGTTTGTCGGACTATGCTATAAAAACATAAAAGTTCGAAAACCACACATAGTAAATATTATTTCAGCACAATCGTATTATTAAAGATTAACTTGTATATCAAAATTTTAAAATTATGTCCTATGCAATCTGTGCCAATAGTCTGAAATAATAAATAGCCTATGATTATTTACTTAAAAGTAAATTACACAAAATATGTCAAAAGCATAAATACTATAATTTCAACTTTGCACCACGGTTAAATTATGCGGTAATTTAGTCATTTGTAAAGGCCTTCGAATGCAAGAATTAATTATCTACAGCTAATGTTGGCTGATTTATAATAAAGCCATGGATGCACTAAGTAACATTGGTGGCCTGAACATTTAGCAAAGCTCTTGTTGATACGAAATGATATATTTTTAATAAACGATTTTTCATTTTTAGTTTTTTTCTATGCTGTCAAATGATACGGAACTTGACAGGTGTATGGAGGGCAGAGGTTAGGAGAACCGTCACTCTGTAGAAAAAATGAACCTCAAACTGCGATACATTAGCAGCAAGGCTTAGAGTAAAATACTCTAAGCAGCAAGGTTAATTTTAAAGAAAACCCCTAAAGTTGTTAGTGTAGGATAGAAAAATAATCACACAAATAAAAACTTTAAATGTAACTGCGAAAGTTGTCATAAGACGGTTTTTACAGACAACAAACGTATATTAATTAAAATAAACATTTTCAATAACAAATACAGTATAAGACGATGCTCGGATATATCGTTTACCGTCTGTAACTATAATTTTTTGCATAATGTCATCAGAAATTAAAATACTGCACTCCAATCGCCTACTGAGTTCATGACTTTGGATTTTGCGTGTCGTTGGTATACTCCAGGCCGTATGCAACTGTCCTTTTACTTATGCATTATTTTTCAATAACAGTTACGAAATATGTAGAGAATTAAGATTCTATTGTGAACCTTACTTTGAAGATTATTTAATTTTATATGTGGTTTTTCATTGTGTGACAGTGCAGCGTTAGTCATCCTGTACCTATTGACTGGAGCATTCAGTCATAGTGACTATTAAAATATATCAACCATTTTAGAGTATTAAGTCTCTAAGCCCTTAAGTTAGTCTTACTTAAATTCAGCGGGTCGTAGCGTCCTGTCTTCCGTCAGTGGTTGGACAGGCGCCACGGCACGGCGACGTTCCGGCTGACACAGGCGCTCACAGGCCACGGTTGTTTTGGGGAGTACCTGTGTCGTATAGCCGGTGCAGAAGGGTCGGCCGTGTGTCACCATTGTGACAACTGTCCGCGTGACACGGCCCAACATACTGTTGAGGAGTGCCCAGCCTGGGACGAAGAGCGCAGCGCTCTCGTAGTAGTCGTCGGAGGAGACCTCTCGCTGCCGACTTTGGTGTCAGCCATGGTCGACATGGCCCTCTTCTGTGAGGCCGTAATCTCACAGAAGGAGAGTGCCGAGAGGGATCGGGAACAGCGCTCCGATCCCTCCCGCCCCCAGGCGAGACGGAGGAGGCGCCGGGTTGACGACTGACCGGCGTCTCCCGCCCTGTGGTTTGGGGGCGTTTGGAGAATCCCACCACGGTATCCCCTGCCTGTCGTAAGAGGCGACTAATAGGGGCATCGGGGGTCGCGGGCGCGCAGCGGGGGGCTGTCGTAGCGCCCTTTCCGGTGTGTCGAAATATGTTTGTACATAGTTTTATTTTGTATATACTTCGTCGGCACGCCGGGCGACCCCGGGATGACGGCAGCGCGGGTGGTTGGCCTCGTTGCTGCCGTGGACGCCGAGGGCGTCCTTCGGTACGCGGGGGCTTCTGAGCCCCCCCTACTTGGAGACGGGCCGCAAGGCGGCACCGCGCAGGGGCGGTTCCTGTCGAAAATGGGGCGCTTCTCGCCCCGTGAGCCCGGGACCGTCTCTTATGCGCCGAAGAGGGCCACCGCGGGGTTTTTAGTTGGTATTGCTGGTGTAGGGAATTTGTTAGGGACTCGGCCCAGCGGTCGTCCGGATGTCAACATCTCTCCCGGACGGCTTAACGCTGGGTCGTAAGGCCAGTGAGCCCAACATAACCGTCCGGTTTTTCTATCTATAAATTCTCAGTATTAGCCCGGAGTCTGTAATTTGCCCGGTATGGCGAAATTCGGCGAAAAGTGAGTGTACTGGTTACACCTCTGCTACCCGTTCGGGGATTACAGGCTTGAGTGTACATATATGTATGTATTTATTCATAGTCAAATAAAAGATTATTTATTTGAAAGATAAAAATGTTGAGTGCGTAATGTCAATAAATATCTGAACAAACATAACGGTGTAGCATTTTTCGCATAAGATATTTTCTCGCAAAGAAAACGTGCTTATTGGTAAAGGCATTCGCTGTATCAGTGACAGACGCTAAGCCGTGATGCTATGTTATAATGAAGCCAATACAATTATATCATACACATTCATTTGAATTGACTAAGCAAATTTTCTTCTCTAATGGTCACGTACCGAGGCAATGTAGAATATGTGGCACGCGGACGTGAGAAGGACTAGTAATGAATCACAGGCGAAGAAAAACATTAAAAAGGGAAGCTGACGCTAGTCAATAATAGACGCGGAAACTTTAACCAATTTTAACATAGATATTTATCAATATCGTCAATTTAAATAATTATTTTTTATTAATTTATTAATTATACGTAAAAATAAATAACGCCCAACAGTCACACACATAACCCAGACTAAGATACGAGTCTTGTGTTGTGGGTATCAGGGACTACGAGGGACTCTCGGTCTCACAACACCCAGACCCCGGATACAAATATCTGTCTGTCACACAAACATTTGTCCCGGTGTGGGAATCGAACTCACAGCCTCTCGTTTCACAGCCGGCTACACGCCAACTGCGCCATGGAGGCTGTCAAACTGTATAACATTAAATATTATATTATTTTATTCATAGTTGTTAACTATCATTAGTTAAAGGGAAGCCGGAAAGAACGTATTGTGAGGGCCCTTCACCACTGACAGTTACTACTTAAGTTATTGATTGCTTATCCATAAATGTTACACATGTAATAGCCACAAGAAATTAATTATCATTTTTTTTTTTTTTTTTTAACACCCAACTTTCACACACATAGCCCCGACCCCATAATAAGATACGAGTCTTGTGTTGTGGGTATCAGGGACTACGAGAGACGCACGGTCTCACAACACCCAGACCCCGGACACAAACATTAGTCCCGGTGTGGGAATCGAACCCACGGCCTCTCGTTTCACAGCCGGCTACTCGCCTACTGCGCCAGGGAGGCTGTCATTGCGTATTGAGTAGCTGATGCGTAGTGAATAGTTAATTTGTCAGGATCAAAAACACGGCGTGAAATAAGCATACAGTATGATAAATAAACACACCCAACAATCACACGCATAGTGCTTAACCCACACTAGGTAAAACCTGTATCGTGGGTATCATGGACTAAGAGGGCCTACGATCCAACAACATCCCGTAACAAAGATGTCTGTCGCACAAACATTTGTCTCGGGGCGGGACTCGAACCCACGGCTTCTCTTTCCACAGCCGACTACTCGTCCGCTGCGCCACGGAGGCTGTCAGATATGTTAATACTTGATAAATGTTTATAGTCTGACAACTATTTGTATACAAAACAATTATTTATATTATTATCCATAAATCTTACTCTAATCCTACTAATATTATAAATGCGAATGTTTGGATGGATGGATGCTTGTTACTCAATCACGCTACAACGGCTAGACGGATCTGTTTAAAGTTTGGCACAGAGATAGAATATAGTCTGGAACAGCACATTGGGTACTTTTTTTAGTTTCTCACAGAGCAAATTATCGGCATGATATTTTGCATAGTGGCAGTTTAGGGATCAGAAAATGAAATAGGCTACTTTTTATCCCACGCTGCACAATGCACGCTTCCTATGGGATAGCAAATCTAGAAAGATGTAATAGCTTAAGATGCATTCATGGTTTGCATACACTTTCTTCTAAAAATAACCTCCACGCGGGTGGAGCCGCGGGCGACATCTAGTACACAATAAACCTCACAAGCTATTATCGGACCTTCAAGAACTTAATGATCCAATGAATACATACATATAAGTCGTAATATAGAACCAAAATAGGGCCGAGTTATATTTCGGCAATTAAAAAAAAGTGTTAACTTTTGCTTAAGTCGAAAGACAATTTTGCTGAATATTTTATTTTTATCGACGGAGATATTTAAATTAATGAATGCCAACAACAATAATAAAAAAATAAGCTTAACAGTGTAAAATCTTACAAAATTTTCTAGATTGCAGAGTTGAAATCAACTTAGCCCTTTCGCACCCGAATGAAACGATCGTGAGTTCTTGCTTTGAAAAATTATAAGTTCGCGCGTAATTCGTTTTTCCGCGTCAAACCGACATCGCTTGATCGTGCGCTCATTGATCTAGCCAATAGGAAACGGTTTTGGCGGCTAGCGCGATCAGTAGCCGCAAACACACCGGTAAGATGGCTGCGTTTCTTGACCCCGTCACTGGACGTCGTAAGTAATATTATTTTTTTTGATAATTTTCTTAGAAATCATTGATATTTTGATTATATAACATTATTAAGTGTATGGCACATCTTAATAATTACAAGTTTCGTCTATATTTCTAGTAATTACTGACTTAATTTACGACAAAATTGTAAGCTCACTGTCGTGATACCTGGGTTGCAATTTTACCTACGCACTATCGTGAGTTCATTCGTGTTTAAGTTATTTTTCGATTTATTTCTTTACTACAGGCATGCAATTGAACAACGACCTCATCTTGGGCATCCTCAACGATGGTAACTGTTCTGATTTGGAATTCGAAGACGACGACGAAGAATTTATTCCACCGCAGATGCAAAATGATAAAGAAGTTGAAGTTGAGCTCTCCTCTCCACCTCGTCCATCTGTGGCAGCTGGGCAATCAAAAAGTAACAAAGATAAAGTGTCTAAAAGGAAGTCTACGTCTAAAAACATGGATGATAGTGAAGCAGGCCCATCTCGGTCTAGTTTGAAAGTAGCAAAAAAATCAAAACTTAAAGTGAAATTGCCTGCGCGCCAAAGATTATGGAAGAAAACTGATTACGTCGATAAATCACATCACTTTCCAGGTCATCCAAAACCCAATGAAATAAGATCGCCGGTGGAATATTATAATGATTATTATAATGATGATTTTTACGAGCGCTTGGCATTGTGTACACACTTGTATTATTTAAGAAAAACTGGGCGAGTTTTAAATACCACCAAGCAGGAAATAAAAAAACTGATTGGCATCCATCTACTGATAGGTATACTTTCATATCCCAGGATTGCAATGTACTGGCGCAGAAGTATTAAAGTTGACATGATTGTTTCTGCAATGACAAGAGATAGACTGACTACTTTAAGAAACAGTTTGCACATCGTGGATTCCGACTCTCCACCCATTTCGGGAGCGACTTTATAGACCTCGCTATGGTAAATTCGTGGCGTCTCTACAGATCTGACTCATTGGCTAAAGGCATTCCAAAAAATCGAATTCAAGATCTCCTTTCATTCAGATTTGAAGTAGCTGAGACTCTCATCTGCACTCCTGACAGAGATCGGCGCGACTTATCCCCATTACTTGAAACGCGGGCAGAAAGTTTGGGCAGATACAAACCCGCTAATCAGACGTCTGTGGGAAAGAGGTTTGATGGATATGAACATTTTCCGTTATTTGACGAATTGAAAGCTCCACGCAAATGTCGCTCAGAGATTTGTTCATCTCGATCTAAAGTTAGGTGCCGTAAATGCGATGTTTACTTGTGCTTGAGTCGTGATAAAGACTGTTTTTTTTTTGTATCACCAAAGAAGCTAGTCTACTTATTTTATAACTTAAGACTGTGATTTAGAAATATATTACAAACATTATTTTAAGTATAGGGTTTGTTGTTATTTTTGTATAGCCAGAAAGGTTTTTGAGTTCATTTCTATGTTTTTTTGTTAAGTTATTGTTTCTTAAGATACATAAGTTTATCTTATGTTGTTTATTTCGTAAAAATATTTGAATTTTGGTTCCTTTCTATTAATATCTAAGTTGTCTGCTGAAAGAGCATTAGTATTACAATGAAAACAAAAGACTGTGATTTTGTATCTAAACTATTATATCGACAATAATTAAATGAGTCTTTTATAATAACCAGATGCGTTTTATTTCATTTCAAATAATTTTCAGGCAAGCTGATACCATCATTGCAATAAAATATCACTAAAACTTATAAACTCACGATCGTGAGTTGGTAGAAGTCAGCCCTAGAACTCACTATCGTGCTATAGACTTTCCAAAGTCCTGGTATAAGCTGGATTTTTTTAACTATTTTTTACATAAAAGTTACTACTTCTTTGCCAAAATATGATAGTTTTTATTTCAAATCAAACGAACGAAAATCGCAGGTGCGAAAGGGTTAGGTAACATGGCCGCCATTGCTACTATAAGTTTGATTTTTGATTGGTCATTGACTTCATGAGAAATAGGATTATTAACTGGACAATCGCTTCTGAATGGTTGATAGTGAAGGATTGCCTACGTAGTAACATACTTCACTACCGATACATCCTCTTGATGTAATAGCTTTCAAAATAAATATCACCAGATTTTTTTTTCAGTCAGATGGTATTTTTGTTACATGCATTCATATTTTATATGTATCTAAGGTAGATATAAACATAGATTAACAAAGTAAAGATAGTAAAACAATATGTAAAATATTTTTATCTCATTTCGTTTATCTTATCTTATAAACATTTTTTTTTTTACATTTTGTACACTGAACAGTTTTTTTTACGAATATTGATTATTAATTTAGGCAATACTTGGGCCGTTTTGTTTCTACTGGGGTCAATTTTAACTGCACTAAAAGAATTTTTCCTAATCAGCCATAGGATTATCGTGCTGTTTCTGCAATAGTCAGACTTGGTATTTTATAACAAATAGTTACAATATATAGCTCAACGATAACGTTTTATTTAATTATGAAAAATAACTTTAATTGTAGATATAACTTAATAAGGCTATAACCACATGGCCGTAATGAGGCTGTTACATTATGTAATAATGAGTTGCAAAATTACATGGAATTCAGCACATATCTCTTACTACGTATTTCTAAATAAATATACTCAAAAGTCACACACATAGTTCTGATCCCACACTAGGTCAAACCTGTATCCTGGGTATCAGAATTACGAGGTACTGCGCTTCCACCACACCCAGTTCCGAAACAAATATTTATAGATCACACAAACAATTAACTCAGTACGGGAATCAAACGCGCGGCCTCTCGTTTCAAAGCCAGCTAATCTCCCGCTGTGCCACAGAGGCTATACAATCGTGATAAACATATTTTTGTGTTTTACAGGCAAACATCAGAAGACTACGTAGACATACCACTCAGCCAGGCTGAGCGTCTAGTCGACACCAAAGGCTTTGACAAACATAACCCTGTCGTCTTCTATATTCACGGCTTTATCGAGGTGGCGCAGCAGGAGAGTGTTCAGGTAATATATAAAAATAATACTAGCCCTGTATTAAACATTGTCCCACTGCTGGGCACGTGCCTCGTCTTCTAATCAGAGGGGTTTGGCCTTAGTCCACCACGCTGGCCTAATGCCGATTGGCGTAGACTTCACATAACGAAATTTGTATAAGAATTCTCAGGTATGCGGTTTTCCTTCACCTTAAAGCAATAACGAATATACACGTAATTTTAGAAAATTCAGAGGCCATTTTGGCTGGTTTCGAACATACGACTCTCATCTCGACAGTCCGTGCCAATATCAACTAGGCTATCACTGCTATATACTACTTGCTTAGAACAGTCTATAAACTATGATGGTTTACGTGTTTGCTACTAGTTCAGCTAGTTTGCGCACGTCCTGTTATGCATGCATGAGGTAGTAAATATGCAATTTTGATTCGAGTGGCCATGACGCGTCAGCTGTCGTCTTATATCTATTGACAGGCATTACATTCATAAACACATCACGCACAGAGCGCAAAGATGGGTTGAACTATTTCATCTGGGTTTTCTTCTAGTCGTTAATATGATTTGATTATTTTAAATTAGAAATATATAATGGTTTCTTATATTTACGCGAATATTATACATTGAAATAAAACGAAATGCAGTCTGCCCCGTGACCATAAAGTCTGTAAAGCCTTCGAAAAGTCGGGTTGAAAAAGTAAAATAAACCGCCATATAATCCGTAAATTTTGTTTTATTAGAAATATCTGTAACGAAATATTCTTTACTTCTTGGAGCTTCCTATTTGCAGTGGTAGAGTTGCCCATAAATCTAGTATCCACAAAGCTAACTGATTGTAAAATCTGTATATATTGGAATTAACAGCCACTCGCTGATAAGCGAATGGGGAATGATGTGTAGTGTTTTATGTATGACGAATAGACGATATAGAAATTATTTTATCTGCTTGTACCCTCCTTCGAGCTTTATAAATATGCCCATGTATTTGGCAGATGTATGTAGATACGAGATTGTTGGTAACTATAGAAATATGGATAGCTATCGATAAATCAGTCGCTTTACTTTCGTCATAGGGTAAACGTGCGGTTTATTTGAGTATATACTTTTGACAGTGAATAAGTATCGTCCAATCACAGTATAAATTTCAAAAATGCGGAACCGCGCAGGGTTGGCTCCGGCAGCAATTCTAGCACTACTTAGAATACCCCGGGATCGCTTTCAACGCTACAACAAAAAAGTTAAAGTACATATATTTCAACATGCCGATTCTAATTGTAGAATTATAATAATTGTTGACAGCCTCCGTAGATGGCTGTGAAAGGCGAATAGATGGCTGTGAAACGAGAGGCCGTGGGTTCGATTCTCACACCGGGACAAATGTTTGTGTGACAGGCAGATAATTGTGTCCGGGGTCCAGACCCCGAGAAACAGGGTATACTACTTCGTACTTTGGGTACTTTCGGTAGTTTCGGTCTGAGACCGAAAGTCTCTCGTAGTCTCTGATACCCACAACACAAGACTCGTATCTTAGTGTGGGGTCGGGACTATGTGTGTGACTGTTGGGTGTCTTTTATTTAATTGTAAGTTAATATTTTATTATTTTGTGTTCGAACTTCGTATTTTTTTAAGTTGACCGTTATTGAGGAGGAATTGTCTTTTTTTATGTTTATTTCTCTATAATATTTGAATATATTTTCTATTACGTAAGATGTGGGCATATGTACAAAAATGTAATTGGCGTGTGGTGTGTGTTTGCTTTTGACAGTATGAACGTAAACAATGAATACAAATTTGCACTATTTCTCCATATAAACTATAACTATGTTAATCAAATACATCTTCGTTATCTTCGATATCATTGAAAAGGGATACAAAGGTTCGATTTCGCGTATTAATATAAAGATACTAGGGGATTTTCCGAATGAATGTTTGAATACTAGATCTGTAATTAATAAAATACGGTAGGCTAACCAATTAATGGGTTGTCTTAAAGTATGTGATCACCAGCGCCAATGTACTTTCTGATTGTTAAAAGAGGTCTTGAAGAAAAATAGCAGGGTTTCGTCTTGGTCGTTTAATGAGTACACACAAGTGTCAAAATTAATGGCTGGCAATGGCTTAGATTCACTTAGTAAATAGAATTGATGTGCCATTGCACACTCTAAGGAAAAGCTATCTGGATTGTAAAGGGAAGAGTTATTGAGTATCCGGAAATGAAACTAACGTTTGATTTCTACAAGACAATGGAACCGATACCGGATTGAGTCAATCCATTCGTACTATAGATAAAACAGTCTTCAGCGTAGTTTCACTTACATAACGTAGAGTATTTTGTTTATACTGTCTTGGCAATGGTTAGCGTAATGCCGACCAGATAGAGTATCAAGTAATGAGAGATAACCATCTCTCGCTATTCGATACAATTATGGTGAGTAGCTTCTTCACACTACGGATAAAAAACCTAGTTTTATAGGAAGGGAACATATAGGCCGGCAAACTATTCCACAGCTTGATGGTGCGGCAAAGATAGCAAACGTTCATTATTCGTTCATGCTTCATGAAACTTCATGAGTAGCGGGGGATAGATCGTCTCTCGCTACTCGATATTCTATTTGGACCGCACTGCGCTTAACATCAAATGCAGTGTGGTCACTTTGCCGTGCCAGGATAAAAAAATTCGTGCATCGTTAAAAACCAGTATAGTAATGTTAATTTCTAAATGAAAAACAAAATTTTCTCTCTTTTCACTTTCAGGCTATCGTAAACGCATACTTGGAGGCTAGACCCGACACAAACGTTATACTTCTGGATTGGTCCAATATGTCTCACGGCTCTTACTTAGTCAACGCCGCGCGAAATACTAAAAAGGTAAGATATTTTTATTGATAACAGTATTTTTCGAGTGTATTATATAATAATACCAGCCCAGTATTATACAATGTCCCATTTCCAGGCACGGACTTCCTCTGCTAATGAGAGGGGTTAGGTCTTAGGTCATCGTGGCCTAATGTGGGTTGGTGAAGTTCACACACCTTTGAAATTCTTATTAAGTATTATCAAGTATGCAGGTTTCGCTACGATGGTTTCCTTTACCGTTTAAGCAAGCGATAATTAATAACCAATATACATGTAACTTCGAAAACTGAGTGGTGTATGCTATTTAGGCTGGTTTTATACCTTTGTCCCAACATGTGCCCCTTGGAACTATCGCAGCTATTTTATTAAATAAGTATTAATTATGCACAGTCTATATATCCAAATCCAAGGCATTTTGTGCAGTACACAATACCAAGTCATTGGTGAAACTGTGTTGCGTACGATGCACCTATCTTTATTTTTTCACTCTCAATATATTTACGTTCTTGGTTGCAAAAGATTACATTTACATGCCGCAGTCTGAATCACGGGTAAAACCACAATAAAGGCAACCCATATTCGTAGACGGTTATATGGTTTCGTAACAACTAACGCGCTCAGTGATTGCCAAACCAACAGCTATGGTCATGCAGGTCATCTTGTATATTGCTTTATTTCAATTTTTGTTAGGAGTACTGCTATGTATCAAGGGACATAGATTAATATAATAATACTCTACTAGTAGCCCGGTATTCAACATTGTCCCACTGCTGGGCACGGGCCTCCTCTACTAATGAGAGGGGTTAGGCCTTAGTCCTCCTCGCTGGCCTAATGCGGGTTGGTGGACTTCACATACCTTCGAAATTATTAAATATATCAATATCAAAAAATCAGATAACAAATTTTTTTGGTACCTTGGAATATAAACGTTTTAGAATCACCATATTCTCCGTTTGTGTAGCCTTTACCTCTTATTCTATATTATGGTGATGGAAATAAGCTTAGCAAAGAGTTTTTGCTCCAGTTACGTCTCTTCTCTTTAGGCAATATATGTGTCACTTTTTGATGACCATGGTTGACCACGGCCGGCAAAAGCAGGTCTCCTCCGAAAGCGCTGCGCTCTTCATCCCAGGCTGGGCACTCCTCCAAAGTGTGTTGAGCCGTGTCCTCGCAGCAGTTGCGACAATGATGTCACACGGCGGACACCTTCTTCCCGATCCGACACAGGAACGAAGCGAAACACCCGTGGTCCGTCAGTACCTGCGACAGCCGGAATGTAGGCGCACCGTCGCGTCTGTCTAGCCATCTCAATATAAGTGTCAGCCTTACTGATATTTATAAATAATTATTACCTACATTTTTCAGGTAGGCGCAGTGGCAGCGGACTATCTCAACAAGCTAATAGAAATGGGCGTACACATTGAAAAACTGCATGTCATAGGACATTCTCTTGGGAGTCACGTCGCTGGATACACTGCGAGGGAACTAAAGAGTAGACATAACAAAATTGTCAAAAGGTACGCGGGTCGATTATTATCTAAATAAAACAGCAGAATCTATGTTAATTTAAACGCGCATCACATAAAAGACACACTGAAAGAATTTCAATGGAGATTGTACTGTTATGTATTATTATCCCAGAAAAAAACAAACCCATTGCAAAGTCACAAGCAAAAACTAGTAATAAATTATCCAATACATTTTTATATTTAAAAACAGTTCATATGTCTGTATTTAATTAAAACTCAAATTAACTTCAACTCTCAATTAATTTTATCGTGTTCTCAGAAACCAAAAAGGAAAAAGACAGCTTTCTTAATATGTAGATTTAAATGTGAATGCAGTAGAAACGCTAAGAAAAAATAAAAAGATTAACTGAAACTTTAAAACTGTCTTTGAAAAATTAACACTTACAAATCATAAATAACATAGAAGGTAATAGATATTTGCATAAATCATCTGCTAGATCTTAGACTACTACCCGACAAGGGCCAGTGATATTATTACATAAGACCTGATACTATTATTACATGATTTTTTTATTGTAAGTTTTAAGCATAAGTATGAATAAATTGATACTGTTTCGATGAGTACTTGCGGTGCGTGTCGGTCGTTTACCTATACCTACATAATACTTTGGCGGGAAACAAACAGCAGCGCACTGCGCGCGTATTCCCATGCAAAATATATATTTTTTACAGTTTTAAGCAAATTCAATCCTAAATTTTACAGTTTTAATCCTAAAGTCAAAAATAGATTGAACTTTCTTTAATTCATTTCAGATTAACAGCCCTCGATCCTGCCTTTCCAGCGTTCTATCCAGATGGTGTGATGATGCAGCATGTTTGTGAAGAAGATGCGGAGTTTGTTGATGTGATACACACGGACGCCGGTGGGTACGGTGCGCCGGTACGCACTGGCACCGCTGACTTCTGGCCCAATGGAGGCAAGAGCATACAACCCGGATGTCCCCGATTTGCGCCTATACCTTTATCTGATGACAGTAAGTGTAAAGAGCAAATGTAATACCACCTGTATTGTATACAAGCATTTGTTCACAGCTTCGCTCGCGTAAAATTAAAAAAAAACTAAAGCTTATCAAAATTGGTTCATTGATTTATTCGTGAAAACGTAACAGGCAGAAATCTCTAGACCACCAATTCACCCACTTAGGGGCTACATTTTCATACACGTGTACATTTATTTCTAACCAAAAGCACGTATACGAAATTTCATGCTTCTTACTTTGAACATGACGGATTTCCATACAACCGTTATTTTACCCCTTAGGGGTTAAATTACGAAAATCCCTTCTTAGTGGGTACGTACAACATAAAAGGCATCAACTGCCAAAATTTCATGTTTTTAGCCCCAGCGGTTTGAGCTCAGAGTTGATGAATCAGTCAGGATAAGTAATTATATATGACGTATAGATAAATGCCTAGATCATGAAGTTGGGGAACAGTTTGCCGACCCACGTGTTCTCTCCTTCCAATGATCAATTAAACATAGTGCATTTAAGCATAGTCGATACCAAGTAAATTATTTTTACAGCGAAACAAAAAAGATTAGTAAAAAAATCAAAAGGTCAACTTGATAAAAGTTATCTATAACCAACTGTCACACAACTTATCTTACGAGTTCTCTTATATATTTGTTTATTTTCAGAATACTATGTTACGAAGCAATTTTTTGTCATTTGTTATCTCCAAAAAACTAGCTTTGATGATTTTATGAGTAATATGTACAACATTATTTTTAGTATACTACAAAGCCGAAAGTAGGTTGTTGAGAATCAGTAGCACAATCTATTGCACTAATTTTTAACGTGTAATATTGGCATCCCAAAAACATATAAAAATTTTCGTCAACCTGGTTATCTTGTTTATTACTTAATAAAAATGCGGTGCGTGTCGGTCGTTCACCTATACCTACATAATACTTTGGCGGGAAACAAACAGCAGCGCGCTTGGCGCGTATTCCCATGCATCGTTCAAGAAACGGGATAAATTATTTTTCTACGTCGCCGCGTGAGTTTTTTTTATTATTATTATGTCATATATTTATCTGATCTTTTATACCAAAATCTAATTTGGGTGTTTCGGCTTTATGGTATACAAAAACTAATCTTGTATATAAGCTGATAGTTATTTTCGGTTAATATAACTATAAACCAAATTTCACATAGTGTATCTTAGTAGATGGCGTATATTGCGATATATTGATAATGCGATCCGGATCAGCATTGGATGATCTTGAAATCTAATAGAACTAAATAAAAAAATTACAAAACCAATATTTTATCAATTAATTCAGTCCAATTGCAATGACGAAGTCACATATAATAATAAAAAATATTATAATATCTTTATTCCTAAAAGCTGCGAATGGCTTGTAATTAGTACATAAATAGAGTTCTCCTGATGAACAGACTATATCGTTATCATATTTATATAAAGTGCATGTCGGGTATGTTCTTTTTATGAGAGAGAATCATTGCCTTTACATTCATTGCCATAGCTTTTACCTAATTGTACATAATCACCACCGCCCATAACACATGTATGCGTCAGTTGTTTGTTAATGAGATAATTTCAATCAATTTGGTCTTATAGACAAAACTGCAGAATGTTTATCACAAAACTAAAAAATATACGCTGTTATCTGAAGCAAAAAACTCAATATTAATATGAATTACCATTTTCAAATAATGTTTAGTCCAAATATAGACTTAATTGGAAATTGAGAATTTAATTGTTTAGTTTTTCCAACGCCGAATATGGTATACTCTATGCATATATTTAATTTTTTTCCAGATTTATGCAGCCATTGGAGATGTTGGCGGTTCTACGCGGAGTCAGTGCGGAACCCGGAAGCATTCCCCGCGTCACCAGCTGATTCATACCAGAAGTTCAGGGCAAACCCCACGCCTGAGGCTGGCATGGTCTATATGGGCTACGCTTGTGATCCTAGGTAAATTGAAACGTTATTGTTTCATTAAATAGTCTCTTCCCTGGTTCAGTGGCTGCCTACTCTTTCTATAAGCTGTACCTAAGCTAAATAGGGCTAGGATTTAAGTCTCTATTTGAGGTACATTTTTTGCGAATTTTTATAATTTGCTTGCTTGTTAAGCAGCGGTCTCAATGCGGTCTTAATGTTTATCGTTTTTATTTCCAGTGCCCGAGGATCATATTTCTTAACAACGAACGGGTCACCCCCCTTCGGCAAAGGAGTAGATGGATTATATCCCAAAAGGAAAAAAGAATCTGTAAAAAAGTCTTAAAACTTCAACATAAAACTTACGTAACAACGAGTAGTGTTAGTAACACAGCAAACAAGGTTTTTGCTCAGTACAATACCATAAAAAATATAATTCCATGAGTAGCCTACTTCTAAGCTTTGGTGTGCATTAAAGGAATTAATAAACAGAAATTCTATTCGGTCAGAATAAAAATAATAATATAAAATCGAATTTTGTTAAATAAATACAAAATTTAAAAATTTGCAAATGAAGAACGGAAAACTAACACGAACGAATGACTTTACTGACTTTTGCTCGTTACTTACTCTTACGTTAAATCTCGTTTGGTTCGTTCGCATTCGCCTACTATTGCAATTGTTCGATTGGTGTGAAAGTACCTGGTATTACATAACCATATAACACAGGCCTAAATACAGCACTAAAATGTGTAATCGCAATTTTATTCATACCATGACACTTAAAGTACCTTCATCATCATCATCATCATGTCAGCCGAAGGACGTCCACTGCTGGACATAGGCCTCCCCCAAAGAGTGCCACAATGACCGGTCCTGCGCCACCCGCATCCAGCGGACTCCTGCGACCTTTAACAGGTCATCAGTCCACCTTGTGGGGGGTCTACCCACGCTGCGCCTTCCGGTACGTGGTCGCCATTCCAGAACCTTTCCGCCCCAACGGCCATCGGTTCTACGGTTAAAGTACCTTAGCACTTTGTAACTAAAACTTTGAAAATCAGTAGTAGTAATGTAATTAGTTCATGAAGTTAACCTACTTTTAAGTATATCCAAACGTGTACTTAATACCGGTTTAGGCGTCATTGTGTAAATAAAACACGAAATACTTCCTCAATAACGTAATTAGGTTAATTTTTGATTTACTCGAAATCATTTTTTCTCGAGCCGAACGTTTTAAAAAGCGGCCTACATTAAAGATCTGTCTATGAAGCCTCATAATTACCTTTTCAAATACGCATTTGGTATGTGTAAACTTTTTCGTTTCAATTTTTTTGCACAGGAGAGAAACTACTCTGTAAATAAAGCTGATGTCTTAAAATTGAGCTACTCAAAAATAGCAAGCACTCAAGATTAATCAACTATTGGTGAAAATTTTAGGAATCGTACGATTCGGTTGAGAGATTAGATCAATTCAGAAACTATACCTGTTCGTAATATGAATAATACATATCTTTGTAGAGCGTAGTACTTATCAATAATTATATAATATAATGTATCAATTTTCACCACCACAACTAACCAGCGACATTTATGACACACAGACACACGGACACGGCGAAGCTATGTAACATGTTTAGTTTACGTACTATACAATAACTAACAATAATTATTCAGCATTCAATTATCTACGAAAACGCTTGCAGAGTCCAGTCTGTAGATTCAACTCTTTCATATTCATGTTAAAACGTATGACGTGTATCGGAGAATCTGTATATATAAAAGAAGAAACTGACTGACTGACTGACTGACTGACTGACTGACTGACTGACTGATCGATCAACGCACAGCCTAAACGGCTGGGGTTAGAGACTTGAAATTTTGACAGTAGGTACCTATTATGACGTAGGCTTCCACTAAGGAAGGGTTTTTGGAAATACCACCCCTAAAGGGGTAAAATAGGGGATGAAAGTTTGTATGAAAATCCGTCATTTTTGCAGTTAAACGCATGAAATTTGGTATTTGGCCTTACAGTTAAAAATGAAAAACACATATTTCAGGGTTTTTGGAAATTCCACCCCTAAGGGGGTTAAATAGGGTAAGAAAGTTTGTATGAAAATCCTTCATTTTTGAAGTTAAATGCATGAAAATTGGTATTTTGTAGTGTATACTTTTGTCTCAAACATGACCTCCACGCGGGCGGAGCCGCGAGCAACAGCTATAATGGATAAAAAAATACGACGTATATGTATTTGTCTTCATTTGAATTAAAATATATGATGTTCTAACATACAATCATGATTTAACATTGTGAAAATCGTAAACAAAACGTAAGTTCCAAGTCTGCTGACCCATTCGTATAATACAGGTCTGGTATTATTACTATATTAAAATTACAGTATAATAATTAAATACAGATTCTTATACCTCTATCGCAGGAGAACAATAACATTTCTTTTATATTAGGTACTGTTTTAATTTAGTGCCTTAGATCGCACAAATCGCTTATGCACTAGTGATATTTATGATCTTATTGTAATAAATGTGGAAAACATTGTGAGAAAGGAAGAAGGCCGGCAATGCATTTGCAAGCCCTCTGGTGCTGCAGATGTTCATGGGCGGCGGTGATCACTTTCCATCAGGTGAGCCTCCTGCCCGTTTGCCCCCTGTTCCATAAAAAAAGAGAAAACCTGCATACCTAGTATTCTCCATAAGAGTCTCGAAGGTATGTGGAGTAACTCATTAGTAGGGACCCGTGCCCAGCAGTGGGATAGTATAGCTGATATTATCGGTTAACGGATATATAAATGTAGTGAATCTTTGAAAATGTTGATAAACTTAGATATAATAAATAATATTTAGCAAATTGTTATAGATGTAATTAGGGTAATTTTTATTTTGTTACGTTTCGTTCAATCATCCTTTTATAAGTATCAGACAGCCTCCGTGGCACAGTAGGTGAGTAGCCCGCTGTGAAACGGAAGGCCGCGGCTTCGATACCGAGACAAATGTTTGTGTGTACCACAAATATTTGTTTCGAGTCCGGGTGTTGTGAGACCGAAAGTCTCTGGTAGTTCGTCATACTCACGACACAAGACTCGTATCTTGATGTTGCGTCAGGACTGTGTTTGTGTCTGTTAGGTATTATTTATTTAAATTATTTATTTTTTGTAATATTAAAAGTTTATTAAAATCTTTAGAAATCATCATAATAAAAATAAAGACAAAACAGCATGTCCTGTAATAAAGCTTTATGACATATCGAATTGTTTCGGTGAAAAGAATATGTGATCCATCACAAAATTATTGAATGTAATAAAGTATGTGTTTGTGTCATGTAGATATAGATGTAGATATAGATAGCTGGTTTGTGTATAAAATTTTTATTCTACAACTGCTATAAATAAAATACTTTTTTTAAAGAAACATTATTGAATCTAAAGGAATTCTTCACTAATAATATAATAAATGGAAGATAACTAAAGGATCATTAAAACTATATTTTATAAACTGTTCTTTAAAATATACTTTTGGCGGGAAAGTTATAGTTTTCTTTTAATATTTACGTTTTGGCAATGGAATATAGACTAGAAAATCTGATATATGATATATAGACGTATGGTGTTAATTAAAATACTTAGAAATGCTATCACCCTGTAAAATAATCACAATTAAATGATACGTACATTTTATGATAGGTTATATAGTTTTAGTGGCGTAATATTGTGTTCAATAAGTACTTAAGGGATCAATATTTATTTGTTATATATATAAATTGTTTGCATATAGTATTATTTGACTACACTTGCAGTAAGTTTGTTGTACATAATATTAAATCAATGCCTATATACATGTCTTTTATTTATTTACGTGTGCATCGTCTGGACAGACTCCGTGGCGCAGTAGGCGAGTAGCCGGCTGTGAAACGAGAGGTCGTGGGTTCGATTCCCACACCGGGACAAATGTTTGTGTGACCGCCAGACATTTGTGCCCGGGGTCTGGATGTTGTGAGACCGTGCGTCTCTCGTAGTCCCTGATACCCACAACACAAGACTCGTATCTTAGTGTGGGATCGGGGCTATGTGTGTGACTGTTTGGTGTCATTTGTTATTATTATTATTATCATGTGTTTGGTCACTAAATAAAAAGAAAAAATATTCAATTTTAATTTATTTTATTTGGATCACAGCTATCAATAAAAGACAAATACATGGCAAAATAAATACAATAGATAATCCAATTACAAGCTACCGCAGATCGTTTTTAAAGTTACTTAATATCTTAAAAAAAAGGTAACAAAGGTTTAAAAAAAAGTTATAACAACTTATTTATCACTATTGATATAAATGTTTAAAGGCATCCAAATCATTGAACAATATGTCGAAAATCAGTTCCAAAGGATCTTAACAATCACTAAGATTCTTCATGAAGGCAAATCGACCAGGACTAGTTGAATGATGGAATTAGATGCTGCCTTTTTGTTGTAGTAATATTTTTTAACTTCTGGACTTTAGGTGTTCGTGTCATTAAAAGTTGATTCATTAGCGAAGTGTCCTGCATATTCCATGTTTTCAACCCCCCCGTCCAAGTTCTTCAACATTCTGCGCACATCTTGACCGATTAAATACAAGGTGAACATCAGTACTGATGTCAATATAAACCTGAAATAATGAATTCCATCATGCCAGCACAATTTATATTAAATAGGGTAATAAAACTAGGGTAGTTTCCTGTTTAATTTTATACATAATTCAATATGCAACCGAGTAGAATACGCAAGAGAAACCCTTTTGTGAAAACAGAATGAAAAATGCTTGAAAATGAGTTCACAATATTTATTTTAAATATTGGTATAAGCAAAAATGGGTGCGTAGTGGGAACATCACACTATCTCCCTCACACGACGGCACAGTAATGGCGATTCTGAGAGGTGACGTCACGGCTCATATCATGCATCTTTTTACTGTCATTTGACAATTACCCCTTCCAGCGGATTGGAATGGCGTTTTTTTCTTCAGATGCCTCTCCAATTACTGCAGGTTGGCCATCAACTCCTAATATTTGTCTTTGTCCTTTGCAAGGTGGAACAACTCTGCAGCACTCGTGACTCCACTGAATGGCGTCAATTACTTATTTTTGTTCGGATTCATAAAATTATTTAGATAATAGGTGATTAAACTTGTAATTAAAATACTAAAAACAATCGTGTCGACTGCCTTATTGTAAAAGTGAAACAAATTTACTCTAATGACTGTGCTCAGAACTAAAGGTGACATATAAATAATTCTAAATTACAAAACATACCCAATAATGCGTCATTCGGCATATTCGACGAACTCTCCCGGTATAGTGTATGGTGATCGGTTCGATGATAAAGCATAAGGTGCGCTCGTAGAAGCAGAGGCTGTGTAAATTTCCGTCAGAAATTTTGTCGTCCAAAACACGGAAAAAGCAAACGCACCAAGTAATATTACACTGAAAGTTAAAGCTAGTTTGGATGCGGTGGTTTATAAAGCGAACTACATGAAGATGTTAGTATTATAACTGCTATATAACTCCTTATACTACTGATGACTATCCCCTGAACACGTATATCAACCCTTAAAGGTGTTTTTGTTTAATTTTAATGTTTTTTTATTTATTTTTTAAAGACACAATACTGAATAAAAATGTTAAAACATTTTTTTTAATTACATTCCAAGCAACTGTATTCCGAGTTTAAAAATAATTGCATTCCAATAAAGGCATAATCCATTGATCCCAAAAATAAAAATATTGTCCAAGTAAATAGGTCTGAAACTACTGAAATGTAAAATATTTTTTTTTTACTTACAGTCCAGCTCCTCCTGACATTTTAAAAATGAGTTAATTGCTATCGGTTTTTGTTAAGATAATGAGTGTTAGCGCCTCGGTATATTTCTCAAAAATAAATCGATCAACCGTATCATCTCATAGCATCAATGAAAATAAACATGCATTGTTCTATAATTGTTTTATTAAAAACAAATTTCAACAGGCACACGTATTATTACTCTATTATATTCATTCTTCTAATATTGACGAGATAAATATCAACATCATTTAAAAATTAAGTGAAGATTATCCGTCAAGCATCAAGCCACCTAGTTCGTCCAATCATATTGTAGCCGGGTTTGGCTGCAATGTTGCTCTATTACATAGAATTATTGTATAAGATATCCTTTAATATTATATATGTGTATTTATTGTCAAATATAATTTACAATCTTTTGTCGGGGGTCTAGAGTTGGGCTAGGTGTTTTGGCCGTGTTGCAGCCTTCTGAGTACTCTGCCAATAGACCCTCGACCACTTCTTCACCCCCTTGCCTCATGGCGTATTGTGAAGAAGCTACACAGCAGGCTGGCATGACTGTGTTGAGTAGTGAGGGAGAGATTGTTTCTCGCTACTTGATACTCTTATTGGACGGCACGGCGCTTACCATCAGGTGCAGTGTGATTACTTTGCCGTGCCAGGATAAAAAAAATAAACAAACAAATCATAATAGTAATAAATGTGTAGCAAAACGTCAATGTAGGGATTAGAGCAGTATGATTTTTTTAGGAATAAAATATAACTTTTTTCTCTTAACTTATTATCGGGCGTTACAATTAAAACGATTTAATGACTAAAAATGGTATTTACTTTTATAAATAGCGCATTAAAAACTTTACGTACCACAAATTATATAACACATAAAATAAATTATTTAACTTAATTAATATTTAATATTGCATTTAAGATAACTAATACTGCCTCGGTGGCGCAGTTGTAATTGCGCATGCGTTACGACCGCTACTGTGCTGAGGTCTCGGGTTCGATCCCCGGGTCGGGTAAAGTGATATTGGGTTTTTCTATCTAGAAATTCTCAGTATTAGCCCGGAGTCTGGAATCTGTGCCCGGTATGGCTATAGGCTCGCCCCCTATCACAGTATGGCACTGAAATTCGGCGAAAAGTGGGTGTACTGGTTACACCTCTGCCTACCCCTTCGGGGATTACAGACGTGAGTGTATATGTATATGTATATGTATGTATAACTAATAATATATTAAGTTACATCGGCCATTAAAGTATATTTTATGGTTAAAACAAATTTATTATTTCTAATTATACGGTTTATATAAAAACGAGTACCTATACCGTATAGGTATAGTTAAAAAACATAGGAACTGAGAAAAATAAAGATAAATTTGATCCATTAAACACTAGAAGATTTTCCCGACCATCAATTTCAATATTCGCTCTTCTCCTAAAATAAGAAAATGTATCCATGAGATCCGAACCTAACACTGAAAAATACAATGTAATATTTTAAGTGAGCAACTCAACCTAGGCCGGTTAGATTTGATATTGGCATTTCATTATTTCTTCGGTCCATCTCCAGCAGATACCTCCCGCCGAGAATAACTGTGGCCATTAAAGCTCCTGCCAAAAATATTCTGAAATCAAGAAAAATTATGAATTGCAACAGTATTCATATTATTTACAAGTTTAACTAAAACTTATGAAATTTACATCAAAAGTATTTTTTTTATCCTGGCACGGCGAGAGACAGTCTATCCCCCGTTACTCAACAGAATCACGCCGGTCTGTTTCTTCACATTACGCCATAGGCAAGAAGGTGAAGAAGCGGTCGAGGTTCTAGTGTCAGAGTACTCAGAATGCCGCAATACGGCCAAACATCGTAACCCAACTAAAAAACTTAGGTCTTTGAAGAATTTAACAACATATCACGACTACTGGAATATTATATACTATAGACCTATATTCTCACAAGATCTTAGATAATTTTTGATACAATATTTGAAATATACCCTTAATATAATAAAAAATGGGTGCGTGTAAGTAAGAAGTATAACTTCTCACGCGCTATAGTAGAAGTTATACTTCTTTGGCATCATTAAAAAATTGTTTTTAATTGCATGCAAATATTAATAATGTTAATAATTAATATTAATAATATTTTAATTTATATCAATAAATAATACATACGGATAGTTAACCACAATTATATTGGAGCACTTCAAAAAGTATATAAGCACAATTTTTTTCACTAATATTTACGAATAGTAAATAATATTCAATTTAAATTTCGGTACAAATCTCCTTACATTTCATGCCAGTCTGGTACTTAAAGTGAATAAAAATGCAAGGTTTATCTACCTAGAAGTCACTAGAAATGAAACGGTATCAAATCTCCTGACATTTCATGCCAGCCTGGTACTTAGGGCAACTTCAGAGTGTTACTTTTGTGTCACGGTATGAGCGCGCATCTTAAAATTTCACTCTCATCATTTTTTCATAACGCGCCTAAAGAAGTATAACTTCAATAATAATACTAGCCCTGTATTAAACATTGTCCCACTGCTGGGCACGGGCCTCCTCTACTAATGAGAGGGGTTAAGCCTTAGTCCACCACGCTGGCCTAATGCGGATTGGTAGACTTCACATACCTTCGAAATTCTTATAAGACTTCTCAAGTATGCAGGTTTCCTCACGATGTTTTCCTTCACCGTTAAAGCAAGCGATAATTAACATTATAATACACACGTAACTTTAGAAAAGTCAGAGGTGTATGCCATTTGGGTTTCGAACACACGACTTTCGTCTTTACAGTCCGTACCGCAACCAGGCTATCGCTGCTTAAATATACCTAGGATAGACCAAATAGAGTCGCGATAAACGAGAAAGAAAATTATTACTAACCAAAAAATAATTTATTGATTTATCCCTTATTCTTAAAATACTTACAATCCAGCTACCGCCATGATTCTTTTACTTGAATTTAACCAACTTATTAAAAAAATCGTTTCAGCAAGTATGTTTAAAAAGAGAATTGATGCATGAATGTATTAAAAGTGATCAAACACAAACTGTTGCAGTTTGTTTGTTTACAAATAAGCAATTATTTTGACAATTATTTTTGTTTACTAATAAGGAATCATATGACAGTTTGTACTTTCAGCCTCGAGCAATTGAAAAACATTTTCTACACCGGAACAGAACAGTAAACAATTATTATAATTATAACTGTATATGTGTCTTCTTTTTCGAAGCTAACAGCTTTATGGGTAAGTCATACATTCATATATGCTATCCTACCTTCATCTCATAGGGGTATATTATAGATTTTCACTTTGCACCATCTTAACATACCACATTAGCTTCATCTACTTTCATTAATCTATTCAATCATTCACGTAAATTAAATTCCTAACCTGTCCTTTACTAATAAAGTCGTCAATTTCGAGGACATAATTTCAGTGCAGACGTCCTCTGCCAACTTTTCCATTCACATTCGCTTTTGTATCGGTTTCTTTTATGTTTTTAAGTCAAATCTAATACAATCATGCAAAATATATATATTGATAGATGCGTGAAACAAAAACTTTGAACCCTCTTACGAAAACCCGGATGGAGGAATATGAAATTTGGCACAGTTAAAGTTTATGTGAAGAAGGAGTGCAGAAAGCTACTATTTTTATAAATATAAAAATAAATTAAATAAACAAGTAAAATTAAATTAAATTAAACACCCACACCACCGATGGGCTAATTATCAAACTTCTTCTTTTCGGAAAAAGTGAATAAATTATTTGTTTATTTTTAGATATTATCTATTGTTCTACTAGAAAATGGTTTCATGTATTATGGTTTCATGTTTCATGTATTAATGGTTTCATGTTTTATTATTATATAGAAATAGACTTACTAGGAAACGGAGTTACGAAGTTTAATAATCAAGCCATCGACATCTTACAATACGTAACACACTAATGACGCTCTCACGTGACCTAATAGAACAAATTTCAAAAAATTATATGCAATGATTACAGAGGTACACTTTTTAAAAAAGAATCATGAATAACATTCAAATTTATTTTTTTAAGAATTATGGTCTAATTTAAGCCATGGTACCAACTTTATATATTGGGAAGTAAAGAATAAATGTCTTAATATATGTAGTCGAATCCAGGCGTCGTAGTCTCTACACTCGCGGTGGTTAACCTAGGTAATGGCGTCGTACTAGGTAACATGAAATATTTTGTCGCCCAATAGGTGCTGAATGCCAGTAATGCCGTAACTATCAAACTGAAACAAAAAATATAGTTTATTCAAGGAATATAGAACCTACATTAAACTATTTTGAAGTAGAAATGGAAATAATGTATTCATTTTAATGTTATATATCTCGGCAGATGTTATTCCAAATATGTAATTTATAATCTTTCGGACTATGGAAATATCTGCTTATTATACAAAATGTTCTATATACACCTTAATTACTTCATTATAAATACTCAAAAATATAGTTAAACCATCCACTTTCAGTCTTTATCCGATCCAAATTTTAGTTTTGTGTTTGTTATCTCAAGTACCCGATTAAAATATTACGTTGAAATTTAATAAGGAATAATAAATATTCTTAAAACTTTTAAAGAGGTAGAGCCACGTTGTAGACTGGTTCTCAGCAGCATGAATGGTTTTGCTCGACCGGTTTTGTAATGCTCTCAGAAAACCAATGTGAAGTAACAAATCACTGTTACACGTACGGTGAACAAGATATCTGGAATCCTAAACACCCTCCTCTTTCCAATGCCCATTCCCACGCCAAACTGACAATACTGGCCATTATTGACATCGTATTAAGCGTATTTGTAACGTTAATGTTATGGAAATAAAGTTGATATTGGCTTGTATTTTTACGCACTACTTATCACCTTTTTCCGGACACCGCCGTCCTCGTGATAAAGGAGAGGTTAAGGCCGTCAACATACTCATTGATTCTTCTGGTATGGGTGTTCATAAACAGAGATCACATCCCATCAGGTGACCTACTTGATCGTCTGGCAACCTACGCTATTTAAGCTGAATTAATTTTCCTGGCTTAAGAATCCTAACTCATCTCATGACCGATGTTATACCGATGGCATTAGATACAAGAAAAGATATTTTTTTAACATTAGATAATAAAATTATTAATACTCACAAACCCAGTACCATTATTAAAAAAATATATATTCCCTTTGCATCTAAGCGGTTTAATCGTTTATAACACTTGAATGGCATGAGTTGAAAGCAAGATAATGAGACTGCACTCAATGGTAACTGCAATTGTAAATGTAACAGAAGAAATGCTTACACGATTCCATTTTAAAGGCTGAGTTCATAATGTTAAAACAGATTTTAAATCCATTTGTGTCTCCGTTACATTTTCTTTATTTTTACATTTGTTTTCATCTTCTGAATGTCTATAATAGTTCCCACTATATTCTGCAAATTTGTGTCCAGTAAGGTTTTGGTGATCGAAACGAGTTAAGCATAATCGTTAAGTTAAGAGTTAAGCATAAAAGTCGTCTATGTGCATTATCATAAATTAACAATACAACTTATTAGTTAATATTTTGTCAACTGATGGCACTGTTAATTTTTCTACTTTTTTTTTGGCAAAACCTATAGTTTTAAAACATTAGTGTAATTTTATTTAATAGCGGAAAACATAAGCTTTAAAATGATGTTTGAAGTTTATGAGGAATTAAATTCAATGAACAATTATGTAAGTACTGGCGTACCGCCAAAAAAACCATGGAGATATAATATATAGACATTATTTAAGTCTTATAATTAATTATATGTAATCCAGGCAAATTATTTCTATGCACGAAAAATATAAACCAATTATGTTCCTATCCACACGTTTTAAGTACATTATTACTGAATTAGTACCTTTCTATATTTTTAGCTTGGTTTTGTCTCATGTACTAAGGTATTAGTCATCTTTTATTTTATGCTTGCTCTTGCTCAAACCTTTACTTGCCACGAGAACAATGATCGGTGTTTATTCAATACACGAATGTGTTTTGAATTGTATTATCATCAATGAAAGTACAAGAGAGGAAGGATAATTTTGATTGAAATTAATCTGTATATATAAAAGAAGAAACTGACTGCCTGACTGATCGATCAACGCACAGCCTAAACGGCTGGGGTTAGAGACTTGAAATTTTGATAGTAGGTACCTTTTATCACGTAGGCATCCACTAAGGAAGGGTTTTTGGAAATACCACCCCTAAGGGGGTACAAATGTGGGATGAAATTTTGTATGAAAATCCGTCATTTTTGAAGTTAAATTCATGAAAATTAGTATTTGGCATTTTAGTTAAAAATATATGTTTCAGGATTTTTGGAAATCCCGCCCCTAAGGGGGTAAAATAGGGAATGAAAGTTTGTATGAAAATCCGTCATTTTTAAGTTAAACGCATGAATATTGGTATTTTGTATACTTTTTCTCCCAAACATGACCTCCACGCGGGCGGAGCCGCGAGCAACAGCTAGTTTATAATAAAAGTAAAATTATCTTTGCATATTATTATTATACACCCAACAGTCACACACATTATTATCACACACATGTATTTAGAATTCATAATTATGATAAAATTTTGCTTAATTTTTTGATATTTTCCTTGTCAATTCATGGTAATATGTTAATTGTCTAGGATTCTGGTTCATGGTGGTATCAGTACAAACAAATATTCGAACTGGGAAAGTTATATAATTTTACAGTCGCGAATTATATAAATAAAAAATACATAAAACACAATATATTATAATTACATCTTAGTATACGTATAGATATAGGTGCTTACTATACATTATTTTTAAATATAAATGCATTATTTGTATGTATCATTGTAAATACAAATATTTAAAATTCCAAGGCATGTATATTCTTAACAATTGTGACGAGAATTACGAAAGTCGGCAGCGTGATAGTTACTTACACTTTATTTCACGCCATTATCTACAGATATAACTTGACATGTCTCTACATCCATTTAGTATGACATGCATGATATTTTTCGCTACATAATCTATACTTATATAATATTATAAAACTGAAGAGTTTGCTTCTCTCTGGAACTACTGGTTCGATTGAAAAATAGTTAAGTGTTGGATAGCCCATTTGTCAAAGAAGACTATAGACTATATAACATCACGCTGTAACCAAAGGGAGCGGAGCATCAACGAAAAATGGTGAAAAATATTCCTCTTCAGAGCTTCCGTTGCGTGCGCTGCGTAAAGGCGATTGGGTGATAATTGTATACCTATTATCTGACCGGTCACCGTTTTAGAGGATCGGCTGTAAGTTGGCCTCTCTTTATAATTAAGGCACAACACCTAAGTAGTAGGACGATCGGTACTGTTTCGTCGATGGGGGAGACAACTCCTTGGATTCTCTTTTTTCCAAAAACAGGGTCCACGCGGGTGGAGCTGCCGGCAACAGCTAGTATATTATAGTTATAACATGTACGCAAAATTTCTCTACTTATTTAAATCCTACTGACATATTGCATACATCGTAATCACATATTATAAAGGAGGTTGTGTTGTCGAAGTCACCATTTCTGCCCCATGTTGGATCGCGTCAGGCATATTCAACAAATATTTAGTTGTCCAATAGGCGCCAAATGCGAGCAGTCCTGTTATAAGTAAACTGAAACAAATAAGTTATATTCAAAATAATGAATGTTTTCCAGATGAATAATGCATGTCAGATCTGTGTTAAATATTGTCCCACAGCTGGGCACGGGCCTGCTTTACCAATGTGAGGGGGTTTGGCTTTAGTCCGCCATACCGCCGCGCTGGCCTAATACGAGTTAGTAGACTTCACATACCTTTGAAATGACTAGTTAATAACTGCTAGTAATTAAATGTAATATATGAAAATGTGCTGTATAATTTGCTAGATTTTAAGCAGATATCGGTACACAAGAAAGATCATCTGATGGTATTTGGCGAATAATTATATAGTTATTAAAATTGGTATATCTTTAGACTACTTTCCTACTTAGAATGCAATTTTTTATATCTCTTACTAGTTTTAAGAAAAACGTTTTTTTTTTATCCTAGCACGGCAAAGTGACCGCACTTCACCTGATGGTAAGCGCAGTACGGTCCAATTAGAGTATCGAGTAGCGAGAGACAATCTATCCCCTGCTACTCAACACAATCATGCCAGCCTGCTCCTTCACACTACGCCATGGGCAAGAAGGTGAAGAAGCGGTCGAGGGTCTATTGTCAGAGTACTCAGAAGGCCGTAAAATGGCCAACATTGTACCCCAACTCTAGACCCCCAAAAAAAATTATAATTACACTTACAATCCGAGAGGCATTTTGAAATTATCACCGCATGAAGCGTACCAGTTCACACATAGCCGTTGATCTATTGATACAATTCAATACATCTAATGAGTAACATTTATATACCTAGCAGCACAAAAGACAGTTATCCACTGAAATTAAAAGCTATCTTTAACAGTACAGAGTCTTATAGCAAAAAAAATATTATTTAGAATGGGCCGGCTCGACCGGGGTAGTACCACTGTCTCACAGAAAACCAACGTAAAGTGACATTTCACGGTCGCGTTTCGTATGGTAAATGAGATACCCGGAGGCCCAGATTCCCCCTTCCCTTCCCTAATCCCTATTCCTGTCCTTCAAGGCCGACAGCGCATACATGATACTTTCGGTATTGTGGATGTTCATGGGCCGTGGAGATTACTTAACATCAGGTGACCCACTGGCTCGTTTGTCGGACTATGATATAAAAAACAACAAAAAAAAAAATGTAATAGGACACTAAAGACTACTTGTGGCGCAAATCATAAAAACTGCGTCGGGTTAGTTATAGCTATATTTTAATTATTAAAAAAAAAAGAAAATAAATAAAAATCATGAAAAACGCTGCATCTCAAGCGCACGAAACCTCCGCTTTAACCTTTATTCGTATTATTCGTCAGCGTACAAATCGCCAAGGTCATAAGCGTGGAGTATAGTCTTAAGAATACTGGTGGTAGGATATTCATATCCGCCCGGATAACAACCACCGTACACAGAGTGTAAAACCCGACATAGTGGCACACGCAAGTGTATCGCATTCCGGGATCATTTTGTCGAGGGTCTAGAGTTGGGGTGTGATGTTTGGCCGTTTTGTAGCCTTCCGAGTACTCTGACACTAGACCTACGTCCGCTTTTTTACCTTCTTGCCCATGGCGTAGTGTGAAGAAGTAAGCCGGCATGATTGTGTTGAGTAGCGGGGGATAGATTATCTCTCGCTACTCCATACTCTAATTGGACGGCACTGCGCTTACATCAGGTGCAGCGTGGTCACTTTGTCGTGCCAGGATAAAAAAATCCTATCCTATTTACACAGTATCATAATTAGTTTCATCTGTATATATAAAAGAAGAAACTGACTGACTGACTGACTGACTGACTGATCGATCAACGCACAGCCAAAACGGCTGGGGTTAGAGACTTGAAATTTTGACAGTAGGTACCTTTTATGACGTAGGCATCCACTAAGGAAGGGTTTTTGGAAATACCACCCCTAAGGGGGTAAAATAGGGGATGATAGTTTGTATGAAACTCCGTCATTTTTGCAGTTAAACGCATGAAATTTGGTATTTGGCCTTACAGTTAAAAATTAAAAACACATATTTCAGGGTTTTTGGAAATTCCAGCCCTAAGGGGGTTAAATAGGGTAAGAGAGTTTGTATGAAAATCCTTCATTTTTGAAGTTAAATGCATGAAAATTGGTATTTTGTAGTGTATACTTTTTGTCTCAAACATGACCTCCACGCGGGCGGAGCCGCGAGCAACAGCTAGTTTTATATAATTATCTATCTTTTTTTAGTTTCTTTTTTATTTTATTTCCAATATATGGTGAATGCTGTGTACACATGTGGGTATCACACATATTAGCAACTATACCTACTTACCTTTTCATTCCACATTGTAATGGGTTAATATGTAGTGTTGTTGTAACTTATACACGATAAATAAATAAACTTGAGTTACTATCTATCATTGAATACGCCCCGTCCGGACTTTAAGAAAGATTAACGTATAGGTAAACAAAGTTAAGAAAAGATAATGAAATAACACAATTATAAAAGAGATATTAAAAATTACTTCATTATACGATTGATAAATCTCTTCAAATTTATTTCATGCAGAGTTTTGGTACTAAATGGTTTCTTATATTTACACGAATATTACTCATTGAAATAAAACAGATAGTTTTATTACAGACTTTATCGTAGTTTATTTTACTTTTTGTAACCCGACAGTTCTTCTTTTAAACTTTTTATTGATGATAAAATAATATATAGATTTTCTACTTCTATAATTTTAATATCGTAGCTTGCAATGATTGCAGGTTTTACATACAATTTAACTATTCAATGCATATGTTATTTAAATACGATTTTCAATATTTTGTTTAGTAAACGTATCATTGTCTTATAATGTTTCTTACACTTATACTCTATCAAACATTTTCAAACTGCAGAAATAAAAACTACATGATTTTCATTGGTGACTTTAACAATGACGGATCGATTCAGATTCCTTTCAACCGGCCTAAAAAAAGGAGAAGGTTAACAATTCGTCGGAATCTTTTTTATGTATGTTCCCTGATTACTCCAAGACGCCTGGACCGATTCCAAAAATTATTTTTTTTGTTTAAAAGGGTATACTTCGCAGATGGTCCCTTTGGCATAAAGTCAGCATCTGATAATGGGATCTCAGAAAAATCGAATCAAATTTTATAGTGACGCATAATTTGATTTTATTGAAGTCTACTTTTTATGCATTAAAAAACTTTTATAATTCTCTCGATATACCAAATATGGTTCTAAGAAAAAGAAAATTGGAAGTTTCCCGGTACATTGGCAAATTCAGGGAAACCTATGAGTGCTTATTTCTCTGGGATGTTCTTACAATATAGATAAACTAAGCTCATATAAAGCTACGGTTAATAATTAATACCAAAATACATAGAAAACTAAAATATGTATCCAGAAAAAGGTATATAATTCGATTCACGATATTAATAATAATATTAAATCGATAAATGTGAATACTGCGGCAAGCTCTACCAGCATCCCTATTCCAAGGTAAACTCTATCATAGGTTGGTATTATGGGGGGTAGTGTTGGGTTTTCTGCAACTTCCTGCTGACGTTGTATTCTTCTTTGCATTGCTTTATACTCGTCAGTAACCTGAAAAGCCGTACAAGTTCATTGAAGAGGATAAACGAACGCAAATCCAAAGTTAGAGATGAGTACTGAAATGCTAGTAACATTGAAGGGCCCTTACTCCGAATATAGTCACAGTTCACACATTATATATCTTTGCCGTGTCAGGATAAAAAAAACATTATTTATAAAGTACAAATCGGTTTCTGAGAAAATCATGCTTTTTGAATCTATTACTGACGCAAAAGTATACTCCATCCTGAAGATATCTTCAGGATATCTATTTATCTTTAGAATCCCATGCATATGCAAGAAATAAAAAAAAAGTTCCTTGATATATTAATAATGAGAACCAACAGTTACACACACAGTCTTGACCCCACACTTAGATAGGAGTCTTTTGCGGTAGGTACCAGGAATTACGAGACACTTTAGGTCTCACAACACCCCGTCCCGGAACAAATTGTAGATCACATAAAAACTTGTATCGGTGCGAGGATTGAGTCCACAGCCTCTTACTTCACAGCCGACGGCTCAGCCACTGCGCCAGGGAGGCAGTTAACATCTAGTGATTTATTAAACTCCTTTACAAGGCTGTTTCACTAACTAACTCAGCTCAATTGAGTTAGTACCACTGTTTCACAGAAAATCGTCAAGAAGTAGCAGCTTACTGGTACATTTTGTACAGTAAGTAATATTTCCAGAACCCTTTTTTTATTAAAAACTGGCAAATCACCTAAAAATCTTCTGGGATTGCGGTTGCTCATGGACGGTGTATAACAACAAACTCGTTCAATGCTATATTCATTAATCGACTGCTTTCTACATATTTACAAAAAAAGGTATAGTCTTATCAAAAACTTACTAAAACAATCCCCGTGTAAGACAAAAGCACAAGACCAGCCAGCAAAAAGTATCCGTGCACGAAATCGTCCAGACTGTCGTCAACGATCCTGGATACCATCAGCCCTAAAGGAATCACGACTTGGCTCCATATCGTCCCTCCTACAAGTGTCTGCTCGTCCCAGTGTTTAGGTCGAGTTTTGACCGAAGCTGTAGCCCAAAGCCCCCCAGCAGCTAGTACCAATGCCATACTACATAATTTTAGGATTACCGACACGTATCCTATAGTCATTTGTGTTTATTGACATGTCTTAAAGACGTCATTAAAATTGAGATTTAGAAAGGAGGTGACATCCGAAAAGGTCGGTATGCTATTAGTATTTACTGGTTGTATATACTATATCTATGGTATTTACGACTTTCATGAATAACTAGCTGTTGCCAGCAACTCCGCCCCCGTGGAGGTTATTTTTGGGAGAAAATGTATACAATCCAAGGAGTTTTCTACTATATAGGCGCACCAGTACCGATCGTCCTAACACTCAGGTGTTATGCCTGAATCATAGAGAGAGGCCAACATGCAGCCGATCCTCCAAAACGGTGACCGGTCAGACAATACACAATTATCGCCCATTCGCCTTTACGCAGCGCACGCAATGGAAGCTCTCAACGAATAAATGTTCCCCATTTTTCAAAATTTTTCATTGTTGTTTCGCTCCTATTGGTCATAACGTACAACACTATAGAATTTTGAATTCGAACCAGTAGTTCCTGAGATTAGCGCGTTCAAACAAACAAACTCTTCATCTTTATAATATTAGTTTAGATTCGTGCTGATTTTATATACTAATATAGATTTATTTTTGGTTAGCCAACCAGATAAGAAATAACAAAAACTACATTTTTAATTATTTATATAAAACATCACACTCGTATCCACAAATCCGTGTGCAGAAGCTTCAGCCTATGAAAATAGACTAAACCGGCCACACACCCGCCATTGTAACTCCTTTTTTTTTTTTTTTTTTTTGTTGTCGCGGGGAAAGCGTTTTATTACTACCGCCCGCTCCGGGGGGAAGCGGAATAAGAATAAAACGGTTATGCTGGACTAGCCGGTCTTACGACCCAGCATCCCCCTCGCCCGGATGATGGCTATCCGGGCAGCCGCTGGGCCGAGTCCCTACCCCCTATGTACACCCCACCCGACACTACCAGCTAAAACCCCGCGGTGGCCTTCTTCGGCGCTTACGGAGCGATCCCGGGGTATTCTAAGGAGTGCTAGAATTGCTGCCGGAACCGCCCCTGCGCGGTGCTGCGTAGCAGCCCATCTCCATGGGAGGGCTTAGGAGCCCCCGCGCACCGAACAACGACAGCGAACGAGGCCTTACCACACGCGCTGCCGTCCATCTCGGGGTCGCACGATGCTCCGAAACTGGGAGTGCATCGATTCGGGCTGACAGCCCCCCGCTGCGAGCCCGCGACCCCCGATGGCCCCTATTAGTCGCCTCGTACGACAGGCAGGGGTTACCGTGGTGGAATTCAAACGCCCCCGTTCCACAGGGCGGGAGACGCCGGTCAGTCGTCCACCCGGCGCCTCCTACGTCTTCTCTGGCGGCGGGAGGGATCATTTCGTTCCCGATCCCTCTCGGCACTCTCCTTCTGCGAGATGACGCTCTCGCAGAAGTGGGCCACCGCACGCCAGGACCTCCGGCTGGCGACCATGGACGACACCACGGCCGGCAGCGAGAGGTCTCCTCCGACGACTGCTCTGAGAGCGCTGCGCTCTTCGTCCCAGGCTGGGCACTCCTCCAACGTATGTTGGGCCGTGTCCTCGTGGCAGTTGCCACAATGGTGGCACACGGCAGACACCTCCTTTCCGATCCGACACAGGAACGAACCGAAACATCCGTGGTCCGTCAGTACCTGCGTCAGCCGGAAAGTTGGCGCACCGTGGCGCCTGTCTAGCCATCTCTTTAGGACAGGACGCACTGCCGCGACGGTCCTCAAGCCCGCACTTGGGCTTTCCAGCCTGGTATGCCACTCCTCCACAGCGGTTCTGCGAAATCGGGCCGCAATCTCCCTCGGGGCCAGTCTCACCTGACGGCGACTGGACGCCTCCTCCCGCCAGAAGAACGCGGACGAGAGGAGTTTTGCGTCCAACTCCCAAGGGAGGGTGCCGGCCAATACGCAGGCCGCCTCGTGGGAGACCGTGCGGTAGCCCCTTACTATTCGCTGCGCCAACAAACGCTGCGGTTTGCGCAGCAAGGCGACGCAGCGGGGTTTCAGGGACTGGGCCCATACGGGACATCCGTACAGGGCCATTGACCGCACGACTCCAGCGTATAAACTTCGGCAAGGGCTATTAGGTCCCTCCAGGTTCGGCAGCAGGCGTCCGAGCGCGCCCGCCGCCCGCACCAATTTCGGCGACAACTCCTTGAAATGGGCACGGAAATCCCACCGGCTGTCCAGAATCAATCCCAAGTACTTCATTGTACAGCCGATGGGAATCCGCACCCCCTCCACATTGATGTGGGGCATTAAAGGTGGCCGAATCCGAGGACCGTGAAAGTAAAGGGCCTCGGATTTGTTCAGGGCCACCTTAAGGCCCAGTCGCCGAATCCTGCCCACCACCTGTTCGGTTGCGAACGAGGCGAGCAGGGTGGCCTCCTGGAAAGACCTGGCTGTCGCTGTTACTAGCGTGTCGTCTGCATAACAGACGACAGCGACGCCTCGGGGATTGGTACCACGGAGCACCCAGTCGTAGCCTATGTTCCACAGGAGAGGGCCCAGGACTGAGCCCTGTGGAACACCGCAGGCCATCGCTCTTCGGTGCCACCTGTCGGCGCCTGGATACACTATGTACCTGTCTGAGAGATACGAGCGCACCAGACGCCGGAGATACGGTGGCACCACGTGGTACCGCAGTGCTTCCAGTATGCAGGCCCAGGGCAGGGTGTTAAACGCGTTGGCGATGTCTAGAGACACCGCCACCAACCATTGTAACTCCTGTTTAGCCAGGATCAACAATGGCACGCATTTTTTCGACACCGAGTAATAAAACTCGGCGAGTCTCTGGGAATGCTTAATAACTGTCTTTTAACCCGCAACGAAATTAATCAAATAGAAATATAGGAAGGAGTTGGAAATATAAATTGGCCACTTCCCTCCATAGTAAAGCGGGAGACAAATACTGAACTAAAGAGGTATCAACCTCCAATAAAGGACATTTAAGTCTGGAGAAGCCAGACGTAAAGCAACACGGAAGTTACTTAACGGGTCCTATCATGCGAGCTGTTACGCTTGATTCCAATAATAGGTATGGCAAAAACGCCGGAAAGCACGGAAATTCCTCCTAGTCTCCACAAGATCCATATAGTATACAACTCCAGATGTTATCTGCATACTGTCAAGCATAATGTTGCGCTCTTTTTGTCAGAGACTACACTCCGAAAGAACATGATGCGCGGACTGTTCGTACTCACAGAAGCCTATGAAAATAGTGAACTGTATAAATAGTGAACCCGCTGATCTCAGAGGTTATCGTTGTCTCTTGATGTTTTATGAATTTTAATTATCCGACCTGACGATCGAAACCACCACGTCATCGATTACACAGCAAAAATATAATGCCACTACACCAATAAGACGATATGGAGGCCATAGGTTATCACTGTCTGTAAAGTCTTACATCTTAAAAATAAACTTCGAATACATGGATTTGTAATATTGATGACATTACAATTTAGGAATAAAATAAATGCAAGCCGGTCTGTTTCCACTCGACTAAACTCTAGGCAGATTTAAAAATGTTTAGCTTTGTTCAGTTTAGAAAAGTAAATCTAATCACTATGAATTAAAACTGTGATTAAATGCTGCTATAACTTAACAGTAAGTAATTTAGGAATAAAATCCATGCAAGCTCGTCTGTTGCCACTCCACTAGACTGTAAAAATGTTTAGCATTGTCCAGTTTTAGAAAAGTAAATCTAATTTCACTATGAATTAAAACTAAAATTAATTGCTGCGATAACTTAACTATAACAGGGTATTAATAAGGAAGGTGGTATTGCCGGTGAATTTATCTATACTAATATATAAATAGGTAAAGTTTGTGTGTTGGAATGTTCGGGGTAATCTCCGGTACAACTGATCTGATTTTGAAAATTCTTTCACTGTTAGAAAGGCATACTATCCCTGAGTGCTATAGACTACTTTTTATTTTGGGAAATATATATTAAAAAAATAACTTCTACTCGGGCGGAGCCGCGGGCAACAGCTTGTATAAGTATAAAATGCACCTCAATGAATATTAAGAAATACATGAATTTACATAATTTCTTATAATTAAAAAAGTTGTAGTTTTAATTGTAAAGATGTCAACTTAAAAAAAATATGCAGAAAAAACTAGCCCTGTATTAAACATTGTCCCACTGCTGGGATCGGGCCAACTCTACTAATGAGAGGGTAATAATGATAATGATGTATAAATGATTTTACGGCTGTGTTGTTTTGTGTATGTGTGTAATTATGTAATTGTGTTCAATATAATTTTTGTAGTATTGTGAACCAACGAACCATCGTATGGAAATGGAGATATTTAGTATTATTTTATCACAACAGATGCTCTAATGCTGTTGTGAATATGTACAAATATATTATAATATGTTACCTGGTTTGTTTGTTATATGCACAACAGACATACGTAAGTATATTCTCTATATTAACTTAACAAATCAAAATACTAAAGCCATGTGATTAAATAAACGCAGCAATTACGTAGAATTTGATATTGATATGCGGCCTTCTGAGTACTCTGACAATAGACCCTCGACCTCTTCTTCACCTTCTTGCCCATGGCGTAGTGTGAAGAAGCTGGCCGGCATAATTGTGTTGAGTAGCGGGGGATAGATTGTCTCTCGCTACTCGATACTCTAATTGGACCGCACTGCGCTTACCATCAGGTGCAGTGTGGTCACTTTGTCGTGTCAGTATATAAAAAAAAAAATGTACACGCTACACCTGAAATACCAACCTTCTAGTGGTGTAATCTGGCGGTAGCTTCCTTCAGCGCATTAGGGGCAGCCTCGATTTCCCGAGTTGATAAGCACCCAACTCCTACCGAAACCGATTCTATTATGTGGGTACCGGGGTATTGGAAGTGATGATAACTTAGCTAGCAGAGGACCGCCGAGAAGAATGTTTAGGTACAAATCCTAGTACACACACCTCTGACTTTTCTAAGTGATGTGTGTTCTAATAATATTATTTGTCTCAAATACACCCAACAGTCACACACACAGTTCTGACCCCACACTAGGTAAAACCTGTATCGTGAGTATCAAGCACTACGAGGGACTACAGTCCCACAAGACCCAGACCCGAAACAAATATCTGTCACACAAACATTTCTCTCGGTGCGGGAATCAAACCCACGGCCTCTCACAACCGGTTACTCGCCCACTGCGCCACGGAGGCTGTCATACTATATACTATGCATATAGGCTGTATACTTATTAGATTGAAAGAAGAGTATAATAATTAAATTGAGAAATTATCTTCATTCATAGTCTTCACAAAAATATATTATTTAGGTATTAATTTATATATACTCATTCCTTAGGGTCCGTTCAATATGGTGATGACAGGTGCTGAACGTTGTAAGGGACCGAAACGTAGAAACTGCACAGATGTCGAAATCACAGTGAATGAAGGTAAAGTGACATATCATATGCTTGTGAAGGAGAATACAACTCCCACGAAGGTGAGTAAACCATAAATTAGCTTTTATATATCCTTATAGATAAAACTGCCTTGGCGGCGCTGTTGTTATTGCGAATACGGTGCTCAGATCGCGGGTTCGACCTCCTGGTCGAGTAAAATTTTTTTGGCACGAAAAATTTACCACAATGCTCCTGGTGGTAAGCGCAGTGCCGTCCAATTAGAGTATACAGTAGCTAGAGACAATCTATCCCCTGCTACTCAACACAATCATGCCGGCCTACTTCTTCAAACAACGCCATGGGCAATAAGGTGAAGAAGCGGTCGAGGGTCTAGTGTCACAGTACTCAGAAGGCCAAACGGCCAAACATCATACGCAACTATAGACCCTCGACAAAATCACGATACCACAAACTCTATCACGATATACCCAATATCAGCTCAGTATCTAGAATTGTGCCCGGTATAGGAATAGGCAAGGCCCCTATCACATCCGCGGGGTTTTAGCTGGTAGTGTCGGGTGGGGTGTATCCGCGGGGTTTTAGCTGGTAGTGTCGGGTGGGGTGTATATAGGGGTTAGGGACTCGGCCCAGTGGCAGCGCGGATAGCCATCATCCGTGCGAGGGGGATGCTGGGTCGTAAGACCGACTAGTCCAGCATACCCGTTTTATTCTTAATCCGCTTCCCTCCGGAGCGGGCGGCAGTAATAAAATGCTTTCCCCGCGACAACAAAAAAAAAAACCCCCTATCACATCATGGGACTGTATTAAGCTGGGCGAGTGATGTGAGTGTACTGGTTACACCACTACCGACCCCCACAGAGATAACAGGGGTGTTATATATATGTGTATGTATGAAGATAGGGCCTGCACATTCAAGAGTCAATTTATTTACTGATTTTTCAACAACTGCCTTCCTCTAAAGCACGCTTATTGTACCTATTATTAAAATCTAACCAATAAAGAAAACATATAATAAGGTATAGACAAATCGAATAAAAAATATCATTATATTGATATTTATATTCCTAGTACAATACATATTCAATATTGACCTTAAATAATTTCCCAACTAACTTCATCTTATTTTTAACATATCTTATTTGATTTCAGGGCAAAGTTGTCGGCATAAGTTATGGCAAAGAAGTGTTGAACTTACAAATTAAGAGTCTTTGCAGCCACTCATTTCTGAGGCCTTTAGTAGAGAAAGTGTTTAATGTTACCAGAAATTGTGTCATATTAAAGGTACCCATTACCAAGCCATTTCAGAATTTAACGATACATTGTCCACTGAAACCAATTTAATAAATAACAACCGACAGTCACACACATAACCCTGACACTACAGTAAAACCTTATTAGTTGTGTAGGCACCGGGACTCACGAGATACTTTCAGTGTCACAATACTCGGACCCCGAACAAATATTTGTCCGTTACACAACAATTTGTCTCAGTGCGGGAATCGAACACACGTCCTCCCATTTCAAGGCCGTGTACTCGCCCGATGCGCCACGTTCAAGTGTTTGCCTTCAGTGAAGCAAGGATCCTCTTGTGTGAAAGTTGAATATATTGACATTTTTAATAATTTCTTTTAATGAAAAATTCTTGTTTGAACAATAATCACTAATCAGTCACTATGTACTTACATGTAATATCCACAAAGATCATGCCATAATCGTAATATTACAAATATATTTTGATGGTTAGTGATTTAGTACCGCTTCTTCACCTTTTGCCTCATGGCGCAGTGTAAGAAGCTACACAGCAGGCCGGCATGATTGTTTTGAGTAGCGAGGGATAGATTCTCTCGCTACTTGATAATCTAGCTGGACGGCGCACGTAGCAGTGCACTTACCATCAGGTGCAGTGTGGACAATTTGGCACGAGCCAGGATAAAAAACCTGTGTACCTTTTGTTAATACAATATTTAATTAAACATGTTTCATTTCTAATAATTTTATTGACAAACTTCACAAATACTATATTGTATACTTCTCTTTCAGGGTGCGTATACCTTTACAATAAATATAATAGAACTGGCCCACAAATACAATGGTAACGATTTTATATATGGTGACTGGTCTTTTAAATCGGTATACTTCAATGATGATTGCAATTTCGATTGCTTAATCACTAAATTCAAAGTGACTCCAAAGAATAAGGAAATAAACAAACACCGATGAAAATATACTATGTTATTGTTTTAATAAATGTTATAATACTTTGCATTATTGTTCTTATTATACTTACCTTTCTGTCTTATGTACACATTTAAATATAAAGTTATATCGAAATGTGAAATATAAAATATTAAATACTGTAACTTATAAAAATAAAATATATTTGCCCTATCCCACTGTTGGGCACGGGCCTCCTCTACTAATAAGAGGGGTTAAGCCTCAGTCCTTAATGTTGGCCTAATGCGAGTTGGTAAATCTTCACATACCTTTGAAATTCTTATGTCGAATTTGCAAGGATCATTTTAATGGTCAAACTAATTGGTGGGTACGTTACTAAGTACGAGATTGTCTGAGTGAATTACTTTCGACTGACATTAGCTGGCCGACATGATTGTGTTGAGTAGCGAGGGATAAGTTATCTCTCGCTACTTGATACTCTAACTGGACGGCACTGCGCTTACCATCAGATGTAGTGTGGTCAATATGACAATACAATACAATAAAACAACTCTTTATTGTATATCGATAAAAGATAATAACATAGCATACACTTAATACTAAATGACTTATCGATCTTATCGCTAAAAGCAAAATGATTATGATTATGACGTGTCAGAAAAACAAAAAAAATGAGATCATCAGGAAAGCTTCTTTTCAAACATAATAACAAGAAATTTATGACTTTTTATTGGTAATATAAAACAGATAAAGTATAAAACGTTTGGTTGTTATATATAACGTTACTAAGCAATGTATCGCATGATTATATATATTGTGCTCAGCCAGTATTCATGTTGATGCGAGTGTGAACCAGGGCATAGAATTAACACAAAACAAGGTTTAATAATAGGGTAGTTGAGTCGTTTTTGTTTAATGAATGTAATCAATAAGCCACGTTACCTAAAACCTTAGAGTATTTAACACTGGAGACGCCATTGAGCGCTTACCCCGTTTGACAAATGTAAGAGCACGGTGCTCATACACGTTCTATAAAACTAGTTGCGCTTCGTGATCCGCCACTAAAAAAGTGACATCACGTGCGAATTGAGCTCCGTCAAAATGTCCGCCTGTAGCGGTATTAACATGTAAAAATAGATCTGACACATCAAACTTACAAAAATACAACATTATTTTTCACCTGGACGTATTTTTTTAAAGTAATATTATCCTTAAAAGCAACAAAACATATAATTTCTAAAAATTATCATCGGGTAATAAATGTTGCCAGGTTAAACTTTTAGCCACAGTAGTGTAAAATTTATTTGCATTCAATATCTTAAACGCAAGTTGTTTTTTTAATATTCATTTTTAACTAATGTTGCCCGCGGCTCCGCCCGCTTGTAGGTCTTGGAGCATTTTAACCTTCTATATTTTGCTATCCCATAGAAAGCGTGCATTTTTTCGAGTTAAAAGTGGTCTTTGTCATTTTCTGATCCCTAAACTGCCACTATGCAAAAAATCATGTCAATCCCTTGCGCTGTGAAAAACTAAACTATCCCATGGGAACTGTACATTACTCCGGGATAAAAAGTAGCCTATGTGCTTTTCCAGACTATAATCTATCTCTGTGCAAAGGACAATGGCGAAATCGTAGTTACAAAAAAAAATTGCGTTTAGAAATTTCATACTTTGTAATCTAAATATTATTATTTTACATGATTTTTCAGCATACTAACAATAGCTGTGTAAGTATAGATAAGTTGTATAATTTATTAAAAATCTCAATTGATTTTTTTGTAACGTGTTATGGCCGTAAGATTTTTTTAATGAATGGCTTAAGGTCTTTTAGGCCAAAGAAAAATCTTTTTCATAAGAATTCTATAAGCCGTTAAAAAAAACTATAAAATCAATGCAAGCGTGTGTGTCCCTACAATTACAAATAACAAAAATAAATCAGCTTTACTTTTTACCAACTTAGTGAACGACTGGATCGTCTGTAATTTGGCTGTATAGTTACGACCATAGCTTATCTTATTTAGGAAAAAAAATCACTACTTCCGTCATTTCATACTGACATATTGTGACATAATTTAAATTGATTTAAATACACGAATACTTGAAAGATTTCACTTAGAAAATAATCTAGCAAACATGACTGTGGCCACCAATGTGATCTGGAGATCGGCTAATTTCCAAAGCATAGCAGACCGATATAATATGCTATATTTGCCGTGAGAACGTACCAAATTCGACAAACACGTTCCTATTATGGTGAACATGTACGTTTCCACGGTAGTTCTATAATTGAAGTGTGCATAGAAACAATTAGTTCATCTTAATTTAATTTAAGAGGCAGTTCAGATACCTTATTGATAAGAGGTAAAATAAAATCACACCATGTTTCAAATAAACAGTATTATGTTTAATTACTAATTGAAAATAATGTACCTGGTCCGACCAGGCTGGTCGAGCAGGCATTATAGAATACTATTGTAGTTGCTTGGTTGTGCGTCGTACAGTGGGCTGCTGCGCTCATACCATGATAGTAATCTGGTATTTTGGACGGGCCAGACATCAAGACATATCTGCCCCTGCAGCATTTTTAGATATATAAGATAGGATAATTATACAGATGAATAAACATTAAAAAAAACAGTGTTTTATTTTTATTTAGAACCCGTTTTATTTTCTAATTTAATTTCTAAGTCCAGATTTAGGGTCTGAAGATATTTTCTGCACAACTATTGACAAACTCTGTGTCTTCCATTCCAACTTAGCTTGTATTGAAATAAATTATATGTGGCTTATGTTACTTTTAGTATAAATCTAATGGTGAATTATTAAAAACGGTTCAGCAGTTTATAAGTTTAAAGGATTTATCAAAAAATAAACAAATTATTCCTATAATTAAGTATAATGTGTTCATATCTGAACATGTAAACGTAAACACGAATGTTAACACTTATGTGTAAGTACCTACGATGTGGCGGATCATCCTTCCCCACAATAGTTATAAGTCAAGTTCAGTAGGTACATGTATAATTCACGACCCTGCCTCAGGTGAAATTATAATGCACGTTGGAAAATAGGCAAATAACATTTTTATCAGCTTCATAGATAAAAATATATTATTCAGAAATGTCAAATGGATCATAACCTCAAAATCTTTAAATTGAAATATCTTTAGTATTAGACTTTTTCATCAGAAATCCCTAATACATTATTGTTTAGGAATTGCTGCTGAATTTTTTGATATTTTTTTCACTTCTAAACGCTACATATTTATGTCAACTAATTTCATGTATGGGAACCTGCCATTGTCCTTTTAAGTAGATCCGTCCAACCGTTGTAGCGTGATTGGATATCAAACAACCATGCATCCATCCAAACATACGCATTTATAGTATTAGTAAGATTACTTTATTTATGCTTCCTTAACTTAATTTATAATTTAAAAATATTAGGAGAGTTGACATATCGACTAAGTTTACAATTTCATAAACTTTATTACACTGGCATTTTGGGTGGTTTATGTGGTAACACTGTCGTGTATGCAAGACTCAAATAGTGTGGTAGATAAACTTATCAAGGTTATCGATATAATTACTAATCTATCTGGACTGTCTTCTAAACATATACTTTTAACGTAAATAGTTCTAACACACTAGGAATGTCACAAAATATACCAAAACCAGAATAAAATATTTGTCAAAAAAATGTGATCCTAAAAATTTATCCGGTATATTTCAAAAATATTTAGGTATGAATTTTGGCGCCATTCATTTATTACGTAAGATGATGTATGGGGGGAGTCGATCTTAATATCGAGTCTTAATAGTTCTTACGTAAGATCACACAAATGCGCAAAGTTAGGATTATACTTTGAAAAATCGCGGGCCATGCCTATAATTTTAAAAACTTAGATTTTTATATTTTTTTATAACCGGTATGACTTGCCTTTTCACCCGGTTCCGGCTTGACGTCGACTTTTGGGACATCCTGTATTAAATTCAAGATCTCAAGCCCTTTTTATATGCTCTTCATAATAGATAGCGTTAGCCGGCTACCAGACCAAAACAGGCGATAATCGCTCTCAACGACATGCAATAATTCCATTCGCAGCATTTGCTATTCGCATTCGCTACCAATAACACTGTATTTCTTGGCTCTGCTTATTTAATTTGAAATTTTGAGGAATAACAGAACATTTTCTCACAAACTATATACCATTGGAAAGGTCGTGTTGTGTACTTTCTGGTAGTATATTTGCTGAATCGGAATACCTCAAAACGAGTGAGTATCAAATACATTTTAAAATAATTTGCAACGGCCGTCATTATTGTGTTCCATGTGCTGACATACCTGAAAAACGCTTCTCTACTAATTGTAGTGTTGACAAAAAACAAATAAATGGAAGTGTCACGGATTTTGTGCAAAGCAACCAAAAACTGATACACCTTTACGTCCCATTGACTCACGCGGCAAGTCAAGGAACAATAATGACTCGCTCCCTTTTAATGACAATATTACGCATGGAAAAAAAACCACTGTTGATACTAGCGCAATTAAAATTATGAAACCACCAAATCCGCCATCGCCAAATACCAAGAAACACTGGGAGAGCTAAAGAAAGAGAACGTTCAGTTAACAAATACGTTACAGGATCTGCTGATTTGCTTCAGATTGCTGAGCAGCATAACCGTTCTAACTTATATCAAATCAAATCAAATCATTTATTTTGTAAAGTAGGCCACTAGGGGCACTTTTTACATGTCATAATAATGTTAAAATCTAAGTCTGCCGGTGCTTCGGAAATGCCCACTGGTCTGAGAAGAAGCACCAAAAAGCTCAGCCATAGGTCTTCTGTAATTTGTCATTACATTCCAACAAAAAATCACTCATAAAATACATTTTTAAACAAGTCACATTCACATGACAAAAAAAAGTGACGGTATACATGTCAATACAAGGCAGAGTCGTAAAAGAGGCTATACAACTTGTTATTTAATTTTATCCAACTAACAATCAATGAGCAATCCAGGTAGACCAGTCCACACAAGCAGCACTCGTTCACGAATATGACGCATGTGCCAGCCATCGGCCTCCTCAACTATGACACAGGGAAGTGACCGACCCGGCACATAACGCCGCCGCAAGCACAGACCCTTAAGCGAGCATGACATACCCTATTCGCGTCAAAGAATGATAGAGAAACAAATTCACAAGACAATAACTTTAACAAAAAAACAAGAAGCCAAGACTAATACGACTCAGGCATCTTGTAAAAACAATTTACATTAAACAGAAATAATCAATACATAATCATTTATTGTAATAGATCTGGAAGATTCAGAGCAATTTAATCCCAAGCCTTCTTGTCGTCAAGATAATCGGAAATTTTGTAGTATAACCTTTTCTACTAAGCTTGGTTTATATTATGTTTTTAAACTTATTTATTGGTAATTCTCTTATATCATTCGAAAGTTTATTATAAAAGCGTATACTTTGCCCCATAAAAGAATTACTGATCTTGTGGAGACGAGTCGAGTGTAACACAAGATTATGCTTGTTCCTTGTGTTTACTTTGTGAATATCGCATTTTTTATCAAATTGTGGAATACTTTTACGCACATACATCAGATTTTCAAAAATATATTGGGATATCACGGTGAGAATGCTTATTTCTTTGAATCTTTCTCTAAGAGAAACTTTGGGTCCAAGATCATATATAGCCATAACAATCTTGAGACAGAGTCTGTCCCCAAGCAAAAACAGTAAAACTTGCTATCTATGATAACTCAGCTGTCTAAGGTATCCTGCGACTTGAAAGAATCCGTTGAAAAGAATCTCTTGTTGTTCTTGAAAGAAACATTCATCATTGCACTCGTGTGGTAAAAAGTAACGGAGACGACAAGAGACCTTGCTCAATCATTGTTAAATTGGCTACCCCTAGGCTTCGGGGTACATTTTTAGCGAAAACAATAAATTTTAATAACGCAAATCCAAACGACAAGCTCAGTACTGCTCACATAGGCATTGGAGGTAATAAATCGCCGCTTTACATTGTTGAGCACCTATCACCTAAAAACAAATTACACGCAGCGGCTCGCCAGATCGCCAAAGATAAAGAGTACAAATTCGTGTAGATTAAGCAAGGTCGTGTTTTCATTAGGAAAACAGAAGAAGACGAGTTTACTTATATAAGAAACCAAGAGACCAGAACCAACCTAAAACAATTATCTGCCATATCCCGTTTGTCCAAATCATATAACTCTATTTGTGAAACGATGTATGTATGATGTATTTGTTGATAAATTGCCAAAATTCAAAAAAGCTGTTGTGGCAAAATGGTTAGCTGTACATACAGCTAACCATTTTTTCTTATAGCTACAATTCTATAATATTGTTATCTGTATATATAAAAGAAGAAACTGACTGACTGACTGACTGACTGACTGATCGATCAACGCACAGCCAAAACGGCTGGGGTTAGAGACTTGAAATTTTGACAGTAGGTACCTTTTATGACGTAGGCATCCACTAAGGAAGGGTTTTTGGAAATACCACCTCTAAGGGGGTAAAATAGGGGATGAAAGTTTGTATGAAAATCCGTCATTTTTGAAGTTAAATTCATGAAAATTAGTATTTGGCATTATAGTTAAAAATAAAAAATATATGTTTCAGGATTTTTGGAAATTCCGCCCCTAAGGGGGTAAAATAGGGAATGAAAGTTTGTATAAAAATCCGTAATTTTTAAGTTAAACGCATGAATATTGGTATTTTGTATTGTATACTTTTTCTCCCAAACATGACCTCCACGCGGGCGGAGCCGCGAGCTACAACTAGTACTTAGATATAATATATATATTTTATTATTAATTTATTAATTAAATTCTCATTTGGTCATGCTCATTGTTATTTTTGAAAATTTAATTAACCTTTTACTTTTATTGAATACTGGTGTTTTCCTTTTTTTTCTCAACGCATGTCGTGGTATCCTCAAAATATTGTTCATTAATAGTAAGATTATTGTTACCTCATTATAACTTAGTCCTAAGTAATGTAACAACAGCTGGATATCCATTTTAAATAAATTAATGGCGTATTATTTAAAATTCATTTTCTAAAAAATAAAGTTTTTATTTTTTCTTATTTGGCATGTATTTTCCTCACTACTCATTACCTTTATTATCTTTATAGTATTTCGAATAAATTAGAAATATTAATTCCGTCCCTTTTCACGAAATCACACCCAGAGATTGCAAGAAAGCGATAGAAAAGATGATACACATAAAAAATAATCATAAAATATTTCATAAATTATAATTGTTTTATTTTATCTATCGATAGATAAGGACAACGCTATCTATACCTTGTGTCGACATTGTCAAGCTCTACTGTTTTTACACAGTTGTCAATATATGACACTGTAAATACATTACACACCAAGATAAATTTGTAGCTGTGTGCATAAATTTGCCAGTGTTGTATGAAATTGTGTAGTGTGCGTGCGTAGCGACGTGATTACATTTTGCATTTGTGTCCACATGTTTATTTGTAGTTGTACGAAGCCCCCCACCGACATTGCTGAATTTTTTGTTCAAGATTCGAGCGTAATGCCGTCTCCTTTTGGTTGCCTACTCTAAGCCTAAAACCTATTACCGAAAGGATTTTATGAATCCGAACAAAAAAAGTAAATTAGACGCCATTCAAATCTGCCGAAAGGTAATTGTCAAATGACAGTAAAAGGAGGCATGATTTGTCCCACGTCACGGTTCTCAGAATCGCGATTACTGTGCCGTTGTGCGAGGGAGTAGGCGATATTATGTTCCCAATACGCAACCATTTTTGCTTATACCTTTGAGTATGTGCTCACTAGCTGTTGCTCGCGGCTCCGCCCGCGTGTAGGTCATGTTTGGGAGAAAAAGTATACAATACAAAATACCAATATTCATGCGTTGAACTTAAAAATGACGGATTTTCATACAAACTTTCATTCCCTATTTTACCCCCTTAGGGGCGGAATTTCCAAAAATCCTGAAACACATTTTTTTTATTTTTTACTAAAATGCCAAATACTAATTTTCATGAATTTAACTTAAAAAATGACGGATTTTCATACAAACTTTCATCCCCTATTCTACCCCCTTAGGGGTGGTATTTCCAAAAACCCTTCCTTAGTGGATGCCTACGTGATAAAAGGTACCCACTGTCAAAATTTCAAGTATTTAACCCCAGCCGTTTCGGCTGTGCGTTGATCGATCAGTCAGTCAGTCAGTCAGTTTCTTCTTTTATATATACAGACTAGCTGTTGCTCGCGGCTCTGCCCGCGTGGAGGTCATGTTTGAGACAAAAAGTATACACTACAAAATACCAATTTTCATGCATTTAACTTAAAAATGACGGATTTTCATACAAACTTTCATTCCCTATTTTACCCCCTTAGGGGCGGAATTTCCAAAAATCCTGAAACACATATTTTTTATTTTTTACTAAAATGCCAAATACTAATTTTCATGAATTTAACTTAAAAAATGACGGATTTTCATACAAACTTTCATCCCCTATTCTACCCCCTTAGGGGTGGTATTTCCAAAAACCCTTCCTTAGTGGATGCCTACGTGATAAAAGGTACCCACTGTCAAAATTTCAAGTATTTAACCGCAGCCGTTTCGGCTGTGCGTTGATCGATCAGTCAGTCAGTCAGTCAGTTTCTTCTTTTATATATACAGACTAGCTGTTGCTCGCGGCTCTGCCCGCGTGGAGGTCATGTTTGAGACAAAAAGTATACACTACAAAATACCAATTTTCATGCATTTAACTTCAAAAATAAAGGATTTTCATACAAACTTTCTTACCCTATTTATCCCCCTTAGGGGTGGAATTTCCAAAAACCCTGAAAAATGTATTTTTAATTTTTAACTGTAAGGCCAAATACCAAATTTCATGCGTTTAACTGCAAAAATGACAGATTTTCATACAAACTTTCTTCCCCTATTTTACCCCCTTCGGGGTGGAATTTCCAAAAATCCTGAAATATATGTTTTTTATTTTTGACTAAAAGGCCAAATACTAATTTTCATAAACTTAACTTCAAAAATGACGGATTTTCATACAAACTTTCTTCCCCTATTTTACCCCCTTCGGGGTGGAATTTCCATAAATCCTGAAATATATATTTTTTATTTTTGACTAAAAGGCCAAATACTAATTTTCATAAACTTAACTTCAAAAATGACGGATTTTCATACAAACTATCATCCCCTATTTTACCCCCTTAGGGGTGGTATTTCCAAAAACCCTTCCTTAGTGGATGCCTACGTCATAAAAGGTACCTGCTGTCAAAATTTTAAGTCTCTAACCCCAGCCGTTTTGGCTGTGCGTTGATCGATCAGTCAGTCAGTCAGTCAGTCAGTCAGTTTCTTCTTTTATATATACAGATAACAATATTTAAAATAAATATTGTGACCACATTATTCATGCAATTTTGATTCAGTTTTCCTAAAAGAGTTTCTTTTGCGTATTATATTTGATTGCATATCGAATGATGTACAAAATTAAATACAGGAAACTACCCTATTGCAACATACTCGAATATAAAATAACAAGCTAAATTAAGCTAATGCATCGTTCGCTGGTGGTAGGATATTCATATCCGCCCGGATAGCGACCACCGTACACAGAATGAAAACCAGCCATAGTGGCACACGCAAGTATGACGCGTTCCGGAATCAGCCAGTGTACATCAGGTTTTTGTCGGGGGTCTAGAGTTGGGGTACGATGTTTGGCCGTGTTGCGGCCTTCTGACTACTCCACTAGAACCTCGACTGCTTCTTAACCTTCTTGTCCATAGCATAGTGTGAAGAAGCAGGCCGACATGATTATGTTGACTAGTGGGGGATAGATTGTGTCTCGCTACTCGATACTCTAATTGGACGGCGCTGCGCTTACGCATCAGGTGCAGTGTGGTCACTTAGCCCTGCCAGGATAAAAAAATGCATGCCAATGATTTTATGGTTTGAGTGTGCTTTGTGCATGTATGTGTGTTCAATATAATTATTGCAATATTTAGAACTAACGAACCATCACACAAAATAGAGAACTTTAGATTTATTTTATCATAATAGGTGTTCTAATGCTGTTGTGAATATGTTTAAATATTTTATATTATGTTACCTAGTTTGTTTCTTAGACGCATTCAGGACTCATCACACATACGTGAGATAATTTTCATTTTTCACAATGAATTATTTGAGCTGAGAATTAAGATTCGACAAAAAAGAGACAAGTCGTTAACATTTATCTTAAGTGACTGCGGCATAAGTAATTTTTAAGTGAATAAAAAAAGGACTTGTTGAATTCGAAGCAATTTATACATATTATAAAATTTAAGAAAACATTATTTATTTACTGTAAAAAATCTTATTTATCTATATCTAGTTAACCACATAAAAGAGCTGATTTCACATGTATTCAGACTCCCTACTTATTTCTTAGGGTCCGTACAATATGGTGATGATTGGTGCCGAAAGTTGTAAGGGACCAAAACGTAGAAACTGCACTGAAGTTGATATCAAAATGAATGACGGGAAAGTGACATACCATATGCGAGTAAAAGAAAATATAGCACCTAGGAAGGTGAGTAAACTAAAAAGTCAGCCTTACTAACTCGGTTGAGCTTGCTCATACAAGCTATAAGTAAAACTGTCTACAGCGCAGCTCTACAAGTAAAAAAAGCGATATCACACCATATCGAATTCTGTAGTACAAAGTATGGTTGACAGAAAAGCAAAAACTTTCAAATGTCGATATATCAGAAAAAATATCGGTATGTTATTAACGTTTTACTACATTACTTGTGATATAATATTATATTTTATTATATTCTGCACGCCAGTGACTAGAAATATATTGTATTTTATTTCTTAGATTAGTCTTTATTAGGTATCCAATTAAACATATGTATGAGTATTTTACTCTTGTAACCTCAGAGCTCACTGAACTTTTACACATGTAAAAAAATTTACTTAGCTGCTGTTGGTTTCAGATAATAATTTAAGTACTTCATGAAAAATATCGGTATACCGAAGTTAAATAGATAGATAAAAATATCGATATATAAAAGAAAAATATTGATTTATGTAATAATGCAGATATAATTTTGTTCAACATGTCTAGTACTGTTGATTATTTATGATTTATACAGATGACCTATGTGCACATTAGCAATAAAGGAAGCATTATAAAATTACAAGAAAAATTAAGAATGGTTTTAGTCTATTAATTGATTTCAGGGAAAAGTTGTGGGCATAAATAATGGCAAAGAAGTTTTGACTTTACAAATCAAGAGCTTTTGTAACCACAAATTTTTAATGGCATTAGCAGAGAAAGTATACAATATCACTAAAGATTGCGTTATATTGAAGGTAAAGTAAGTTTATCTACATATAAGTACACATATTGTGCTGCTCTCTTTCTTTTCCCTTTTTATTTTTCCATCCCATGGTTGCCTTGAAAAATCACAGGGAGCGATAAGACTTTTTTTATTTACTGTGTTATATGTTTACCGTCAGTTGTAATTTTAATTATTTTTTGACATGTTTGGTGTGTGGTGGGGATAGTGGTATTATGAATTCTCGTGTACAAAAAGGGAATAAATAAAAAAAGTAATATTAGTAAATTTTTACACTCTTAGTATATCTTGTGTTTGTATGTTATTTGATATGCAACCGAGAATAACGAAAAATAAACCCTTTTGCGAAAAAAGAATTGAAATGAATTCTTAAATGAGTGGCAAATTACTTAATAATTTATTATTTTTTCAGGGGGACTATAAGTTTACAGTAAATATACTAGAAATAGCGCAAAAAATCAATGGTGATGTTTTTGTATATGGCGACTGGGCCTTTAAATCTGTACAGTTCAGCGATAATTGTAATTTCGACTGCTTGATAACAAAATTTAAAGTATCTCCAAAAAAGGAGACAAAGAAAAATTCGTGAATATATTATGCATCAAGAAACGTTTTTGAAAATAAATGTTATGTCTATAAATTAATTATATTTGTTGTAGTTATTTCCCAGGGATGTATTGTTTCAAGCATTATCAACTCAGAATATTGTTAAAGAGAAATCATAGTTAACAAAAAAAATTACGTTATCGTATGTAGCTATAATCACTCTCAAATATTGTGTGACAAAGTAAAAATGTTTCTCGAAATCACATACATACATATAAACTCACGCCTGTAATCCCCGAAGGGGTAGGCAGAGTCGTAACCAGTACACCCACTTTTCGCCGAATTATCGGCCCCATAATGTGATAGGAGGCGAGCCTCTCGCCATACTGGGAACAGGTTCCAGACTCCGGGCTAATACTGAGAATTTCTAGATAGAAAACCCAATATCACTTTACCTGACCCGGGAATCGAACCCGAGACCTCAGCACAGCAGCCGTAACGCATACACAATTACAACTGCGCCACCGAGGCAGTTGTAATTTCTCGAAATCATTTGGCTTAAAAAACAAAATTCATAAAATATTGGATCTCTGATTTGTAATTACGGGGCTTTAAAAAATTTTTTTTGAAGTCAAGCGGCCTTGAAACAAAGAAAAACTAGATAATAAATAACACCCAACAGTCACACACATAGCCCCGACCCCACACTAAGATACGAGTCTTGTGTTGTGGGTATCAGGGACTACGAGATACGCACGGTCTCAGAACACCCAGACCCGGGACACAAATATCTCACAAACATTTGTCCCGGTGTGGGAATCGAACCCGCGGCCTCTCGTTTCACAGCCGCCTACTCGCCAACTGCGCCATGGAGGCTGGAGAATGGCCACAGGATGGGGGTTTTGTGAGGCACATTAGGTTCATCGAACTCATTTCCTTCGCATGATGTGATAGATAGCGATCCTATAACCATATCAAGCAGAAAGTCCAAAGGTTGTTCCTTCAAATCAAAAACTCAAACACAATTTGTGATTCAAACATTCCTAAGTAAGCTGCGACTAGACCCATATACTCAGCCTGTTGCCGTCCACTGTTGGACGTGGGCCTCCCCAAGTGAACGCCAACCATCCCGGTCTTGGGTAGCATCCACCCGCTACCCGCCACCCTCTTCAAGTCGTCGGTCCATCGTGCAGCAGGGCGTCCCACACTACGTTTGCCTAAACGCGGTCTCCACTCCAACACATGTCTGCTCCATCGGCCATCTGTCCGTCTGCAGACGACTAGACCCATATGGCGTTCTAATTTTACATAGCTATTTACAAAATATTTGGTTCTCGCGTTATATAAGATATGGTCAAAATGGTTCAAAATGTGAATTATTTTTATAATGTAATTACAAATAACAAAAGACCTACTGAGTTCTTGAGGCTGAGTTTCTTGGTGCTTCTTCTCAGACCAGTGGGCATTTCCGAAGCACCAGTAGACTTTAACATTATTATGACATGTAAAAAGTGCCCCTAGTGGCCTAATTTACGAAATAAATGATTTGATTTGATTTGGTCACAAAAATAATGGATGCCCTATGCACCCTCTCGGAGTACAAGTTACCGTCATATCAAACACCAAAAGTGGTTTAAGCGTGAAAACCCTACTGAAAATAATCATCCATCGCATTTACAATATTATGATGCATGTCGACGCCGATTAAACCATATTTGTAGTATATAGCTCAAATACAAAGACGTTTGGAACGACTATTATTGTCAGTTAGAGACGGCAATTTCTTTAAAAAATCTCTTTGCTTGCTGTAAAAGTTACTTTTACAGCAAGAAAAAAGATTAAGACTGCCTCGGTGGCGAAGTTGTAATTGCGCATGCGTTAAGACTGCTGTGCTGAGGTCTCGGGTTCGATCCCCGGGTTGGGTAAAGTGATATTGGATTTTTCTGTCTAGAAATTCTCAGTATTAGCCCGGAGTCTAGAATTTGTGCCCGGTATGGTGATAGGCTCGCCACCTATCACATGGGACCGAAATAAATTCGGCGAAAAGTGGGTGTACTGGTTACACCTCTGCCTACCCCTTCGGGGATTACAGGTGTGAGTGTATATGCATATGCATATGCAAAAAATATGTTCATGCATATGTTCGATTCCCGCACCGAGAAAAATGTTTGTATGACTGATAGATATTTACTTCGGATCTGGGTATTGTGCAGCCGCAGTCCCTCATAGCTTTTAATGTCCACAATACAAGTTTAACCCAGTGTGGGGTCTCACGGCTATGTGACTGTTGGGTGTATTTATTTATTATTCCCCATCTAAAATTATAATATTTATTAACATCAGTTGTACAGTAACACTTTTTAGACTGTTCCTTCTTTTTTGGAGTCGAGTAATTAGAAATAGTCCGACCAAAAAAGGATATAATATACTTATCTATGCTAAACATAAATTTTATTTAACAACTATAAGTGGTCCATTACAATAATATTTATAATGTGGACTCAAAAACATATATTATAGTTGTTTTTATGTGTTCATCTAACGAACCGTGACATCATTAAAAACAATTTAGTCAAAATACACCATCAGCAGTTTGGCAGTCTACATGGGTATAATATCAATCTCTACAATTACGATGTAACGTTAATCGTTAAATTATTATTTTAAACTATTGTGTATTATATATTGAGCCTATTGACTGCCTCGTTGGCGCTATAATTGCGCATGCGTTACGACTGCTGTGCTGAGGTCTCGGGTTCGATCCCCGGGTCGGGTAAAGTGATATTGGATTTTTCTATCTAGAAATTCTCAATATATGCCCGGAGTCTGGAACCTGTGCCCGGTATGGCGATAGGCTCGCCCCCTTATCACATTATGGGACCGAAATTCGGCGAAAAGTGGGTGCACTGGTTACACCTCTGCCTTCCCCTTCGGGATTACAGGCGTGAGTGTATATGTATGTATTGAGCCTCCGTGGTGTAGTCGGAATATCAATGCGTTTTAGTATATTGTATTCCTTAGGCTTTAACATCAACAATAAATAGTCTTTGACTAAGGCCCAGGAAAGCTGCTTGTCAATCAAAACAACTTAAATATTGTGACATTTTTATTGAAAAAAATTAATGTTTTCCAAACTTTTTGTTACTACCAAGCAAAGTATCGCATGATTAGGTATATTGTGCGCAGCCAGGATTCATGTCAATGCGAATGTTAACTAGCACATATATTTAACACAAAACTACGTTTAATTAATGTAACATACTAGAATAGAAAATAACTTACTGATGAATGCCTGATGTTTGACTGTATGTGTGTGCATGTATGTGTGTTCAATATAATTATTGCAATATTCAGAACTAACGAACCATCACACAAAAATAGAACAACTTAGATTTATTTTATCATAATAGGTGTTCTAATGCTGTTGTGAATATGTTTAAGTATTATATATTATGTTACCTAGTTTGTTTATTAGATGCATTACCGACTAAGCAGGCATACGTAAGTTCATTGTTTAATAAATGCTGGGCACAAAAAACTAACAGGTATAGAATCTTTTAGTTTATCTGTAACAATAACAATTAAGATATCTTTGATATTTATTTAATGGTTCGTTCCTAGTAACTGAGATTCGTCAAAAAAGTGACAAGTGTACCAAAACATATTTTTTTGAGGATACACTTCAAATTTTTAGTTACCAGAAAGGAAATGTGTATATTGCTAAAATATAACTAACTATACCTACTAGCGGGCCCGGCAGACGTCGTCCTGCCCGTAAAAGCAGCGCTACACCGACTGCAGCGCCACCTGCCGGGCTGATTTGTGTGTCTAAACCATCCAGGGCTCCACCCAAACGCATACAAAAAAAGACATTCAAATCGGTCCAGCCGTCTAGGAGGAGTTCAGTGAAATACACACGTACAGTAGAATTACATATATAAATATATACATTGTTAAAATAAAAAGGTTGTAGTAATAAGGTTATTTGTTACAATTAAATTGTTTAAATTCTGGCTGAACGGGGATGGGTGTTGTGTCCATATTATCGTAATTGTTTGGTTGTCGACTAGATTTATCTGGCTAATATACATCTGCATATAATATACATATTATTAGACAAAGATCTAACAAAATACTTATTATATTGACCGTTGAATAAAATAGTAAAATGCATTATTATTTTTATTAACATTATCTGTAATTTCTTCCTTGGGTATATCGAAATTGTGAAATATACAGAAAGAAAACAAACACATCTTTTTTTATATATATCATAGTCCGACAAACGAGCCAGTGGGTCACCTGATGTTAAGTGACCTCTACACCGCCCATGAACCTCCACAATACCGAAAGTGTCATGAATGCGCTGTCGGCCTTAAAGGACAGGAATAGGGATTAGGGAAGGGAAGGGGGAATCTGGGCTTACGGATATCTCACTTACCATACGAAAAGCGACAGTAAACTTTCACTTTACGTTGGTTTAAATTTAATTTAAATTACATCTAAGCCTGCATTCATTTGATGCGAGTTGGTCAAACACGCAACTGTGCATATATATTTGCGACGCCTGTAGTAAGTACGAACTTGTTGGAATATTTTGCCTCCGTCGTGTATTTCAAATATAAAATGGGCATAAAAAATTTTTTTTGGGCACGAATGATTGATCAAAGTAATTCAATGTATCATTTACACGAGTACCGATAATACGGCGTGGAATTAAATATTCAAAGAATGTGAAATGTGGCAAGAACGTTTATTTACTGTTTTAACTTATGAATAAACTTACTGCTACAATCTCTAATGAGAAGAAAATTATGTAAAGTAAAATTAATTGCGTAACAATGAGAAATTACAAAGACGACAGCACAACATAGATACAAGACAAGCTTTCTGATGGGAAAAAATGTATCCAATATGCGCATTAAACTCGTACGACCAGTGTCGTTAACGTTCGATACAAGTACGTATCTTTTTTTTTTATCCTGGCACGGCAAAGTGACCGCACTGTACCTGATGGTAAGCGCAGTGCGGTCCAAATAGAGTACTGAATAGCGAGAGACGATCTATCCCCGCTACTCAACACACTCATGCCGGCCTGCTTCTTCACACTACGCCATTGGCAAGAAGGTGAAGAAGGGGTCGAGGGTCTAGTGTCAGAGTACTAAGAAGGCCGTAAAATGGCCATTGTACCCCAACTCCAGACCCCCGTCAAAAACCGGATGTACACTGGCTAATCCCGGAACGCGACCTACCACCAGCCAAATCATCCAAATCTGTATCTGAAGTGAACTCGACCTAAGTAATTTTTAAGCGTGTAAAAAAAGAGTTCTTGAATTCCAAGCCATTGATGTTTATTAATATTTTTGAGAAATATCATTTAAGAACTGTAAACTTTATATTTTTTTTTGTTAACCTACATAACATAAGATGTTAATTTCACATGTCTATATTTGCTCATTTCTTAGGGTCCGTTCAATATGGAGATGATTGGTGCTGAAAGTTGCAAGGGACCAAAACGTAGAAACTGCACTGAAGTTGACATCAAAATGAATGACGGGAAAGTGACATACCATATGCGAGTAAAAGAAAATACAGCACCAACGAAGGTGAGTAAACTAAAAAGTCGGCCTAACTAACGCCGCTGAGCTGGCCCATTCAAGCTGCAAGTAAAACTATCTACAGCGCAGCTCTGCAGGTAAAAAAGCGATATCACAGCATATAGAACTCAGTGGCACAAAGTAGGGAAGTGCAAAAACTATCAATATCGATATATCGGAGAAAAATATCGGGACATTATTAACGTTTTATATTATCCTACTATACCTATATAATACTAGATGTTGTAGTTGTTCGTTGTAGTGTTGCTCGCGGCAACTAGATGTCTAGTTAAACATCTAGCTTTATTATATTTTGCAGGCCCAGGAGTAGGATGATCTTGTATTTTATTATTTAAATTAACCTTTATTAGGTGTTATTAAAAATCAAAAATCAAAATCAAATATTTATTGAATCCATGAAATGTTATACATCATTTAGATTCAGTCAATTTTTTACTCTAGTGTGTTATTAGGTGTCCAAATAAACAGTTTCTCACTAAAGTGACCGCAGAGCTTACTTTAACAGATGTGTGTTTAACTGAGCTCTGAACCAACAAATTGACTTAGTAGCTGTTGGATAAAAGTTTCATATAATTGAAGCAGTTGATAAAAAAATATCGGTAAACCGAAGTAAAGTAAATAAAATTGTGTTGAGTAGCGAGGGATAGATTGTCTCTCGCTACTTGATTCTATAACTGGACGGCACTGTACTTACCATCAGATGCAGTGTGGCCACTTTGCCGTGCCAGGATAAAAAAAGATAAATATATCGATATATCAAAGAAAAATATTGATTTATGTAACGATGTAGATATAGACATTTTGTTCTACATGCCTAGTACTATTGATTATTTATACCGGGTGTCCAAGAAAATAGTGCAGCTGCTTATATACATTATAGCATAACGGGAATGCATCTTGATTAAGACTCATTTTTGTAGCGTACTTTAATAATAACAAAGATACTGAGAAAAACAACAATAACATGAAATATGCTTCCCCTTAACTCACGGTAGATACTTAGCAACCTTAGAGTAGGCAACCAAAAGGAGACGGCATTACGCTCGAATCTTGAACAAAAAATTCAGCAATGTCGGTGGGGGGCTTCGTACAACTACAAATAAACATGTGCACACAAATGCAAAATGTAATCACGTCGCTACGCACGCACACTACACCATTTCATACAACACTGGCAAATTTATGCACACAGTTACAAATTTATCTTGTTGTGAAATATATTGACAGTGTCATATATTGACAACTATGTAAAAACAGTAGAGCGTAGCAATATCGACACGAGGTATAGATAGCGTTGTCCTTATCTATCGATAGATAAAATAAAACAATTATAATTTATTAAATGTTTTAAGATATTTTTTTATGTGTATCATCTTTTCTATCGCTTTCTTGCAATATCTGGGTGTGATTTCGTGAAAAGGGACGGAAGTAGAGAGGTATAGTTAAAAATAGTGTAAATTAATATTTCTAATTTAATCGAAATACTGTAAAGATAATAAAGGTAATGAGTAGTGAGAAAAATACAAGCCAAATAAGAAAAAATAAAAACTTTATTTTTTAGAAAATGAATTTTAAATAATACGCCTTTAATTTATTTAATCTGTACTATTATACAAAGCTGAAGAGTTTGTTTGTTTATTTGAACGGGCTAATCTCAGGAACTACTGGTTCTAATTGAAAAAATCTTTTAGTTTTGGATAGCCCATTTATCGAGGAGCGCTATAGGGTATATAACATCACGCTATCACCAATAAGAGCGGAGCAGCAATGAAAAATGTTGCAAAAACGGGGAAAATTGATTCCTTTTGAGAGCTTCCGTTGCGTACGCTGCGTTAACGGTTAAAGTTACATAACAATCATGTACGACGAAATTGTTTCTCTTAAAAAGTTCTAAAAAAAGTCCGCGATAGCATATGTCTATCTATTTCGGTTGGCTCACTATAACCTTTTTAATGGTTATCGAATTTGTTCTGAAACAATGTATTATTTGGAAAGGGGTTTTTATAAACATGGTATTAATCTTTATCCAAATAAATACTTTATTCATCACAAGTATTTAATTTTGAACAAAGTTGCCCTTTACATCATTTGATTTCAATGAATATCTTAGGAGATATTACAGTTTTAAAATATCTCCGCAGCAAAATTAATATTGTTGTTTGTATGTCTGTTTCTTACCTTTTCATGACTAAACGGGTGAACAAATCCTAATGAAATTCAGTAGAGGGATAGATTATATCCTAGGGAAGGACATAGGGTATCTTTTGTCTCAAAAAAATATATTGAAAGGGGTGAAATAGAGGTTAAAAGTTTGTATGGGCAATCCGTAATACTTCAACTTAGGGATCATATTTAGGCTTTAGGTAAAAAATAAAGAAATACGTGTTTCAACGTTTTTACCAAATCATCCGTTAAAGGGCGAAGTGAGGAGTTAACTTATGAGGTATTCTTTAAATGTAATCTCAAGCTTCAGGCACAAAACTTTTTTTTGTCGCGGGGAAAGCATTTTATTACTGCCGTCCGCTTCGGGGGGAAGCGGAATGAGAATAAAACGGTTATGCTGGACTAGCCGGTCTTACGACCCAGCACCCCCTCGCCCGGATGATGGCTATCCGGACACTACCAGCTAAAACCCCGCGGTGGCCTTCTTCGACACTTACGGAGTGATCCCGGGGTATTATAAGGAGTGCTAGAAGTTTAAGTTAGGAGTTGTGCCTGTCTAGCCATCTAGACAGTCACAACACCTGAGATTCAGGACGATCGCTATAGGTGTCTCAGTGCAGAAGACAACTCCTTGCATTGATACTTCTGCTCCCGAAAATAAACTCCACGGGGGCGGAGCCGCGAGCAACAGCTAGTATGGATATGGCAGAGAATTGTTTTAGGTCGGTTCTGGTCTCTTGGTTTCTTATATAAGTAAACTCGTCTTCTTCTGTTTTCCTAATGAAAACACGACCTTGCTTAATCTACACGAATTTGTACTCTTTTTCTTTGACGATCTGGCGAGCCGCTGCGTGTAATTTGTTTTTAGGTGAAAGGTGCTCAACAATGTAAAGCGGCGGTTTAATACCTCCAATGCCTATGTGAGCAGTACTGAGCTTGTCGTTTGGATTTGCCTTATTAAAATTTATTGTTTTCGCTAAAATGTATCCCGAAGCCTAGAGGTAGCCAATTTAACAATGATTGAGCGAGGTCTCTTGTCGTCTCTGTTACTTTTTACCACACGAGTGCAATGATGAATGTCGGATTCTTTCAAGTTGCAGGATACCTTAGAGAGCTGAGTAATTATAGATAGCAAGTTTTACTGTTTGTGCTCGGGGACACACTCTATCTCAAGATTGTTAGAACGGTTATGCTGCTCAGCAACCTGAAGCCTGATTTGCAGATCCTGTAACGTATATGTTAACTGAACGTTCTATTTCTTTAGCTCTCCCAGTGTGTCTTGGTATTTGGCGATGGCGGATTTGCTGGTTTCATAATTTTCATTCAGAAACAAACATTATTATCCAAAGCAGTTATTTCCTGTTTTATGAATTGATTTTCGAGATTGAAATTCGGTTCTCACCATCTGCTTAAGTGTTTGGTTAAGCTCCTGTGCTAAAGCCAATTTCATGACATTGAATTCTTCTCTTATTATTTCCCTAGCGTCTTTCTTTGTAATAACTGACGCGGAAGAGTTTAAGCCGGAACTTCCACTAATTGCGCTAGTACCAACAGTGGCTTTTTTCGATGCGTAATATTGTCATTAAAAGGTAGCGAGTCATTATTGTTCCTCGACTTCCCGGGTGAGTCAATGGGACGTAAAGGTGTATTACTGTTATCAGTTTTTGGTTGCTTTACACATCATCCGTGACACTTCCATTTTTTTTTTATCAACACTAATTGTAGAGTAGCGTTTTTCAGGTATGTCAGCACATGCAACACAACAATGACGGCCGTTGCAAATTTTTTTAAAATGTTGATTACTCACTCGTTTTGAGGTATTCCAATTATACCTCAGCAAATATACCACCGGAAAGTACACAACACGACCTTTCCAATGGTATATAGTTTGTAAGAAAATGGAGTGTTCTGTTATTCCATAAAATTTCAAATGAAATAAGCGGAGCCAAGAAATACAGTGTTACTGGTAACGAATGCGATTAGCAAATGCTGTGAATGAAATTATTGTATGTCATTGAGAGCGATTATCGCCTGTTTTGGTGTGGTAGCCGGCTAACGGCTATCTATTATGAAGAGCATTTAAAAAGGGCTTGAGATCTCGACATGAATACTGGGTGTCCCAAAAGTCGACGTCAAGCCGGAACCGGGTGAAAAGGCAAGTCATACCGGTTAACAAAAAAAATTTTAAAAATCTAAGTTGCTTGTTTTTAAAATTATAGGCATGGCCGCGTTTTTTGCGCATTTGTGTGATCTTACGTAAGAACTATTAAGACTCCCTCCCACCCCTTGTAAAAAAAATAAAACATGATCGACTCCCCCCCTACATCATCTTACGTAATAAATGAATGGCGCCAAAATTCATACCTAAATATTTTTTAAATATATCGGATACAATTTTAGGATCACTTTTTTTGACAAAAACTTTATTCTGGTTTTGTGATATTTTGTGACATTCCTAGTGTGTTAGAACTATTTACATTAAAAGTATGTGTTTAGAAGACAGTCCAGATGGATTAGTAGTTTTATCGATAACCTTTATAAGTTTATCTACAACACTATTTGAGTCTTGCATAAACGACAGTGTTACCACATAAACCACTCAAAATGCTACACTAGCATAAAGTTTATGAAATTGTAAACTTAGTCGATATGTTAACTCTCCTAATATTTTTAAATTATAAATTAAGAAGCATAAATAAAGTAATCCTACTAATATTATAAATGCGTATGTTTGGATGGATGCATGGTTGTTTGATATCCAATCACGCTACAACGGCTGGACGGATCTACTGAAAATTTGGCACAGAGATAGATTATAGTCTGGAAATGCACATAGGCTACTTTTTATCCCGGAGAAATGTACAGTTCCCATGGGATAGTTTAGTTTTTCACAAGCAAAGGATCGACATGATTTTTTGCATAGTGGCAGTTTAGGGATCAGAAAATGACAAAGACCACTTTTAACTCGAAAAAATGCACGCTTCTTATGGGATAGCAAAATATAGAAGGTTAAAATGCTCCAAGACCTACACGCGGGCGGAGCCGCGGGCAACATTAGTTAAAAATGAATATTAAAAAAACAACTTGCGTTTAAGATATTGAATGCAAATAAATTTTGCAATACTGTGGCTAAAAGTTTAACATGGCAACATTTATTACCGGATGATAATTTTTAGAGATTATATGTTTTGTTGCTTTTAATGATAATATTACTTTAAAAAAATATGTCCAGATGAAAAATAATTTTGTATTTTTGTAAGTTTGATGTGTCAGATCTATTTTTACATGTTAATACCGCTACAGGCTCGCGTTTTCAGGGAGCTCCATTCGCACGTGATGTCACTTTTTTAGTGGCGGATCACGAAGCGCAACTCGTTTTATAGAACGTGTATGAGCACCGTGCTCTTACATTTGTCATACGGGGTAAGCGCTCAATGGCGTCTCCAGTGTTAAATACTCTAAGTTAGCAACACATAAGCAGGGTTGTGTAAGTTGTGTATAAATCACGTTATTGCCTACTGTGCACTCAGTGCACATAGTTATGTGATAGGTGTTTAACATTTTAAGAACTGCAGAATATGTCATTTAAAGAACTTTGGTAGAAGATCTACATGGATTCAAATGCACTGTTTAATTGCTACTAATGACTACAAAAACAATTAACTGACCTTGTAATTGAAGCCGTAATTGCCTTAGTGGGTAAAAAGGAAAGTAAAGGATCCACCAAATTCCCGCATGATAACACTGTCACAATTTGGTGTGTGCTATCAATTGCGAATATCGAAATTAACATTGCCGCCGGCATCTCTATTTCATAATAAAATAAAACTTCCACATTCCCTCAACACTTGCACCACTCGCATAAGTGTTTTACCGCTTGTAAGCAGGTGCTCATCATTGCGATGCCCGGAATAGTCCAAATAGAAAAGCAAGGCTTCACCGTAATTGCTATGGACCATTCCATACGTCAAAACCAACGTACTAACTAACACGGCATTGAAATTAATACAACTCAATCAAAATACTGAAAACGAGTTTTCAATAATATGCACACCACAAATACATGCACACGCGATTGCAATCCGAATCCAACTTATGAAATTCGCCATGATGAAAAAATAGATAAAGGTCTGTTCATATTAGATACACATATTCATACCTATTTTGTTTTATAATAATTTATTTGCATTATTGGTACGCATGTTTACTGATTTTATCTCACTAGATTTTCATATGCAATTCATAAGTAAATATCATTTATTGGGTTACAACGATTGTCAAAAATTTCTCTAGCCATGAAATGCTTGTACAATTTGTATCAATTTAAAGCAACATTATAATTACTGTTAATTGAAATAAAATAAAAAAAGACAAACTTCTGACTAGAGCGGATTACTTAAGTCATCATCATCATCATCATTTCAGCCGAAGGACGTCCACTGCTGGACATAGGCCTCCCCCAAAGAGTTCCACAATGACCGGTCCTGCGCCACCCGCATCCAGTGGACTCCCGCGACCTTTACCAGGGTTTACATAGATTACTTAAGTACAGGGATTACTTAAGTACTTTAATCGCTTTTTACTTATAAAATCGTTGCATTTCAATACAATTAATCTCTCTGGATATCTTACTAAGATCATACTATCCGTCCATTATGAATTATGATCTTAATTTTTCGTTACTCGCAGTACCCTAGTACTTAACCAAATTAAATGTCAATAAGTGTGAACTGTAAATACGTCTTTAGAATTAACGGTCACTATTGGCGGCGTGACTAAATAGACTGACAAGGGGATTAAGAGCCTTTCGGAAGCGGCAAAGGCGGTAGCGGCTTGCATCAATCGAGCTGCTCGAGGACACCGTAACAGAGTCGGACTAAGGAATTATTTCGAATATCATATTTTTTATTCACAAGTATTTTGTCGTAAACGGTTTGTTCTTATTATGCTCTTTCTTTAGCTAAAAGAAGTCGACTGAACATGAATCTCCCTCAAGGATTTCCAGTGACAGGTTTTTTCGATGAATGTAAATTTTAATTTTATTTATTGTTAATAATGCCTGTTCTTATTGACTAAATAAAATTACATGATTTGATGGCCGGTGTGACTTTCGGTAACTTACTGAATGATCAAAACGATGACAAAGTAATCTATCAATACACGATGCAAAATACGCAAAATAAAAATATCATCTTGGTTTCTTGCCGCTATAAATCTGAGTACGTCCCTGATCAACTATTGTATTAATTTCATATGAAACAAAAAATATATTTTTGAGAAGCTAGAGAAGGATAAAACATACAGCTGAAAGTTTATGACCTGACATAATTTAAAGGGAAGTCTATTAAAATTCCGTTGCTGGTGAAAAAAGGTTTTCATGGATTTTTCCATTAACGATTTAATCTATGACGAAATTAAGAAATATGTGTACCTTAAAATGACTTACTTTACCCATTCTAACTGGTTTTATGCGGAATAGTCGAGATAATAATTGAAACTTTAAACTGTTATAACTCGGATACGGTTACGGTTCTTTCAAAAAATATTTTTTTATTAGCGTATTAATATTATGCCCTTGCATCCATCGAAGCAGGTGCGCCATTTTCTTGGATACCCGGTATATGTGACGCATGTGCTCACTCACAATATAGAAAACATTATAAAAAATGATGTGGTGTCGTGGGACACCAGAATCGACACAAATTGCAAAAAAAATCGTGCTCAATTTTATGTAGGTTTTCTTGATTCTTACTCGCTTGTGTATGCGACTGTCGCGCCTGCGCACGTCTCATTTAACGGTTTTATTCCACGGATTTTTTCTTACGGTTTTACTATCACATTTTTTTCAGTTCGGTCGGGCAGCAAAATCCCTATCCCCTCCAAGCCTGCCGTAAGGAACTTCGTTTTTTTGAAGGAATTTTATGTAGGTTTTCTTGATTCTTACTCGCTTGTGTATGCGACTGTCGCGCCTGCGCAGGTCTCATTTAACGGTTTTATTCCACGGATTTTTTCTTACGGTTTTACTATCACATTTTTTTCAGTTCGGTCGCGCAGTAAAATCCCTATCCCCTCCAAGCCTGCCGTAAGGAACTTCGTTCCAAAAATTACAAGAAAACATTGGAATGGTTTGAGTAACTCTATTAATTGATTTCAGGGCAAAGTTGTCGGCATAAATAATGGCAAAGAAGTGTTGACTTTTCATATCAAGAGCTTTTGTAACCACAAATTTTTGATGACATTAGCGGAGAAAATATACAATGTTACCAAAGATTGTGTTGTATTAAAGGTACAATAGTCTACGTTAAAGTAATTTACAAAGCAAATAATTATTTTACATAAGATCGCCTCTTTAAATAGGATAAGATTTATGTATTTCGTTTTGTACGTTATTTAATTATAACCTGGGTATCTTCAAGTCAAGAGTGAATAGGTATCTTCTAGGCAAGCGTGCTCCACTGTAGACCACATCATCACTTCCCATCAGGCGAGATAGTGGTCAAACGCAAAACTATTTCGATAAAAAATAATAATATGCAACAGAAAATAATACGTAAAACAACCCTTCTACAAAAACAATAACAATTCTTAATTAATAGCATTGTTCTTGTTTTTAATATTGGTGTGAGCTTAAGTAAGTGCGTCACACAAATACAAAATTTACTCTTTTCTTTCAGGGTGACTATAATTTTACAGTAAATGTACAAGAATTGGCACAAAAATACCATGGTGATGCTTTTATATATGGCGACTGGGTCTTTAAATCTGTGCATTTCAATGATAATTGTAATTTTGATTGCTTGATAACAAAATTTAAAGTGTCTCCAAGGAAACAGGAAACAAAGAAAATCTCGTGAATATATTATGTATTCAGAAACGATTCTGATAACATGTTATGTCTTTAGATTGGTTGTATATGGTTTAATTATTATTTTTCATGTATGTATTGTTTAACCCAGCATTTAGAAAAAGATGTTTTTCAAAAAATAAAAAATACATAAAGTGTACATATCTTTTGAACTAGATCTAGTGAATAAGCTACTATGGTTTCCATAGAAACTAGTTGATATAAACCCAGTGTAATATCAAACAAAGTGTTATAATAAGAGAGAATTTAAAGCAGCGTAAATCTATTGTACGGTGCAACCATACATTGCGCCTATCATCAAATATAATTTACGCTCATGGGTTTGGTGCAGCAGTTGGCCGTTAATTATAAATAATGTTGTTTTTTTTAATACCAGCACGGCAAGATGACCATACTGCACCTGATGGTATGTGCAGCCTCATCCAGTTAGAGTATCAAGTAGCGAGAGACAACTATATCTCGCAACTAGACACAATCATGCCGGCCTGCTGAGAAGTTTCTTCACACTAAAGCCTAAAGGACTTAGGTCCTTGCTATGATGTCTATGCCTGGGTGCTTGCTCCAAATAAATCTGATGTGGCTCTGCAAAAACTCCGAAATACTTTAAATAAAAAATAATTTCAGAAACTTAAACCCGACTAATGAAAAATCACGCTCTAAAAAGTATGAAACAAGAATGTAATAAATGTTTTATTGGTTTTCTTAAATGTTTATAGTGGTGTTCAGAGGATAACCGTGGTCGTATGCTACTTGCAGAATGTATTGTATTGTTACGGAAGGTGGCATACGACCACGGTTATCCTCTGATCAGTTTTCTGTATTACTATCTCGATTGAGTCGACAGGAGTCGAATTATGAATCTGTAGACAGCTGTATGTCACTAAAATAATAATACTAGCCCTGTATTAAACATTGTCCCATTGCTGGGCACGGGCCTCCTCTACTAATGAGAGGGGTTAGGCCTTAGTCCACCAAGCTGGCCTAATGCGGGTTGGTAGACTTCACATACCTTCGAAATTCTTATAAGAATTCTCAGGTATGCAGGTTTCCTCACGATGTTTTCCTTCACCGTTAAAGCAAGCGATAATAAACATTTAATATACACATAACTTTAAAAAAGTCAGAGGTGTATGCCACTTGGGTTTCGAACATACGACTTTCGTCTTGGCAGTCAGTACCGCAACCAACTAGGCTATCGCTGCTATCTCGAAAATTTATTTTAATAAGTTTTGTGTTCTCACCATAAAAGTTTCATTCATGGTTGTGAAACGGAAGGCCGTGGGTTCGATTTCTGCACTAAGACAAATGTTTCAATGTTTGTTTCGGGCCTGGGTGTTGTCTGACCGTTGTCCCTCGTAGTTCTTGATGCCCAAGATACAGCTCTGACCTAGTGTGGGGTCAGAACTGTGTGTGTGACTGTTGGGTGTATTTATTATTTTACTGTACGATATAAAACACAATAACAATAATTATATTTCAAAATATAATAAATGGTACAACAATAAACTGAAAGTAATTTAAGATTATTATTTTAAATCCACATAATTTCATCAGATACTGTTAAACGCTTGTTATTGGAAATAGCCGGGTTTATAAAACGTTTTATTTTTGCTCAGTAACTGTGATGAACATGTTGAAATACGTCACTTTACTGCTACTTTTGACGCTCTATGTATTTTCAAGCTCATCAAGTGATTATGTAAGTGAAGAAAGCATATTTATATTAAATGTAAATTACTAATTGAATAAATGTAAAATTAATAGTTAATGTATAAATTTTAAAGTACAAAGGTTTGTTAAATATGGCCAGTGTATTAATAATGCCACGAATGTAAATGTTTAATTATAATAATACTAGCCCTGTATTAAACACTGTCCCACTGCTGGGCACGGGCCTCCTCTTCTAATGAGAGGGTTTAGTTCACCACGCTGGCCTAATGCAGGTTGGTAGACTTCACGTACCTTCGCAATTCTTATTAGAATTGTCACGTATGCAGCAGGTATGCATTTCCTCATGATGTTTTCCTTCACTGTTGTGAATGTTAATATAATTTTTTTGTTTTGTTACGTTTTTTTTTCAAACTAGCTTCATTCGTCATAAGACCTATTTAATTGCCTACATGGTCAGTGAACGACTTCAAAATATTTAAAATAAAAAATATAACTATGCCTTTATCTATAACCCAAAATACTTTCTAGCATTACATGACTTGCATGATTATATACAAGCCTACATAGACCTTGGCGAGTAGACATAATTATAACATGATATATTCAAAGTAACTTATACACTCATATTTTTAAATAAATTATATAAATGTATTAAAATGCCTGGGTGATCTGATCATTTTGTGTTGGCAGCAATTTTTTTCTGATCGTCTATTGTTGAGTACAAATCTGAGTTTGGGGTATGAGAACAAATAATCAGGGGTAATCTTATAATATTTTACCTTTAATTAATTTAGAAACTATAAGATGTACAAAAGGCTTGCCTAGCCGAACAACGACAGCGAACGAGGCTTTACCACCCGCGCTGCCGTCCATCTCGGGGTCGCACGATGCTCCGAATTTGGGAGTGCATCGATACGGGCTGACAGCCCCCCGCTGCGCGCCCGCGACCCCCGATGGCCCCTATTAGTCGCCTCGTACGACAGGCAGGGGTCACCGAGGTGGAATTCAAACGGCCCCATTCCACAGGGCGGGAGACGCCGGTCAGTCGTCAACCCGGCGCCTCCTACGTCTTCTCTGGCGGCGGGAGGGATCATATCGTTCCCGATCCCTCTCAGCACTCTCCTTCTGCGAGATGACGTTCTCGCAGAAGTGGGCCACCGCACGCCAGGACCACCGGCTGGCGACCATGGACGACACCACGGCCGGCAGCGAGAGGTCTCCTCCAACGACTGATCTGAGAGCGCTGCGCTCTTCGTCCCAGGCTGGGCACTCCTCCAACGTATATTGGGCCGTGTCCTCGCGGCAGTTGCCACAGTGCTGGCACACGGCGGACACCTCCTTTCCGATCCGACACAGGAACGAACCGAAACACCCATGGTCCGTTAATACCTTTTTTTTTGTTGTCTCGGGGAAAGCGTTTTATTACTGCCGCCCGCTCCGGAGGCAAGTGGATTAAGAATAAAACGGGTATGCTGGACTAGCCGGTCTTACGACCCAGCATCCCCCTCGCACGGATGATGGCTATCCATGCTGCCGCTGGGCCGAGTCCCTAACCCCTATGGGCACCCCACCCGACACTACCAGCTAAAATCCCGCGGTGGCCTTCTTCGGCGCTTGCGGAGCGATCCCGGGGTATTCTAAGGAGTGCTAGAATTGCAGCCGGAATCGCCCCTGCGCGGTGCTGCGTAGCAGCCCATCTCCATGGAGGGCTAAGGAGCCCCCGCGCACCGAACAACGACAGCGAACGAGGCCTTACCACCCGCGCTGCCATCCATCTCGGGGTCGCACGATGCTCCGTATTTGGGAGTGCATCGATACGGGCTGACAGCCCTCCGCTGCGCGCCCGCGACCCCCGATGGCTGCAATTATTCGCCTCGTACGACAGGCAGGGGTTACCGAGGTGGAATTCAAACGGCCCCATTCCACAGGGCGGGAGACCGGCTAGTCCAGCATACCCGTTTTATACCCAGAAATATATATAAATAATAAATATTAATTTTTATGTCGCCATCGTTGATTTTATCTAGACTTTTCAGGGGTCGTTCAATCTCTTTATGAATAAATTCGAAACATGTAAAGGTCCAAAACGAAAAGACTGCTGTGTTTCATCAGGAGAAATAATAAATGGTTCAACCATTCTTTACGATGCACTTGTCAATGAGAATACGACTCCTAATAAGGTGAGTTACAAATAAATATATTGTAGACTAAGTATTTAAGGAGAAGGTATAAAAATAACTAGGTTAGGTTTAGTAAATAAAGATAACAAATTTTAAAAGAAACCGTATATACGTACATTATGTGTACGTATAACCTAAAAAAGCTGATTTATGATTCGTGTCTATAATTGCTGATTCACCCGAGATTGGATTTTATTTCCATTGTAAAAAATTGTCCTAACGGTCATCTCAATCCAATGTTAGGTCAATGTCACAACAATAAAACTGACGCTCCAGTAAATTGATAAAGTTTTGTGCCGATAATGAATATAATACATGACTGGCCAAATTAAATTAATGTTCCGCATTCAATAATAAACGTGATTTGCTCAAAATATGTTAATTATAATTTATACAGTGTGAAAATATATCTAAATCTCAATAAATAAAATACACCCAACAGTCACACGCATAATAGGCTATTTGAATAATTTTCGAAAATGATTTAAAACTATTATTTATTAAATAATAAGCACACTATAATGATATTTCCGGGACGTCTACTGTATTTTTAATAAAAATCAATGTTAAAGTTTAAATCTCCAAAACCGCGGCAGAAACGCTATTTCTGTAATGGCGCTGATCATATGACACGTGTGACGTCACATGCAAGTAAACAAGCTAATAATGATAAGCAAAGCTAAGTTTTAAGATAATTGTATTATCAACAATTATCATAAAAGTGCTTCAAAAATAGATCAACAATAGAATTTATCACCCATAAAACATAAAACGCGAAATAAAATCACTCGAAGAAACTATGTTTACTTGCGTGTGACGTCATCAGAGTTGCAACCAATCACAGAGTGTTCACATCTCATATAAAATTTTAAAAAAATTTGTATTTTATTTGCAAAAAATATACATTATTTTGTTTAAAATTAAGTGAAATGTTTTTAAGCTATTGTCTAACAGGATGACCACAATTTGCAGTGTATTTTCAATGTTGTCAAATAGCCTATTCTGACCCCACACTAGTTAAAAACTGTATCGTGGGTATCAAGTACTGAGAGGGACTACGGTCCCACAACACCCAGACCCGAAACAAATCTGTCTGTCACACAAACACTTGTCTCGGGAATCGAACCCACTCGCCCGCTGCGCCACGCAGGCTGTCAATACAGCTGTATATTGTTTTTTTTTTATTCTGGCACTTCAATGTTACCACACTGCACCGCAGTCAGCGCTGTCTCTTTCTATGGTTATATCTCACCACTCGTCATAATCTTGCCAGCCTGTTAAAACCAACGTTGTTAATCACTCGTGTCTAGAAGGATATAAAAAAAAGTAGGGAGTACAATACAAAGCTTGTATTTCCATAGCATTAAAGTTAAAAATAGCATGGAAGAACGGCGAGTGTTGCTAGTGTTGACGCACCGCCGGGAGCTTATGAGTCATGACTGGTTAATCCATATTCTTGATATTATTTTGTGTAATTCAAAATTATGCCAAACAAGCCCATACAAGGCTCAATTGTGTATGAAGTAGGTAAGAGATTTTAATGTTTTTTTTTTTATTTCAGGGGAAAATTGTCGCAATGTCCAAAGGCAAAGAGTTTTTAAGACTGCAAATGAACAAGCCATGTGATCATTTATTTCTACGGCCCTTGTTTCAGACAATGATGAATGTTACGAAAAATTGCATTGTATTAAAAGTAAGTAATGTTTTTTTGTTAGAAGATTTTTGACTTATACGCACCAATGAGTTGACTATGTTATATGACATGACACAAATTGATAATTACATTTGTCAAATCAATAATACAAGTTCATCGGTAAAATATGGTTCTCATAACAATGACAAGGATTTTTAGCTTGTCAAGACCTCCATAATGTAACACATTCATGTACTCTATGTATGTTACAGAAGTAATAAAATTCACTACTACATATACTAGTTTTTGATAAGTTTCTAGCAGTATAAAGCTAATAAACCGAAAAATTATTACTTTTTATATAAAAATAAAACCGCCTTCAAAAAAACCTAGACGCAACTAAAAATCAATAAATAATTGGTTACATTCACATCAATTAATTACATACAATTTAAATCAATTATTTTTGGAGTCTTGGGTAACGAACATAAAAAAAATACACGGCGAATTGAGAACCTCCTCCTTTTTTTTGAAGTCGGTTAAAAAAAAATATTTCCTAATAATCGTTCGGTTTACATTAAATGGTAATGCAATTTTTCAGAGGCATTTTATTTATAATGTTTAATAGTAATAATAATATAATAAATGCATTCTCGTCATAATATGCATATATACGTGAATACGACTATTGATTATTATAAATAATATATATAATATTTTTTTTATTTATTATATTAAATTTAAAACATAAACTACGTAACTATGTAATTGTATTGTGTAATTAATAAATAATTGCGTACAATCAGTAAAGTGAATAAACAAAAGTTGAAACCAATACGGAAGGACAATTATAACATTTGTATTTTGATATCATATCTAAAGATTTTTATTATTGTCACCACCCGAAAAGTTCTATCATAGCAACATACAAGTCAATAAATAAATAACAGCCAACAGCCACACACATAGGCCCCGACCCCACACTAAGATACGCTCTTGTGTTGTGGGTAGTCCGAAAGACTTTCAGTCTCGCAACATCCAGACCCCGGACAGTATCTGTCTTTCACACAAACATTTATCCCGGTGTGGGAATCGAACCCACGGCCTCTCGTTTCAAAGCCGGCTACTCGCCTACTACGCTACGGAGGCTGTCAAAATTGTATAGATATTATTCGGTTATCCTTAATAAAATACTGTCTTTATATATATAATTCTACTGTACGTGTGTATGTCACTGAACTCCCCCTAAACGGCTGGACCGATTTGAATGATTTTTTGTATGCGTTTGGGTGGCACCCTGGATGGTTTAGATTCACAAATCAGCCCGGCAGATGGCGCTGCAGTCGGTGTGGCGCTGCTTTTACGGGCAGGACGACGTTTGCCGGGCCCGCTAGGTACCTATATAATAGAATAAATATATACTAGCCCTGTGTTAATACCATTGTCCCGCTGCTGGGCACGGACCTCCTCTACCAATAAGAAGGCTTAGGCCTTAGTCCACCACGCTGGCCTAATGCGGGTTGGTAGACTTCACATACCTTCTAAATTCTTATGACAATTCTCAGGTATGCAGGTTTCCTCACGATGCTTTCCTTCGTCGTTAAAGCAAGCAATAATTAACAGTGAATACACACGTAACTTTAGAAAAGTCAGAGGTAATAGAAATAATAGAATACTGTTCCAACTTTGTAGTATGTGCCTAAAGATTTATTCAATAAATTATTTTATAATGCAATTCATTTTTCATGATTGTCTGTTTTTTTTAGTTAGAATCCAGATTGTCGATTTTAGATACTTATTTTTTATAATTGCCTTTTCTAATATACATAATAGCAAATCCGCTCGTGACGATAAAGCCTGTAAAGCTTTTGAAATATCTGCACTATAAAAGTTAAAGAAACCGCGAGGACATCCGTAGAAATTATTTTATACCGACTTCAAAAAATAGGAGTAGGTTCTCAATTCGGCGTGTTTGTTTAAGTTTGTTACCTCAGAACTCCGTAATTTATTGACCAATTTGGAAAATTCTTCTTTTATTACAGAGAATATGCTTCCAGGTTGGTTTCATAGAATTTTTATCAAAATCGGTTGAGTAGTTTGGTGTTAAAACCCAAATAACTTGAAAAAACATGTTGTACGAATATACCAAACTGCGAATTTTGCTTTTCTGTGACTTTTTCAGTGGTGTTTTCTTTTGGTACTCTATCCAACGTACCTATTTTATATTTATACCACTAAGAAGCTAAAAATAAATTATTACTTTTTAAATAAAAATAAAACCGCCTTCAAATATTGATTTCAATTATATGTAATTAATTGATGTAAATGTAACCAATTATTTTTAGATTTTTAGTTGTGTCTGGGTTTTTTTGAAGGCGGTTTTATTTTTATTTAAAAAGTATTAATTTTTTCAATGTACAATATTCGAGTAAACATAAGAAACCATTTATGTAATAATAAGAACTTGAAATAATTCTATAATTATGACAGTTATTTCCATCCACCAAAAAACTTATAATTAAAAAGTTGTGCATCGCACTGCACTATCACATAATATAAGGCAACTCATATCGGCCAGTATTTTTACTAGATTCAATATCATTCAAACCAATACAAAGCCGTGCAAACTGCTGCGGTAGAAACAAAGTGATTACCTTCCACGACGGAATCTTCCATACAAGAGGTCTATTACCTCGTATTTAAGTATTTCAGACTGCCTCGGTAGCGCAGTTGTTATTGCGCATGCGTTACGACTGCTGTGCTGTGGTCTCGGGTTAGATCCCGGGTCGGGTAAAGTGATATTGGATTTTTCTATCTAGAAATTCTCAGTATCAGCCCGTAGTCTGGAATCTGTGCCCGGTATGACGATAGGCTCACCCTATGACATTATGAGACCGAAATTCGGCGAAAAGTGGGTGTAGTAGTTATACTTCTGCCTACCCCTATGGGGATTACAGGCGTGAGTGTATGTGTGTCTTAAGTATTTCATATAAAATTTGTTTTAACAGGGGCATTACCACTTCAATATAAACATACAAGAGTTAGCGCAGAGGTATTATGGCGGTTCATTCCTATTCGGCAACTGGACGTTCAAAGCAGTGTTTTACAATGATGAATGCAATTTCTCTTGCTCTGTAATCGACGTTGAACTTTCACCGCAGGACAAGACTACGCAATATAAGCTTTAAATTTAAGAATTATATTTTCTTTATTACAACTAAAGCACTACAATTAAAGCTATTTTAATATTACACCATTCTTATAGTTTTATTATAATAATTATAATACTAGCCCTGTATTAAACATTGTCCCACTGCTGGGCACAGGCCTCCTCTACTAATGAGAGGGGTTATAGGCCTTAGTCCACCACGCTGGCCTAATGCGGGTTGGCAGACTTCTCATACCTTCGAAAAAATCTCAAATATGCAGGTTTCCTCACGATGTTTTCCTTCACCGTTAAAGCAAGCGATAATTAACATTTTAATACACACATAACTTTAGAAAAGTCAGAGGTGTATGCCACTTGGGTTTCGAACCTACGACTTTCGTCTTGACAGTCCGTACCGCAACCAACTAGGCTATCGCTGCTGCTTTATTATGAGTTCCAAATTTAAATTGACTTATAATCCACCACTTTTCGACGAAGCCTATTCTGAGGATTCAATAAGTTTAGAATATACCTAATTGACAGAAATATATGAACAACTTATAACTTTTTTTTATAGTTAGTTTCCAAAACAGGTTCCAGCTATTCGTAAGTATAGTTATTCTCTTTAATAACATAATCAAGAAATAAAACCCTGAACATCAAAGAAAATAATTTATTTAACCTATATAAATAACTTAAAGCACTATATTTACAAAATACTTTTGGTCTTCGACGCATCAATCGAATGGACATTCTTCTCGGTGATTGATATCCACGCAGTACATTCCTCGTGAACTGAAACAGAATTTAAATAAATACATAACGCCTACCAGTCACACACATAGCCCCGACCCCACACTAACATACGAGTCTTGTGTTGTGGGTATCAGGGACTTTCGGTCTCACAACACCCAGACCCCGGACACAAATATCTGTCTGTCACACAAACATTTGTCCCGGTGTAGGAATCGAACCCACGGCCTCTCGTTTCACAGCCGGCTACTCGCCAACTGCGCCACAGAGGCTGTCAATTTGGTTGAAATATTCATATTGAAATAATTTAACACACATACACATACACTCACGCCTGTAATCCCCGAAGGGGTAGGCAGAGGTGTAACGAGTACACCCACTTTTCGCCGAATTTCGGTCCCATAATGTGATAGAGGGCGAGCCTATCGCCATACAGATTCCAGACTCCGAGCTAATACTGAGGAATTTCTAGATAGAAAAACACAATATCACTTTACCCGACCCGGGGATCGAACCCGAGACCTCAACATAGCAGTCGTAACGCATGCGCAATTATAACTGCGCCACCAAGGCAGTCAATAATTTAAGTAAAATAATTTAATTATATAGGTATACAAAGATTTGAAAATATGCTACGTATTATTGAAATGATAAAAAATAATTCTAGAATGAGAAAACAGTAATTTAAACACATGATATAAATTATAGTTGGCCTAGTTAGGAGTGATACAGACTACCGGCACGAAAAACGAAATTTAAATGACTCATCTGGCTTTTCTAAAGTAACGTTTATTTTCACTGTTAATGATTGCTTACTCTCACGGCGAAGGAAAGCATTACGAGGGAACACTTAGGAATTCTGAAGCATACCAAGCTTTAGGCCAATGTAGTCGACTTAGCTCCTCTTATAAGTATAGGAGGCCCGTGCCCAGCACTGGCACAATATTTAATACATGGCTGGTGTTACTTTTAATATATAAATTGTTAAGGATGCATACAAAATACCAACCTCTCAGGAACATCGTCCCCAATACGCAAAGGTTTTCCATCATATCTCATACCCCATCTGCTCTTTTCTTTGGGACACGTGGAATCGCAAGGGACCCCAATCAATTTGAGGCTCCGACGCACGCTCGCGGCAAAGTAGCACGAGCTCATAAAGTGGCTACATCGCGCGATTCCTGACAAAAAAAAACACAATGACAAGGCGGAATTTTATACAATTGTGTATAAATAGTATCTGTATAAACTATAAAAAGTACACCGACTTCACTAAAAAACAAATTATGCGTCACTATAAAACTTGAGGGTTGCCCTTGATTTTTCTGAGATCCCATCATCAGATCCTGACTTGGTGCCAATGGGACTACCTCGGAAGTATACCCTTTTAAACAAAAAAAGAATTTCTCGAAACGGTCCAGGCGTCTTCGAGTAATCGGGGAACATACTTAAAAAACAAGATTCCGACGAATTGTTAACCTCCTCCTTTTTCTGAATTCGGTTAAAAAGAATATATGAAACAAGCATTTGCTCGCAACTTCGCCCGCCTAACGTTTATAGACTCCAATCTACTCCAGAGTGGAGGTGGTTTCTAGGTGTATGTAGATCTACTTGGTGGACTAGGTTAGCACAGGACCGGAACGAATGGCGTGAAAGAGGAGAGGCATATACCCAACAGTGGGTCGATACAGGCTGAACGAAGAAGAAGAAGATGTAGATCAAGGCCATTTGTCGCGACAAGTCCATTTGTGGAGAAAATATAAAAATTGGGTCGAGTGTTATAATAGTCCTTTTAGTTGATCTTGAACTAAAAGAAGTGCTGTGAAATTCTTAAAATCAAATCTATTAACAATTTTTAACTTTCCTACAAATTATTGAAATCAAGAAAAACGTTTCCATCCAACCATCCAGCGTCCAATCGTCCAAGCGTTATAAATCGTTAGTATTCTATTTCAGCACACCCATAGTCATACTTAACCGAAGTCAAAGGAAAAAGAAACAATTGATTAAACCAACACTATACCTATAACCCAGATTCTATTGAGATTTAAACACTTTTTACATCAAAAAGATCGTGACTTTAATGAACGTAATCTAGTTTAGAGCACGATAGTCAGAAATCAGATTTCTCAACAAGAATCAATTACAAATGCATTAATTTAAAACAAATGGATCCATGGCATTGATTTACAGTGTTTGTATGAGAATCAAGAAATATAGTTTAGCTATTTATCAAAACTAAGAATATACAAATCATTACTTCAAACAAATTATATTATATTATTAGTTTTTGTCGGGGTCTAGTGTTTGGGTACGATGTTTGGCAGTGTTGCGGCCTTCTGAGTAGGTACTCCGACACTAGACCCTCGACCGCTTCTTCAACTCCTTGTGGGACAAGGAGTTGAAGAAGCTACACAGCAGGGTGGGATGATTGTGTTGAGCAGATATATTATTTCTCGCTACTTGATACTCGAAATTAGTGTCTAACTGGACGGCACTGCGCTTACCATCAGGTGCAGTGTGGTCAGTTTGCCATGCCAGAATAAAAAAAATAACATGTCAGTATTGTTATCATCGCATCAAGCATGTGTATGCTTTATTATTAACTATCACATGACTCAAAGTACTTATGGCTTGAGGCAGGACTAGGAAAGAATTATGGAAATGAAAATTATGGAAAGAATCTGCTGGTGGTAGGATATTCATATCCGCCCGGATAGCGACCACCGTACACAGGGTGAAAAACCCGCCATAGTGGCACACGCAAGTGTGTCGCGTTCCGGGATCAGCCAGTGTACATCCGGTTTTTGGGGGTCTAGAGTTGGGGTACAATGTTTGGCCATTTTGCGGCCTTCTGAGTACTCTGACAATAGACCCTCGACCGCTTCTTCACCTTCTTGCCCATGGCGTAGTGTGAAGGAGCAGGCTGGCATGATTGTGTTGAGTAGCGGGGAATAGATCGTCTCTCGCTACTCGATACTCTAATTGGACAGTACTGCGCTTACGGTCAGGTGAAGTGCGGTCACTTTGCCTTGCTAGGATAAAAAAAAAAATCTAACCTTTTGCCCAGCAAGAAAGCAACGGAAATCAATAACCTTTTTCGTTGCTGGACAAATACTAAAAGATTAAGAAACTGTGAATGAATGAATTTATGAAGGTGTATTCTGAGATATACGCAACGCTCGATGAGTCAAGCGACAAAAGTCCGCAATGTCGCACGTTAATGTCTACTGTCTCAGTCGAATAACACAAAAACTTGGGTATTGTATTCACTGCGGATAAAATTATATGATGGTACGTCACGGTCTACTGCGTTGGTCGTATATCTCAAATAACTTTGGTTACAAATGTCGGTAGTAAATATTCTATTTCCATCAATATTCTACAGAAAATATTTATATTGTATCATAATAATAAACACACCCAACAGTCACACACACACTAGGTGCGTAGGTAGTTCTGACCCCACACTAGGTAAAACCCGTATCGTGGGTGTCGTGTCAACTACGAGAGACTACGGTCCCACAACACCCAGACCCGAAAAAACTCTCTGTCTGTCACACAAACATTTGTCTCTGTGTAGGAATCGAACCTACGGCCTCTCGTGTGGCCTCTGTGAAACGTCACAGACCACACTCACCCGCTGCACCACAGGGGCTGTCATGTTAGATATATTAAATCTTTAGTGATATTTTGCGATACTTACGCATGAAATGCCCCTTACACCCGGGTTGTTTTCTTCCTCCGTTAATGCAGAAGTCCACGTGACCAATTTGACCAGATTCTCCGAGGAAACCAGCATTGGTGTGCAACACTTGGACTACATGAGCGTCGTCTCGACTCAGACGAAACTGTCGCGAGCCGTAGTCAGTGACCAGTGGTCGCGCTGGATCTAGCCCTGGAGAACATTACATTTTTTAAGTTAGTTATATATTCTGGATACATACATCCTTTATGCAGTTTCTATCGTAATTTCAAGAGACAAAACACACAGCCTTCTTGGTAGTGGTACGGACTGTCAAGACGAAAGTAGTTTGTTCCAAACCAGCACAAATGGCATACACCTCTGACTTTTCTAGTTACGTGTTTATTCATTGTTCATCATTAATTTCAAACACGCAGACGGATAGAATAATTGAGATGGACGGAGATCAAATAATAAAAGAAATAACACCTAACAGTCTGACCCCACAGTTAGATTAGATCTGTAGTGTCTCACAACACCCAGACCCGAAACAAAAATTTGTAAATCACACAATCATTTGTCTCATTACGGGAACCGATCCCACGACCTCTGCTTTCACAGTCAACCTCTGTGCTACGCAGGCCTGTCAATGTGAAAACTCTTGTCATATTGTCATCTTATTGGATTGGTAAATTCCGCACCGCGATAACTGAATAAAAATAGATGATTTTGACTTCACTCAATTGTGAGACGATGTTCTAAAACGGGTTTCTATCCAGATCTCACGGGTGAATTGAGAAAAGCGGGCACGAATCGAGCGTTTTATGACAAAACCCAATAACAAAATATGACCGGACCGGTTTTTGCAAGACCTTGTAAGGAGTATGCTCATAAGAACCGTAGTAGACACTGAGCAGAATCCTGTAAAAAATCCTGCAAAAACATGATATTTTTATAAAAACGGACCCCACGAAGCCTATAACAATAATCATATTAAAACTTAATAACCAACACAGTTACTGATAATACATCTATAAAACAACAAAGTATAATAACAAGAAGATTCAGTGTTAAAAAGTATGGAAAAGTTTGAGAAAAAAAGATAAGACTCTTAAAGATAAATTATACCCTCATAGTGAACTTTATTACCTTTAACACTTAATCAAAAGTGTACGTGAAAGTAAAAATAATTATACATGTTCGGCTTATCAATAATGTTTCACACGAAACTACAATGTTTGAGCCTTGATAACTTGGAATAAATACATTTTCATTAAGTCAATACTTTGAATTATTGTTACGATGCGCCATCCCAAAGGTAATCTATTAACTGGCTATGTAGTGAATCTTGATTGCTCTTAAGAATATTTCTCTCTGTTCTTACAACTGTGAGATCATCGTAGTAAGAAAAAAAGGCACTATTGCGCAGGGAATAGTCATTCATAGTTGGTTCTGTTTATCATATTTCTAGAATTATATAGACACATAATTAAAGAATTGATGACTTTAAGCTCATATAAATAATAGATAATAAATACACCCAACAGTCACACACATAGTTCTGCTCCCACACTAGGTAACTTCTATCGTGGGTATCAAGAACTACGAGGGACCGTAGTCCCACAACACCCAGACCCGAAACAAATATCTGTCTGTCACACAAATATTTGTCTCGGTGCGGGAATCGAAACCACGGCCTCTCGTTTCACAGTCGGCTCGCCTGCTGCGCCAAGGAAGCTATCATACATATTAATATTTCAGAGCGATATAAAAATAAGAAATGGATCTTCTTCAGCCTTTGGACGTCCACTGCTGAACATAGGCCTCCCCTAAAGATTTCCAGACCAACCTGTCAGAAGCAATCGGAAATCTTAAAACAGCGGCGTTAGATGTTTGAAAGTTTTTGGTATAAATTTAATATTCTTTGCTGTGCTGCCTGCATTTTACCAAGCCAATTACTGATAATTTAATAGAATTTATAACATGAGTTGTCATATATTAAGTGACTTTTGACAAACAATTTCATGATAACCGAGGTCCGCGTGTTGGTCAACGTAATCGTCAAATTTTTACGTACCTACACGTAACGACCAGCAGTTTTTTAAATACTTTATTTAGTAATGATGAATGGCGCTATTGCCGGATGATTTTAAAATAATAATTAATACGCAATATATTTTTTCCTTTGTAATAATTTATAGAATTGAAATACTGAACTTTAAAGTGGTAGAGCCACGCTGTAGACATATTTGTCTACAGCATGAATGGGCCGGCTCGACCGGGGTAGTACCACTGTCTCACAGAAAACTAACGTAGAGTGACAGTTCACTGTCGCGTTTCGTATGGTAAGTGAGGCCCGGATTCCCCCTTCCCTTCCCTAATCCCTATTCCTGTCCTTTAAGGCCGACAGCGCGACGACGTGAAACTTTCGGTATTGTGGATGTTCATGGGCGGTGGAGATCACTTGACATCAGGTGACCCACTGGCTCGTTTGTCGGACTATGATATAAAAAAAAACTTTAAACTAGATAGCTATTAAACATGTATAAGATTTTATTATTAAGCCTTTATTTACTGAAAAAAGTTACAGTTTCTAAATTATAATATATCTAGCACATCGGTCACTTCATTGATTTCCAGTGCGTCAGCAGACGCGAAGGCCTCCTCCAGTCTTTTCCATTCTATGCGGTCTTGAGCTATTCTTGTCCAAAGGGGTCCAACAAAAGCCCTTATTTCGTTGACCCATCTTCTCGCTTGTGCGCCTCTTTTCCTCTTGGGATCAATTCTCGGGGTCCATTCTGTTATTGTTCTTGTCCACTTGTTCGTTCTCTCTCTCATCATGTGTCCAGTCCACTTCCATTTTAGTGTTTTAGTATGTACTGCTACATCTTTCACCTTTGTCTTTTTTCTAATATCGCATGCTCGAATTTTGTCAAGTAATTTTAATCCTAATGCGCTTCTTTCCATTCTACGTTGGCATGATTTAAGTTTCTGGATATTTTTCTGAGACATAGACCACGTTTGGCATCCATATGTTAAGCAGGGAAGGATACAGATGTCAAAGAGCTTTCTTTTGGCGGCGATTGGATATCTGTTATCCTTCATGATTTCTTTTAGAGCCCAGTAACTTTTCCATGAGTTGGATATCCTGATTTCTATTTCTTGATCCATCTGATCTGTGAAAGATATAATTTGTCCGAGATAGTTGTATCTATTGACGTAGTCGAAGCTTTCTGCATCTACCATAATAGGGATTACTTTTCTGTTTGTCATAATCTTGGTTTTTTCTTTATTTATTGAAAGTCCGACCATCTCACTGGCATTTTTAAGGTCTATTAGCATACTCTGTAGCTTGTTAGCGTTGTCAGCTATTAGAACTAGGTCATCAGCAAACCTCAGGTGACTAAGCATAGCGCCATTTATGTTGATTCCTTCATCATTCCAGTTCATTCTTCTAAATAGTTCTTCAAGTACCGCCGAGAAGAGCTTCGGGGATAAAGGGTCGCCTTGTCTTAGTCCTCTTTTTATAGGGAACTGTGGGCCAGTTGATTCCAGTCGGATTTGAGCTGAGCTGTTCTTGTATATATTTTTGATAATTTCTCTATATTTTCGTTCTATGCCTTGATTTTTTAAAGCTCGCCAAATATCACTATGATAAACTGAATCAAATGCCTTGGTGTAATCAACGAATGCAAGGTATAATGACTTTCCGTATTCTTGGTGTTTTTCGATAAGTTGCTTCAAAACATGTATGTGATCTATTGTCGAGAAGTTTGATCTAAAACCAGCTTGTTCTTTTGGCTGTTGTTCGTCCAATTTCTTCGATATTCTTTTTAGAATTATTTTAGAGAATATTTTGTATATGTTCGACATTAGGCTGATGGGCCTGTAATTGCTCACGTCATTCCTGTCTCCTTTCTTGTGTATAAGAACTATAGTACTCTTTGTCCATTGGGTAGGTATATATTCTAACCTTAGTATGTCGTTGTATAGTTGTGCAAGTGTTGTTGCTGATTCTAATGCTGTGATTTTTATTATTTCATTATTTATATTGTCCGGACCTGGAGACGTATTATTTTTCTGAGTATTTATAGCACTCAATACCTCGCTGTTTAGAATCTCTGGTATTTCTTCTTCTTTTTCTTTCTCATCTGTTTCCGTTGTTCTAGTATCGTCCAGATGGTCAAATGCGTAAAGTTGACTATAAAATTCTGTTGCTACTTCCAGTAGTGGTTGTCTCTTAGTTACCAATTTACCAGTTTTATTAATGAGATTTGGAATCCACACTTTTGTTTCCTGTAGTTCTTTAAGGGCCTTTTTAATACCGCCTGATTTTGCTATATGATTATTTATGCATTCTTTTCTTCTTTTGGCTTTGTCTGACTTGATACTGCGGCTTATTTCTTTGCTGATAATGGTTATTTCCTTTAAAATGTTCTTGTCATTTCTGTTTTTCAATAGAGCTTTTCTTTTTTGGATTAGTTCCCTGGTTTTTTGACTTGGGGTTTCAGTTTTGTATTTTTCTGTTTTTTTGTGTGTAAAAAGTTTTTGTATCTCTGTGTTATATTTAATTTGAACTGGGTGACTTGCGTTTACGTTTTGGGCATCTGCTGGTATTGCATCTTTGAATTTTTTGTAATTACTTATGTGTTGTCGGGTCTGTTTGGTTTTTTTTAAATTTATTGACGCTCTGACCATTCTATGATTGCTATTGAAATTGAATTGCTGTAAGACTGCCACATCTTGAAATATTTTAGGTTTATTTGAGGCAATATAGTCGATCTCATTTTTGTACTGTCCACCTGGTGAAATCCAAGTCCATCTTTTAGATGTTTTTTTCTTGAAGAAAGTATTCATAAAATAAATATCGTGTTGAAGGGCCATATCCATTATTTTTTCTCCATTGGGGCTTATCATTTCGTTTCCAAATTTACCTAGTAATTTTTCTAGACCTTGTCTTTGTATACCTACTCTCCCGTTGAAATCACCCATTAGAATGATATTCTTGTGGGCTCTTTGCAGAGCAGTACTGAGTTCATTGTAGAATATGCTTTTAGTTGTATCGTCTCTGCTTTCAGTTGGGGCGTATATTTGAAAAATCGACCAGTTTCCATCATGCCCTGGCAGGGTCATGTTCAATATCGCTATTCTGTCTGAGATTCCTATAAATTCTAAAATATGTTTCTTAAGGTATGGTTTTACTAGAAACCCTACTCCGTATTGGCCTTTAACGACTCCTTTGTAGTAGAATATAAATTCGTCGTGTTCTTCTATGCATTCGCCATATCGTCTGACTTCGCTCATACCTAGTATATCCCAGTTAATTTCTCTTAAGGCTAATTTTAGCTCTGTTAATCTGGCACAAGTTCGTAATGTTAGTGTGTTTAAAGTTGCTATATATAGTTTGTTTCTTTTTTGTTGTGTGTGTACTGAAGGGTGGTGGTCATTTTCCTCCGCGGGGACCAGCCGTCTTGGAGGGTAAGATACCTTATGCCGGATTTCTCTAATTATTTATTTTTAATACTGTATGAAGATTTTCACAGCACTACACAGTCCTATATTGCACTCAACATCACGATATAAAATATTAAGCCTCCTAAAAGCCACAAATTTCACTGGGTTCAACGTTCTTTAGTTTAAAAAGTCTTCATATATATTGTCTTTTATAAATAGAATATCCTTTAAGTTGTGTATATTTGATTCAATGCTGCTTGACGGTAGAAATAGACCACATGGTGGCATCTGCCCAGGTGGAATCTCAAATACTTCGTCGAGCATTCCACACCCAATAATACCTTGCTAGTCGTAGTTAAAACAACGTGTGAATTAAATAACCGGTTTAATGGCAATTGTAAACAAGATTTATTAGTATAACAAAAATTATGTTGCAATTTTCAACTGTTATTTGTAATTGTTTGTTTTATTTATTTATTAACACTAGCTTTTGGCTTTGGGCTCTGCCCGCATGGTAGTTATTTTTGGAAGAAAAGATATAAAATTCCACAGGGCTGACATTCAATTTTTAATTCCCAGAAAGAGCAGGATGCATTTATTACGAAAAAGCTAAGAGCAATAGGAATAGACATATTATTTGCTGTCACTATCTGAGTTTCACAACTTTTTGGTTGTGCTTTTAGTTCTGGCCAGATAGCCTGAATGTCAACGAAATATATTATCCGTGATTGTGGAAATATATTATCATTATAAATTGTGTTTGAATACATTTCGCGTCGTATTTAAGTGTTTAAAACGTGTTGAATATGGTATATTGCAGTGTTCTTGGCTGTAACAGCCTAAATAAGCGAAAATATGAAAATATAATGTTTTATTCGTAAGTAGCAATTTTACGTTACTATTTATCATGTTTCTTAAAAATAATTATAAAATATTGATGGTATACCATTTTCTAGGCATTCCTTGCTGCAGAAGTAAAATAAATCTATATAAAACCAATTTTAAATTTCATGTATTACCTAGTCAAATTCGGAAATTGTTTAAATGTCATTTGCTGCTGTTTAGATGTTTAGCTGTGCATGACAATTGTGGGTAAATTTAACATGACTGCATAATACACATTATGGGGATACCAACGTTTACGACATTTAATTACCTCTTATTTATGGATAATGTCTCAGCGTTTCCCAAGAGTTTAATAAAAAAATAATACAGTTTAACTAACTAAATAAAAGTGAACAGTGATATGAACAGTTGAACTAATGAATGAAAAATGAAATCAGAAAATTACATTACAAAATATTGAAATTGTTATTGTGTTAAAACTTTTCTATTGAAAATAAAATCGGGTACAGGTACACATTATGTTATTTTAATATGTATATGTAATGAATGAATTTTATATTAATATCAATATGTATTTTCTTATGCCTCGCTACCGCAGTTGTAATTGCGTACGTGAAACGACTGCTGGGCTGAGGTCTCGGGCTCGATCCCCGGGTCGAGTCAAGTGATATTGGATTTTTCTATCACGAAATGCTCAGTATTAGCTCGGTGGCTGGAATTGTGCACAGTATGGCGATAGGCTAGTCCCCTATCACATCATTGGACGGTAATATGCTCGGCGAAATGTGGATGTATTAGTTACACCTCTGCCTACCCCTTAGGAGATTACAGGCGTGAGTATATATGTATATTATGCGTAGTAGTACACTTAACAGGGAATATTTAATACATCTTCAGTTATGCTAGTGAATCTTTTCGCTTTCTTTGTCATTTTATCCCTCGCGATGTTATTATATTTAAAATTTGTGGATAACTATCGAGAAAAACATTCCCCTGAATAAATAAATATAACAGTATTGGGGTTATTCTTTATATCTTGTGATTATTTGGCAAGACTATTATAAACATGCACTCTTTCAAATTTGTAGTCTATAAATTCTATGACTGGCTAATCTTCTCCTACAAGAACGCAGGAATGTTTTGGTCGTCTATTATATGCAGGAGTTCCTCGCGATTCTTTATTCTCTTTTGTTAACCACTACGTAATGCTCATCAAAAGTATTTGACAAAACTATTTAAATATCAGGCCCCACTATGCTCTGCCCTGTGGAATGGGGGCGCTGAAGAATTCTACCACGGTATACCCTGCCTGTCGTAAGAGGCGACTAAAAGGGATCACGGGGGTCGCGGCTGCACAGCGGGGGATGTGCGGCCTTTATATATTTATATTTTTATATATATATTCTCATGGTGCGACCCTGAGACGGGTGGCGGCGCGAACATCGTGCTGCTGCTGTAAATTGGGGAGGGCATTTAGCCCAAGAAGAGACGGGCCGTAAAGGCATGGCGCAGGGATGATTCCGGCAGCAATCCAGAGTATACTCAGGATCCCCCGGGATCGTCCCACATGTGCTGCAGCAGGCTACCGCGGGGTTTTTAGTCGGTACACCGGCGTAGGAAAATTGGTTAGGGTCCCGACCTAGTAGTCCTTAGGGCGATCTGGGTCGGAAGGTCGGTGAGTCCGGCATAACCATCTCTCCTCCCCCGAGGACCAGAAGGTATCCGTAAGAAGGATTTCCCCCGCGGGGAAAAAAAAAAAAAAAAAAAAGGCCCCACTATGCTGGAAAATCTTACGTAGATAAAAAAGACAATATTTGAAGAAACCTTTATACAAAATTAATTTTCTTTAAAGGACAATAATAATTACTTGTTTTGAATTGTTCATTGTTAATAAAGTTATTATGCATATTATGTAACTGTGAGTTTTTGTTTCAAGGAGTTATTACTATTATTGTCTATACACGTACCAACCCGTATTAGGCCAGCGTGGTCGACAAAGGCCTAACCCCTCTCACTAGTAGAGGAGGCCCAAGCCCAGCAGTGGTACAATGTTTAATACAGAGCTTGTATTATTTTATATATTATGTCTATACCTCATAATTTTTTAATTTTATCATATTGAAAGACGCACGCCTAGTATTTCAAGAACTGGGTAAACTAATGTTAGTTGGTAACCCCATAGAGTTCACCTGTCCCTTTCGGGTGCACGCCTATGCCTCATCTACAGTTGTATATACTATATCTATGTAAAATTCATGGAGTCATCTTAAACTGTTTCTATATTTTGCGAATTGTCATGTCAAACGCGCTAAGGTTACATTAGAAAAGTTAATATGGTCGTCAAGTTTTCTTTAATTTCCTATTTTTTCGCGCAATGTTCTTATTTTTTTCTTTCATAAGAACCTTCTCCTGACAATAACAAACACAAAAAAAGAATTAGCGGAATTGGTCTAGCTGTAAACGCGTGATGCCGTGACCAAGGGAAATATGGATTCATTTTTACATATACCTGACTGCCTCGGTGGCGCAGTTGTAATTGCGCATGCGTTTACGACTGCTATGCTGAGGTCTCGGGTTAGATCCCCGGGTCGGGTAAAGTGATCTTGGGTTTTTCTATCTAGAAATTCCCAGTATTAGCCCGGAGTCTGGAATTGTGCCCGGTATGGCGATAGGCTCGCCCCCTACCACATCATGGGACCGAAATTTGGCGAAAAGCGGGTGTACTAGTTACACCTCTGCCTACCCCTTCGGGGATTACAGGCGTGAGTGTATGTGTGTATGTTTGTGTGAGTTTTACATATACCAGGTGGACTTTATGGCGGACAATTTGAAGAGGTACATATTTATAAGATTACTCTGCAAATATGCGGAATAATCATCTTATAACATTTTTTGCTCATACCAGTCATACGTACTTAAAGACAAAATGAACTTTAGACATAATTTTTTCTACCTTTTCTTTTATACGTGTGCTTGAGTACATCTGTCATTATTGCATGGAATTACTTTTAGAAGTCCTGTTAAGTTGATTTACAAATGCCTGTTTGTACTAAAGTTACTTAATTAGAGAAGCTTAAGGAAATGCATAACCAAAGTTTATTTTAAATGTTAAGTTCATTTTATCTATACATATATAAGTAGGTACTCACCCTATCTGATTCGTCAACGCAGAGCCTAAACTGTTTGGCCTACAAACTTGAATTTTTAACAGTTCATGCCTTTTATGTTGTAAACATCTACTAAGAAAGTATTTTTGAAAATTTTACCCCTAAGTTCGTAAAATAAGGGAAAACGGTTGTAAGGAAGTCTGTCATTTTCAAAGTTTGTTTTTTTTTGTTAGAAAGAGACGTTCACGTGTATGGGCGTTTTTCAAAATGTTGACCCCTAAGTGGGTAAATTAAGGGTCGAAAGTTTTCTGTCTGTTATGTTGTTATGAATAAATCATTGAACCGTTCTTGATTTAGTATCCGAATACCAATACTTTGAGGATGGACATAAGGTACTTTTTTATCACCACTCTCTAGTCTATAAAATGTACGAAGGCGAAGCCGCGAGCAAATGCTTGTTATCTATAATGCAGTGTCTTATGGTCAGGGCCATGCATTTGCAAGACTAAGTCCTATAAATTGAGGCAAGAATTTGGACGTGATCAAAGTTTAATGCACACTGGCACTCAATAGAAGCTACGAGTACTTAACAAACAAAATTACCTAGAACGTACAAAAATAGACAGTTTTATAATTAGTGGTGCAGCCGGCGAGTAGCCGGCTGTGATACGAAAGCCCGTAGGTTCTTATCCCGCATGGAGACAAATATTTATGTGACAGACAGATATTTGTTTCGGGTCTGGGTGTTGTGGGACCGTAGTCCCTCGGAGTGCTTGATACCCACGATACATTTTACCCTGTGTGGGGTCAGAATTATGTGTGTATTTATTTATTTTAATATAATGTTGTCTATTGTGATACAATCCGAAGTCCGTACAACTCATAGATCTTCCTCAACAATGTGGGGTGGGTTGCACTATTGACTCTGTGGATAACTAAAGCCCACTTTACACTATGCGAGTATTTAGGCGATTAGAAGTACGTAAATAAGTAACTGACACTCGCTACTGCCCCAAATTCATTTGTACAAACGTTTTAAACACGGTTTGTTACATAAGTTAATGATGTACAGTAAAATGAACAGTAGCTACAGGACAATAACATTAATTAAGCTAATAAAAAGGTGAATTATGAAAGAAAGAAATAAAATAAATTTATTTGGTCAAGACTTTAGATGACATACACAGACACATGAATGGAGTAATACAAAAAAAATGAATAAGTTTATTCTTTAAAAAAATATAAGCTTTTATTTAAACGCTCCAAAAAGAAGAAAATTGTGATTTAAAGGCAATACTGTACTAGTACTGAATAAAGTAAAAGGTATATGTTAAGACACATCAAACGATAACACGATATAGCTGATGTAAGCTATTGAGGAGTTAGTGGTGTGCAGGTGGCATCAGGTCCAACTCACCATAATATTGTCATCAGGTTTATGCATGAAAACCAAATTTCAGCCTATTCGATTGCGAGAACACGTTCAAAGTTCCAAATTTTGACTTAATCAAACATACTAACATTGCAAGGTAAATAAAAGCTTTTAAAAAGCGTTTGTATAAACTTCCATGTATGCAAGTTGCTTCATTTATTTGTTTTCACAATTTAATATTCTTTATGGGCTTTTATATTCCACACGCACTGATGTTTTAAATATTGTTGTACAACAAATCTCAAAGTAGTTTTCGTTTCAGCTGATTATTTATGCAGCATCAAGTAAACTTGACTCGACTACACATGCAGACTTCTTTTTATACTGGCACGGAAAATTGCACCTGATGATAAGTGCAGTGCCGTCCAGTTAGAGTATCAAGTAGCGAGAGACAATCTATCACTCGCTACTCAACACAATCATGCCGACCTGTTGTGTAGCTTCTTCACACTACGCCTAAAGGACTCAGGATCATAGGAAGGAGGGACTTGTTTAGTCGAATAAATTACTATATGAAATATCATACTAATTACTAGCCTGGTTCAAAACGGACTTAACGATGGCTTGTTATTTATTTGCTTATCACGCACGATAAATATTTGACTGATAAAACCCTTTAGGCGTGTTGTATATAACGTTATGTTTCGGCACGGATCTTCAGTCTTGAATCCACCGCGAGATCGCCACTGCGAGTCAGACCGTGGACTGTAACGCTCGCCTGATAATAACCAAAGCAAAAATGGCCAAAGTTGAAGTCAAATACACCAAGGTAAGAGTTTGATTCGTCAATTTTCATAAACTATTACTATGTGATTTATTTTACTATAATTTGTGGGATATGTACAATATAGTCTAATATAACACACCTAGTTACCGGTACTATAAAATATTTTATATGGATTTAAGTTACTTTATTTATTGATTTACAGCATGGAAAGCTTACAGCTAATAGTCACATAAAAATAGTATCAATTTAAGTGACAAAAAGCCAATAACAAGTTGTCACTTATAGAAAAGCCATATTTACTCCATATATTACGTAAATACGAATAAACTTCACGCTGAACAAATTGAAATTAATGTTTCAGCGGTAACAGTCCTCACTCTTTGTTAAAACAATTGTCGAACATCATTTACCAATTACCATTTGTTGAAACTTATTGTGGGTGTTTTATACAATTATTCTTAACTTCTGTTCATTTAAATTAAATTAATTGTAAAATGCAAAACAATTAGCGAAGCGTTGATTGTCTTCGTCAAATCTTCGTTTAAAATACATAAAAAAAACGGGAGGTTTCATTAAATTCACATGGTTTAATTATAAAATTAAATGACTGATATTCTAATAATCATTTTCAAAAAAAAAAAAATATTAAATGGTTTTAATATTTGGTCATTTTCTGTCTATCCAAGAAAATTCATAATAATATAGGTACAGGATACAAAAGAATATTGAAGATTCAGAAAAAAAAACATGTTTTGATGCTAAAAAATTTAATACAGAATGCTTTTTCACATCAAAAGTGCATACTTACTTCGGATAAAAAAGAAAATGTTTAATTATCTTAGACTTAAATAATATCGATTATATCTTTTTATTTTTATTTACTATCCGTCTATTTTAAAGCATCTATATAAAACCATTGACTCATGCTTATATCCTCGAAGGTAGGCAGAGATGCAACAAAAGTCCTCACAGTTCTCTAATATTCTTATGATCTAAAAAACTTTGATTCTATCACCGTATTCACATCTATTACCTAGTATATACTCAAAGAAAACACTAATAATGGTTTGTTCGGGAATCACTTAAAGGATCCAAAACGAAAATTATAAATCCAAATATATTAACCTTTTTGTTTAAAAAAAATCTTGGGCAACAACTTTATTATCGTATGGTACTTAATATATCACGCATTTACCTCCTCGTAAGAGAGGCGTGTGTCGCATAGGAAGTATCCAATTAGACTTAATGTCTGTACTTAAAATAACTTTAGCTCAATACAAAATAACTAACTATTCAAATCTATTGTAACGCACCGTACAAATGATAGTCTGATTTCTTAAAGATAATTTATTTGTTAGTGGCTTTAAAATATCTCCGCACATATTATAATTTTTTTTACGTCTCCCAAACCGAAAGAAACGAAAATCAACTGTCTGTAATTTAAAACAACATATTTTGATACAATTTTACAGAACTACTGAAGAAGTATTTAATTAGCGCATTTTTTTACTGGAATAATGGAAGTGCTCATCTCACTCAGGTGGAGCCGAAGGCAAACTCTAGTCTACCATAGTCTAAAAATACGTTAAATATGCATTATATTAATATGAAAAACGTTGCATTTACCCCCAATATATTTTTATTATTTTGAGATTCATAGTATTTCTACTAGTTTTCCACCGCGTAAAATTTTTCAATGTCATTTTAATTAAATGTTAAATGATATGTGTGTGGGCTTCGGCACACTCTATTACTGTGAACAGTAGAGTAAATACTTATGAATATTTCGATAATATTGATTTTATCATAACGTTCTAGTAATTTCTACATTTTGTATTAAATATAGACTTATTGTTGCATGACATCTAGTACTCTATATTAAACATATCCTAATTTTTTATCATTATCGTTAAATGCGCCATATGCTTTATGATACAATCGTTTACTAATTAATTAAATATGTTATAACAATAGGTAGTTGTGAGATACGGTTAAATCTTAATTTAATTACAATACACGTTGATATCATTAAATATATCACACCAAAGTGAAAATAGTTTAGAAAATTCTATTCAAATCGAATCTATATAAAGGTTGTCTGGAAGAGATCGCAGTTAGCGATAAGACCGCCGCTTGTACATTCTATATTAAGTTTATTGCAATGTACTGTTAAAATCTGCATTCTGGTGTACAATAAAGCATAAATAAATAGTAAAATGAAAGTATACCTAAGTCTAAATTTTTATTGTTATTTGAATACACCATAGACACTCCCAGTTTAAAGTTTGTTTATATTATGTACCGTTTTTAATTATTATGATAGATAAAAACAAAAAAAAATATTTTTTGCCTTAAGCATTTTCAATATTTATTATGATATCCAACATAATAAAATCATATTTCATGAAAAAAACAACCGGGTACACATTACGTTTAAAATATAGCTTTTTTTATAGCAAACCCACGAGGCTGGTGTGGTATATAATAGACTTTCTTTCGCACCCTTTCGATACAGAAACTTTAAAATCCCAAAAAAAGGATAATGAATTGACCACAGAGTTTTTTCTTCTTTATGATTAAGAAATAAGCGCCATTTTGTAATTTATTATTATTAAAAAGCCCAGTCAACGTATTTAATATTACTAAGTCACCTAACACGCAACTGCCCATAAATTTTTATATGGTAAATTTATGAGTGTCCTCATATATAACTCCTTTCATAATGTTGCATAATTTCAGCGAAAACGTTCGCCCAATATTTAAACCCTCTTAAATCTAAATTACAAACAATTAACTACTCTTGCAGATATTAAATACAAGGTATCAAAACCCTTGTCTTCAATATTTTTTTATAATACCATTATCTGATGATATTATAAGTTATTTGCCTGTTTTACAGTTGTTCATCAACAACGAATGGGTGGACGCAGTCAGCAAAAAAACTTTCCCGACAATCAATCCACAAAATGAGAGCGTTATCGTTCAGGTCGCCGAAGGTGATAAGGTATGTTTACTTTAAAATGTAATCATTATTATTTTTATAGCGACTATATAATTTGTTCATTTTAAGTTATCGCTCTCGATATTTATTCTATATCTATTGTATTTTAAGTTTAAGTTCTACTTAAGAATGTTGAAGTTATATAAATTCTACCGACCCAAATTAGGCCAATGTGGTCTAAGGTCTAATCCTTTTTATAATAGAGATGACACACACATACACTCACGCCTGTAATCCCCGAAGGGGTAGGCAGAGGTGTAACTAGTACGCCCACTTTTCGCCGAATTTCGGTCCCATAATGTGATAGGGGGCGAGCCTATCGCCATACCGGGCACAAATTCCAGACTCCGGGCTAATACTGAGGAATTTCTAGATAGAAAAACCCAATATCACTTTACCCGACCCGGGGATCGAACCCGAGACCTCAGCACAGCAGTCGTAACGCATGCGCAATTACAACTGCGCCACCGAGGCAGATAATAGAGATGACTAACAGCAAAATAATAAAGAATTGAAACATAATATAGGATCGGGCTGATATTAAATTGCATATAATTTGAGTATGTTCACTAGTATTAATAAATAATATAATAATACTCGATGTATTGTCATAAGTTAAGTATCTGCTCCTTAAAATCTTCAAAACCCCACAAGAATAACAAGTGTAGAATTAGAACTTATCGTAATAAAGCAGAATTATTATATTATACGAGTATATCATGGTTCGGTTTTCGAATCTCTTGGTTTGAAATTATTTGTATGCAATTTGAACTTATGGCCCAATGTTCATTATTTAGAAAATCTGGCCCCCTCATGTAAATAAAATTATATTTCATAATTCTGACTACCTTTATTCAGTAAAGGAAATATTTAAGTATGAATATTTGTTTAACAGGCTGACATAGATTTGGCTGTAGCTGCGGCCAAGAAGGCATTCCATCGTTACTCGGAATGGCGTCTCATGGACGCATCTCAAAGAGGTCGCCTTCTCCTCAAACTGGCGGACCTGATGGACAGAGACGCCAAATACTTGGGCGAGCTGGAGACCCTTGACAACGGAAAGCCTGTGAAACAAGCTGAAGGGGAAGTTTTCTGGTCTGCTGGTATCGTCAGATACTATGCCGGAAAAGCCGACAAGATCGTCGGCAGCACCATTCCTGCTGGTAATTTTGCAAAAATATGTTTTACTGATTAAAGAACATCGCTATGCACTCTTTTCGATAGTCATGTCAAATTGCAAATAGTTTGGAGCTATTAGAGCCCCAATAGAAAATATAAGACCCTAATTTGCCTCACTCGCAACAATGCTTTAGATTGGGTTAAGTGCTGGTGAAAGGTACAAGGAGGACGAATAAGAATAACATCAAAGAAGTAAAAAATATAAATAAAAGTAAATTCTACGAAAACAATAAACAGCTTATACTTCTGTACATTTATACCTTTTTTCATCGGTGCCCATAATATAAGTTAAATCTTTGACAGAGTTCAGAAATGTTATTTATGGCTTATGTATGTAAGTTTTAAGCTTGTAAAGCTTTGTGGAATAATTAAAATTATTATTTGTATAAAAAACACATTAATTTTAAATAACAATACCTATTTCAGATGGTGAAGTAATGACCTTTACCATGAAGGAGCCAGTCGGTGTTTGTGGACAAATTCTACCATGGAACTACCCCATCCCCATGTTCATATGGAAGATCGCCCCCGCGCTGGCAGCAGGTAAATAATTTCCAAATATATCATTGTAGAACATTTTATTTAAATAAAATGGCTGTGCTTTCAGGTGGAAATTTATAATAGAAACAGTGTTTTATAACCTTGTAGATTTCGCTCAAATGAAATTATTTAGTTCATATCCATCACTGAAATATATATCTCCGTTAATTATCACGAAGAACTTTAATATCAATATGCAAATAAATTTGACCAGAGATATAATTTTCTATACAGTCTTATCTGCTCCATAAAATAATTTGTTTTTCTGTAATATTCATTTTGTTGTGTTAGATAGATTTAGATTAGACGTTAAAGATTTCCAAATTTAGGCAAATGTAGATGAAAACGAGCATCAGTAACAAACAAGGTGCAAGGCCTGCTGTATTAACGACAGTCCAGTAACTACCGATGCCCAAACTACCTTTAAGAGGTAGTTATTTTGTTTTAGGGTTTAGATATACAGATAATCATTTTAAAAAATGTTTCAGGCTGCACAATTGTGCTCAAGCCCGCTGAGCAGACCCCCCTCACGGCTTTAGCCATGGCTGCGCTTATCAAAGAGGCTGGTATACCAGCTGGAGTCGTCAACGTCGTCCCAGGATACGGTCCGACCGCAGGGTCAGCGCTTACCCACCACCCAGATGTGGACAAGGTTGCCTTCACTGGATCCACTGAGGTAATATTTGCGACAGAATTGAAAATTCACGGTATCATGTATCTGTAAGTAGTGAAGCGAAGGGGCCGGCATGATTGTGTTGAGTAGCGAGGGATAGATTGTCTCTCGTTACTTGATACTCTAACTGGAGGGCACTGCACTTACCATCAGGCGCAGTGAGGTCACTTTGCCGTGCCAGGATAAAGAAAAAAGAATTGGAACGGGCAATACAGCAGTCGCTAGATCTGCCGCAAACCTCCAGAGTACATACTTATCAAAAAAATTGTATATGTGCCGCCAAACGGGGTAAATTAGGACCCAGGAGAGATACCTTAAAATCTGAATACATGTGGATTCTAAATGGAAACTAGCTACTGTGTTCCTAAACTTAAGTTTATATCTTCTCTTTGACAGGATATTGCAGACATAAAAGATCCCCAATGATCGCTTACTTTAAATAAATAATATGCTAATGTTGTCGATGTAAACCAATTGTTTTATAATAATCAATTACTTATTCATTAGGTGGGCCGCATTATCATGACCGCCGCGGCTGCAGTAAATCTGAAGCGTGTCACACTCGAACTCGGTGGCAAGAGTCCTCTGGTTGTCTTTAACGATGCTGACGGTAAATACGCAATCATACTTAAAATTCCATACACGACAAACAAAAGATATTACATAAATTACTTTATTAACATTATCATCGCTCAAGTGTGTTTTCTGAATATGTTTATGTAAATTATGCGATTTGTCCAATATTATCCATGAGTATCGTAGTGTTTGGCTTTAGATGACTAATCGTAAAAACAGACATTATAAATATATTTGTTATTTCTAATAAACAATGTTCATTCTCGAATAAACACTTTGCAAACCGTAGTTTTAATTTCTTGTATGTTTTTATTACAGTGGAAAAAGCTGCTGAGATCGCACACAAAGCTGCCTTCGCTAATGCTGGTCAGTGCTGCGTAGCCGGTACCAGGACATACGTACAATCCGGCATCTACGACAAGTTCATTCAAAAGGCCGCGGAAATCGCAAAGAAAAGGAAAGTCGGAAACCCTTACTCGGATGTAGAACAGGGACCTCAGGTTGGTTTATAATAAAAATTAATTAAAAGATAAGATATAAAATTCGAATTTACAATATTATTAATTTTACAAATTGTTAATAATCAATTTGAATAAATGAAACAGTATATTTCTAAATTGAAAAAAAAGTCTAATTGTGACGAAATTATATACAGTGAATTAAATTGAGTATCTTTTGCCGTAGATCGACGATGAAATGTTCACCAAGGTTATGGGCTACATCGCAGTTGGTAAGAAAGAAGGAGCTCGTTGTGTTGCCGGTGGGGACCGCCAAGGCAAAGTCGGTTTCTTTATCCAACCAACAGTGTTCGCTGATGTTAAAGAGGACATGAGAATCGCACGAGAGGAGGTGAGAAATACGTTATAATATATCGGTAACAAAACAAATTAATAACATGTGAACGTAACAATTCTTAGATAATAATCATAACTTGATTGATAAGACGTGTCTCAAGTTCACGGTAATCAATCACGAATTATTATCAATACAAAAATATATTAAATACTAACACTTATTTCGTTCGTGTTGTTATGTGAAATATTTTATATTTTGTGTAACACCACAAAATGAACGACTTACTTGGAAAAGTTAAACGTAAACATTTTAGATCTAATACGTAAATTTACTTTCAGATCTTCGGGCCTGTCCAGAGCATTCTGAAGTTCGAGACCTTCGAGGAAGTGGTAGACCGCGCCAATAACTCCAACTACGGACTTGGTGCTGGTGTCATCACCAACGATGTCAACACCGCCCTTTCATTCGCCAAGCACGTCCGAGCTGGCTCCATGTGGTTAGTAGAATTACTTACTGAACTAACGTATAACCTACAAATAAATCAGAACCTTGCCAGTGACTAACGATTATCGAAAACCTTGCAAGTGACCCAAAACAAGATGAGTCCAACGTAGAGGAATTGAACGAAATGGAAGAGGTTTATATCCTGCTGTATGGGGTTAAAACTGCAATCTATGAATGGGGCTATAAATTCTAGTTTATCGTAAAAGACGGTTAGAACCAATGATTATGGAGAGAAACACTCCTAATATTTAGACCCATAGCTCCGCCGGTATCGAAGTTGTTTATTTACCTCTTGCCCACTTTATTAGAGTTTCGAGTATATAATTATGTGTGCTTCATCTTAATCCGTTTTCCTTTCTACATACGGCACGTACAAATTAACGAACAGATTATTGTATAATCTAAAAAATATACATAGACAGTCCGGAGAAAGATATTCCGCATGAAAATGATCATTCCTACCATCAATCATCATCACAAGCCAGATTACAATAATCATTAGAAACATTTATTAATGTTATTACTCGAATGTTTGTTAAACAGCAATTTCAGTTATGTATATCGCTAATTGTAATGACGTTCTATTATCAATTTATTTAATGATAGCATTATGATTTTCTAATATTATAGTGCTTACTATACTATGTGATAGTATGATAGTATGATTGTTCTAAATCTTAACCTAATAATATTGAAACTTTTTTCAGGGTCAACACTTACGAGCATGTAGCACCGCAGACACCATTCGGAGGATTCAGGGAATCGGGCATTGGACGCGAACTGTACGTATATACACTTAAATACCATCAAATAATATTATAATGCACTTGATCCCGTTAGTTTGTAGGCTGAATGCGAATTCAAGGTACAAAATCGCACTGTAATATTACACCAAGACTACTGTAAGAGGTGATGACAGGCCGGCAGAGGTTCTGAATTCGATCTATCGAAAAGTATCAATACAATTTTTATTATTCTTTTGATATAGACAGATAATTTAGAGAGTCGGCGATCCAATTTCATTGTTTTTTTTATATAATCAGGCATTAGCGATTCCTTTAGAATACAAAAAATAAGTATATTTATTTAGTTAAATGATCTTATGACTGTAGTCATAGTCAAAAGTAAGAAACGCATTTCTGACTTTTCGAAGTTACATGTTTATTCCTATCTAATGGGGCAATGACTAAACAGGGTTAATCTTAGTATATGATAAATTATACTTTTTATGTTTATTATTAACTGTATTATTATTTTTCAACAGTGGTGAAGATGGCATCCAACAGTACTTGGAAACGAAGACAGTCACATTAAGCCTTCCCAAGAAACCAATGTTCTAAGTCCTAAATGCGCAATTCCTATATACACTATGTTGTGTATTTTTTTAATAAAATGTTGTTAATCTATTCACTTTTTTTTTTAATAACCCTACCATCAAAACTAACTGACTGATACAATGATGAAAACATAATTCCATAATTTTTTTTAGTTAGTAAAGCTCAGCTCACAGCTCGTAAAGCACGAGCCATTCCAGAACTATTATTTTTTAGGATGTAACAAAAAATTACGTTGAGTTGCAATAATTTTATGGCCAGCTCTTTCGAACGGTTGCTGTATTAAAAGTATGTGTGAAATATGAATACTTTGTGTTATGGCAGATATAGAAAAAAAAAACATATTTTTTTATAACCAATCTGTTCTTAAAGCTACTAATACTGTTCACGCGTCTTGTCGTATAATGCAATAAGTAGCCCCTTATAAACAATACCAATAAAACCTCTACCGTTACCGAATGTCGGGTGCACAAAACCCCCAATTCAGTAGCGATTTGTTGTCAAAGTCATTAATAATAATACACCCAACAGTCACACACATAGTCCTGAACCCACACTGGGTCAAACCTGTATCGTGGGTATCAAGAACTACGAGAGACTACGGTCCCGCAACACCCAGACCCGAATCAAATATCTGTACCACAAACATTTGTCTGGGTGCTGGTTTCGAACTCAGCATTTCATTTCGCAGCCAGCTATTTGCCCATTGTGCATTAAAATAATTGATATAAATATTAAACAGTATACATATAGCCTCACTCTTATCCGCATCGTACGCGATATAACAAAAATGCCAACTGGGTTTAGTATAAGCGGTGCGTACTGTACTGATTAAATATGAAAAACTATTAAAGACCATAATTCTTTATTTATATAACAGGCTTTGCTGTGCCCTGGCATTGCAGAAGTCTATGGGCGGCAGTGACTACTTACCAGGTTACTTATCAGGTGGCCCGTCTGCTTGTCTGCCTATCGAGGCACTAAAAAAACATTATGAGATGAGACACAAAATCTCTGTAATATAGAAACTATACATAACAAATAAGCCATACTATATATACATTGATGTAATTCTATAACAAATAACCTACACCATAAACACTTGCTACTCATGGCTTATGAAGGCCATGCCCCTCTATGGTATGTAATTACATTCCGCCTCATATGTATGTGCCGCAGCAAAACATCACAATTTCAAAAGAACAATTAGTAACGCCACACTTCCGTGTTATTCATGTAAACATGACACTGCATTGTCTGAAAACACCATAATGAAATTTCTGACAAATTGTATATGGTTTTGTTATTAAAACTGTCTATTAAAACTCAATTTTGGTTGAATTAGACGCATATATTTTAATAATGTAATTAAAGCATGACTTGGGTCCGTAATAAATTCGCCGAAAAGTGGGTGTACTGGTTACACCTCTGCCTACCCCTTCGGGGATTACAGGCGTGAGTGTATTTGTATGTATGGATGATTTTTTTTGTAAGCATTGGTCAAACTTTACATAGTTAGATTCCTTATTTACAGTCTTTAGATTAGTTTCTGTATATTATTATATGTATTTCACAAACAGTGAGGAAACAAAAAATATTGTAAATTTCTATAGCCTATTATTATTCTAGGCTTAATAGGCCAATAAAAGCAACTCTGTAAAATTCATTTTATTAATGTCTATAGTTCAACATCAATAAAAAGTTATTTCGTCAAACTATTTCAATAAGGTCGTCATGAAAAATTATTTGGTGTCAATGCTTATTCGCTTTCTAACATTTTATTAAACTCCAGTATAGGTTCTGAGCATTTCCTATTTGTACGTCTATATATATCTTAAAAATATCCACCGGCATGGTTAATTGATGCAGCAATGGGATGAATCCCATCCATTCCACGCGTACTGGCTTGCGCTTCGTTCTATTACCCCGGCCGGAACCAAGATGTTACCAAATTCGTATTTTTGCCGGACCATCGAGCTGTGGAATAGTTTGCCAGCTACCGTGCTCACTCCTTCCTATGATCCTGGGTCCTTTAGACGTAGTGTGAAGAAGTTAAACAGCAGACCGGTTGATTGTGTAGAGTAGCGAGGGATAGATTGACTCTCGCTACTTGATAGTCTAACTGGATGGTATTGCGCTTACCATCAGGTGCTATGTGGTCACTTTGCCGTTCCAGGACAAAAAAGATTATTTTATTATTATTAATAATCGGGTCGCTTGATATAGCCAGTACTACCCTTTGCTTTTCTTCCTTTGTTTTTTTTTAGTGCCTCGATATGCAGACGAGCAGACGGGCTACCTGATGGTAAGTAGTCACCGCCGCCCATAGACTTCTCCAATGCCAGGGCACAGCAATCCGCTGCCTGCCGTTAAATTCAATTAGTTCTCTAAGTTTGAAGTAGGTATCTATCTATATTTCGTTGCCGAAAATATCATGTTATTTTCAAATCTTATGCGATAGATATGTTCCGTTGAATGTAATTTAAGTTTTATTAAAAACAAGTAACATTCAATCAATTTGCAATGGCATACCAAATGCATATTATCATTATTTTAAAAATCATATTTATAAAATTACGAGTTTTGTAAACTCCCAATAAAGGTTTTATTAATAAAATTAATATATCCGTTTAATATTTAATGCAATATTTTATACACATTTTGAGTAGTCTACACGAACTCGGTATTGTACATAAATATTCAGTATGTCCAAATAATAGCGCATAATAAGAAATTAATATTCTTAAACAAGAGAACACCTGATGTAATATTCAGTCACTACCATAAAAATAACGTAATTTATAATAATTATAACACTATTATAAATTATAATCTAGCTTTAAGCAAAATAAAATAGCGAATAAATAATAATACAACAATACACAGCCCCGGGCCCACACTGAGATACGAGTCTTGTTGTGTAGGTATCAGGGACTATGGGAGACTTTCGGTCTCACAACACCCAGACCCCGGACAAATATCTGTATGTTACTCTGTTCTGTATCTGTTTGTCCTGGTGTTGGAATCGAACCTACGGCCTCTGGTTTCACAGCCGGCTACTCGCCAACTGCGCCACGGAGGCTGTCAAAGTCTTCGCCAGTTGATAATATTTTAATAGAATACACCGATACCATATTCACTTCATTTAATACAATATTCACAGTCATGTCTCTTGACATAATCTATGCTTCATCCCTATTTTCATAATCTCTCACGTAGAATAACTGGTATTAGCATGTTGTGACGTACATACAGTACAAGTGACTGAACAAATCACGAATAAAACTGACATTATGGTAAAATGTGATTTTTATTATTATCTATAGATTAATAAAGATGCGATTTTTATGCGATACGTAATTAGATATTGATATCAATGTCTGTTACTTATCACAACTAGGTAGTGCAAATTCGAAAAAAAATATAATATAACACTAGCCCTGTATTAAACATTGTCCCACTGCTGGGCACAGGCCTCCTCTACTAATGAGAGGGGTTAGGCCTTAGGGTACCTACGCACTATGCGGATAGCCGGAAAGCGGTCAACCGTCCATCTAACCGCAAGATGCGGTTGCGATTGCGGTTAACCGGGTGGCGGGTAGCCGTAACCGCAACCAGAACATGCGGTTGAGAAGCCGTCGTGGTTTGCGGTTGGATCGACTCATTTCCAAGATGGACGTCGAAGAAGTCGCAGCTATTTATTATATTTATTTGCGTTATATACAGTAAAGAAACAGAGAAAAAGGTACTGGGGGCATACTTATTGGCAAACACGAGATGAGAGCAAGCAAGAATTATTTGTCAAAGAGCTCAAAAAGTATGAAGATAAGTTTTTTGGATATACTAGAATGAGTCTGAAATAGCTTGAAGAACATCAAAACATTTTAAAAACCGACATAACCCAGAAAGAAACACACGGACGGTTGCGATCCGCGTAGTGCGCATTAGTGATGTGCCGGATATCCGTATCCGTATCCGCGGATATCCGAGGTAAAGGAAAGATCCGTATCCGTATCCGTTACTTTTTCGGCGGATCTTTTACGGATCTTTTACCTTATTCATTTTCAAAACATAGATGAAATTCTTTATATTTATGTGTGTTTAGGTAGCAATGAAAAACTATTAAACACCTTTCAGATATTTTTTTATTTTTCAAAATTTAATATTTGGCACCTTTATATTGCAAACATTTACCGTAGTGAGTTACCATACCAATATTACATAATTCAAAGGTACTGAATCTAAGTTGAGAAGCAAGAAATAATTGCTTACATTTACATAACCGACTGCAATAATCTAAACAGACAATTATAAATAAACACTGATTTTAATAATTGAAAGTTTTTTTTATTTACGTACAATATTTAACACTAAAGCTAATTTAAATATTTAAAATTTAAATCAATTATTTATGGAGTCGGTGCCGGTGTTGTTTTCACCACTTTTAGAACCATATTTATATGCTTATTTTTTGCTTTGTAGTTTTTTGGGTTTTTTGAAGGTGGTTTTGTTTTTATTTAAAAAGTTATAATTTGTTTTTTGGTTTTCAGTGAGTGCAAATATAAAATAGGTACGTAGGATAGAGTAGGTGGTACATGATGGGGAGGCCTTCCATACGTGAATCTCGTATGAGAAAGCGTCGCGCACAAGAGTCTAAAAATGACCCAATTTTAGTGTTCAGTAGCATAAATTTAAGACCCCCGACGGAGTCACCGAAATAATTTAAAAGAATAAAACATAGCTGACAAAATCTGGGTGTGATACATCTCTACCTACCCCTGAAAAGGAAAACGGCGTAATAGTATATATAGGAAAAATAGACCGAACAAAACCCAACGCAAAAACACCAATGAAAGAGTCACAGGAAAGCAAAACTCGCAATTGCGTATACTCGGTCAACATATTTTGGTTTTGAAACCAAAATACTCAACCGATTTTGATAACATTTCTATGGGACCAATCTGGAAGCATATTCTCTGTAATAAAAGAAGAATTTTCCAAATCAGTCTGAGGTAACAAAAAAAAATACACGTCGAATTGAGAACCTCCTCCTTTTTTTGAAGTCGGTTAACAAAAGAAAGACCTGCGCCGCCGCGCAATGCAAGTTGAAACATCTATCTATCTACTAACGTTACAAGGTCACTCGCACTGACACCGATTGTTAAGATCCGTATTCGTATCCGTATCCGCGGATCTTGACACCAAATATCCGTATTCGGATCCGTATCCGCGGATATACATTTTTAACGATCCGGCACATCACTAGTGCGCATAGCAACCGTCCGGCTAGCCGTCGGTCGGGCCGCAGCGCACAGCGCGACCGGAGCGGCGCGGTTGGTCGGCAGCCGCATCGTAGTGCGAATAGAAACTTTGTTCTCGTACATATTCTGGATTACGGTCAGCCGGACGGCTAACCGCGTTCCGGCTAACCGCATAGTGCGTACGTAGCCTTAGTCCACCACGCTGGCCTAATGCGGGTTGGTTAATTTGAAAAAAATAATGAAAAATAAACTCAAAAATAAATAAGTTGTGTAATAGACACACTGTTTTGACAGCCTCCGAGGTGCAGTAGGCGAGTAGCCGGCTGTGAAACGAGAGGCGGTGGGTTCGATTCCCACACCAGGACAAATGTTTGTGTAACAGACAGATATTTGTGTCCGGGGCCTGGGCGCTGTGAGACCGAAAGTCTCTCGTAGTCCCTGATACCTACAACACAAGACTTGTATCTTAGTGTGGGATCGGGGCTATCGGGGAACAGCTGTGATTGTTGGGTGTTATTTATAAAAAAATGAGAAGTGCGATAGACAACGTACGCCATACGAAAATACGTTACCACCAGGTCTGAAGCTAACCCATAAGTTTTTCTAACTCGCTAGCGACAACGTAAAATATTTGTATGACAAAATATACAGCGCCTCTAGCGGTAACGTGAGAAACTAAATTTGTTACTGTACGAAACATTCCATACTTAAAACAACGCTGCAACGCTAGCTAGCGACTTCGTTTACCTATCACAACTTTTGACTTAAACTCATGGCTTACCTACAGAAGGCAGCTTAATCAAAAAAAGTTTATTTAATACTAGTAACAATCTGGTAAAACTACAAAAAGCTATTATTTTCGTATACATGAACAAGTATAGCATATAATAATGGAATTTTTATACTGACAAATGTTCATGTATTTATATATGAATACATATGGTTTTTTTTTAAATATCAACCATTAGATTTGATGTCTGCAATAGTACCAGGTATGGCTACATAGGTTATATAGGCTAGCCCCCTGTCACATCATTGGACCGTAATAAGTTAGGCCAAATGTGTATGTAATGGTTACATTTCCTCCTAACCCTTCGGGGAGTATAAGCTTGAGTGCGTTTGTATGTATGTAAAACCTTATACCTCTGATCTATTTATAATTATTTAACCTATCCGATTTGAGAAAGTCACATGATTATTTTTTACCTATGCGAGATAGAATTGAAAATCGATAGAAATATATGATAACCAGTCATGACTCATAGGCTCGCCGGCGGCGCGTCAACACTAGCAACACTCGCCGTTCTTCCATGCTATTTTTAACTTTAATGCTATGGAAATAAAAGTTTGTATTGTTCTCCCTACTTTTTTTTAATATCCTTCTAGACTCGAGTGAATAATCTATAGAACCGATCCAGTAAACTCGGAAATCAATTCCAGTAATTAGACCTACTGAAAAATTGGTAGGTTCATGAACATTGATATAGAATTATATTCACTTCGATTGCAAACGATACAACAATATCGTCATCACCTACATTGACAAACATTTCAACAACTTGTAGAAATATCGACGTCGGCTTCGCGTCTGCGTGGTTTGGCTTTATTGAAATTCATCGAGTGTGAGGATTCGTGAATAAAAGCGACAGAAACAGAACAGTGTGTACTGGTCACCATTTATAACAGACATCAGCAACTTCACTACGTTCGGACCTAATAATAGCTTCCAGTGATCATGTTATAATAGTTCATATTACCATGCCGTAAGAACCAAAATACAATGTAAATCTGTAAAGACACGTGTGTATAATATCTCGGGTAATGCACATAAGTATGCTATTTAAAACAGCGTAAGTCAATATTTTGCCACAGAAATATCAACCTATATTATTAATAAATAAAGTTGCATTTAGTTATAAACATTCTTATTGGAATTCCAAGTTCAAGTTCAATCATTTCAGTTTGCTAGAGGCCGGCGAATTGTGCGCACGGTAGCTAATATCTAAAAAGTACTTTAAAAATACAACATGGTGAAAGTGGACGTTAAATATACAAAGGTAATAATATTCATGATATACCTATATAATTAAAAACAAAATGTGTTATTTCATAAAGTTAAGAATCATTACAAATTCCGTCATACGATATTTTGAATTAATTTTACCCTCATATAAACAAATATTACTAGGAAGATTTTCATTTCATAACTAACTAATTATCATAAAGCTATACCACTTTTCATGGGTATAACTTCTGACCTCTTGTGAGCTCTAATCTTTTATTATATTTGTAAAAATAATATACAACAGTAATAAAAAATCCACGCGATAGTAAACTTGCAACGCGTAGATAAGAAATCATATCACAACACGCAAACTTTTATCTTTAGAACAGTTAATAGATTTTATGTACCTATTGCGTATTTTATAATATACCCACAACCGGCTAGCATACACAATATACAGGATGCCGCATTGTCGCATGTTCTCTCAGGCGTAAATCAGGCTTCAATGCACTTCATAAATGTGCAACCATAGGTAAGTTCATCCTTTTTACCAGCAAATACCAGTGTGCTGGTGGTAGGATATTCATATCCACCCGGATAGCTGCCGTACACAGGGTGTAAAACCCGCCATAGTGGCACACGCAAGCGTGTCGCGTTCCGGGATCAGCCAGTGTACATCCGATTTCTGTCGGGGGTCTAAAGTTGGGGTACGATGTTTTGCGGCCTTTTGACACTAGACCCTCGACCGCTTTTTCACCTTATTGCTCATGACGTAGTGTGAAGAAGCAGGCCGGCATGATTGTGTTAAGTAGCGTGGGATAGATTGTCTCTTGCTACTCGATACTCTAATTGGACGGCACTGCGCTTACCATCAGGTGCGGTGTGGTCACTTTGCCGTGCCCGGATAAAAAATTAGATAAATTTGTATTCCTTTTTATGGGTGGCCAGACGAACAAGACCTACATTATCTATTAGCGGGTAGGTATACTACGCTACCCGATAACTACCTAGTTATCTACACCTACCTTCTAAAATTAAACAAATCGCCAAATGCTTGTAACTTTAAAATTTTACTACTTACTTTCAAATGCGTACTGTATATGTTCTTGATTATTTGTACCCTAATTTCTTGTATATTGAAATTATGTTTCTTTAATCATGACTATAAGAACATGGATAAATATAATGCTTTCTTAACATCTAACATAAGCTGACGCTTGTATTCCTGAAGTGGGTAGAGCAACCAGTGTAGGTTAAAATTACTGAAGAAATTTTGTTATGGCAACAAAAGGCCAAACGATATTCAGAATGCTTTATCTTTACGCGATTAACTTTATGAAGAGCCGCCAACTGTAAACAAACAATCGTTGATTGATACCTTTATACAAATTATAGACTGCTAACTTAGTTACCAACTCAAGTGTTAGTTTAGTTTAAGTAAAGTAATTTGTGGTAAATTATGTTGGTGGCTAAACGTAATTTTCCTTATTTGTTATTATTCTATTTTGCCATATCAATAATAAATTAACACAAGTAAATGGTAGCTGCGTAGTTATAATGAAATATTAGAAAAAAATATTAAAAATAACACAGGTTTCTCGAAATTACTAGGACTAGATAATTATAGTAATCATTTTGTTTAAATAAGAGGGTGGGGTTGATGAGAGTTAAATTTTTCGAGATCATGGTACCTTGTTGTCTTAAAACAATGACCATATTAATTTACATTTATTATTCGGATTCAGTTCGGTATAACATAATCATAAAATGGAGCATATAGTCGCTCTTATGCGTGATAATTCTCCAAGTTCTTTGATCCCCTTAGTTCAAACTAGCATATGACCCCATTTTTTTATTTAGTATAATAATAATAATAACTGTACCAACCGGTGGTTGTCCTTAGGTGCACTCGTAGTGTATACAGGGATAACCGTCGGCTGGTGTGACATGACAATATTAAATTTAAATAGTCTAACGGGCCTCTACGTGTTGGCTACGGTCCCACGCACACCTTCCAAATGTCCGGGACTCTATAGTCCCGTGATTACGGTGTGACAAACTTTGTGTAGGTATATACTTAAACATTATTACATAATATAAATATTATTGTATCTTTCTTAGTTGTTTATAAACAACGAATGGGTGGACGCTGCCAGCAAGAAAACATTCCCGACAATAAATCCTCAGGATGAAACGGTGATAACTCAAGTCGCTGAAGGGGACAAGGTGAGCTAAAACATAACGACAAAGACTATCATGTTATAATTTTTTTAAATGAATTGAGTTTGGCATCTGTGTCAATGTTATTTTTTTTTTGTTTCATACGTTTAAAATTTGGTGGAACATATCGTAAAGACCTGTATTTTTACAACAGGTTTCTATAAACTTAAATAGAAACCATCTCAATGAAATCAGATTTTCAAGAAAAAAAAACACAATAAAGTATAAAACTTTTAATTTTGTAACATACACATTTGTGAGCAATAATCAACCATAGAAACAGCCAAATTTTTCTAAGGAATTTAAAAAGACCTAAGCCAGATTTAATCACACATAAAGTATCTAAGTGTTTTACAAACACTATGTATTGACTGTGGGGTGTAATTATTTATAGGCAGACGTTGATTTAGCAGTCGCAGCAGCCAAGAAAGCGTTCCACCGTTACTCCCCATGGCGCATCATGGACGCCTCTCAACGTGGCCTTCTCATGTTAAAACTGGCTGATCTTCTTGAAGCCCAGTCGAGATATTTAGCTGAATTAGAAACTTTAGACTGCGGGAAACCAGTCAAGCAGGCTGAGGAAGAGGTTTACTTTTCCGCAAGTGTCTTGAGGTACTACGCAGGAAAGGCTGACAAAATATTAGGCAATACCATACCCGCAGGTACGTTATTCCTTAATTCGCTTTTATTATAAGATTTCACGATTTCCATATGATGACTACACCATATGCTCATTCTAGATAATTTCAACCCACATAGATTATAAATAACATTTTACGCCTTGTTTGTTTTTTCATGCAAAATAAATTGAAACTACTTTATTTTGCATGAAAACCAGGTGAATACCTGAGTTAAAGTAAGTTCGGCGGACATAATTAGTGGAGGTTTCACAATTCGTATAATTTTATATGAGTTGCTAGGGATTGGAATAAACCAAAGCGTACTCGCATCTAGAATGCCTCTGCGTACCCTTCTGAGGTACGGGAGTGGGATTACGTACATTTACAAGTCTATTTTGGATCTCGGTGACAATATTATTTTAAATGCAAAAATAGGCTATCACAGCCTATTGATCTTTCAGTCAAAATTATTAATGTCAAGGCAACAACATTTAACATAAGCAATACTTATTATTTTTAAACAGATTAATAACATTTTTACATTCATCCTACTTTCCTACTAATATTATAAATGCGAAAGTTTGGATGGATGGATGGATGGTTGTTACTCAATCACGCTACAGCGGCTGGACGGATCTGGTTGAAATTTGGCACAGAGATAGATTATAGTCTGCAATAGCACATTTTTATCCCGGAAAAATGTACAGTTCCCGTGGGATAGTTTAGTTTTTCACAGAGCAAGGGATCGATATGATTTTTTGCATAGTTTAGGGATCAGAAAATGACATATGCCACTTTTTATCCCGGAAGAATGCACGCATCCTATGGGATAGCAAAATATAGAAAGGTGTAATAGCTTAAGATGCCTCCATGGATTGTATACCTTTTGTCGCGAATAGTCGCGAACTGTGAACAGACGGCAAACTATTTAATCTTGATGTGAGGGTAATATCTTTTTAGTGGAAATGTCTAGGGTCTCTTACAAAATGAGTGCGGGTGGATTCATAATTTATACTCGGTGGATTTGCTATAAAAGGAGGCGTCTCTGCATTCTCGAGTCAGTCTCGCTCGGTTTGGATCAGTGTGCAGTGGTCCTCAGTTCAGTGTGTGTGTGTTTAGTTGTGTCACTAGCAGTGGGCAGTAGACAGCGGTCAAGGAGAAACAAATGTAAGTCAGTTATAATATATTTATTTTAGAGACAGTACAGTATCTATTAACTTTCCTTTAAACAGTAAAGCAGTAAGGTTCTCGTTATTTCATGAAGCTATTATGTTTAGATTCAAAGATCAAATCATACTGATGTATAGTTACTAGAACCAAGTGACACCAATGTTCAGAGGTGTCTTCAGATACTTATCTGACCTATTGCAAAGTAGGCCAGATGGTTAAATAGGAGGCAGAGTGCCTTGAGCGAGGGATTTCTTCCCAGACAGTTCACAAATTACCTTCGTAGTTCCATTCCGTAAACGCAGCCGTCATATTTAATCTGTGATATTATCAATTCTGATTATTTAGATACAACATCAAGTTTACATATATATATCAACACAGTACTATGTACCAATATACCTATATATTCGCCATATACTCAAATAGCTCAGGGTAATTGGCGACACCTTTCCTTCTGAAAAATAACCCCCACGCGGGCGGAGCCGCGAGCAACATCTTGTTTCAAATAAATGAAATATTCATTATCACATTGACTATGTAACTACATACGTAGTTCCCTATGTAAATACGAGACTATACAATATGAATAATTTATATGTATTCATCCGTATTGAGCTGCAAATTTGGCTGTTGACAATTGTGTGCTAAAAAAGTATATAATATTTCTTGTATAGAACACAATCTCCGAGGGCAATGTTTCTTGAACTTTTAAAGCCACTAAAATACCTAGATTTAGATTTAGATATAGATTTATTATGTAAGCATACGAGAGTCCGAGCAAGCGATGTTCGCCTGATGCTTAGTGCTCACGAGCTCACAAGGACACCTACAATAACAGAAGAGACGCGCTCTAAAAGTTTCTCGAAGTTTCCCAATTAATATTGGTCTGGAAATATCGAAAGCGAAATCCACCAGGGTGCTTATTACAGAGGAGAGAAACTCCGTGTAGCCACAACGTCGATACGGTCACAGAAACCGTGGAACGTATCAACTATCCAAAAAAATCCTCTTAATACTCCTGATGATAATTATATTTAGCTATTGCCCGCGGCTCTGCCCGCGTGGATGTTATTTTTGGGAGAAAAAGTACACAATCCAAGGAGTTAACCTAAATTAATAAAGCATATGGAATAATGTTACCTCAGTGGCGCCGAAATAAAATAAATTTCAGTTTGCTCACGAGTTCAATTCATTTCATTTGAATCCATTTCTAATCAAAAAAATGCTTATGATGATATCCATACGCTCATTAGGACAAATTGACGAGACTTCGCAAACCCTTTTTTACTTTTCTAAGGAACCTATAGCAATCAATGACCTAGATACTGACTTATCTAGTTTCAGACAAATAAAAATGTATATTCATGGTTAATTAAAAGCTCAATAATATTAGGAAATTAATTGAATATGACTAGAAATATTGTAACATATAATGAAATTTCTCTGGACCTCTCATTAGTGTTATCAAATCCGCTTATTTCGTTATCTCATACTGTGTTTATCCGTTGACGTTTATTGTCATGCTATTTCCGACACTATTTCGCGTGATCGGTGTTTCAAGGCAAAATATGTCATATGCTTAGAAAAAAATTCAGTGGAAATTTTCCAGGAACAATTGCAAGTGCAAATAAAGAAATTCTCAATGCAACAACATAGAAGAACGTTTTATTCGCACAGATTGCTCCTCTAAAAAGTATCAAATCCTTCGCTCTGTGGAAAACTAAACTTTCCCACGGAAACTGTACATTTTTCCGGGATACAAAGTAGCCTATGTGCTATTCCAGACTATAATCTATCTCTGCGCCAAATTTCAACTAGATCCGTCCAGCGGTTGTATCGTCATTGAAACAAACATCCATCGACCCATCTTAACATTCGCATTTATAATATTAGTAGGATTACACTAATACGTTAAATGCAAAAGTTGTAAGGGTGAAGTTATTGTTTGTTACTTTTTCACGTGGAAAAGGTTTAACTTAAAGATAAATTTTATTCTAAACGAACACATAAGATATTGTTTTATCCTAGCTATTGATATGATTCGCGCACTGGGTAAAATATTTTGATTAAACAAAATATTGAGTGTAGGTGCATACTTATTCATTGTTTTGGAATTAGAATATAGACCCCTTCAGTCCCGATAAACGGAATACCGCATGTAAATTTGCGGGCAAACACTAATCTATACTAATATTATAAAGAGGAGAGATTTGGTTGTTTGTTTGTAATGGATAAATTAAAAAACTACTTAACCGAAATGGAAACTTCACCTATGGAAAGCTACATTATTCCGGAGTAACATGAGCTACTTTTTATTCCGGAAAATGTTATCCTTCGGTATAGACAGGCAGGACAAAGATATTTTTAAGGCCAAACAGAGTTCCCAGGGACAGCTAGTAGTATAATAAATACGTATATCAACGTTATTATGGGGCCAGGTGGTCTGCACTAGAGATGTTATGGATTTGAAATTTCGGATCTGGATGTGGATACGGATATGTAAATAATATTATATCGGTTTCGGATACGGTTACGGATATGAAATTATTTCGGATTATCCATTAGTTTCGAAAAGTTTCGGTTATGGAACAAATAGCTTTATTTTTAGTTTATCATTTGGTACTATTTTATGTAAGTAAATGTAATCCCACATGAGTAAATGACTGTCATGCTATGTCTAAGCAATAGAAATAAATGCAATGATACGCGCGCGGCCCGTGTGTCGGTTCGGCCGGGCAAAAACAGAAATCAGTCATAACGTGTCTCAATTAGAAAATCCGAAATTATTTGAAACGTTTATTTCAGATTCGGTTACGGTTACGGATAGAATTTTATTTCGGATATCCGATAGTTTCGGTTACCGTTACGGGGCTCCATAACATCCCTGGTCTGCACTGAATATACTATGTATAACTATTTAGTGTAGTTTATCTATTTTAATTACAGATGGCGAAGTGCTATCATTTACTTTAAAAGACCCAGTCGGAGTGTGCGGACAAATTATACCATGGAACTATCCAATTCCAATGATGGCTTGGAAAATTGCGCCGGCTTTAGCTGCAGGTAGTAAACGCTTTTAAACGACATCTTCTGACATCGACACGATAGTAAATTAAATTAATTCGTAACGTGTTATCGTAACTGAAATGTAAATACTGAAAGTAAAAATAACTAGTCTTAGTGAAAACGAAATACCTCTGAATCATAAGAAAGAACAAAACAAATAAAATGAAGACAGAATCAAAAAGTATTTTGATTTTATTAATCCAACTCGTACAAATACTGGCTGCAATCCAAACCATTTCAAATCTATAAGTGTATTCAACTTTCAGGGTGCACGATAGTACTGAAGCCAGCTGAGCAAACTCCTCTAACAGCGCTCGCTGTAGGAGCCCTAGTCAAGGAGGCAGGTTTTCCTCCAGGAGTCATCAACGTGGTGCCAGGTTATGGACCTACAGCCGGCGCTGCACTCACACACCACCCAGACGTTGATAAGGTCGCTTTTACTGGTTCTACTGAGGTAAGTAATATTAATAATAATACTAGCCCTGTATTAAACATGGTCCCACTGCTGGGCACGGGCCTCCTCTACTAATGAGAGGGGTTAGGCCTTAGTCCACCACGCCAATTACCACGCCACACGTAAATTAAGAAAAGTCAGAAGTGTTTGCCATTTGGGTTTCGAACATACGACTTTCGTCTTGACAGTACGTACCGCAACCAACTAGGCTATCACTGCTTGTAAGTAGTATTATCTTCTATATATAAATATTTCCAACTTCTCCCTATATTTCTATTTGATTAGTTTCGTTGCGGGATAGAATATAGTTAAGCATTCCCAGAGATTCTCCGAGTTTCATTACTCGATATCGAAAAAATGCGTTTCATTCTCGATCCTGGCTAAACAGGAGTTACAAGGGCAGGTGTGTGGGTGTAGTCTCTATCTATTCTTCTCTGATTTCTATACTAGTGTTCATGCATGTTTAATAATCCACACCTTTGAAATAAAACTAATATTACGGATTTTATCATGGTTTACCTACTTTTACTTTTTAGTCCTAACGTTTCGAAAACTTTACAGCCTTCGTGGTTATGAGGCGGACTAAGACCCCGATAAAATCCTTAAAAGTAGTTTCTTTTAAAAGTGGTTTTTCTTATAATCTCATTTAGTATTGAGAGAAAATAGTTATAGGAGTACATGTGGACCTTGGATCTATCATGATTAATAGCTGTTACTTTGAATATTTCTTGCTACGTCTCTTAAAAACTTAGAACACGATTTAATAAACAAATTTTAGTCCGTACACAATTTGGAAGTGGTAGAGCCACGCTGTAGACATATTTGTCTACAGCATGAATGGGCCGGCTCGACCGGGGTAGTACCACTGTCTCATAGAAAACCAACGTAAAGTGACAGTTTACTGTCGCGTTTGGTATGGTAAGTGAGATATCCGGAGGCCCAGATTCCCCCTTCCCTTCCCTAATCCCTATTCCTGTCCTATAAGGCCGACAGCGCATACATGACACTTTCGGTATAGTGGATGTTCTTGGGCGGTGGAGATCACTTAGCATCAAGTGACCCACTGGGTCGTTTGTCGGACTATACTATAAAATAAGAAAATAAAAGAAAATCGAAAATATTTTGAATATTATCAATGATGGTTTTTTTCAATAAACCCAGTTATTACTTTAAACAACTAAAGAGCTTGACCCATCAAGATGTTGACGAAGGTGTGGTCGTTTCATTATAGTTAATCATTTATTTACAGCTTAAATATCAGAAGTTTGACTTATAGTTTTTACCATTCAGGTCGGCAGAATCATATTAGGAGCTGCCGCTGCTGTAAACCTTAAGCGAGTTACTTTGGAACTTGGTGGAAAAAGTCCTTTAGTGGTGTTCAACGACGCTGATGGTACGGAACTGATTTAACCAAAAAATATTTTTAGTAATATCACACACACATACACTCACGCCTGTAATCCCCAAAAGGGTAGGCAGAGGTCTAACTAGTACACCCACTTTTCGCCGAATATCGGTCCCATAATGTGACAGGGGGCGAGCCTATCCCCATACCTGGCACAGGTTCCAGGCAAATACTGAGAATTTCTAGATAGAAAAACCCAATATCACTTTACCCAACCCGGGGATGGAACCCGAGACCTCAGCACGCATGCGCAATTACAACTGCGCCACCGAGACAGTCAGTCATTTTTAGTAATATGTTATAATAATATTATTAAACAAACTTATTTTTCTGAAATTGTGGATAAATAATTGTCCTTATTAGCATAATGTTTAAAATCAGCACATTAACTGTACGTGTTTTTTGTAGTGGAGAAAGCTGCACAAATAGCTCATGCGGCTGCCTTCGCTAACGCCGGCCAGTGCTGCTGTGCTGGGACCAGGACTTACGTACAGTCTGGCATTTACGACCAGTTCGTCAAGAAAGCCGCTGATATAGCGTCAAAAAGGTCCGTGGGAAACCCCTTCGATGATGTCCAGCAGGGACCTCAGGTGTGTATATATGAAGAATATTTTCACCAAAGACATTTTATATCCGAACTCTTTATGTATTTAATGAGAAATATCACCAGAGAACTTTACTCTAGTCATTCAAAAATAAAGCTAAAGCAGAATACTTCGTGCTCATTTCATGTATAAGTAAGTATTAATATGCATTGTATAATATTAATGATAATGAATGAATGAACTGCGAAATTATACATTAATTTACATATATTAAAATGAACTTTGACTTTTAGTTCAAATTTGATTTAATTTGAACTAACATTTAACCACTTCATCTTTAGAATCTTTAGTATTCAGAATTTTCATCATAACTTTCTAAGCCTCTATTTTACTAGATAATATTTTTACTGACGTTCATAATATATCTAGCCCGAGCTAATAATCTTGAGCAAATGTTTTCTGTACAAATATAAACATGACTTGCATATTTCGCATCACCTAGCAATCTCGTGCCTGAATAACAGCATTACGAAACTTTTTTAATGGATCTATTTTTCTTATAGTTGCTTTTACAGCTTCATCTATTCAATGACGCCTAATATAGCTTTATTTGAGCCTTAACGTTTCTTGGAATATTAAACTGACAGTCAGAATCTAAACTACGACTGAGTTCTTTGGACTCGCCTGCTAGTTCTACGTCGAGAACGTGTGTTCATATAGTATTATCATTGTTTGGACAGAGACAATGCTGCCTCGATGAGATCATTAGGATCTCCCAAAACATGTTTAGGGCGACGATTGCGGGAGATATTACCAAACGTGTTGAACATCACATTTATAGCTCAATCGTTATAATCAATTATGGCGAAAAGCTTTGCTTTAATTATTTGTAATCATTGCTGTCAAATTACGTCAGGCGCTACTTGCTAAATTGCAATTCATGTAACTAAATATACAGATGAACCCGAGATGTATGACATATTTCGCTATTTTACGACCTGCGAGAAACGCCAGAGCAAACAGTAACCGCTTATTCATTGTATGATTAAAACTTTAGATAAACCAACATTGTTACAGATTGACAAAGACATGTACACCAAAGTGTTGAGTTATATAACAGCGGGTAAAGAAGGGGGAGCGAAATGCGTCGCTGGTGGAGATAAGCTTGGAGATAAAGGTTACTTCATCAAACCCACTGTGTTCGCGGACGTGCAAGATGATATGAAGATAGCTAGAGAAGAGGTGAGACTTCATGAATGAATTAAAAGTAAAAAATAACTTTCCACAAAATACCGGTAATAACGATAGGCAGCGGCTTTGCTAAGCCCTGGATTGCAGAAGTCTATGAGCGGTGGTGGCTACTTACCATTCGGTGACCTGTTTGCTCGTCTGCCTATCCAGGCAGTTAAAAAAATACCTTGGATTTACGTCCACCTGAATCCGAACAAAATCTTATTCAAGCAGACACAAAATATAGTTTTAATTTTGCGTAAAACCTAGGACCATAATCATAATTGAATCTCTAAAATAGCTAAAAAGTGGTAGAGCCACGCTGTAGACATATTTGTCTACAGCATGAATGGGCCGGCTCGACCGGGGTAGTACCACTGTCTCACAGAAAACCAACGTAAAGTAACAGTTCACTGTCGCGTTTCGTATGGTAAGTGAGATATCCGGAGGCCCAGATTGCCCTTCCCTTCCCTAATCCCTATTCCTGACCTTTAAGGCCGACAGCGCAAATATGACACTTTCGGTATTGTGGATGTTCATGGGCGGTGGAGATCACTTAACATCAGGTGACCCGCTGGCTCGTTTGTCGGCCCGGCCTATGATATAAAAAAAAGCTTTAAATTCCGTAAAGAATATTGTTATTATTTAGCGTCTTAGCTAAGTATTTATTTGGCTTCTGACAAAATAATCACGGCAATTTAGCAGTTATTAACATTCATTAAATTCAATTAACAGTCATCGTAGCACCGTAGAAGTCAGAGTGGATAATAAAAACAAGCAAGGCAGACTAACTTTGTGGGAGTGATAGCCAAAAAGAGAGAGAAAGAGAATCATACCTCCTTACAAAACCTATGTTTTATATATAGATTTATGTAATTTTAGATCTTCGGGCCAGTCCAGAGTATTTTCAAATTTGAAACATTCGACGAGGTAGTGGACCGGGCAAACGACACTAACTACGGGTTGGCAGCTGGCGTCATAACTAATGACGTCACAGTTGCTCTAAGCTTCGCGAAGCAAGTGCGAGCTGGATCTATCTGGTAGGTAATCGTATTTTGTATCTAACATGTGTTGTTTGAATCAGTAATTATACAAAAAGATTTTTCTGACTCTAAATAATAATAGACCCAACATGCAGTCACATAGTCAACGAGGGTTACTCTTGACACTCGATTCCAAATTAAAATTGGGATTGAGGTCGAAAACTGTACAATTAGTACTCTTGAACGCAACACCAGCGCACGATTTGACTGAATACGGCGGATTTTTTAGTAACTAAGTGAAATAGAGTATTTACGATCGTTAGTTCGTAATTATTCTATATCATTTAGTTGAGTGAGTTAGAGTTTCAATATCTTCTAGATTAGAATTGAAACTGTATCGAGTTCGGGATTGGAATTTATTTCAAGAGTAGGCCTACTGATCCCACACTAGATCAAACCTGTATCGAAGTATTTTTGTGGGTCACACAAATATTTATCCCTGTGCGGGGTTTGAACTCGCGGCTTCTTATGTCACAGCCGGTTTCTCGCCCACTGAGCCACGCTGTCGTATGATAATGGGATATTTTAATAATTTATGATTATTTGGACCCTAGCTATACCTCATGTAACTTTTCAAAATAAAGAGAATTCTACTGGTATTTGCGAACAGAATTAGTTAAACGAAGAAACGCTAGTGGGGTTTTATTCCACGTTTCGTTATCACAACACCTATATCCACAAACAATCATTGAATGTAAGACGACAACTCTAAGTAAAGCAATTCATTCACATTACGACAGTCATATAAACACTTCGTCATCACAAATAATAATTTAATTTCCATAAAAAATACAGTATACATTTCATTAGGTGTCATGCCATTCGTCATATTCTATCTATTTTCGATATCCATTGAAACAAGAAAATGGGTTTTTGCATAATTGTACGGTGGAGGGCCTAGTAACTGGTACACAGTTTAATAAAGAATGCCGTCATTACTGTAGAAAGTGTTAGAGATCCGTAAATAAAGGTTTTTGACAGCCTCCGTGGCCCAGTTGGCGAATAGCCAGCTGTGAAACGAGAGGCCGTGGGTTCGAATCCCACACCGGGACAAATGTTCGTGTGACAGACAGATATTTGTGTCCGAGGTCTGGGTGTTGTGAGACCGTGCGTCTCTCGTAGCCCCTGATACCCACAACACAAGACTCGTATCTTAGTGTGGGGTCGGGGCTATGTGTGTGACTGTTGGGTGTTATTTATTATTTTGACACATATTATCTCCCGGAATCATCAAACCTTATTACATTTTGTGAATTGGATATATTGCCCGCCGTGTGCCGTATGAGACTTCATAATAAGATATGTAAAAATGCCTAAATTACTGGAACTCCATTTAATACGACTTTGTGTTTATCATTATCGCGACAATAAAAAAATGGCACTATTTCTGTAGACGTAATTTTTTTTACAACGTCCCTTATTGTCCACAGGATTAACACATACGATCACGTGTCCAGCCAAACTCCGTTCGGTGGATTCAAAGACTCCGGCCTTGGCAGAGAATTGTGAGTGCAAATATTACCTTTTCAAACAGATAGTGTATCTTAAATACATTAAAACGAGTTAATCCCATACAAATAGCACATAAGTAATGTGTTCTTATTATACAGAATTAAATTTATAAGTCGCCAGATTTAATTATTCAGGTAATTTAAAGATAATAATACTAACCCTGTATTAGACATTGTCCCACTGCTGGGCACGGGCCTCTACTAATGAGAGGGGTTAGGTCTTAGTCCACCACGCTGGCCTAATGTGTCTTGGTAGACTTCACATACCTTCGAACTTCTTATGAAAATTCTCAGGTATGCAGGTATCCTCACGATGTTTTCCTTCACCGTTAAATCAAGTGATAATTAACAATGAATACACATGTAACTTTAGAAAAGTCAAAGTGTATGCCATTTGGGTTTCTAACATACGACTTTCGTCTTTAATTTAAGGATATTGATGATTATAATCCTACTAATATTATAAATGCGGGATGGATGGAAGGATGGATGGATGTTTGTTACTCAATCACGCTACAACGGCTGGACGGATCTGGTTGAAATTTGGCACAGAGATAGATTATAGTCTGGAATAGCACAAAGGCTACTTTTTATCCCGAAAAAATGTATAGTGCCCGTGGAATTGTTTAGTTTTTCACAGAGCAAGGGATCGACATGATTTTTTGCATAGTGGTAGTTTCGCGATCAGAAAATGACATAGGCCACTTTTTATCCCGGAAAAATGCACGCATCCTATGGGATAGCAAAATATAGATAGTTGTGTGTTGCTTAAGATGCCTCCATGGATTATATGCCTTTCCTTCCAAAAATACTCCACCTCCACGCGGGTGGAGCCGCGAGCAACATCTAGTTTTTCATACATTCCAGTTGTAATTATATAACTTACTTTACTATTCGATTTTGATTCAACATAAATAAGAAGTAATTAGTTATAACTAGCTGACCCCTGCGAATACTTGGCTCAGATAGTAGTCAGTTACGTAACATGTAGAATTAAGTAAAATATTTATTGAATTTAAATATTTTATTCTACAAAATAGCAATAAAATTTGTCTTATACGACAATAGATGGCTCTTACTAAAATTGTTTATGCGCGTAATTCTAAATTAAGAATACAACAAATTAGTTAATTATACTGACAACAGATGGCACTGATAATTTATCATCTTTTTTTTAACAAAACCGACATTAGTCTATTTTTCATGAATATCGGCAAACATAAGCTTTAAAATGATGTTTGATGAAGAATTATGGAAATTTTGGCTTACCGACAAAAAACGCATTTGAGAAATAATATATAGAAATATTTTATCCAACGTCACTTTTATTTTATTAATTAGTTTTGTAATAGCATAATACTACCAATAATATACCATTTATTAACGTCTAAGGAAGCAATACATAACATATGTTGTTCAACATTGTATACAATGTATAACAAATGTATACAATGTTTATTAGTAAGATCATTGGGCCATATTGTAAAACGTAGACTTTTTGACATAATAGTATCCAATCTGCGTAGAAATCTGTTAATTTTTTACGTGCATATATTTTGACTGCATTATACTTGTCATCCGATGAAGTTAATCATTTTGCTGTGTCAAGATAAAATATATGTTTTACAAACTTTCTTTTTTACAGAGGTGAAGAGGGCATTAACCAGTACTTAGAAACGAAAACAGTAACACTGGCTCTTCCGAAAAAACCGCAGTTCTAAATTTACTTCATATATTGATATTTTCTGTGCCAAATACTTTATTTTTATGTATTTCGATTAGCAACTTTGTATTTAGAATGTTTGTACGAAAATAAACGCATTTATCTTATATGTTTTAATTCTTGAAACATAAGATACTAGCGCCTCGTCCCGGCATCGCAAAGGGCACTTTAGATTTTAAAAAAATGCGATCTGCTTAATAGGAAGAAAATGTTTTGTTGATAAATTTAAAAATACAATTTCTTTTCGTATGACATATCACTTGGCTTAGCCTACCAAACCAGGAAAGTAAATTTTTTGGCGACTTGATTCCTAGATATCTTCATTATTTGCACATACGAAATTTTAATTAGAATTAACTATACATATAAACCTTCCGGAAATAATAATCTACATGATGGTGAAACCCCTTTCAAAATTCATTGCGTGGCGAATAAAGAGACAGACAGACTTCCTTTTATACTATGTATAGAATTATAATATTTTATACTAATTCTACCGAGTCATAACTCGTCTATATACACTAGCTTATCATCTATATCAATATACAAATATAAAATTAATTCACTGCCTCGGTGGCGCAGTTGTAATTGCGCATGCGTTACGACTGCTGTGCTGAGGTCTCGGGTTCGATCCCCGGTCAGGTAAAGTGATATTGAGTTTTCTATTTAGAAATACTCAGTGTCAGCCCGGAGTCTGGAATTGTGCCCGGTATGGCGATAAGCTCGCCCCCTATGACATTGACTATTAATAAATTCGGCGAAAAGTGGGTGTACTGGTTACGCCTTTGCCTACCCCTTCGGGAATTACAGGCATAAGTGTATATGTATATAAATAATATGTATATGTAAAAATACCATAAAAGCCGGTTTTACCTATAAATTTGAATTCGCATTGCCATAAGCTGATGCTTGCACAAATATAACTGTGTGGTATCATATAAACAAGTTTAATAATTTTCTGCTATTAACATAATAGAGAGCATGGCCAGGTTTCACTGTTATAATGTTAATATAACGTAAATACTAAAAAAATACCGCGACTTGTAACAATTTTAATTTGTTTGAGACGTAATAAGTGCAAATACGTATTCCAGTACGAAATAAATAACACCCAACAGTCACACACATAGCCTCGACCCCACACTAAGATACGAGTCTTATGTTGTGGGTATCGGGGACTAGGAAAGACTTTCGGTCTCACAACACCCAGACCCCGGATATCTGTCTGTCACACAACATTGGTCTCTGTGTGGGAATCGAACCCACGGCCTCATATTTCACAGCCGGGCTACTCGTCAGCTGCGCCACGGAAGCTGTCAGTCAGTAACCATCTATGTTATTTAAATACTTTCTGTGAGTACCTCAAAAGCAGTTAAATGACAGGAAGGAATCTTGAAAAACTGTAGAGGATTTTTACCAGGACACAAAAAGACATGTTTCGTGTGTCCAACTGACGAATTGCAGTAGTGTCGAATGCAGCCTAAATCAGATTTCGCTTGTGCTATATATGCAATTGCACATTAACAAAAAGTATGATTATGTATATATATACAAAATGGATAATCGAGTCGCAAACATAGTACCAGACTCGCCTGGTGAGAAAAACCAAATTTCGTCGACGCTATTTTGCGTAATCGTATGTACCTAATTTTGAAGTTTTCGTTATTCTTGTCAGAATAAAGACAAAGGATTAATAAAATTTTGCTCTTAGGCCCACTTTCGCGATCATGAGTTAACGTATTTAAGTCGGTGTTAACAGCTAACACAGGGTTAAATAAATAATTTATCTTGCGCCATCAACATTTTCGAGCAAACCTAGGGTTTAACTTCTAAATATTTAACCCACCGATTTGGGAAGTTTAAGTCGCTAACCTGCGGTTAGTCTTTTTGTTGGTAGGTATTGTGTAATCTATTTTGTGGTTTATAGTTAAAATATTACTACAATGATCATGAATTGTTATTCTCTGACGCTGAAGATGAAGTCATTGAATATATAAGCTCAAATTTTTATGACAAAAAGGTTACAAAACGGTCAGAATATTATAATACACATAAAGGGGCAATGTTTGAATTTTTCAACATTTTACATAAAAGTATATTATCATTTATCGTGAAATAGGGAGCACATAATCGAGGTTTCTTCTTCATTACACTGACTTTCTGAATTCAACAAATAAATAAAACACCACAAAAAATCAAATAACATGAATTTGACAATCTTAAAACAAACAAATTAAAAAGTTATCAACCGTCATAGAATGAAGGACACACAAATACGCATCTCTATAGAGTGTGCTGTAGTGTAAAAAAGACAGAAATATTGTTTCGTTTTTATGTATATTCATTCATCCTTGGTCATGTGCATCGACATTTCAGTGTTCCCAGCTAAAATAAAAGAAATGTCGGGTTAGCTAACCCAGCGTCAGTTTTTAGTGGTGCAAGGTGAAATGAGAGTTAACATTTTAACATTCTAACCTGGGTTAATAAACTCTAAATTTATTTATTTAACCCTAATTTGCGTGCAAGTGGGCCTTAGTATTATAATAATAGTAAATTGAACTCAAAACTCAGTGGAGAGTTCAAAACGTCAAGACTATCCCCATTATATTATCCAGTAACGGTGTAATCCCAAAACACTACACACAAGCCTCAAAACTCAGTCAGATTCATAGTCCTACAAAAAGCAGTGATATTAAACTTTTGAAATTCTTATCATTAGAGTGAATATTTCAAACGCTGAAAATGTTTGGCCAAACGCCCGCATTTTTAGTGCACTACCTCAGAAATGGGAGATGTTAAAAAACTAAAAATAATAGTAATAATAATCCGCTCTGACCATAAAGTCCAAGTGGAAACAACTTACCCACAATCTTATACTGCTTCTCAGTGAGATGGTTGGAGATCATGCCACAAACGTGAGCGCCGAGCGAGTGACCCACGCACGTGATCTTCCTCGCCAGAGCACCGGCCTGCGTAATATACGAGTACAGTTGTGCCGTACATTGAGCCGCTAACCTACAAACATAATTATAGCCAAGTGAACAAGTTCTAGATATAAATGTTGGAGCTACTTTATAAACAGTTTTGTCAAGAGCATGAATGGATCGACTCGATCAGACGATTCACAGAAAATCTGGGTGAATGTAGTTTCTAGTGTTTAACTTTGACCGCCCTTAGAAGAAAGGTTTGAGAAGGAGAGGGGCATTTGGGCCTCCGAATATTTCTATTTTTTCTGTAAGACAGTGATGCTAATCCCCGCAAGGCGTTTATGCTGAAGACAAATTATCTACAATACGTATAACAAACACAGTGTCCTTACCAGCTAAATACAAAATGAAACCAGAACCCACAATTACTTGCCCTGACTGACTGATCAACGCAGTGCCTAAACCGCTGGGATCCCAAACATGAAATTTTGACAGTTGATGCTTTTTATGTTTTAAGCATTGACTCAGAAAGGATATTCAAAATGTCATCCCTAAGGGGGTTAAATTAAAGGAAAAACGGTTGTATGGAAGTCCGTCATTTTCAAAGTGAGAAGTACCAAATTTCGTACAGGTACGTGCTTTTGGTTAGATATAAATGTACATGTATCGTCGTTTTTCAATATTTAACCCTTAAGTGAGTAAATTAAGGGTCGAAAGTTTTCTATCTGTTACTTTTTCACGAATAAATCAATTAACCGATTTTGATAAGATTTAGTATCTGAATACACCAAGCCTCTCTACACCTTGAGGACGGACATAGGATACTTTATTTTTATATCACCTCCACTCTCCAGTCTATAAATATCGGGCGAAGTCGCGAGCAAATACTTGTAATTAATATCGAAGCGTCGTCAATCGCTTTTTACATCAGTTGAGTCTTTAATCGATTATACTTTCTTTATACGTTACGTCACACAAATATTGTTTATACCATAAATTAAATTTCTCTTGACTCACTTCGTATTGGAGAGCGCTGAGAGGTAGCACGGAAACCTGGTTAGCGGCGACCAGTCTACCATAAACACGTTGTAATCTTTGCGCGACAGGTACGCTGTGGGCAAGGTGTGACAACATTTAATCTGCGCTTCCACACACATAAGTAATTTAATATCATTAGTGTACCTACGTAGTAAACTTACTTACAAAGAATATTTTAGTATTTACAGAATAAATTTTAATGTTTTTGTGTATAAAGCAGTAAAATATTAATAAAGAACAAACTTTAACTAAATCATAATAATCTTGTTTTTCGGAATCTTCGGAGATAAAATATCTATTTCTTCCCATATAGGTACCTACTTTAGTAGTAGGAAAGGTAACTTTTTCATTCTTTTATTAATATAATTACAAAAAGCCAGTGTACATCCGGTTTTTTGGGGGTCTAGAGTTGGGGTACAATGTTTGGCCATTTTTCGGCCTTCTGAATACTCTGACAATAGACCCTCGACCGCTTCTTCACCTTCTTGCCCATGGCGTAGTGTGAAGGAGCAGGCCGGCATGATTGTGTTGAGTAGTGGGGGATAGATCGTCTCTCGCTACTCGATACTCTAATTGGACCGTACTGCGCTTACCATCAGGTGAAGTGCGGTCACTTTGCCGTGCTAGGATAAAAAAAAAGGTGCAATTTCATTAGATTGGTACCGTCATTCACTCTGAAGCAACCTCTACTAACGTTCTTGTAAGAAATGTCTGTCTTGACTTTGTATCATCATATTCAAATTATAGTCAAATATTGCAGCATTAAAATTAAAATTGCAAGTTGCATTTTCAATAATAATCTATTCATCAGCCTCTAATGTATTCCGATCCATTTGGAATTAGAAACAAATGCGAAAAGATAACATTTCTTTTTTAGCCTTTTCTACATCAACGCGTAACGCATCTATAATTTGTGAACTAGAAAAAGTGAAATAGACAAATAAACACTCACCATCACGTATATACGACATGGGCGTTTTGGAATGTGTACCATTGAAACCGTGGATTATTAGGACATTCTTCCTAGTAGGCTTCCATCCGTATGCGTCGAGAATGTCGTAGTTTCGAACGTCCACCCACTGCTTGAATGGGTGTTCTCTGAGAGATAAAGAAATGTCAACTCAATAGACGGTTATTTTAAAACTTAAAACCAAACGGAGTTTTCCCATATTATCCCTCATACTCCATCGTCATTAAAAGCATCGATAGTCTGCCAAGACGAACATCGCAATTTTAGTTTTTAAAGTGTATGAGGTCTCCCAACCCTCATTAGGTCAGCGTGGTGTACTAAGGCCAACTCCTCACTTTAGTAGAGGAGACCTATGCCCAGTTGTGAGCCAATACATAATACAGGACTGGTATTATACAGCATCATCAGATTTTGACTAAACATAAGATATCTCAAATGATGAATTTAACACATTTTGTTCAACCCTTTGTTTAATTTAACTGCGCTAAGCACGCTGTCAATGTCTTTGTTTCTCAGAAACTAAGCGCCAACTGTAAAAAAAACACCGCAACAATTCAATGATTTGAAAATACATTTCTACATTTTTTTGTATAGTTCCCATCAATTAACAATACAATCTGCGAAAGTTGAAATCGAGCTAATATGGAAACTTCGCTAAGCGAGCCATCACTAGCTTTCTTTGGTTTATTATTAGCTCATATAATCTATTCCTATATTATATAATTAAATGTATAATTTCAAGATAATGGACATAATCGAACGTAGAAAACTTTATTGTTTAGTATATTTCCAGCGATTACAATTAGTTTATACATATTTTTACCCAAATATTGGGACGGTACTCAATTGCCAGAAATTTAACGACTACTTACTTTATGACGAGACCTATAATTTCGGCATATATATTAATAATAATAGCCCTGTATTAAACATTGTCCCACTGTTGGGCACAGGCCTCCACTACTAATGAGAGAGGTTAGGCCTTAGTCCATCACGCTGGCCTAGTGCAGGTTCTTTAATTTTGGCATATACGGGTGGTAAATTATCTTTAATACACATATGAATGTCCATTATGTGAGTAAATTAAATATCAGATAACGTCCCTATTACTGCTGTAATTACTGTCAAGGTTGACTTACGGTGTGTATAGAAAGAAGTTAATTTCGTGATCAGGACATTTCCATTCCCGTTTCATAATGCATCTCCAGTATCTGAAGTCCACCATTGACATGATGTCGCCTTCCGCATGAGAGACTGAAAACAAATACAAACCCATGCATTCCTTAAGCAACAATACGGTTGACACGATGATTTATAAAAAATACACCTAACAGTCACACACATAGTTCTAACCCCACACTATGTAAAACCTGTATCGATACCCAAGAACTATGAGGGACTGCGGTCCCACGACTCCCAGACTCAAAACAAAGACATATGTCTCGGTGCGGAACCCACGATTAGTTTGAAGTAATTTGAATCCGATGGAACGCTTGAATACGAAATGACAGAAAAAGTATGCACATGACGTCATCGCTAGAAACAGGCATTACGGTACATGCGTGCGAGGGAGATAGCAAATATAACGATACGCGTTGCAAGTTGCAGTTTAATTATTGCTTATTACTGATGATAGATGTTAATACTGATGACAATAAATATACTAAACTAATAAACCTTGTAGGTGGAATACGATAATAGTTAAACAATGCTCTATATTTTATATTGTTTTAAGAAAATAACATCAAAGGTAGCAAAAAAGATATTGTTAAACTTTTACAGACCTAGTCAACGAACTAGTCAATCAAATAAAACATGGCAGAAATATTAATTTCGTACTCAATGTCATATTTTCGCCAACGTCGCCATTATCTACCTCATTATATTAAGCTAGCTACACGTACACACACACATACACTCACGCCTGTAATACCCGAAGGGGTAGGCAGAGGTTTACCCAATACACCCACTATTCGCCGAATTTCAGTCCCATAATGTGATAGGGGGCGAGCCTATCGCCATACCGGGCACAGATTCCAGACTCCGGGCTGATACTGAGAATTTCTAGATAGGTAAACCCAATATCACTTTACCTGACCCGGGGATCGAACGCGAGACCTCTGCACAGCAATCGTAACTCATGCGCAATTACAACAGCGCCACCGAAGCAGTCACCTAGTCAGGCTAGCTACATGCATTACTATAAATCTCAGCGATGTATAGCAAGTCCACCTACAGTATCTACACACATAAATAGCAATGATAAATGATGACGTGTCTCACCAGGCATAGCTTAGCTGTCAACGAGTAATTGGCATGAGTGATTAGACAACGTCCAAGGCGCTGTGGACGAGTAGCGAGCTGTGAAACCAGAGACTGCGAGTTCGATGCCCGCACAGGTACAACTGTTTGTGTGATCCACATAAGGAAGTCTAAGTGTTGTGAGACTTTAGTTCTAGATGATTTCATGATACAGGTTAGAGCGAGTGTGGAATCAGCAGTATGTGTGTTACTGTTGGATGTTTTATTATTATTATACAGTGTGTTGTTTAAGTATGGTTTGTGATTAGCACTGTCTCACAGAAAACCAACGTAAAGTGACAGTTTACTGTGGCATTTCGTATGGTAAGTGAGATATCCGGAGGCCCAGATACCCCCTTCCCTTCCCTAATCCCTATTCCTGTCCTTTAAGGCCGACAGCGCATACGTGATACTTTCGGTATTGTAGATGTTCATGGGCGGTGGAGATCACTTAACATCAGGTGACCCACTGGCTCGTTTGTCGGACTACACTATAAAAAAAAATGTAACTTTTTCGTAAGGATTTCTTTTTTGTTTAAATATGTTCTTTGCATTTCTAGCTTTATTATTATCTTAAAACTGTATCGTGACTTTAAAAATACTGGTAAAGAGTCAACCTAATATCAAAGTATTAGCTTTAGAGAATAAAGACACACTAGCTCAATACTCTTGTTTCATACTTCTTCTTAACACATACTGTGGTATTACAATATTATGATGTTTGTAACAATGTATTTCATTATTTATTGGTGGAGGCTTCTTATTAGGCATTTAGGGTGATTATAAAATTAATATACTTTTTTGTTCTTAGTATGTAAGCCTTCCTACAAGTAAATAAATAAATTAATTAATTAAACAACACGAATCATTTCATTTAAATTTCAAATACCAGTTACACAAATAAGTTTTTTTTTTATTCTGGTACAGCAAAGTGACCACACTGCACCTGATGGTAAGCGCAGCGCCGTCCAATTAGAGTATCAAGTAGCGAGAGACAATAAAATTAGGTTTTCTGTTAGCAATCATTCTCCCTCTACGTTATTTTTATATTATACCAATTTACTGTAACAGGCTGAGTATCAATGTCTACTACACATAGTCGCACAATGTTTTTAATTCGAACACACATTTAAGCCTTATAAAATCACGCTGCGAATTAAGTTTACCCCATTACGAACATGAATAGTAAGCCACTATATTATAAACAAGGAGTTCAAATATGTCCCCAGTCATACACATAATTCTAACTCGACAATCGGGTTAATATTTCGAGCGTTCAGCCTTTAATATACACTGTTGATATTTTTGAAGTTGTGAAAACCATTAGATTCTGAGGCCAACACCACAGGTCCATTCTATAAACTAGGTTACCCTCTATCGGGGCATCAGAAACTCTGAGATTTACGATCTCACAACATTCATATAGTTTACAGTCGGCTACTCGTCCGCTGCGTCATGCCTGTAAGAAATAAATAGGAATTCCTCAACACACGCAAGAGCGGTCGATGCACTTTTTGCTCATGTTCTACGATACATTGTACTGCATAATACAATGTAATCTATCTAATATGGGTATCAAATAAAAATATACATTGAATTTCTTTATTAACTGTAAGACATTTATTAAAACAGTATAAGTATACGCGATGAAAGTGAATGTACTAATTTTAAATTAATTTAGAACATAGTATGGTAAGGTTGTGTTTAAATAACCTTTTCCCTGGGCCCGGGATGCAGCTGAATCGGGGACGAATGGCTACTTTCACCGGCTGCCTAGCGCGAGATGGTCAATCGCCAACTTGATAATCCACATTACATGCAATGAGCATTAATAAGTGATTAGCATGCTGAATTAGCAGTTAAGACATAAAAACTCCGCGTGTCGTCAATTACTGATTATTAACATTAAACATGTTTTATTTAGGGTTAAGTATTTGATATTACTGTAGCTATATATCATACAAATGTGAATCTATTTATATGCGCATTTAACCTAGGAAGAATTACTCAAATAAAGAAAGTGTATTAAGCCCGGAAAAGAAAATCATGCCTTACATTTTTACATTATAAATAAATTTACATAAGCTGAGTAATTGGAATTTCATATTTAAGTGCTAACGAATTTTATACCAACTATAATACCAAAGTACGCAATAAGTTCTTTTGATATAACATATATTATTTTATATTAGAGCAGCAGTTTCTTTTTATTTTTATTTTTTTTATTTGTCCACCAACAATTGTTTACACCAGTACTTACAATTATTAATATTTTACATGATTATAATATACCTAAGTGTAACAATCAGTTAAAGGTTGGCAACACATGCGCCATTTTGAGCACTTAACATCATATAAACACAATATTACATATAAGATTAACTAAAAAAGAATTAGACTTAATTTATTTTAAAAGTATTTTTTTGCAATTCCCATTTATTTAATTACAGGTAACTTCTACAAATCTTATAATTACTACATTCGGAGAGAGTGAAACCTACTTGCCTTACAGAAAAATTGTTTTGCTTTGCTTGTTTTGGTTTAAAAAAACTCGTTCGCTTTTACTATTGACTTTTACTTTCATCAAGACAGCGTTGCGAGTATTGGTATCGTATTAAATAGTGTCGTAAGTTTCATTCATAATCAAAAGCAAGATAATATATACTACGTGTAATGAGAATAACGCACATCCTCAGACACCCCAATTTAAAAATATTATTACAATCATAATTCATGTATTGAAATTAGACTGCGATGAATATAAATATTGTTTTTTATGCAATTAGTTGTACTAATTTTCGACATAAAGTTCGTAATATTAATTATTTGATTTTTAAAGTGTTCGTTTATTATTGCATTTATAAAATACTTTCTCGCATCGAGTTATGTTTCAGTTTCGTTTGTCTTGAACGTTAAATTAAAGGGTGACTATTATTTAACTGAGTGTTAATTATTTTGGAAAAAAAATCGTCTATTAAAAAATTGTTGACACGATTCAGTCGCTTATTCTGAACAAACTACTTTCAGAGTGTGCGTTAATCATGTTACATGTTGTATATAATTGTTCTCTACAACCGTTTTAGCGTGTTTGATTGTTTACTGGTATCACGTAATTTATAACATTTAAACGTCTGTAGGAGAGACTGTAGAAATATCCAAATAAAATCTATGAAGAGCAAACGAAATGAATATTGTTAAAGTATTTTGAGTACACATTATACATTTGGAACTGCCTGGGTTGTAATTACACATGCGTTACGACTGTGCTGTGCTAAGGTCTCTGGTTCGATCCCCGGGTCGGGTAAAGTGATATTGGGTTTTTCTATTTAGAAATACTCAGTATCGGCCCGGAGTCTGGAGTTGTAGTATGGTGTATCCAGTATGGCGATAGACTCGCCCCCTATCACATTATGGGACCGTAATAAATTCAGCGAAAAGGGTGTACTGGTTACACCTCTGCCTACCCCTTCAGAGATTACAGGCGTGAGTAATCTCCCGTCTCCCCATGTATGTATGTAAATTATAGGTAAATTTAAAAGTATTATTATTAAAATATAAAGTATTCAAATAGAATATAATATACATATATGTGTGTTATAGACAACGATAAGTGCAACTACATGAATTAAGATATTCCAAAGAATAATATTTGTATGTAATAAAAAAACATAAAATCATATTTATTTGTTTTGGAATATTTTCTATAATTTTTTTTATCTGCTTCTTCTGTATGTATATAGTGGTATTATGGTGTTGTGTGAAATTATATTTTCATAATTGTATTCTAATTTTAAATTCCTAGTCTCTTTCTAGTAATTTATTAAAAAAAAAGTCGGTGCGTTCAATGGAAAGAATAACTAAATGTAAAATCAATATACTTATAAGGATTATATTTAATTAATAATAAAACTCGTACCTATATCACAATACATAAACAACACAAAAAACAAAACTCCACACTTTGATATGCACATTTTCCAACACTGAACAAAAAATCACTTAAATCACACACTTTTAAAATACAACTGGCATATAACTGGTGTCGTTTATAAACACTATAAGTAATTCTACTGTTCGAAATTCAAAAATAATCCTATTTAGTGAACGCAGCGAGCGAGCGCGTTGTGGTGGCAACAGTGGCAACCGCGCGCACCGCCAACGTCTTTCGTTGGAGAAATGTTATGAATTTTTTATGAATGTGAACCGAATCCGTTAACTGGTTCGTACATAATCGTTTTGCGTGAAACTGTGTGGGTTTACTCACCGTCACTTTATAAAATACGGTACAATAATACATACATGCATATATTGTATTAGTTTGCCAGCTACCGTGTTCCCTCCTTCGTATGATCCTGGGTCCTTTAGTGTGAAGAAGCTACACAGCAGGCCGGCATGATTGTGTTGAGTAGCGAGGGACAGGTTGTCTTTCGCTACTTGATACTTTAACTGGACGGCACTGCACATACCATCAGGTGCAGTGGGGTCATTATACACGCTATTACTGAATGTATTTTCACTAATTTACTGTTTCTAGTATAACCGCTATAGTTAAGCCAGACGACACTTCCGTAGAACATTTTTAAGCCAGCTCTAATCAAGAGCTTAATTTTTTTATCTAAGTTATCGAATCGGTTGGACTTCATACTATGTGTCTGCTATGTTTTTTGTCTTAAAAGAATATCAATAGGTTTTTATTGATGTATGTTGTACTTAGAGTAGGCTACTCTAAGATGTTGTATCGTCAATAGAAATACTTTAGTCGCTTTGACGTGACTACATAAATGTGTTTTGACAACTGCCAAACCTCCACATAAATATAAACTATAATAATATATATAAAACAAAGTCGTGTTAGTTACACCATTTATAACTTTTTTTAACGGCTGGACCAATTTTTAAGATTTTTATGTTTTTGGAATTGTCTTCGTCAGGAATAGGATAATACGTATTAAAAAATCGAAAAACTCACAAAAAAAATCATTTTCTCATAAATTTTGTATGGAATCGACTGATTTAGATGTTTTTTTTTTCTTGGTCTCACGCATAAGAGCACCGCGTTAGTATGACCCGGCTGTGTGCTTCAAAAACACAAGAACGAAGAGAGGCAGTACGTCAAACGACTCAGTTGGCAATGACTAATCGTCGAGCTTTTCGAACAAATCAACTACGATCTTCGACGTGCAAGAAGAAAAGTGATTTGAATCGAGTACTAGCGTTCAAATACGATTGCATAGTTGACTACAGCTCACATCCTTTCGTGCGAATTGGCCGAATGATGGCGGTTGTGACCATTGCGATGCATTGAAGTACGCTGGAGAAACGCCTGGATAGTGCTGATTCAGTGGCAAGGTGGAATTGCCATTGTTGCCTCCGCCACCTGAGCCATTGCATCCCTTTCTTCGTGCCGAAACACCAGAATCACGACATATTCTATCGAAAATCGGCGATCATTATCGGCGTCAAACGATCACTACAGCGATGAAAAAACCTAATCTTCACACAACATTTATTGATTCTGGCGGTACGAAGTTCGCCGGGACAGCTAGTAATATAATAGGAAAAATTTGTGTGTATGTTTGTAACGAATTGGCTAAAAAGTAATGGACCTATTTTAAAAATTTTATTTCATCATTTGTATGCTATATTATCACTGATTAATATATGCTATTTTAATTGCAAGAAAAAAATAAGGTACCCTATTAAAACTACAATAATGTTACCCAAGGTGTAAAAAACTGTGTGAAAATATGTGAATAGTGATTTAAAGCAGTAAATAATAATAAGCCCTTAATTTGAACCATTTAGTTTGTGTTTCACTGTGTTGAGATATTACTAAAGAAAACTACGTAGTTCAGAGTGCCTCTTGGCATGGGCCTCCTCCAGCGTTTTCCAGTGGCTTCGTTCTTGCGCTACCATTATCCAGTGGTGTCCAGCCGTGAGCCTCAGGTCGTCCACCTAGCCTGTTGGCGTCCTCTGTTGCGTTTGCCGTCTCTGGGGTACCACTCAGAGACTGTTGCGCTCCATTTGCCTAGTTTGTCTCGCATCATGTGATCGGTCCATCTCCACTTCTGTTGGTCTATTTGAATGAGAATGTCAGCTACTTTGGTTCTTTCTCTTATTACAACTAAAAAATGTAGTAAATAGTGAATGTTAAAAAAAGTAGTGTTCAAGACAAATCTTACGGCCCTAAAGACGACATAGCTGCTGTAAGCTATTTAGGAATTTAGTGGTTGGCAGGTGGCGCTGGCGGCAGCATCAGGTCCAGCTCACCAGGATATTGCATTGTCAAATTTCAGCCTATTGCCACAGCGGGTTCATAATTCAGTTGCAAATATTGACCTAAACAAACATACAAACATTGCAAAGTTATTTACTAAATCTAAATGATGTATTACATTCCAAAGATACCCTAAACATTTTGAAAAAAATGAAGTTTAAATTGTATAAAGAAATTTGTATTATGAGAGCTTTCAAATGGTGTTCCGGCGTGTTTCTTTTGGAGGTCCCGGAATCCTTCTGTAGTGTTGATGGAGACAACCATGGGGTTTTTAGCCGGTAAGAATCCGGCATACCCCGTCGCTAAGACGGGAATCCAAGAGGATTTTCCCCATGAAAAAAAAAAAAGGCTCTACCTGGTAGAGCAAAAGAGGCAGTCGCTCTTCAGTCGTTGAACATGACATCTACATTTTAAGGTACCTATAAAGTATCGTATATTGCTGGAGAAGTGTGTCAGGTGCTCGGAATCTGTTAAACAGAGGTAGAACGATAAAAATACAAAGGTTTCCAGAAAAGCAACCTAGCTACACATCAGTCAACGTCAGTCAGTCAGTCACAAAGTCAACTTTATATTGTCCCGTAGCAACTCCATCTAGGAAGCTTATGTATTATATTTCCTCCGGGCAACCGTATTGTATTTTTTTGGGAGTAGAGACTTATACGGATAGAACTTGAAAAGCAAAACCTTATCCAAATTGTTAGAACCGTTTTAGAAATACGTGGAATAAACATATGTACTCGTATATTTATAAAATATTTGAAAGAAATATATACAGTGTAAACTCTATATAGCGAAAATGGACGGATCGGATATTTAATTGCATTATAAAGAGTTTTCGTTATACGTAGAGAGCAAAAGAAAACAATATTAATTATTTCGCAACACCGTTTTTCTCCCTTTTCTATCGCGCCAATTAAAGAATTTTTTTCGTAAATAAGTCCTTCTTTTACTCGCCATTTATACAATTTAAAAGTTTGAAAGAGTCTAAGACATAAATGTAAAGGCAACGCATAGTAATAAGATGGCAGTAGTTAAGTAAACACGCTGGTACGTGTTACGCAATTACAACAAGCATTGACCACATTTCTAAGAACTCCATTGTGCGTGCGAATATTTACGACTCTATATCAGTATTCTGTTTGAAAGTCAGTAAAATTTATGATTATGGGTCTAAATAATTACGTATTATTTCGCTATTGAGAGTATTTGTTACGCTACGTAGAGTGTTTCAAAGTAAACCATACGAACTTTAGCAATTTCTACGTTTTAATGAGTTTTTCATGAATTAAAGGTTCGCTATATAGAGTTTACAATGTATACATATACTAGCGGGCCCGGCAGACGTCGTCCTGCCCGTAAAAGCAGCGCCATCTGCCGGGCTGATTTGGGAATCTAAACCATCCAGGGCGCCACCCAAGCGCATACAAAAAAAATTATTCAAATCGGTCCAGCCAGGAGGAGTTCAGTGACATACACACGTAGAGTAGAATTATATATATAAAGCCTATATGTTTATGTTTTTCAAGTTATTTTGTTTTATAAGGTTGTTAAGTAATCAAGAATGAACCAGAGAGAATATAAGATAGTATTTTGCTAAATAAAGGTAAGTTAACACGATAACACAAATATTATGAATTAGTTAGCAATATTAAATAATCTCGAAAAGCTTTATTACATGATAATAGATTATTGGGTAAGCAGAAGCATTTTTATTAGAATTATTATTTAGTGTATATATATCAGCCTGACTAGGTGACTGCTTCGGTGGCGCTGTTGTAATTGCGCATGCGTTACGACTGCTGTGCTGAGGTCTCGGGTTCGATCCCCGGGTCGGGTAAAGTGATATTGGGTTTTTCTATCTAGAATTTCTCAGTATTAGCCCGGAGTCTGGAACATGTGCCCGGTGTGGCTATAGGCTCGCCCCCTATCGAATTATGGGACCGAAATTCGGCGAAAAGCGGGTGTACTAGTTACACCTCTGCCTACCCCTTCGGAGATTACAGGCGTCAGTGTGTGTGTATGTATGTATGTATATCATACATATATTAAATATGTATATCTACATTATCGTCAACACTGTAGAGATATGCCAGTGTAGATAATTATTCTTCTTTTGATGAGAATGCTTTACGAGATAAAAGTTAATATTGTTATACGTATTCTTATCGCATTTTGTTTACGAATGGTCTTACTTCTGTCCTTTTACTACTGTCTTTTGTCTTTACTCTGTTTACTACTGTCCTCTCTACGTAGAGTTTCCGAGATGATCAGTCTGACAATGTATTGGATAGATGGCGCTCTACAATTTATCATCAATAGTGAATTACGATGTCAAGATTTTCCGTCGTTTTATGACTACTTCTGTGGAATGCAGTTTAGTTATCGCTTCTCGGCCTTTTGGCTAAGATCAAAGTGTAGTATCTGTTCTTTTCAGCTTAATATCTGAAAGTTCCCACATTGTGGGACCAGTATATTAAACTGATTTTTGTAAATCGACGGGATGTTCGGGGCTCGCTCCACTCCCGTCACGGGTCGGCCCGGCATTGCAGTGCCGCCGGGATTGGCCCACTTTATACCATGAAAATAGATTGAATTATGAAATAAAATACGTTAGGCGGAAAGTATACAGTAGTAATACAACTATAATGACAGAGTAGAGTAAAAGAGATACGCCATAGGTCAGGATCAACAAATTTGATCAAAAATATTCATAGGAACAGGACTAAAATGTTTTATCCATAAAATATTATAGACAGCCTCCGTGGCGCAGTTGGCGAGTAGCCGGCTGTGAAACGAGAGGCCGTGGGTTCGATTCCCACATCGGGATAAATGTTTGTGTCACAGACAAATATTTGTTGAGTCCGGGGTCTGGGTGTTGCGAGATCGGAAGTACCTTGTAGTCCCCGATACCCACAACACAAGACTCGTATCATAGTGTGGGGTCGGGGCTATGTGTTAATGTGTGTGACTCTGTTGGGTGTTATTTATTAAAAATATGATATTGGAAACCACCTTTTTGTTACAGTGCCATCTAGCGGCCACGTTACACTAATAGCTATTAATATTTTTCCATCACGTCTGACGTCATCTCAACATTCACGTCAACCATTTTAACTAATATAATACAAACATAACCTACAAACGCGTGAATTTTATTGTAGCAATCAGTTGTTCATTAAAGCACACATGTTTTTCATTCATAAAATATCTATTTTGTGTCTCATTGGATTTGGATCTCTAAAATAAATCAGGTAGATAGCTGACAATTTATTTATCAATCTATAATTTATTTCTTTTTTCATTTACTGTTTTTTTTTTATTCTGTCGCGGCAAAGTGACCACACTGCACCTGATGGTAAGCGCAGTGCCGTCCAGATAGAGTATCAAGTAGCGAGAGACAGTCTATACTGTACTGTTATATTTATAAATTACTTGCTGGTCATTGCACATAGGTAATTCACGAACATAGATTAATTATGAATAAAGCTTCATTAGAAATATTCTTTTATTAACAAACTATTTATGTGGTGCTGCATGATACAACTTATTATAATAACGTTTAATATAGCTTATTATTGTTACCGATAGTCTATATACATAATTTGGCGGTAAATATTTTAAAATACATTTTATGAGTTTTATATTGTGTTACCAATTTATAGTTACAAAATCTCTGAAAACTTATTTAACGAATCACGTGAAACTTTACATATTGACGCAATGAGCATTATATGTTAATAAGTTTTACAAACAATATTTTATCTTATTGACATTTGACTCGAGGCCTCACGACTGCGGCCCGTGAATCGTGATATGTACAAAATATTCACTACACAGTGTTCGCTGTTCTATGGAAACTCGGCGAGATATAGATATAGAAAATAATATAAAAGTTAAACTTTCTAAAAATTTCGTTTCTACTCTGTCGTGATTTGTGTTAGTCATATTAAGGTAAATAGTTATATTATTATTCATTATCGTATGTTTTAGAAATATTACTTAATAATAATAATATATTTAGGTAATAATTTAGAAACATATATAACATATACCTAGTCAGGTCATAAGTATTGTCACACAGTAAAAACTTTTATTTTAGAATGCTGGCCACAAAAAAGTTTATTGAATTCGAATTTCAAATTGTTCATGAAAATAAAAATGTATACTTTTTAGAATTTTACTCATTTTTAAATATGGAGTGGACGCTTAAAGAAGACCGTGTTGCAGTAATTGCGTTGCATCGTTGCGGTTACGCGCCAATTCAAATTTTTGACATACTGAAAAAATTGAATATAACCAAAAGATTCGTTTATCGTACCATCAAACGATACAATGAAGACTCTAGTGTAGATGACAGGTCAAGAAGTGGTCGCCCTCGGTCTGTTAGGACTCCAGCAGTGATAAAAGCTGTGAAGGCGCGAATTCAAAGAAATCCCAAACGTAAGCAGAAACTGTTGGCCGTTCAGATGGGGTTAAGCAGAACCACGGTGAAAAGGGTGTTAAATGAAGACTTAGGGCTTCGGGCATATCGAAGAAAAACAGGACATCGTTTGAATGCTCGTCTAATGGACCTGAGACTGAAGAGATGCCGCGCTTTGTTGAAGCGGTACGCGGGAAAAAAATATCGGGTAATTCTTTTTTCAGATGAAAAAATTTTTACCGTAGAAGAGAGCTACAACAAACAAAATGATAAGGTGTACGCACACAGTAGTGAAAAAGCGAGCAACCGTATTTCGCGTGTCCAACGAGGTCATTTTCCATCCTCGCTCATGGTATGGTTGGGAGTTTCTTATTGGGGCTTAACAGAGGTACATTTTTGTGAGAAAGGTGTAAAAACGAATGCAGTTGTGTATTAAAATACAGTCCTGACGAACCTTGTGGAACCTGTTTCTCATACCATGTTCAATAACAGGCACTGGGTATTCAAACAAGATTCGGCGCCAGCTCATAGAGCGAAGAGCACACAAGACTGGCTGGCGGCGCGTGAAATCGACTTCATCCGGCACGCAGACTGGCCCTCCTCCAGTCCAGATTTGAATCCGTTAGATTACAAGATATAGTATCACTTGGAGGAAAAGGCGTGCTCAAAGCCTCATCCCAATTTGGAGTCACTCAAGACATCCTTGATTAAGGCAGCCGCCGATATTGACATGGACCTCGTTCGTGCTGCGATAGACAACTGGCCGCGCAGATTGAAGGCCTGTATTCAAAATCACGGAGGTCATTTTGAATAAACTTTAGTGTCATAAGAATCTATGTTTTGTTAAGTTCATTTTGGTATATAAATGGTTACATAATGAATAAACTTGTTTAAATTATTTTATATTAAACATGTGACAGAATTTATGACCTGACTGTGTATATACAGTAGTTAACACAATAACAACACTTAGCAGGAAGCCCAAAATTAGGCTATGACTGTATCTTGGAGAACAGAATATTACTCAAAAACCTTTATATAAACATAGTGTATAATTAGAAGCAAATAGGCACATAGTACAAACAAATTAATTTTTAACTTAGATTACAAGAAATATAAGTCTTACACAATATTATACTTGGTTTTTCATGGTTTATATTAGTGTTCTAAATTAAAATAATTCCACTCATTTTTTTCGTATTCTCTTAAATGTAATAAAAAAAACCCTGTCTCTTTCTGGTTTTATTACCCGTTTAGTTAATGTTTTATAGCAGCGATAGCCTAGTTGGTTGCAGTACGGACTGCCAAGACGAAAGTCGTATGTTCGAAACTCAAGTGGCATACACCTCTGACTTTTCTCAAGTTATGTGTGTATTAAATGTTAATTATTGCTTGCTTTAACGGTGAAGGAAACATCGTGACGAAACCTGCATACCTGCGAATTCTTATAAGAATTTCGAAGATATGTGAAGTCTACCAACCCGCATTAGGCCAGCGTGGTGGACTAAGGCCTAACCCCTCTCATTAGTAGAGGACGCCCGTGCCCAGCAGTGGGACAATGTTTAATACAGGGCTAGTATTATTATTATTAGTTAATGTTTATAAAATTCAATATTGAATCATAAACCTTCAATAATAATAAATATTGTTGCTCTAGTTAACCGCTTCATACGGTGCAGTATAGAATATTCACTTGTTAAAGACGACCTAATATTTTTTGTACATACGTAATTACATATATCTGTTATACAAATTAATTGTTTGGACTTCGCACCTCTCACTTGTCTAATGCAACATACCACTAAAATACACACACACACATACACTCACGCCTGTAATCCCCGAAGGGGTAGGCAGAGGTGTAACTAGTACACCCACTTTTCGCCGAATTTCGGTCCCATAATGTGATAGGGGGCGAGCCTATCGCCATACCGGGCACATTTTCCAGACTCCGGGCTAATACTGAAGAATTTCTAGATAGAAAAACCCAATATCACTTTACCCGACCCGGGGATCGAACCCGAGACCTCAGCACAGCAGTCGTAACGCATGCGCAATTACAACTGCGCCACCGAGGCAGTAAAATAACACCACTAAAATAATTCCAATCAAAAATACAAATACGACTTACAGAGATGATTTAAAAACACCAAATACGAGCTACGTTTGTGAAACTCTGTTTAGTCCATTAATTAAAACGCCTAAACAGTTTGATAAAGGTTTCAATATTATGTTAGACGAAAGTCCAGTAAACAAAACTAATATTATAAAGAAGGATATAGGAGTAACACAAGCATTTTAAAAGTATTTTTAATCCTCAAAAAAGACTCACGGGAGTGAAGTCCCGAGCACTAAGTTAGCTAATAAATAAAGTATCGGACAAAAGCCATTACGTAATAAAACTTCAGGTTAAAACAATTTAGAGTGAAACGTAAAACGCTATTGTCACGCATAATAACAAGCACGGAATCAATGAATATTGTATAGAAAAACTTGTATTTACGACTTATCGATTTAAACCACACTGGCGCATCTTTCGATAGTATATCTATCATTTAATATTGCTGATAAATCGCTTTTATCAATTACCATAATATAAATAATTAAATGTTCATTAACTACACGTGAAGTTAGCTATTATATGTGTAATTTATTTCTCTCAAAATGTTTTCAGGAAAACGCCGCGGTTACATTGATTTAGACATGGACCAATATCCAGAACAAAGAGGTATTTTTCATACATCTCATTTATTTATGTGTTGTTAACTGTTTACACTACTAATTATCTACCTAGCAACAATTTTCCAGTGTTCATTCGTCGACAAAAATGTATCAAAAGCATTTTGATCTACCGCTACATCTGGTGCTGCTGCTTAGTTTACTGTGTACTGCTGAATGTTTATTGTATCAAATGTGACAATATTACCTTCCTTATTTATAGAATAAAAGTATTTTGTCCGTATTAAAAGTTATACATAGTTTCTCTATATGTGACGAAAAAATGTGACAAAAAGTGACGAATCACATAAAGAGAAATCAACTCAACAAAGAACTCACGTTTGTAGAGTTTTTAAATACACAATTTTTTTGTTAATTTATGTTCACGATTTTCATCTCATTTATTTGTGTTTTGTAGGTGTTCGTGTCTATACGTTCGTAGGTAAACATTTTTTATAGCAAAAATTATATACTAACCCGGTATTTGGTACTAATTATAGCTCTTGTAACTGAAAAAAAATATTTGATATTGTTATTAACTATGGGGTTTAATCTAATTTTTTTATCCTGGCACGGCATAGTGATCACACTGCACCTGTTGGTAAGCACAGTGTCATCCGATAGAGCGACAATCTATCCCCCGCTACTCAAAACAATCATGCCAGCCTGCTTCTTCACACTACGCCATGGGCAAGAAGGTAAAAAAGCGGTCGAGGGTCTAGTGTCAGAGTACCCCAAATCTGGATCCCCTACACAAGTGAGTGGAGATCAAATTTGACAATGCTCTACAAAAATTGGCTTCAGTTTTGTCATCAGTGCGATATTTCACTATATTTACAATTTACGTCTTTATTCTTGACCTAATGAACCATTAATTTCACAGATCCAGATAACGAAAATAAAAATACACATTACGATAAGTAAGTAATCTGTAACTTTAAGAAATTTTAAAATATTGGTACTGAGGAAGTCAATAACATTTTGTTTTAGATTTTTTGTTTATGCTCCGTTCCAGATGGTGGCAGAAGCTATGTTTGCGATGCCACCCACCGGATGAGACGCCATCTTGGCAACCGTCGTGGTGGTCAAGATTCTTTCCATACCCACTATGTTCTACATACAGACATACTGCTCAAAAATTCTGTATTATTTCCTTTTGTAAGTAATTTTATGATTTACTAGATGTTGCTCGCGGCTCCGCCCGCGTGTACGTTATTTTTGGAAGAAAAGATATACAATCCATGGAGGCATCTTAAGCTATTACACTTTTCTATATTTTGCTATCCCATAGGATGCGTTTTCCGGGATGAAAATGTCATGTGGCCTATGTCATCTTCTGATCACTAAACTACCACTATGCAAAAAATCATGTCGATCCCTTGCTCTGTAAGAAACTAAACTATCCCACGGGAACTGTACATTTTTCCGGGATAAAAAGTAGCCTATGTAATTTCAACCAGATCCGTCCAGCCGTTGTAGCGTGATTGAGTAACAAACATCCATCCATCCAAACTTTCGCATTTATAATATTAATAGGATTTTGCACCTATTTACGCAAAAGCTTGAAGTTTTTAGGTAAGATGTCTACCGAACTAATCGTCTACTTACTATTTTCATGCCATATCGTTCCTAAACGATTTCTACTACTTCATTATATCGTTTTTTTCCCTTTATAATATTTATATGCATTTACCCATATACCCATATTTTCTAGTTTTTGTAGCAAGATTGGGTGACTGACAGTATCAAAAGCCTTCTTTAAGTCTATAAATACTCCTAGACCTAACTGTTTTTGATCAATGTTAGTTTGAATTTTAGTGATCAAATCAATGGTTGCTGAAAGAGTGCTAGATTTAGGGCGAAACCCATATTGACGATTGAAGAGAAAATCAATTGAAGTGAGGTATTTATCAAGGCGCGAGTAAATAACTTTTTCAAAAATTTTAGAAATTATGGGTAAAACTGAAATAGGCCTGTAGTTGCTTGGATCAGTTTTAGCTCCTGTTTTATAAATAGGTGTAACTTTGGCAACCTTGAGATCATCGGGAAAGGTCCCTCTAGCTAAATTAAAGTTGATGCAGTTTGTTAAATTATCTACTATCAGGCTGCTTATGCATTTGAGAACTTTGGTTGTTATACAATCTAGACCTCCACTGCAGTTTGGGTCAAGACTTTGTATTATTTTAATGACTTCGTCTTTGGAACATTGTGATAGATTTGAAAGGTGGTTGTTGGAGGGGGTGTTTGGAGTTGTGCTGTAAGTATTGTGAGTATTTCCTGTAATTTTTTTTGCTAATGTCGACCCAATTGTTGAAAAGAAGCAGTTGAAAATTTCACATACTTTTGTGCCATCGCTTATTAACTCGGTTTCATTTATCAGTTTTGGAGGAACAATCTCTGGTTTTATTTTGTTGTTTGACAAAGTGTTTATCAAATGCCACATCTTCTTTGGGTCTTCTTTGTATTTCGTAAATGCATCGTTGTAGAATTTTTTCTTCGTTTTATTTATTATTTCGATAGTTTGTTTCTTTTCTATATTAAATTGTGCCATTAACTCCTCATTATTTGAATTGTGTCTTAGTCTAAACCAAAGTTCATTCCTCTTTTTTATTTTGGTAATAATATTTTTACAAATCCAATCTTGTCTAGGCAAGTTCAGTATCTTTGTCTTATTGCGTTTACATTCGTTAATACTACGAGTGATAAAATTTTGTAATGTTTTATAACTGTAACTCTCTTCAGGGTAAGTGGCGTTTTCAATAGATTTATATAGTGCCGAGTAATCAATCACTTCATATTGAAGGCGTTTTTTGGGAGGAGATCTATATTTTCTCATCGCCAAGTAAATCTGTTTATGGTCTGTCATCGGCGATTCGACAATAGCCATATGAAAACTCTTGTCCTTTAGGTTCGAGCATACGTGGTCCAGGATTGTTTTTGTATTTGTCGTTTCTCTTGTGCAGTAATCTTCCTTGACGTGGTTGATAATATCATAGCCGGACTCACGAAGCATTTCTCGATATCTTTTAACATTACGGTTGGTTACGAGGAGATCTAGATTAAAATCACCAAATACAATGGCCCTTTTTCTTTGACGCAATTTGGTTGAGTATAATTCTAGAAAGTCTTTGGTGTTTCTATTACCAGGGTTGTAGATAACTCCTATGTCTAGCGCATACTTCTCAAGATTGATCCATAGATAATTTATACCTCCAGCATAAGTATCCTCTATTTGGGAATGACTTAAATTATCGTGTACATATATAGAAACACCTCCTCCCCTTGAGTCTGTTCTGATGTTGTAGTAATGTGTGTAGCCGGATAATTGAAAACTAGTACATTCTTCGTCTGATTTTAACCAAGTTTCGGTTAGTAAGATGACATGAATGGTGCTATTAATAGATTGTAATGTACATTTTAGTTCATCAAATTTTCCTGGGCTACGTATACTTCTTATATTGGCATAGAAAAAATTAAGGCACGTATTACTTGTATGTATATTTTGATAAGTCTCACTAAGCTGGTATGTTATTCGTTCATCTGATGTTTTAAGAATGTTGCAAGATGTAGTTAAGTTCAGTTTTTTGGAGCCTGTATAATTTTAGGAATGCCCTTGATATATTTAATAATTATGTCGTTTTCACCATTTTCTTTACGGTGGGCTAATTCTTGATTCAGTTCTTTCAGTACTTTTTTCTCAGTAGGTGTCTGGTCGGAGTATATTCTTATATTTTTGGGAAGTTTGTTTTTGTCCTTGTGAATATTCTTTGCGTCTTGAGAATTCTCAAAGCAAACTTTTAGTGGGCGAGGTTTGCCTGTCAATGGTTTGCCCAGCCGTAATACTTTTAGTATTTTAGGATTTATGGATAAATGATCTTGGAAAATATTTTGAACCGTTACCTTGTCTTCATGAAAGTGTTCGGAGTTGTTTGTGGGTGTTAGTTCGGGTAGGCCAACAACTATCACATTTCTACTTCTACGTTCTCTTTCCTGTATTTCTCCTATGATGTCCTCTTTTTCAAGGATTGTAGGTTGTTTTGGTGTTTTAGATTTTAATTCTTTGATTTCACTTTCAAGTGAAGAAATCCTGGAAGCGGACATTGAGTTGGCAGTTTGAAGTTGTGAAACTTCTTTCTTTATGTCAGTTAATAGCTTTTCTGTGGAATCTTTTATGTCATTGATCTGACATTTCATTGCAGATATATCGTCAAGCATTGGTTTCAAATTTTTTTCAAGGACTGATATCATATCTGTACGAAGAGTGTGTAGTGCACCAAGTATGTGATCGTATTCACTATCACTATCTCTTTGCTTGCGTTTTCGGAAAGAGATTTGGTGTTCTGTATCATAATCACAAGGTTTCGATAGATCAGGTTGTGACTGTGAGGCATTTGGGCCTACTGATTTGTCTTTGCACTGTGGCGAACGTCGCACGCTCATGGTACCTTTGTTTGTCTTTAATGCCGACAGCACGCGAGTGCGAGAGAAGCAAAAAATGCAATTGTTTCTTTTACCCGAAGTGGAGTGAGCTGCGGTGGCGGGTGCGCTTCACTATGTCTTAGTACAGAACTGTTATAACTACGATGGTTTAACTTTTTGTATTCACAACTGTTAGCACTGGGTATAAAGGGTTGTTTTTGCGTAGTAATAACTTAATGATTTTTAAATAAAATTAATAACACGTCCGTTTACTTCGACTGTCGAAACACATTCTCTATAACTAAGTATTACATTTATCTGTAGGCTTCGCTCTTAGCTTATATTACGTAATTTTTAGTTCTTCTCACATGGGGAATCATGTATGCAGAAATCGGTGAAACAATTGGATTGAATGGAGAACTTCTTAGTATGGCTATAATGGTCATTACTGCGTACTTAGTAGGCTGGGCGTGGTTAAAACTGACCACTTTGCCAGCATTAATCGGCATGCTACTGACCGGTATACTGTTCCAGAACCTACATTTGGTAGAAATGACCGATGCATATAGAAAACTTAATCAAGATTTAAGGTTAGTATTGCTAGACGTAATAATGTGTTTTTGTATAGATAAAATTGAGTGAAAATAAAATAATCTGGCTGTCTTTCTATTAAATCATGATTAGCATCACGTAAACCGTCATTGAACGGATTTCTATACAGATTTAAAGTACAATAAACGCATAGACTATAGAATTACTAATAGAATATGATGTGAAGGGTAAACATAATACTATAAAAAATATTTAATGAGAGCGCCTAGCCGCCAGCAAAATCTATAGGGAACAGCAATCTATACGGAAAAAATTGAAACTGGCACTTCGCGTTTAAAGATTTCACATATAATGTATCATTTTTAATATATTTGCGCTTAATACCCACAGATGGTTGTTAAATAATTTAGTTTTCGTTAATACGATTTGTACTGTCAAATTCCTATACCTATACGAATTAGTTAATAACTGAGTAATTTGAATAACAAAATTATTTCTGAAGAACAACGATGTGAGGATATTACAGAAAGCGTAGGTATTTGTAATATTAACGCAAGTAATAGTAGTATGGATGAGTAAGAGACCCTTTTTTTTGTCGCGGGGAAAGCGTTTTATTACTGCCGCCCGCTCCGGGGGGAAGCGGAATAAGAATAAAACGGGTATGCTGGACTAGCCGGTCTTACGACCCAGCATCCCCCTCGCCCGGATGATGGCTATCCGTGCTGCCGCTGGGTCGAATCCCTACCCCCTATGTACAACCCACCCGACACTACCAGCTAAAACCCCGCGGTGGCCTTCATCGGCGCTTACGGAGTGATCCCAGGGTATTCTAAGGAGTGCTAGAATTGCAGCTGGAAACTCCCATGCGCGGTGCCGTGTAGCAGCCCATCTCCATGAGGGGGCTAAGGAGCCCCCGCGCACCGAACAACGACAGCGAACGAGGCTTTGATGGCTTTAAACTTACAACATGAAACCTGGTGTAAACCAACTAGTTGCTATGCCAACTCATAATAACTTTTTTACCTAGATGTAGTTTAGTCTACGTTACATAATAAGGTTTTGATAATTTTAAGCTCTATTTCTACGGAGAATTTCTGACACAACAGACTCTAGTATATTAACAGAATACTGTTATGTCCGTAGCCGTCTAATACAGTTTGAAAACGGGATTTATAATGTGGCCTCCAATTGACAGTTTTCTGTTACGTTCTCGTCTCTATTGCACGAGAAACTCTTCCTGTAAATGATGATATATATCTTTCTATAAACAACAATTGACAAACATATGGCCGGATCGATTGAGTACTATGATAAGATTGCGAATTGTTTCTGACCTATTAAGATAATGTTTTTCAAGTAGATACCTGTTATTTAATATGCACTCAGACCCAGACAATGGGTTGACGGCCTGTATCGCTTATCAACAAAATAAATACAAATATAGATCAATAACTATAAGGAAGCAGGCAGATATAGTTTGAAATTATTGAATTTGCATGTAACTGTGCCAACACTTATACGTCTTAATTTGTAAAAACATTTTTATTTGAAATTTTTGTTTTTATACTCTAATGATAATGACTCTATAAAAATGTTTATTACATTCTAATTTATAAAACAGTCCTTTTAATAATTAGGTCAGTCAGAAATGTCACATACAGTGCCTTGGCTATCAGGTATTAAATTTTAAGTTAAATATAAATAACGCAAGACTTCATCTTTCTCCTTTCAGAAAAATAGCTCTAGTAATAATTCTGACTCGAGCAGGCTTAGGGCTTGATGCGGCAGTTATGAAGAAACACTATACAGCAGTACTGCAACTAGGTCTTCTACCGTGGTTGGTTGAATGCATTGCTATAGGAGTTTTAACCCATTACCTCTTGCATTTACCGTGGATTTGGGGTTAGTATTTATTCAAAGGAAAAGCTGATATATTCCTACTTAATAATTACAGAGCGTCAGCATATACACATACAACAATTGATATTTGTTAAATTTCATCAATGTCTCCTACCTCGTTATTTATATTTCTCTTCACAATATCAGTTCTTTTAATATTCCCTTCAACTACACGAATACACATTTTTGTATTACCTTTATTATTTATTTTGATATCTTTGAAGACAGATGCTCCAATATTCGGTACTGCTTCCATTTTAGGATTCCTCCTCGGTTCAATGATAGCATCAGTATCACCAGCTGTAGTGGTGCCATGTCTGTTTAGACTCCGTGACGTAGGTTACGGAGTATCTAAAGGTATACCCACGATCGTTGTCGCAGCGGCAGCTATAGACGACTCTGTAAGCGTCGCTGTTTTTGCTATTATCCTCAATGCGATGTTCTCTACTGGTTCTACTACTTTCAATATAATTAAGGTTAGTGCTGAATTTGACATATGGAAAAAACATGACGTAATGAGTATAAAATACTACAAATAAAAAACACGTAAATAGTAAGAACGGTTGTTGCATCGTTACAATATTATTTCATATAATATGTAACTAACTCTAAATTTTGTAACCGAGGAATTGCATTAATAAAACTAAATTTGGGGTTAAATATGATAAGGAAATAAATAGCACCCATAAATCGAACATTATAGTCCTGACACCATAGTCAGATACAATTAACTTGTGCCGTGGCGTCAAGAACTACGAGAGACTTTCGGTCTCACAACAGCCATTCCCGAAACAAATTACTTTGCATCTCACATTTTCTTTCTCATTTGTCCAATGCGCCGCCTTTGGCTACTCCCCACTGCGCAACAGAGGCAGATTTTTTGTATATAAACTTTAATATGAATTTCTATTCAGGGTCCGCTATCTATTGTAGCTGGAGTTGCTATAGGATCACTATGGGGCGCAGTGACAGCAGTCATTCCTGAGAAAGGAGACACATACGTAGCGACCTTAAGATTCCTTGCCCTATTCTTAGGCGGTCTCTTTTTTTATTTCATATCAAGTTTAATAGGTTGGAGCGGAGCAGGTAAGAACCATCATCAACTCCGTAGGTTCAGATTAGTCTATTCTAAAGCCAGAACAAATTTAAAAGGCTCATTTGGCAGTAATTATTATTTTTTGTAGTTTTAAATTACCAATTATATTGTACTAAACTTTTGTTATTGCTTTATCTGAATTATCATTTTGTTTTGCTCCTGAGACTCAGGTAATGCTAGTTTCCCCCTTCAACATATTTTCGTATGGAAAGGTTTAAAATGGAAGGTTGGCAAATACGTTTGTGGGTCAGATGATGGTGAATGTTCTCCACCGCATATAAAGACTTACACTAACAGAATAATGCGTTGCCAACCTTCAAGGAAAGTTATGGCGATTTCAGCCTCAAAACATCTGACTCCAAAGTTACCAATTGACGTAAATTTACTGTGAGACAAAGGTATCGTCCGCATTCGGCCATGCTGTAAAAAACAACCTCCTTCCTTTCGCCGTAATTCTACCACTTTCATTACTACTTATATTACTTACGAGAAGCTAAAATGTAGAAATATATTTCCTCAAAATGTACTCAAACATGTTAATTTTACAATAGGTCCACTAGCCATAGTGTCATCAGGATTTGTCGCCGCATATTTTTGGGATAAACAAGGTTGGCCTGTAAATAAAAATCCTGTTAGCAACACTTTCAGAATTTTGTGGATTTTCTTCGAGCCAATATTATTTGCCTTCACTGGAGCTCAGGTCACAGTAAGTATACATTCTGATTTATCTGTATTTTATTACAAGTGAGTAGAAAATAAGCATTATCTTGGGACATTTGGTAGAAGAAAAACAAATAGATTTAGACTGTTCTCCCCAATATCTACACGGTACAATGAAGACTACGTGGCTATCTAAAATTATATCACAATAACTTAGTCGGATATTAATTGATAAAAAATACACAATCATATTTGAGATGGTATATTAAACCACAGCTAATATTTACAGATCAGTGCGTTAGACCCTGAAGTAATAAAAATGGCTGCTATATGTCTCGTAGGGTGCCTAGTGCTCCGGGCTGTCGCGACATTTCTAGTGAGTTTTGGATGTGGTCTCAATAATAAGGAGAAATTATTCATCGGCTTAACGTGGATGGCTAAGGCTACAGTACAGGTAATATTTTTTATTCCCTTTAAATGACTGAATTATTTTCTCGCTAAAGAAACAAAATATCTTAGAGTAATTAATAATTATTTGGTTACCTACTCTAAGCAAAATATAGATGTATCAAATCAAAATATAACTACTACCTACATATTATATTAGACTTAAAGAGCCAATACACATATTTTAGTAATCTATCTCGTCCCGCTACTGGGTTAAGGTCTCCCCATCTCCCTGTGTCGCTATTGAATACCACTAGATCACGATAGTTCAAATACGTCTAAATGGTCCTTTATGTCAAATACTTACGATAGGTAAACGAAGTCGCTAGCGTTGTTGGAAAGTTTCGTTCTTTCAATACCATATTTAGTTTCTCACATAACCGCTTGAGGCGCTGTATATTTTGTCATATTAATATTTTACGTTATCGCTAGCGAAATGAGAAAACGCATGGTTGAGCTCTGTCACTTGAATAAAATCTAAAAACATTTTAGGCAGCACTGGGTCCCGCTGCGCTGGACCTAGTACAGAGTGGTCAAACTGCAGGCGCTCCAACGGAAGAAGAGGAGAGCTATGCAAAAGTACTTCTGGCAGTTAGTGTGCTAAGTGTGGTATTGTCTGCACCATTGGGAGCTTTGCTTATTGCCTTGACAGGGCCAAGGCTATTAAATAAAGATGACAGTAAGTTCAAATTTGAAATTTTCAATGTCTGTCTTGAGATTGTCTATTCAGATTTAAAAATATATTTTAACCTAGACCTTCATAGCACATATTTCTCTTTATAGTTAAACTTAGTGTTTATTGCATTTCATGTTAATTTTGTTTCTGTAGTGTAAGGCTTTTGGCTAATAAAGTAACATTCGAAAATCGAATTTGAGTGCAGGCAACGTTTCAATGAAAAGTTTATGTCACATTAACGGTGGCTTACTTAGTGCTCTGGCCAAGTACTTAACCGAGGAAAAAGTGAGAATTGTGAATATCTTGAATTACAGTTTTTTTATATTGCGGAGCAATATGTTCTTCGCTGCTACGACTTGCACTGAAGTAGTGCGTGAACGGGAAATTGGCATGTACAGACTAGAGCGTGAGAAAAAAATGATTTCATTTATTTGTTCCAGCTGATAAATTGCAATCCGAGGAAGCAGCAGACACAACGAAAACAGTGAAAGTATCTACGCAACTATAGGAATTAAAATATTGAAGTTGATCTTATGCACGATGTTATATTAATATTGACTTCCAGAATCTAACCGCTGTTATACTTAAAATTAAATGGAAAGTAATTTTTGTTCCGTTATTGCATATTAGGCAACAGTTTCTGCTCATGACTAACATCATTTTAGGAATATTACATTAAAACCATACTAGCTGTTCCCCGCTGCTCGGCCCGCGTGGAGGCTATTTATGGGAGAAAAAGTATACAATCCAAAGAGTTGTCTCCTGCACTAACGCACCTGTACCTTAGAGTATTTAACACACCTGTACACATCGTCCATTGATGAAAAACCGCATGAAAATCCGTTCAGTAGTTTTTGTGTTTGACGCGAACAGACAGACAGACGCGGCGGAGGACTTTGTTTTGTATTAAAATATGTAGTAATAACATTTACCTACCTATATTGAATGTTGACTACCTACTTATGAATATATTAAATATGTCAGAAGTGTTAAAATTCCTTCTCAAACAAAATGATTTATGTTAATTACGTACTTAGCTGTACATCAGATAATATTTTTACGTACTAGCTGGGGTACCTAATGAAAAATACTAATAATCTTGTTTATGTTATTTCTATATATCACACAGAAGTTGTGTTTTGTTCTTAGGATTTATTAGTAGGTATTTGCAATTAGCCCTTTAAAATATGTTTACCTGCAAAATAGGTACCTAGAGATCGTTTTATAGATACTGTACCTATATAGGTATAATATAAAATTAAGTTAATATTTAAATAAAAATTACAAAATAAATATTTTGGTATATTGAGTACAAGTAGGTAGGTAATCGTTTCATTTTGAATCTATTATCTCCCTGTCCGAAATGTTATGGTTTTGATAATTACCAATATTAATATATAATAGATAGGTATGATTAGTAATGACTGGTAGCGCGAACGACCAGCAGTGAATTACGAAACCATCAAAAGTTGAACCCAAACTTAAAAAAATTACTTAAATTAAAAATTGGCTCTGACTTGCCTATGAAATATTTATTTTCATTTGTTTGTTTTTATAAGATTCGACATTGGCAAAACCATCGAACAACGATAATACCATCATATAAAATTAGGATAAGAAGGGCTCATTTGACGTTTAATAAAGATATTATGGCATATTTTTTTATATTTAATTCAACGAAAAAACGCTAAACAGAAAAAATGTGATGTGGCTCTGCAAAAACCCCAAAATAAAAAATAAGTTCAAAAACGAAAACACGACTACTGTACACATTATGACTATGTACGATATAAAATACATATCGAATAGTTTATACATAACAATTTCAGATGAGAATATTTTCTTGTTTCATACTTTTGATAGAGCGATAATTTTTCGTAGTCGGGTTTTATAAATAGTATGACTATCGGCATCTGGCCACACTGCGTATTAACAACCCGAAGTTGGCTATAGGACTCGATTCCAAGGCCGTAAAATTTTAATAAACACCCCGGCGTAAACAAATAAATAATATTTATTTACATATTTTTTATTATTTGTATCTACATTTGATATGTATAACTAAGTAAAACAAAATATTTAGCTATTGGTAAGATAGGTCACAAAGAGTATTTTGTTCCATGGACACAAAATAGTTAAAAACTATTAATTCATTCAAAGAAAATATACGTAAAAGTTTACAATTGTAGAGTTTAAAGACTTGCAAGAAATGTCTGTTATAGTCATAGCTGTGGCTACTGAAAGTGGTGTCCCAATATTCACAAGGAAAAGAGGCACCAACGAAAACGTAAGTAACAAACTCCTCGAACTAACGCTATGTAGTAGTATAAATCTCTTGATAATTTTATTTGCCGCACCATCAAGCTGTGGAACAGTTTGCCATGTAACGTGTTCCCTCCTTCCTATGATCCTGGGTCCTTTAGCCGTAGTGTGAAGAAGCTACACATCAGGCAGCCATGATTGTGTTGAGTAGAGGGAAAGATTGTCTCTCGCTTCCAAATACTCTAACTGGACGGCACTGCACTTACCATCTGGTGCAGTGAGGTCACTTTGCCGAGCAAGGATAAAAAAAACATTGTGAATCTGGGCATAAACTATTGCTATTTTTATTTTTTTATTTCTTCCTAGAAACTGTCTCAGCACTAATAAAAGTCATGTTCAAGTTTGAAGAATATTGTAGTGAAGTCCTAGACATTCTTTGCTCTGGCATTGCGATAGTCTATGGGTGGCGATGACTACATACCATCAGGCGGCCCGTCTGCACGTCTGCCTATCCAGGCAACAAAAAAAATTGGTCAAACATGTCTCAAAGCATAAGTTAGAGCGTACAAGTGCAGTGCAATGCCATGCAGTACCTCTGTATGTATAATTACTACTGTTTATGTGCAGAGTAGTGGTGGTTACTACCTAAACCCTCTCATATTATTATTAAGTAGTACAAAAGCAAATCAACTGCATCGGTGGCGCAGTTGTAATTGCGCATGCGTTATGATTGCTGTGCTGAGGTCTCGGGTTCGATCCCCGGGTTGGGTAAAGTGATATTGGGTTTTTCTACCTAGAAATACTCAGTATTAACCCGGAGTCTGGAATGGTGCCCGGTGTGGGGATAGGCTCGCCCCCTATCACATTATGTGACCGAAATTCGGCGAAAAGTGGGTGTACTGGTTACACCTCTGCCTACCTCTTCGGGGATTACAGGCGTGAGTGTATATGTATGTAAAAGCAAATCAAATGGAATGAAGCAAATCAAAAAATTTATTGTAGGTACAATTTTCTACAATAGCTTCACTTCACGGTATAAATATGTTCAGCAAATGTCATAATACATCAATGGTCAACACTCACATTGACAATGGTGCTATCTTATGGAAAGAATATTGTAAAAGGTATGCCTAAAACTAACTTCCCTGCTAAATCAAAATGAATTTCCAAGTTTTTTCAGCTGGGTACCTCAAAAGCTTTATTGATAATTAATTACTATAACTTATTTAGTAGACAAACAGAATCTACTTTTATCAATATGCCAAAATAGTGGTAGGTATTTTTGGAAGTGTTAGAGCCACTCTGTAGACATATTAACATACAGATAGGCCAACAGCGCATACATGTCACTTTCGGTATTGTGGATGTTCATGAGTGGTGGAGATCACTTAACATCAGGTGACCCACTGGCTTGTTTGTCGAACTATACTATAAAAAATATCAAGCTGCAAATTTATACACTTGTATTTATACAAACGCTAGCTGAAGTTCCATTCTAAATTAACCAGCTGTAAAGGACATATTTTAAAATGCATTAATTTGCAAAGATTAGAGGAGCATGGAAAATCGCCTAGCCCCTGGTAACCCAAAATTGACTGTTTTCAGTTGGTATTTTTATAATAAAATAATGTAAAGATGATTTTTTTATTGAATTTAGAATGAAGATAAACTGAACTAAATAATTTGGATTTTTATAGGCCATGACAGTTAAATTGGTTTGTCTAATCTCAATAAAATTTTTGTTTATTTTAACTCCTTAATTTGTTTCACCCCATTTTATATTCACATCTTGAATTCTATTTACTCAATTTTATTTTAACAACTTTTTTCAGTGTGACACTAATAGGCATTGCCACTGGTGGTTTGGAGTGTGATTTGGAACTCCTGTTATCATGTGTCCATGATGTTATGGTATTTTACATTGGCAAAAAGGATTTAGAAGAGCTCAAAAGTATAGATCAAGTTAAGAGGGACCTGCGGCAGTGTTACCAGTTACTGGATTATATGTTAGAATCATTAGACCCTAATACTGTGTCAAACACTCTACCAACATTGGCACTTGATCTAATACAAAGTATACTGTGCACTCAGGCTCAACAGTTGCAGGTAATTTTATGAAACCTATGTATTATTACGTACTTTTATCATTATTTTAATAAAAAAAAGGAAATGTCAAGTAGTCAATAATATAATGCTCCTAACTACTCGCGTATCAAAAGAATATTAAAAAAGTCAGGTAGTTCAGAGTAAATAGAAGCCAAAATTAATTTTATTTTGATATCATTAAAGTTGAAAATAGCATGTAAGAACGGCGAGTGTCGCCAGTATTGTGCATGCCGGCATGCAATTGATACGTGACTGGCTAATAGAAAACATTAATCTGTACTGTGTGACATATAAAGCATTTTTGCTTTATTCAAAATTCAACTTTATTTATTTAAGTCTTGGTACGAAAATAAACAATACAATAATTAATTATAATATTGATGTTTAAAAAATAACCCCTCATTTTTATTTGTAAAAACAGTAATTGTACTTTTTGTGGTATAAATAAATCTTGTAAACTTTTTCAATTTGAACTCTAATTTCAGCAAGCGCTAGACCACTATGCAGAGAGTGTGTCAGGTCGATGGGCATGTCTTAGCATCCAGGGTCATTTGGTAGCTACAAGTTCAGATTTCCACGAACTTGATCCTAGAGAAACTAGATTACTCCTGCTACTTACAATTGCTCAGGATGGGGCACCATTACGGGAGACACCTGTGTACCTACCACAAATGAGTCCAAATGTAAGTAACTTAATTTTGTACATTTGATTTATAACTGAATATATTACCCAAAAGAATCCCTTTTATGGAAACAGAATTAAAAATGCTTGAAAATGAGCTCACAATACTTATTTTAAATATTGGTAGGAGCAAAAATGGGTGCCTAGTGGTAACATCTCACTATCTCCCTCGCACAACAGCACAGTACTGGCCATTCTAAGAGGTGACGTCACGGCTCATATCATGCATTCTCTTACTGTCAACTACCCCTTCCAGCAGATTTGAATGGCGTCTAATTTGCTTATTTATGTTCGGTTTCATAAAATTCTTTCGATAATAGGTTTTAGGTAATGTTACTTGTTGATATTATTATTATTGTATGTTTTCTTAAAAATGTTTCAGAGACAGCTTTAAGTTTCTGAATAATTTTGCAGGTAGCCTTCAGAGCGATTACATGCAAATTATTGGCTGATGTTTATATTTTGGTTGTCTGTGGTGCCACGCCACCTCTATCACAAATAGACGAAATAGTTCTTCAGTGCTGGGAAGGCTATACTCAGACAATAAAAGAAACCAAATTGATATATCCTCGGAATTTTCCCTTGAGTATTATGTTCGAACCGTGTGTTTTGGGGTGAGTATATAATTGTAGGCATTGTTTCATTCTTCATTGGTTTATAAACTCTTCTATGAATAAAATCTAAGCATATGTTATGTATCTCAGGACAAAATTATTGTAAACATTTAAAATTACTTAATGTATATTGGTTAGTAAGGCACCCAATGAAACTTTTAATTCTTTGAATTCGTAGTTAATGATTTTTTTAAATAATTGCCTTTGCACTATCACCACACACATACGGACCTGCACACAAATCTAGTGTCATTCGTATCTCTCTCTCTCTCTCTCTCTCTCACTTGGCACACACCTTCTGTTCCTTTCATACATCTCCGTTCCGTTCTCCACATATATAATTGGTCGCACGTCCAAACAAATATTCATATGAAGTTAAAAATTACAGAATTTTGGTAATAAACTTAAACAACAGACGATGCGTCTTCTCGCGACACTTGCATCCGCCGAATCAAAAAGGACGCGCCACATCAGGTGCTCACAGATTAGACATACTGAGAACATTCTATGCCACATCGTGTAAAGAATTAGCTCCAGAGTTAAAAATAAAAGAAACAGAAGAAAAAGGTGAGATAAAAAAAATACACCCAACAGGCACACATATAGTTCCGACCCCACACTAGGTAAAACCTCTATCGTGGGCATCAAGAACTACGAGGGACTACGTTCACACAACACCCAGATCTGAAACAAATATCTGTCTGTCACACAAACATTTTTCTCGGTGCGGGAATCGAACCCGCGGCCTCTCGTTTCACAGCCGGCTTCTCGCCCGCTGCGCCACGGAGACTGTCGAATATACAAGTATTCAACATATAACAATAATATTTATGAACTTATAATATTTCACTTAAATTTCAGAGCCCTGCACCTTGCCGAATATGAATGAGACGTATTGGTCTTCAGAATATCACAAGTGCCATGCACAAAGGTCTCAAAATTTATTGTGCTGTGTTCTCTACGCGTCCATCATTCAAATACACACCATGAGGTAATGTTATTAAGATTCAATATGACACTACACTTACAATGATAATTGTGAAATTTAACATAGCTCGATAGAAAACCGCTAAGACGTTAATCGTTTATTAACAGCGATCTATATGTACTACGTACTTGATGCGGCGACCATAGTAAAAGAGATGTTTTATTCGAACCCATGGTCTTGTGCTGTGGCCAGCGAGGTCACCGGATCTTACCCTCTTAGAGTAAAACACGAAGTCTACAAAGACACTTATAACGCAATTCATGAATTGAAACAATCTTTGAAAAATATTCTAAATGGAATCAATAATATTGTAATGCTGAATGCAGAACAATTCTTGAGACGTCAAATCCAGCTATGTATTGAACAACATACACTGTTGCTGCTGTTGTCTCCTGCACTGACGCGCCTATACCGATCGTCCTACCTCTCAGGTGTTGTGCCTGAATCTTGGAGGGAGGCCAATGTGCAGCCGATCCCCAAAAAGGGTGATCGGTCAGACCCTAACAATTATCGCCCAATCGCCATCACCTCAGTGATCTGTAAAGTCATGGAGCGACTAATTAACAGCCAATTAGTTCGTTACCTGGAGGATCACTCGTTGATCAGTGACAGACAATACGGGTTTCGTCATAACCGATCAACGGGTGATCTTCTAGCGTTTGTATTACATCACTGGGGCGAGGCGATTGACAGGCATGGCGAGGCTCTGGCTGTGAGTCTCGACATAGCCAAGGCGTTTGATAGGGTCTGGCATCGCGGCCTTCTCTCCAAGCTCCCGGCATACGGTCTGCCCGACAACCTGTGCAAGTGGATCTCCGGCTTTCTGCATGAGCGTAGAATACGTGTCCTCGTTGATGGACACGCTTCGCAGCTCATGTCAGAAAATGCCGGAGTACCACAAGGTTCTGTACTTTCGCCCACCTTGTTTATTCTGCATATTAATGATATGTTGTCGCTTGGCAACATTCATTGCTATGCAGACGACAGCACGGTTCATGGGCGTTATTGCAGCAAGCCTCCTGGTTGCCGGGCGGATACTGAAAGGAGACGCGAGGATCTTGTCATTGAACTCAACCAGGCCTTGGATCTCATATCATCATGGGGTACCAGGAATGGGGTTGAGTTTAATGCCAAGAAAACCCAGGTGTGCGCGTTTTCGTGCAAGAAATCCCCGTTTTCTCCCATCCCCGTTCTTCAGGGTGTTCCACTCGCAATGCGGAATGACCTTAGTGTCCTAGGTATGGATATCCGCTGCGATCTTAATCCAAGGAGTCACATCGAGGGCGTAATATCCGCCACTTCCCGCAGGGTAGGAATCCTGAACAGGGTGCGGCGGTTTTTCACGCCCGGTCAGCTCTACCGCTTATATAAAGCGCAAGTGCGGCCGGGAATGGAATACTGCTCGCACCTCTGGGACAGTTCCGCAAAATACCTTCTCGATGCCTTGGATGGGTTGCAGCGGCGGGCCATCCGCATTGTGAATGATGCAAACGTGAGTAACAGCCTGGAGCCGCTACAGCTGCGTAGGGATATTTCCTCACTTAGCGTGTTCTACCGTCTGTATCATGGCGAATGCTCTGAAGAATTGTTTGATCTTATCCCATCCTCTCCCTTCCATACCAGAACCACGCGTACTGGATTGCGGAGCCACAGCTTCGTGGTATCTACTACCCCGGCCCGAACCAAGAGGTTCGCAAACTCGTATTTTTGCCGCACCATCAAGCTGTGGAACAGTTTGCCAGCTACCGTGTTCCATCCTTCCTATGAAACCGCTATATCGCGGTTTATTTTATCAGTAAAATTATTTTTATTTCAATATTGTAATATTCGCGTAAACATAAGAAACCATTATAAAAAAGTATTTTGTTAAAAATGGGCTCTTTCCTAAAGTTTGCCGTATGTCATTACTTCCCAGAATTCTTTCGTTATTAGCGACACTATCGAATGGTGTAATAATACAGTGTGTTTTTTTTTCAAACTCAACGTGTTCGATTCCTGACTAGGAATATTGATTTTTCAAAAATCCAATGATGCAGTTTTCGTTTTCATCAAAATCGGGCCCGAGACTCCTTTAACTACTTTTCGCTACTTGAAAAATTCATACTGTATAGTTTGTCCCGTTTTGGCGCGCTGAAAGTCCCGTTCGAGAAAAAGTGACGGAGTTATCAAATAGTTCTTAGTAAAATGAACAGATGGTATTTTCACAACAAAATTCATTATACAGTTTGTCCCGTTTTGGCGCGTGGAAAGTACCGTTCGAGAGAAAGTGACAGGAGTTATAACTTCCAAATAGTTCTTAGTAAAATGAATAGATGGCATTAGTGGGCGGACAAGGTTTTTGGAACATCTTTTTTCTTCGACAGTTCGTGTCTATAGAATATAAGTCAATGTTTATAAGTAAATAACTTCAAACTTTGAACAACGGATCAAGTTAATTTCAAGGTGTAACATCTGCCATCATTCTATAAGTGTGTTAATCGTTAATTAGGTACCTATTATTTATAATAATATTTTATAAGACAAATAATAATATTGTTATTATGTTGACTTGTCTAGTAGTCGTTTGTCTCCTTATTCCATAAAAAAAGTCGTTTATTGATTAACTGACAAGTTAAATACTTACTGTTTTTTTCTATTAAATTTTCCTCTGTTTTTTTATATTTTCTACATCTCTCAATATAACCATAACTTTTTATATGCAAGGGAATATAACGCATTGCTTTTACATTAATTTAGCTATTTTCATTTTCAGATTAATAACAAGTCAAATACTTCACGATTTGAATTCCAGCAAAGATGTTTTTTGGTGACTATCACATGCGAAAAAGGTGTGACAGAGTGCTGACTGAGAGACTGATTCGATAAAAATTTGAATCGTATGTTTTTCCATACGAGTAATATTCCGGAAAAAAACTACGTATTACAGATTCTATCAATTGTTTTTGTATTATTACCAAATCATAAAGTCAACAATCGATTTTCATTGAAAATAAAAGTTGTTATTATTATGTATTTGTTTCAAATACCATCACAGTATTGCTGTTAGTAAACGACTTAGTTATACCAATAGAATCACCTGGTCACCCTAACTTTTTGCCATGAGTGTCATTCTCACGGGTGGCTATCGCACGCTCGCCCACGCGCCGGATGACGACCGGCGGACGATTTGCTGACGGTGCATAACTCCGCCCGTCCTAACGCCCTAGGTTAAGTTAGTTAAGTCAGTCTCATTGTAGTCGCCATTCAAATAATACATTAAATAATTACTCTTATAATTAAATTTGTATTTTTTAAAAAGACGTCCACGGCTCTTCCCACCAAAAGTACTTGTTGTCATTTGATTAAGAAAACACTTGTTATAACAATAAACATTCATGAGATCATGTATGTTATTTTAATTTATTACTCTGAAGTGCCAGAAACTGCCTCGGTGGCGCAGTTGTAATTGCGCATGCGTTACGACTGTTGTGCTGAGGTCTCGGGTTCGATCCCCGGATCGGGTAAAGTGATATTGGATTTTTCTATCTAGAAATTCTCAGTATTAGCCGGAGTCTGGAATCTGTGCCCGGTATGGCGATAGGCTCGCTCCCTATTAGATTTTGGGACCGAAATTCGGCGAAAAGTGGGTGTTCTGGTTACACCTCTGCCTACCCCTTCAGGGAATACATACGTGAGTGTATATGTATGTATGTAAATGCCAGAAAATATTACAATAGCCTTAACCAAGCCAATAGCATGCAATTATTTTCAATTAAAACAAAAGCCTCCCTAAAATTGCCAATATTTTTAACGTAGTCTAAACGCTGGTACCGTTCATTAATGTATCTGATATTATGCCATGTAGAATATAAATAGAGCGTGATCACTGGTCTTAGTCAGTACCTGGTACTTACTCCAAATACTTGGCCCAAACCTTGATGGGAAGCGGAGTACGGTCCAGTTAGAGTATAGTAGTCTGGAATGAACTCTGGTGTGGAAGAGAGATGGGATGAGATTAAAAAATTCTTCTAAGCATTCTGCATGATACAGATGGTAGAACACACTAAGCGAGGATATATTCCTGCGCAGCTGTGCGGCTCTAGGTTAGTCATGTCCGTATCTTCATATTATGGATAATGAAGATTAAAAAATAATATTAATTCATTGAAAACAAATAAAATGCTTTTAAATTAGGGTTAGAAATCGTCAAGTAATTATATACTCACCCCACATTTGGCACTATGGTAAATTTTTTATCGTTGTCATCGTCAAAGTAAACTCCCAAATAAAGACTTAATTGAAACGAAATAAAAAGCCACAGAAAAAAAACTATTTACTGTTGGTAAACAGGTGTGATTTATTTAAACACGTAGGTAGGTCTGTCAATGCCACTTAAGGCAACATTTTTAATCTTGTAAATTTTCCAGTACTGAGGCATTTGTACAGTCAATAAATGAATAAAACGAAAATTTACAAAAAGACATACTTAGATTTTACTTAAAACATACCGATTGACTTGCGATTTAAAAAATATTTTATACCGGGTTTTGCAAAAGGGTGGTTCTAATGAAAGCACCATGTATAGTCGGTGATAGAAACCCATTAGTAAGGTTAAAAAACTTGAATTTGATAAAGTGTCAACCGATTATTTATGCAAAAACTATTTAAGTTATTTAAGTAAGATTATCTAAGTAAAATCCTCAGTCATTGCAAAACTAGTTCATTAGCATTTATCATTGGCTTCAGGGGTCATAAAATGAATGATTTCATAAAAAAATCAAATTGCAATTACTCAGATAAGATGAGGTTTACAGGATTATTAACTTGATTGATATGTTACTAATCACCAACTCTATACATGGTGCTTTCATTAGTACCTTTTGCAACACTCTGTATAGTAACTATAAATTTTAGTCTTTTTTTATTTTATTGTGATGATATAATAATATTGTCCACGCGATCAACAACGCCGTAACAATATAATAATATTTCTTTATCAATGCACATTCCGTTACACATGCAATGATCAGCTGCTTAACGCAAATATAAAATATAGGCGGGAATAAATGTGACTTGAAAACGCACTTAATATACAAATGGAAACCATTTCATCACACTATAGAAAATTCATAATTTAAAATCTTAAATTTAAAGGCCACAATTCATATAAGAAACATAATAAGATCAATAGTTTAAAACTACTTAAAACTATTTAGCAATCTACACTGAGGTTGTTTTATTTTGCATTTCAACTGTTGTATTAAATCGAATATTTTCAACGATGGTCCTACTTTCATTTCTAAGAGTTCAATTATTTCGTCCTTCGTTAGTTGCAGCATCATGGGTCCGGTTATATTGTTGAAATTAACGCAGTAAGGTTGGCAGTCGTTAACTGTGAGAAACTTGGCTACATCTGCAGTGGTCCAATTTTCCGGCTCGATGGTGTTTAACATGTCTAAGGGCACGGTGGTATTGACTAGTCTAGGTATTACTTTGTCTGATTCTTCAACTGGTTTGGCTTCGACTACTTCATTCTCTGGCAGTGGCTCTTCAGGGACACTCTGTAAACAAAACCAATTTGCAATAGATGGCCATTTTATTTGGTTTACTTCAATGTACTACATTAAAATGAACAAAATAAAAAAATAAGCCTCCACTTAATTTTGTGGGATAAATTTTGATAGACTCGTCTCGTGTATTTAATTTTATTCTAGTAGCCCCGGACAAACAGTGTCTTGCCACAGACAGAAAAATAAAAAAAAATAGATCTCGACAACAGCACCACCTATCGGGTCCAAACCCATCCTATCTTTCAAGCTAAAATCAACCATATGTATTCACAAAATTACATTGAAAGCGATGGGGCAGTTTCGAGGTTCATCGCGGACCAACATCGTGACACGGGAATTGTTTATATTAAGATTTGATATACAACCGGAATTAGTACGATAACTAACGAACGAACCTTTTCGAAAATAGAATCACAATTGATTCAAAAATGAGGCCGCAATTAGTATTTTTAACCGACTTCAAAAAAGGAGAAGGTTAACTATTCGTCGGAATCTTTTTTTTTATGTATGTTACCCGATTACTCGAAGACGCCTGGACCGATTCGAGAAATTCTTTTTTTGTTTAAAAGGGTATACTTCCCAGGTGGTCCCATTGGCACCAAGTCAGGATCTGATGATGGGATCTCAGAAAAATCAAGGAAAATCAAATTTTATAGTGACGCTTAATTTGTTTTTTATTGAAGTCGGTGTACTTTTTATAAGTACTGGTATGAGCAAAAGTGGGTGCGAAGTTGGCCATGTACAGTGACATTAGATAGCTCGGTAGAGTAGTGGTGTGAGTAGTTGTTGCCAGTCCCGGGGTTCAATAAATGTAAACTTGAAATAGTCACAATCACCGATTGATTTTTAAATCACAACCGTTATAGTTTAGCGATTATTACTCTGGTGCGAGACGAGTGCTCGGGTCGGCGTTTGATATTGCACACACGATGTATTAGAAACGTTCGATACAAGTAAATTGCCGAGTTGGCTAAAAATGCTTAGTAAAGCAGTTTAAATAAAACAGGGCGTCGCCCTAATGCGAATTATTATAAATGTTTGTTGTGCAGAAAAGTCGTATCAGCACAAACTGTTGGTAACAAAGTTCACTGTACGAAACCGTACAGGCCACTCTTGGAGGTGACGTCACAACTCATACAGTGCATCCTTTTTCGGTCATTTGACAACTACCCTTTCCACGCGATTTGAATACCAACATATTTAAAAATGAATTTATAAAACTCAAACGTAACTTATCGTTTAAATAATTTTAAAAAATCTCATCACCTATCCTATTACAAATATTATTTTGTTCCACCAACCCGCATTAGGGCAGCGTGGTGGCAGGCCCGTGCCGTATTATTATATATATTGTTCCAAATCAATTATAAAAGCCGTATTTTATAGGACGTCTTTGCTATACTTTTCTAAAAAGTTTAGATTATAATACCGTATAATACTATTCCTGCTTTCAAAATGACACAGCTTGTTACAACAGTTATCTATTCTATTCTCGCCAATGTTTAGACAGTTTTTTTTTTAATAATTATACAACTATCTGCTGGCGGTAGGATATTCGTATCCGCCCGGATAGCGACCACCGTACACAGGGTGTACACGCAAGCGCGTTCCGGGATCACCCAGTGTACAATCGGTTTCTATCGGGGGTCTCGAGTTGGCGTATGATGTTTGGCCGTTTTGCGGCCTTCTGAGTACTCTGGCACTAGACCCTCGACCGCTTCTTCACCTACTTGCCCATGGCGTGAAGAAGCAGCATGGTTGTGTAGAGCAGCGAGGAATAAATTGTCTCTTGCTACTCGATACTCTAATTCGCGAGCCCTACGCTTACCATCAGGTGCAGTTTGGTCACTTTGCCGTGCTAGGATAAAAAAAAACTACATACACTTACCAAATAATCATTACTTTCTTCCGCAACATGCTCGTCAGGTTGCTCAACGTCATTCTTAATGTTATAATCTTCATTTTTACTGTTAGAGTCATCCCCTTTATTCTCTAACACTATTTCCATTTTACACTCTGTGATCTCGTAGTCTGGTCTCGTCTGGGTCGTGTCTGTGTCCGCAGATACTTCGGACATACTCGTCGGTGGTGATAGACTTTTAGTATCACCCAAGTCTGAATTTTGTGAGCTTTCCTCGGTTGTGTTTGGTGGATGTGGCACAATTTTCGAACCTGTGGTAGTAAGAATTTTATCGGTCATTATGAGAAAAATATGCAGTAAGGTCTCAAAATATTCGTCTTGATGATTCTCTAAATGATTTGATCAAAATGAGTTGGGTAATCTGGCAATGATAAGTGGGTTCTCTTTTTCTGTCATTCAGGTAGTAAGTAATACGCACTTACACATGGTCTAAAAATGTGTTACAATTTTTGGAGTCGGCTTTCAATTTAAATTTATGAGTTAGGTGGCATTGAAAGGACAATGGCGAAATCGTAGTTACAAAAAAATATTGCGTTTAGGAATTTCATACTTTGTAATCTAAATATTATTATTTTGCATGATTTTTCAGCATACTAACAATAGCTGTGTAAGTATAGATAAGTTGTATAATTTATTAATAATCTCAATTGATTTTTTTGTAACGTGTTATGGCCGCAAGATTTTTTAATGAATGGCTTTAGTTCTTTTAGGCCAAAGAAAAATCTTTTTTATAAGAATTCTATAAGCTGTTAAAAAAACTATAAAATCAATGCAAGTGTGTGTGTCCCTACAATTACAAATAACAAAAATAAATCAACTTTACTTTTTACCAACTTAGTGAATGACTGGATCGTCTGTTATTTGGCTGTATAGTTACGACCATAGCTTAACTTATTTAGGAAAAAAGTCACTACTTCCGTCATTTCATACTGACATATTGTGACATAATTTAAATACACGAATAATTGAAAGATTTCACTTAGAAAATAATCTAGCAAACATGACTGTGGCCACAAATGTAATCAATGAGATCGGCTAATTTCCAAAGCATAGCAGACCGATATAATATGCTATATTTGCCGTGAGAACGTACCAAATTCGACAAACACGTTCCTATTATGGTGAACATGTACGTTTCCACGGTAGTTCTATAATTGAAGTGTGCAAAGAAACAATTAGTTCATCTTAATTTAATTTAAGAGGGAGTTCAGATATTATTGATAAGAGGTAAAATAAAATCATACCATGTTTCAAATAAACAGTATTATGTTTAATTACTAATTGAAAATAATGTACCTGGTCCGACCAGGCATTATAGAATACTATTGTAGTTGCTTGGTTGTGCGTCGTACAGTGGGCTGCTGCGCTCATACCATGATAGTAATCTGGTATTTGGGACGGGCTAGACATCAAGACATATCTACCCCTGCAGCATTTTTAGATATATAAGATAGGATAATTATGAAGATTAATAAACATTAAAAAAACAGTGTTTTATTTTTATTTAGAACCCGTTTTTATTTTCTAATTTAATTTCTAAGTCCAGGATTTAGGGTCTGAAGATATTTTCTGCACAACTATTGACAAACTCTGTGTCTTCCATTCCAACTTAGCTTGTATTGAAATAAATTATATGTGGCTTATGTTACTTTTGGTATACTTAAATCTAATGGTGAATTATTAAAAACGGTTCAGCAGTTTATAAGTTTAAAGGATTTATCGATTTCCAAAAAATAAACAAATTATTCCTATAATTATATATAATGTGTTCATATCTGAACATGGAAACGTAAACACGAATGTAAACACTTTGTGTAAGTACCTACGGTGTGGCGGATCATCCTTCCCCACAATAGTTATAAGTCAAGTTCAGTAGGTACAGTCAGCAGCAGATATATATAAGCACATAATGTGTTCAAATAATTCTATACACCCAAGAAAATCAATAACATCTACACAACAAAAGTAGTCAAAATATCGTGATCATCCATCGCGTCAAAATGATCTACACACTCGATTTTCAAATATTTGTAAACAAATCTTCACAGTAGGAATTGACTAAACTCTCTAACATATACGTACAGGGTTGTGCGTATTTAAAATAAAAATAAATAATATTTGATTTTTGCATGAACATAAAAATATTGCTTTTAAGCGATGAGATATTCACGATTGTAATCCTTGTCACCGAAACTTTACGGCCACGGCTTAATAAACCTTTCTGACTAACCTTGTATATCTTATATATATAATAATATAGTGTTTTTTTCGACTATTTTTATGACTGCCCATCTAAAATTTGATTCGATATATCGTAAAAATAATTCCCTAGAACTTTCCCAGAGCGTGAAAAGATTTTCCATACAAAATGTATGTAAATACAAGGTGTCCCAAAAGTAAGTTTATATTAGTTTATCTTCTTGCGTAAACGCAACGCATCCGAGGGGCGCGGGGGATATGTCAATGGGTAGCCCGGCTCTTGGGAATTTAGTCGCTATGGAGCGTTTCTCGGGAGCGGACCGCGCGTTGTGCGTGCGAGAGTTTTACAAAAGCGGCAATTCGGCGACTGCAGCGCGTAGAACATTTTGCAGTATTCTAGGTTTTCGTCACGTAAATGACGCGCCAAGCATACCTCTCATTCGTAAATGGGTTAAGAAGTTTGAAGAGACCGGTTCAACGTTAGAAAAACCCATAACGGGGCGACCAAGATCATCAAGAATGGCAGAAAACGTGGAGAGTGTTAACCAGTCTGTTTGTGACGATCCGAGTCTTTCAATTCGGAAGCGCGCAAGTTGTTTAAGCTTGCCTAGATCGTCATTACATCGTATTTTGCACAAGGACCTGAAGCTACACCCCTATAAAATTCAATTGGTTCAAGAGATAAAGCCGCAGGATGCCATTCAGAGGCTTAACTTTGTGAATCAGGCAATTGAGCGCTTTTCGACGTTTACTAACGTCTTTTTTTCGGATGAAGCTCATTTTCATCTTAACGGGCACGTGAACAAGCAGAACTCTCGCTACTGGAGTGCAAAGAATCCAAAACACAAGCATCAGAGACCCCTACATTCGCCTAAAGTGACCGTATGGGCTGCGATGTCGGCGCGAGGAATTATCGGGCCTTACTTGTTTGAAGATAAAACAGGACGCGCCGTTACAATTAATTCAGAGCGTTATGTGGAGATGTTAGATATTTTTTTTTGTGCCTAAATTGCTAGAATTTGCTGGCTATAACCGAAGAACATGGTTCCAGCAGGATAGAGCAACATCACACACATATAACACGTCTCTGTCACGAGTTCGTCAAATTTTCCCGGGCAAATTAATCTCCAGGAGAGGTGACATAAATTGGTCTCCACGCAGTCCTGATTTAACCCCTATGGACTTTTTCCTGTGGGGTTATCTCAAATCTAAAGTTTACATCAATAAGCCGAGTTCTCTGGCGCATTTAAAAGTAAATATCCGTCGCGAAATGGCAGCCATCACGGAATCTACTTGCCGAGCCGTCATAAGGAATTTCAGCGTTCGAATAAATGAGTGTCGTGTCCGCGAGGGTTTACATTTGGACGATGTTATTTTTAAGGCATAAATTCCCAAATTGTATATTTTAATAAATAAAAAACATATTTTCTATAGATGGAATACTTTTTTTTTATTGCTCCACAATATATAAACTTTCTTTTGGGACACCTTGTACAATAACATTTTTTTTTAACTTCTATTACGCAGCGGCATTTCATGCTATCACATTGTTGAATTGTTTAATTTAAACTTACTTGTAGTATATTTTTTTATAATTTATTGGGTAGTGTAGTATATGTCAAGTGGGGGTAATTATGAAATACATAGCTGTCACCTCAGTTTTTTAAACAATTTAAACTGACTTTGTAATCCCTAACTATTCTAACTGAAAGTGATATCGTTTTTAACCGACCTCAAAAAAGGAGGAGGTTAACAATTCCTCGGAATCTTTTTTTTTATGTATGTTACCTGATTACTCGAAGACGCCTGGACCGAATCGAGAAATTCTTTTTTTGTTTAAAAGGGTATACTTCCCAGGTGGTCCCATTGGCACCAAGTCAGGATCTGATGTTGGGATCTCAGATAAATCAAGGGAAACCCTCAAATTTTATTGTGACGCATAATTTGTTTTTTATTGAAGTCGGTGTACTTTTTATGAATTAAAAAACTTTTTTATAACATAACTAGAAACGTAAAATATTATTAAAAACAAAAGTAAAGTTACCTATGAGCAGCGATCTATATGTACTACGTACTAGATGCGGCGAGCAGAACAAACATAATGTTCCATCGAGTTGCAGTTTCAGTATGTAAGGTAAATGACATAATTAATTAATTTCAATTCGAATATGGGAGAGTCTTTTTTTCACAACAAAATTGACCATTAGTTTGTCTTAATTTTGTATCCAAAAAGGTACGGAGTTATCACGCTTCTAACAGTCATAGATCATTCGATCAGAGGGTGCAAAATAAGCACTTGATGGATGAATTGTACTATTGTATTATTTCACATTCTTTGTATTGTTTATCGACATAATTTTTTTATACAATTCTTATTTTTCTTTTTTAAACGAGTAAGTGCCCGCTTGTAGAAATGTCAGGGCGCATACAGCGTTATTGTAAAAACACTTCCAAAAATGTCAATAAATCTACTGTAATAACTTGAGTCTACGATAGATCCCGCATTAGGCCAGCCTGCTGGGCTAAGGCCTAACCCCTCTCAATAGCAGAGGAAGCCCGTGCCCAACAGTGGGACAATGTTCAATACAGGGCTAGTAATAATCCATACTAATACTATAAATGCGAAAGTAACTCTGTTTGTTTGTTTGTTACCTCTTCACGACTAAACGGCTGAACGGATTGTAATGAAATTTTGTAAGGGAATAGATTATATCCTGGAGAAGGACATAGGCTATATTTTTTTTCAAAAGACAACCTTGAAAGGGGTCAAATAGGAGGTCAAAATTTGTATGGGAAATCCATAATTCCTCGACTTAGGGGTCTGTAAATTCATATTTAGGCTTTTGGTAGGAAATAAAGAAATATGTGTTTCACATTTTTACACGAAGTTAAATAGTGAGAGAGTGAGAGAGTGAGAGAGTTAGAGAGTGAGAGAGTGAGTCAGTCAGTCCGTCAGTCCATGCGTCCGTCCGTTTGTTTGTTTTTGATGAAATTTGGCAAGGAGATAGATTATATCCTGTAGAAGGACATAGGATATTTTTTTTCTCAAAACACAATTTTGAAAGGGGTCAAATAAGAGTTTAATATTTGTATGGGAAATCTATCATTCCTCAAGTTAGGGATCTGAAAATTCTTATTAAGGCTTTTGGTAGGAAATACGTGTTTCAACGTTTTTGAAAAATCATCCCTAATAGGGGCAAACTGAGGTTAAACTTATGAGGTATTCTTTAGAGGAACAATTCCGTGATACATGATTGTTACGTAACTTTAACCATTTACGCAGCGCACGCAACGGAAAAGGCTCTTGAAAGGAATAAATTTTCCCCGTTTTTGCAACATTTTTCATTGCTGCTCCGCTCCTATTAGTCACAGCTTGATGTTATATAGCCTATAACGCTCCTCGATAAATAGGCTATACAACACTAGAAGAATTTTTCAATTTGAACCAGTAGTTCCTGAGATTAGCGCGTTCAAATAAACAAACAAACTCTTCAGCTTTATATATAAGTAAAGATTTAAAGTGATTTATTTATTTTCCACTAAAATTTAAACTTTGCAATAAATTTATTTATTTATGTGGCTCCAATAATACCTCCCTTTGAGTCACCTTAATAATTGTAAATACAAAAGTTTAAAATAAAAGTAAATTGTTTCAACAAAATACATGATGACGAAATACATTACTTTGGGCTCTGCCACTGTCGGGTAATAAAATTAAATTTTACACAACTACACAATCTCCAGGATAGTTCCTCAGAAATTGAAATTAACTGTCGCATCTGCTCAATGTGATGCTCTTTGGTCTTTGGCTTACAAAAGGAATCGATGGCATTAGTCTGCGGAAAACATTGACTTATATTCTATAGACACGAACTGTCGAAGAAAAAAGAGGGTCCAAAAACATTGTCCGCCCACTAATGCCATCTGTTCATTTTAATAAGAACTATTTGGAAGTTATAGCTCCCGTCACTTTCTCTCAACGTCTAACGGGATTTTCCGCGCGCCAAAACGGGACAAACTATATAATGAATTTTGTTGTGAAATATAGACTTCCCGTATTCATTGAAATATTATTGAAATTAAATAATATTTATTGATATTACGTTCTAAACGTTATGAAATTATGTTATTTACCTTATATACTATTAACAGTTTCACTGTAAATCAATTTAAGGCAGATTTGTTCGGGAATGTCGCTACAAATAACTAAAATTAACTCGACACTGAAAGATGCAATGTGGTGCGCTTGCTTAGGTCGCATCAAGCAAACTAACGTCGGGGCAGTGTATACACCGCGACTCGGTGGAACATAATGTTTGTTCTGGTCGCCGCATCTAGTACGTAGTACATATAGATCGCTGGCGGAAAAGGTATTTGGAAACTATTGCTTCTACGACAATTCGTATCGGTAGAATATATGTCAATGCCTATGAGTAAGCTTTTTAATATGTATGCGCAAAGACGCATTCAGATACTAACATAAAAAACTTGAAACTTCAGAAAAGTAACCTACGAGTAAGCTTTGTAATACGCAGGCGCATACACGCGTATTAACACACATTAAAAAAATACATAAACCTACAATATAATATACTGTGTAATGTATTCTATCTCATTTTCTTACCGACTTATATTTATGTGATTGCCTCTTAGTGGTGATGTATTTTAAATTTTTGTTTCATCGAGTTTCAAATCACAGCGATTTAAATTTTTTATAATTTAAGTATTTTTTAACTTCAAAAGAATATTTCTGAGATTAATTAGTGATACATTCCATGTCGGCGTTCTCATTCTCCGGCGTCGGGACGTGACGACCCCATCGCCCGCTGGTGGGATAATCTTGTGACAGAGATTATTCCACCAGTGCAATCAGTCAACCCAACTAGTGGTAGTGCCATGCTGCGCACTTTCGGGTAGCAGCCGAATGGGCCGGTACGCCCGGGGAAGAACCACTCTCTCACAGAAAACCGGCGTCAAGTGGCAGCTATACTGTCGCGTTTCGTTTGGTCTGTGAGAGTCCCGGAGGCCCACTCCCCATCCCTCCCCCACACCACTAAATAACATGGCAGTGCGAGATTTGGTTGATCTACCCCAGGAGGGTACCACCAGCGTACATCGCGGTGGAGAATCCCTCTCTGGGCGTCCACGCCCAGATCGTACACCACCTGTGCGTGGATGCCCAGGCTGCCCTCCGTATTCTGGGGGGGGCAATTTTGCACGTGTACGAGGCAAACGGAGCAGGCAACATAAGGCCACCCCTTCCACGCTTGCTGTGGATTTTTGCAACATAAGGGGGCTGAATTCCAACTTGAACGCCGTCCACTTCCATCTTGAGACGGCGAAGCCGGCCTTGCTATTCCTTACCGAGACGCAGATATCTTCTCCGGCTGACACCTCTTTCCTCTCCTACCCGGGGTACAAACTGGAACATTCCTTTGTACCGCGGGCTGGGGTGTGCGTGTACATTAGGGAGGATATCTGCTCTCGTCGCCTCGGCAGCCTTGAAGGGCGGGACCTATCCAACCTCTGGCTACGCATAGACTGCGACGACCATCCGCGAATCTACGCATGCCTGTATAGGTCCCATAGCGGTAATGCCGAAACTGACCGACTTGTTGAGCACATGCAAATGGCTACAGACTCCGTGCTGCAGCAGATCCCATCCGCAGAGATCGTGATTCTCGGTGATTTTAACGCCCACCACGCCGAATGGCTTAGATCACGCACCACCGATCATGCGGGGAGATCTGTTCACGATTTCGCATTAGCATATGATTTGACACAACTGGTCACCTCGCCAACGCGAATCCCAGATGTGGAGGATCATACACCTTCCCTGTTGGACCTTCTGCTGACCTCTCATCCGGAAGGCTACCTGGTATCCGTCGATCCTCCTCTTGGTTCGTCGGACCACTGTCTTGTCCGGAGTACAGTGCCAGTCACGCACTCAACACGGCCTCGCTTTGCGGGCTGCCGCCGCGTGTGGCACTATAGGTCAGCGGATTGGGACGGAATGCGGTCATTCTTTGCGTCCTACCCATGGGGGCAGATTTGCTTCTCGCCGGATGATCCTGACGTCGTTGCTGACTCTATCACTGATGTGGTACTTCAGGGTATGGAACTCTTTATTCCGTTCTCTGCAGTGCCCATCGGAGGCAAATCCCAGCCTTGGTTTGGTCGCTCCTGCAAGACGGCATTACGCCGAAAGCGGGAATGCTACCAAGCCTGGGCTGACGCGTCGGCGTCTAGTGATGTAAATACCGGCGCATTTAAAAAGGAGTTTAACTTTGCCTCTAGGTCCTTCAAAAGCGCCATTGCTAAGGCGAAGTCGGAGCACATTGGCAGAATTGGCGAGAGACTGGCACGTCTCCCGTCGGGAACACGTGCGTTTTGGTCTCTCGCCAAGGCTGTCTTAGGAAATTTCTGTCAGCCATCTTTTCCACCCCTGCACACGGAGGATGACTCGCTGGCCCATGCCGCGAAGGTGAAAGCCGATCTTCTGGGCTCTCTCTTCGCGTCCAACTCGACTTTGGATGACCGAGGAAATTCACCACCGACAATCCCGCGGTGCGATGCAACGATGCCGGAGGTTAAGTTCCGGCAAAGTGCAGTTCGCAAAGCACTCCTGTCCTTGGACATTCATAAGTCGAGTGGGCCCGATGGCATCCCTCCGATCGTGTTGCAGACATGTGCGTCTTTTCCGGCACTCCTATACATTAGGCGTAGTCCCGAAATCCTGGAAGGCCGCTTTAGTGCACCCGATCCCTAAAAAAGGCAACCGCTCGGACCCGTCCAATTACAGGCCTATAGCCATCACCTCCTTGTTCTCCAAGATAATGGAGTCCGTTATCAACTGCCAGCTCCTGCGGTACCTGGAGGAGCACCGGCTGATTAGCGACCGCCAGTACGGCTTTCGTCGGGGTCGCTCAGCCGGTGATCTTCTAGTCTACCTAACTCATAGATGGGCAAAAGCAGTTGAGACCAAGGGGGAGGCGCTTGCAGCCAGCCTGGACATAGCGAAGGCCTTTGATCGGGTATGGCACAAGGCGCTTCTTTCGAAGCTACCTTCTTATGGGCTTCCCGAGAAATTATGCAACTGGATCACCAGTTTTTTGGCAGATCGGAGCATCAAGGTCGTCGTCGACGGTGCATGCTCTGATCCTAAATTTGTCAATGCTGGTGTTCCACAAGGCTGTGTACTGTCTCCTACTCTGTTTCTTCTGCATATAAATGACATGCTGCAAATCAGCAACATTCATTGCTATGCAGACGATAGCACTGTAGATGTACTGTACACTGGCCGTGCTAATATTTCTCGGGAATACGTCGACGAGAGCCGGAACAAACTTGTGTCTGAAGTCGAGTCCTTGTTAACCAAAGTCTCGGACTGGGGTCGACTAAACTTAGTCCAATTCAACCCCAAAAAGACACAAGTCTGCGCGTTAACCGCTAAAAAGTCACCATTTGTCGTAACTCCTCATTTAGAGAACACTCCCCTGTCTGCCAAACCCAATATCGGAATACTTGGCGTCGACATTTCGAGCAACGTCCAGTTCCGCGGTCAATTGGAAGGAAAGGCCAAATTGGCCTCAAAGAAGCTTGGTGTGCTCAGCAAGGCGAGACGGTACTTCACGTCGGGTCAACGCCTAAATCTCTATAAGGCGCAAATTCGGCCCCACATGGAGTACTGTTCTCATCTCTGGGCGGGAGCCCCCCAGTACCAGCTACTTCCATTTGACCGCATTCAACGTAGGGCAGCTCGGGTTATCGACGATCAAGCTCTTTCCGATCGGCTTGATCCATTGGCTCTGCGTAGAGATGTTGGATCACTCTGCATCTTCTACCGCATTTATCATGGGGAATGTTCCGAGGAATTGTTTGAATTGATCCCGGCCGCTGAATTTCACCATCGGACATCGCGCCAAAACATAAAATTCCATCCGCACCATCTCGATGTCCAGCGTTCCACAACAGCGCGATTTTTACGGCATTTTCTGCCACGCACAACCACTCTGTGGAACCAGCTGTCGCCGGCGGTCTTTCCGAACCGTTACGACCTGGGAACCTTCAAGAAGAGAGCATATTCTTTCCTGAAAGGCCGGCAACGCATTTGCAAGCCCTTTGGTGTTGCAGATGTTCATGGGCGGCGGTGATCACTTTCCATCAGGTGAGCCTCTTGCCCGTTTGCCCCCTTTTTCCATAAAAAAAAAAAAAAAATGTGGGTCCGCTGGTAAAGATTACTTACGGAGAAGGCAAAATCGAATCACTTTATTTTTATTTTTTAGCACATAAACAGAATGATTACATATTAATTTAATTTACATATTGTTAAACTAATTATTTAAAATACAATGTAATCATACCGATCATAGGCATGCATGACATTTTTAATAATGTGGATAATTTATTGCTACATTACAAGAATCTTAAATAGTTATTTAGATCTTACAAAAAAACATCTTAAGTTACATTATGTTATGGTTTCTTATGTTTACGCGAATATTATACATTGTAATAAAACGAAATTTACGGATTCTATCGCGGTTTATTTTACTTTTTTAACCCGACGTTTCATTATGTTAACATTATAATAATACACCACGAATTTATGAAAGCTATGATATCTATACCTTGAAAATATAATTCATAATTATTTAGCTTTGGATTTTGCAGGTGAGTAAGGAGCGCTTGTATAAAACGTACGCGTGGGAAAATATATCAGTGGATATATTTTATTTTGATTTCATATACTTTGGATAGTATTCAAGTAATTCGAAACAAAGATACGTCACTGACGTCATACAAGGAATGAAATCAATACTTGACTAGTATTTGATAAAATAAATCAATTTGACAAATCATGGCATTATAGTACTTAATGTTATTCCAAGCAATTATGAGTCTAAGGACATATACATAGGATTTATTATTCGTGTTTGTTAATTTGTTCTGAAAATCTGCTTAGATACCAGTTTGTTTATCTTAACAACGGCCTTCAGTTTGCTACTATATATTTGACAATGTATGTGCTCAGTTATAATTGACAGATTAAGTGATAAGAACATTTAGAAACTTTTGGTGTGTAGATCATTTTGGTCACTTTGAGTGTATAGTACTATATGAACACCTTGGTTGTTTAACTACTTCTGCTGCTGACTGTACATGTTTAATTCACGACCCTGCCTCAGGTGACAATAGCAGCAGTATTATAATGCTCTTTGGAAAATAGGCAAATAACATTTTTATCAGCTTCATAGATAAAAATATTTTATTCAGAAATGTCAAATAGATCATAACCTCAAAATCTTTAAATTGAAATATCTTTAGTTTTAGACTTTTTCATCAGAAATCTCTAATACATTATTGTTTAGGAATTGCTGCTGAATTTTTTGATATTTTTTTCATTTCTAAACGCTACATATTTATGTCAACTAATTTCATGTATGGGAACCTGCCATTGTCCTTTATGTCTATCTTTGCCATTAAACGGAAATAAGTTCGGTGATTCCTATGTGTGCCAGAGACTCGTAGACCGTAGGTGCACTAGTCGTGTTTTGAGTGTCGATATATCACTAGTATTTATATTGTGGTTGCACTAGTCGTGTGTAGAGTGTGGGTGCACTGGTCGTGTGTAGAGTGTGGGTGCACTAGTCATGTGTAGAGTGTGGGTGCACTGGTCGTGTGTAGAGTGTGGGTGCACTAGTCGTGTGTAGAGTGTGGGTGCACTAGTCGTGTGTAGAGTGTGGGTGCACTAGTCGTGTGTAGAGTGTGGGTGCACTAGTCGTGTGTAGAGTGTGGGTGCACTAGTCGTGTGTAGAGTGTGGGTGCACTAGTCGTGTGTAGAGTGTGGGTGCACTAGTCGTGTGTAGAGTGTGGGTGCACTAGTCGTGTGTAGAGTGTGGGTGCACTAGTCGTGTGTAGAGTGTGGGTGCACTAGTCGTGTGTAGAGTGTGGGTGCACTAGTCGTGTGTAGAGTGTGGGTGCACGAGTCGTGTGTAGAGTGTGGGTGCACTAGTCGTGTGTCGAGTGTGGGTGCACTAGTCGTGTGTGGAGTGTGGGTGCACTAGTCGTGTGTAGAGTGTGGGTGCACTAGTCGTGTGTAGAGTGTGGGTGCACTAGTCGTGTGTAGAGTGTGGGTGCACTAGTCGTGTGTAGAGTGTGGGTGCACTAGTCGTGTGTAGAGTGTGGTTGCACTAGTCGTGTGTAGAGTGTGGGTGCACTAGTCGTGTGTAGAGTGTGGGTGCACTAGTCGTGTGTAGAGTGTGGGTGCACTAGTCGTGTGTAGAGTGTGGGTGCACTGGTCGTGTGTAGAGTGTGGGTGCACTAGTCGTGTGTGGAGTGTGGGTGCACTAGTCGTGTGTAGAGTGTGGGTGCACTAGTCGTGTGTGGAGTGTGGGTGCACTAGTCGTGTGTGGAGTGTGGGTGCACTAGTCGTGTGTAGAGTGTGGGTGCACTAGTCGTGTGTAGAGTGTGGGTGCACTAGTAGTGTGTTAAGTGTGGGTGCACTAGTCATGTGTAAAGTATGGATGCACTAGTCGTGTGTAAAGTGTGGGTGCACTAGTCATGTGTAAAGTATGGATGCACTAGTCGTGTGTAAAGTGTGGGTGCACTAGTCATGTGTAGAGTGTGGGTGCACTAGTCGTGTGTAGAGTGTGGGTGCACTAGTAGTGTGTTAAGTGTGGGTGCACTAGTCATGTGTAAAGTGTGGATGCACTAGTCGTGTGTAAAGTGTGGGTGCACTAGTCATGTGTAGAGTGTGGGTGCACTAGTCGTGTGTAGAGTGTGGGTGCACTAGTCATGTGTAGAGTGTGGGTGCACTAGTCGTGTGTAGTGTGTGGGTGCACTAGTAGTGTGTTAAGTGTGGGTGCACTAGTCATGTGTAAAGTATGGGTGCAATAGTCGTGTGGGTGGGTGGTGGTACCTTGTCGTCGCTTGCGTCGCATATGTCTGGGCGCGGGCTTGCGCGCATGCCTGGGCGGTGGCTGCAGCGGTCCCTCGAGGCGGTGTGCGACGGCGCGGCACCACCCCACCGGGTACACGTCCGTGCTGTGCGCCCATAGCCACTGGTCGTACTCCGCACCCCATCCGTCGAAGTGAACCTAACACAGTAACATAAACTCTATTACAGACTCTGTTATTTGAAATATTATTTGCGATTTGCTACTTTATTTTTTTCAAATGTTACCCGAAAGTTTGGCCGAAGCAGAGGTTTTCTGTCAGCAGCGGAAAATGGACGAACTTGTTTAACTGCGTAGCAAACGCAATGGTTTGATTTGGGTTTTATTTGGCTATAATCTAAATTTCGGACATCACTAACAATGCATCATTGAAAAAGAGTCTAGGACTCGCTTTATTTCATACGGCATTGTCGTGTACCGCAATACCAGACTCGCCATAAATAAAACATCTAAATGGTATCAATCCCTTGTATACAAAAGTTTGTCTAGGTAGATAAGATAGGTATGAAAAATACTGAAGCCAATCAAATTAAATCGATTAAGATTGGCTTCTCTCGAGATTCTGAGCGCACTGCAAGACTTTACTACTGTAATTAAAATTCAAAAAAATATCCTTAGGCGAAAGAACAGTCTGGTGAGGCGAAAATAAATATCATGTCAGAATATATATATGGGTCCTACGCATATAGGCTTAAATAATAATTTCAGTGTAAAAATACACCAGAATTAAATTTTGAGAGCCTTCTACATAGCCCCTACTATACAGCTATGGTGACCACTTGAGAATTAAGCGTGTATATTTCGACTATTGGAAAGAAAAAGGTTCAGGTGCGCCTATCGTATAATGCGAACTGTACATAATATAAAATGGCATGGCTTATTTGTCTTGTACAGCGCCCCCAGTGATGGCACCAACAGCCTTCTAGAACTTTCTACAAATCGAATTATGTATTCTAGAAGCTTTGGTGTCACCTATCACCAGATGGCGCTGTTACAGTACTGACCTTCAACAAGTCGGCGACGACCCTGGCGATGGTGGCGACGCACACGAGCCGCGGGTCCATGAGGTCGGCGCACTCGAGCCGCATGCCAGCGACGAACCCGTGCGACACCACATGACCGCGCGCGCTGAACACGCCCCGCTCCGCCGCTAGCGACCCGCTCATAGACAAATATGCCTCCCATCGGAACTCCTCCACCGTGAACCTAAACACACAACGCACTCATCAGACATCGTGGCTGTAGCTACGTAAGTACCCATGGTTCGGGTGTAGAAGGGAGAGGATGGGATGAGATTATCAGACCATTCCCCATGTTTTTTTTTGAAGTGATAACTTCTTATGGGAGGATAAACCGCTTCGTAACGTAACGCGTTACGGCGCCACTCTGTCTGGCTTCTTTATTAATTTATATTTCTGTCGTTCAAATCAAATCAAATCATTTATTTAATAGGTAAGTTTCCTGTTTGCATTTTGATATTTGATATGTAAGCAAAAATAATATGAAAAATAAAACACTTTTGCAAACAGAATCACAATCAAATAAGTGACACCGCAAACATTATTTTAATTATTGATAGTTGGAACATTCAACAATTTCCTACGATAGCTCAAATCTATAAAGTACTACCATGAGCTCACTGTCAAAACCTCTGGACCTTACAGCAAATGAAATAAAACCGCAGCATACTTACCCAGCCGGCGGCACTAATGGAATGTTATTCGCCAATGCGAAACCAACCGGGAATATGCACGGCGACCGCTGGTGGTAGCAAAACCAATCGGCGCCATTCGCATCCGCCGGGTAACAATCTATCCTGATCATCATGTAACCCTCGTTCAATATCTGCATCACAGTCGCCGCACACACAGCGGACAAATTAAGAGGGTCAATGGCTTCCAACTTCACTCCCTCTGCGAATAGAGGCGGCTCGTTCGACGGGTACTTGTAGAACATGTCAGGTGTGGTATCGTTTGGTAGCAGGCGACCAGCTGCCACCCTCTGGCAGTAGTTCTGCGGCGCGTCCAGGGGGTGGCCGATCCGAAACGCCCATCCGACTGGGTGTATGAGGGGAGAATCTTCGTGGCACCAGAAACCATTGTCTTCTGGCGAACTATCGTAGTATTTCACATGTAGCCTTTTGCCGATTATTTCACATACGGTTGCTACCTGAAAGAAAATACTGGCTCTAAGTAAGCTCGGCAAGTTTTGCGACAATAGTAGTTTCTTGTGTTTAATGTTGTACATTATTCGATATGCAGCCGAATCGAATAATAACTCTTTAGCGAAAACAAATTCTAAATTGCTTAAAAATGAGGTCACAATATTTATTTAAAATATTGGTACGAGCAAATACTCAAAGGTATAAGCAAAAATGGTTGCGTAGTGGGAACATATCGCTATCTCCCTCGCACAACGTCACAGTAATGGAGATTCTGAGAGCCGTGACGTCACGGGACATATCATCCTTTTACTGTCGTTTGACAAAAAACCCCTTCCAGCAGATTTGAATGGCGTCTAATTTACTTATTTTTGTACGAATTCATAAAATTCTTTCGATAATAGGTTTTGTAACTTGTTGATTAAATTAATAAAAAAAATCGAGTCAACTACCCTATTGAATATTATGTGCGGCTATATTCCATGCCATTAAATGTCTGAAATTCTAGATAACTGCAGAGACCATTATCTTCGACTATAGTATATTCGATCTTAATCCTTGGAAACGGGTCATTGGAATTTCATGACATTATAATCGAAAACGAATCTTAATTGTTGAAATTTTTTATTTTTATACTAACCTTAACCTGTGAAATCCTGTTTTTATCAACCACTTCCATGACTGAACCAATAGAAAAACGTGACACTAGACTGTCGTTCAGTTTACTGTAGAAATTGGCTGGAAGAGTCCTTGCACCAGTTAGCTGCTTCACCAAGAACCTTAAATAAAATATTATTTTTATTTATTTATTAATGCTTTATTGTACAAACGGCGGTCTTATCGCTAACTGCGATCTCTTCCAGACAACCTTTAGATGGATTGGATTTGAAAAGAAACAAAAAGTAATGGGTGGTCATAGTAGGGAAAAATATATATGATGTACAGCAAAATAGATAGACATTACATACTATAATATACTACATAAATTAAATATCTTTATATACTACATATAATATATATTATGTATAATGAACAAGTACAGAAAGTGGAAGAAAAAAAAATAACAGTAGACAGTATTATATCATTGAAGTGACGAATAATGAATACGAAGGAGTCTTTTGAAAATTTGATTATTATATTGATATGAAAACCTATCAATGTTTCCTTGGGTGAATGATTAATTTTTCCAATGTTATAAATATCCAAAAATAATGCAAGACAAATATGTTTAGGATCAAGAGAATTATAGAAGTTTAAAGTTGTGCAAATAGTCAGCTAAGTTGTATATAACTTTTTTTTTTGGTACAGCAAAGCCGCTTCCTGTCGTTGTTTACGTTACGTAACTTTACACGTTTATTTATAAGCCAAAATCTTTTATAACCTAGAAACTAGCTTATAAAAGCTAAATAAGAAAGGGTCTTACCTTAAATCGCCACATCAATATATATAAAATAAAACAATTAAAGTAACCAAGTATTCGTAAAATTTATGCACTATTCAAAAATCCTATGTTGCTGGTGGTAGGATATTCATATCCGCCCGGATAGCAACCATTGTACACAGGGTGTAAAACTCGCCTTAGTGGCAGATGCAAGTGTTTCGCGTTCTGGGTCAGCCATTGTACATGCGGTTTTTGTCGGGGGTCTAGAGCTGGGTTAGGATGTTTGGCCGTTTTGCGGCTTTCTGTAATCTGACACTAGACTCTCGACCGCTTCTTCACCTTCTTGCCCATGGCGTAGTGTGAAGAAGCCACACAGCAGGCCGGCATAGATTGTCCCGCACTACTTGATACTCTAATTGTACAGAACTGCTATTACCATCAGGTGCGGTGTGGTCATTTAGCCATGCCAGGATAAAAAAATACTATGAACTTACTTTTTCCAATCAGTGTATTTATCTTCAATGCTCCTTGGAGGTATCAGTGGCTTGCCCCGTGTCGCGCACCAGCCAACTGGATGCACCTCGGAACAGCATAGATTCACCCAAAAATCTTTAGAGTCGTCACTTCCAAAACCCTCATAACGCAATAGCCCCATATAACCTTTAACCTAGAAATGTGAAAGATTTCATTATTAACAAGTATCCAAGTTTGAGATACACTTTTTTGTTTGAATGACCTCAGATTGCAGGTCGTTTATTTAACGGAAGCGCAACATCTGCCACACCAAGGCAATCAGCACTTGGATTTACAAAAATGTACACCGACTTCAATGAAAAACAAATTATGCGTCTCTATAAAATTTGATGGTTTCCCTCGATTTTTCTGAGATCCCATCATCAGATCCTGACTTGGTGCCAATGGGACCACCTGGGAAGTATACCCTTTTAAACAAAAAAGAATTTCTCGAATCGGTCCAGGCGTCTTCGAGTAATAGGGTAACTTACATAAAAAAAAAAGATTCCGACGAATTGTTAACCTCCTCCTTTTTTGAAGTCGGTTAAAAATACGACATGCCATTGGAGTCCATTCATTATCCTGAGATAAAATGTCAAACCTTATACAATAAAAAATAATAACTAATAAAAAACATCAAACTGTCACACACAAAGTCATGTAACCTCACACTAAGAATGAGTCTTGTGTCGTCACCAGCTGTTTTACAGATACTTATTAGCTTGTTGTCTCATTGGGGCTGTGTAAGAAATTAAATATACTTACTTTCAACACAGTTGCCACCCAAAAGTAATCACTCATTTTCTCTGTATAGTTCTCGCAGTCAGTGTTCTTGACCTCCACTTTCATGCCTTCAAACGTATTATCCCACATCTCATGCAATGGAGCATGTTTGAATAGACTTACTGGGGCCGCAAGAAAATCACAACCAAACAATTCATCTTTCCACTCATAACTGTTGGCAACTAATGCTGCAGACTGTTTGATTGGCCCAGCCTGTAAAATATGCACAATATTCAAATTAATAGGTTGCCCAAATTAACTTTTGCTCCATCTAAAATTTTATAATATTACGTTTTTTTTTTATTTAAAATGGATTACTACAAACGAATACTCGCCAATTTCAGCAATTTTCAAGAGTAATTGTTTTTGATAATGTGACGTTATTTACTAGTTACTTATTTATTTATAATTTTTTATTATATAATTTTGATATACATGTTATAAGTGAATGTATTCCTAAGTTTGTTTTAAATTTGGTAATACCTAAGAGTGGGACAGGCTACAAGGTGGTTTGCGTGGAACATTGATGTTAAATGTAGAGAGAATATCTGGACAGTCTATTTTATTTATTTACGGAAAACTAACAGCTAACATACATATAGTTTGTACAAATATTATGTAACAGGAAGAAGGCCAATTAAAAGTTTTCACAGATAAGTATAAAATTATGTTAGACGTAATTAGCAGACAGCTCAGAAGATTACAGAAATGCTTTGTTTAAATAAAACAAAGAGAAGTGAGAAAATAAAAATAAGAATAATAATTTTTGAGTTACCTGTAAATCACTCAATGTTGCTTGCCATTGCTGAAGCTGAGGGAGGGGCTCCAATGGTATCATGCCAGCCATATGCTCTGCACCCTCCATTAGTTTAAATCTCCAGCTGCAATGCCGCCGTCGTGTATTACTTGCGTGGCATCTAAGGGAACAAAATTTATTGTTCCTCGGATAGAACTGCCTGCGTCGTCCAACACGTCCACACAACTCACATATTGCTGAAACAAATATCATAATTACAATTTTAAACACAACAAATTTTGCTTTGCAGTAATTGTGCATGCGTTACGACTGCTGTGCTGAGGACTCGGGTTCGATCCCCGGGTCAGGTAGTGATATTGGGTTTTTTTATCTAGAAATTCTCAGTATTAGCCCAGTCTGCAATTTGTGCCCGGTATTGCAATAGGCTTTTTTTTTCCTAGCACGGCAAAGTGACCGCACTTCACCTGATGGTAAGCGCAGTACGGTCCAATTAGATTATCGAGTAGCGAGAGACGATCTATGCCCCGCTATTCAACACAATCATGCCGGCCTGCTCCTTCACACTACGCCATGGGCAAGAAGGTGAAGAAGCGGTCGAGGGTCTATTGTCAGAGTACTTAGATGGCCGCAAAATGGCCAACATTGTACCCCAACTCTAGACCCCCAAAAAACCGGATGTACACTGGCTGATCCCAGAACGCGACACACTTGCGTGTGCCACTATGGCGGGTTTTTCACCCTGTGTATGGTGCCCCAATGTGTGGTATGCTTGCCCCAAATCACATTATGGGACTAAAATAAATTCGGTGAAAAGATGATCACTTTTTATAAATGAAAGGCAAAGGCATATATTTATTCTTTATAACAGACAGTAATCATTTTGTGATTTTTAAAGATTCCTAGTTACAAGTTGTGGGCTATTTTGGAATTGGATTTCAATATCAAGCCATACTTAGCACATTTGCATTGTTGCTCAAGCAATATAACCTTTTAATTTTTAAAAAGAAGTATGTTGCTCTAACATAGCAAAGATGATGGCTGGTAACACATCCCAATATGAGTGGGACTGTCCCACTTGACAATATTAATGCTAAAAGTTGTTGAGTTTATACTTAAATACTTCGAAAGTAATCTCTAATATACATAATATCAAAATTTTTGTAATTTTATTTTGCCTGACAATAATATTCTGGTCAAAAGATATTTTTTTCAAAAAAAAATCAAAAAGTCATGCTAACACTTTTAGGCATAATTTAAAACTAAACTTGACATTTACATCCCAACATTAAATGCACACTTACAAAACTACATTAGATTTAATACTATGAATGTGTATGTGGAACCATATTCCCTAATAGTTTTTAATACCCAAGTTAAAGGTTTGACCTAGTGTGGGGTTTGACCTCGTATTTATTTATTATGTGTCAGGACAGTGATTTATTTAATTAATAATTGTTTAAGGGATTTGTCTGAGGAAAAACTAAATCATGTAGACTTCTCAGCCTCTCATTATATTGCAATTGAACCCTGTTAAGCAGAAAAGATCCAACCAAATTTTTTATGTAATTGAGGTAAATACATAGCCATAATGTCCTAATCAAGTTTCATATGTGCACAAACGATCCAGTTTGATGAAATTTAACTAAATAAACTTTTACGGTACCAATATTTTTAAATTCACTGTCAAAATTTCAACTGCAACTTTACTCTGAAAGTATGTAAATGTCAGTTTGATATTTTTAGTTAACAGGCTTATATTATTTATAAAGTAGTGGATCACTTAATATCAAATATGACAGTACACAAATTAACAGCCTAAAAAACACTACTATGTAACCCTATAGAATATATTATTTAACAATGTGTTGAAAACTTTTTAGTGAAAAATATATTCAAGGATATAAAATGAAATATAATCTACTGTTACGAATGTTATTAATGGTTGTGAAAAAACGCTTTCGTATCTTAGATATGTTGAAACATTGATCACAAATCTAAATACTCATGTAAAAATATCAGCACAAATAATCTCAACATGTAAACATGACACATTGAATTTAATTCAAACTCACCGAAACTGTCCTTCTCTAGAGGAACTATAGATAAATCATCAACTTGCGTTTCATCAGCTATATCCGATGAAGTATTTGATTTTACAATATCGCCGACATTATAATAGGCCATACTTATTGCAAAGCCACGAAATAAACGCTGGAAGCCGTAATCGTAAACACATGTCTATTACTGCGACCATATCCTTAAGAAATTTCCTGGAGTTAGTAATATTCCGGAGTCTTGAGTTTTATGAAAATACAATTACTTTATTTTAATGAATATAATTTTAATCAAAACTGCAAAAAATGCCATGAAACTCAAACAAAATTGCAAATAGAAATTCGAAACAGACTATGAAGATTAGAGTTGCCTATCGATAGTCGACTATCGCTAAACTATCGATAGTCTATCGATATTTGACGTCATATCAATAGTATCGATAGCATATCGATAGTATCGATATTATCAATAGTATCGATACTATTGATAGTATGATACAGGGCAATAGTATTGATATACAAAAATAGTATCGATAGTATCGATAGTATTAGCTCCGATAGTATCAATACTATCGATAGTATCGATACTATCGAAGACCGGTATATGTTTTGAAGTAATACTATCGATAGTATTGATAGTATCGATAGCACATACTATTCCAATAATCGATTACATAGCTAGTAAATATCTATTACGATAGTATTGATAGTTTTTTGATTTTAATACAACGATACTATCGATAGTATCAATAGTATCGATAGTATTACATAAAAAAATCGATACTATCGATACTATTGATAGTATTATCATGTAATAGTATCGATTCTATCGATACTGTTGCTTCCAATCAATAGTATTAGTTAGTTCGTGATATCGATAGTATCGATGGTATCGATATTATCGATACTATCGATAGCACTATCGATATTGTTACTAGTTTTCGAGGTCAACTATCGATAGCCAAACTATCGATAGTTAGGCAACTCTAATGAAGATTGAAGTACGACAACCACAGAACAGTGTTGCCAAAGAGTATTATAATTTATAGTACATAGTTACGGAAAAGTGTTGTCCATTCATTTTCAGTCATAGATATAGTATATACAACTATAGATGAGGCATAGGCGTGCACCCGAAAGGGACAGGTGAACTCTATGGGGTTACCAACTAACATTATTTTACCCAGTTCTTGAAATCTCAGGTGTGCGTGTTTCATGTTAAGATAAATTTTATGATATATCGACATAATATTATAATAGTGATAATTTCTTGAAACGTAAACTCACAGTTACATAATAGGCACAATAATTTAGTAACAATGAACAATACATTTATTCTCGAATCGGTCCTGGCATTTTCGAGTAATCGGAGAACATACCTAAAAAAAAGATTCTGACGAATTGAGAACCTCCTCCTTTTTTTGAAGTCGTTTAAAAAATAACCCCAATACTGTTATATCTATTTATTCAGTTGAATTTTTGGTGACTGTCACTCGACTGATTCAGTTGAATGTTTTTTTTAGACAGTTATCCATTAATTTTAAATATGAATAACAACATCGCGAGGTATAAAACGACAATGAGAGCGAAAAGAGTGAAATGACTCTTTTCACTAACTAATGACAAATCTGAAGATGTGATAAATATTCCAAGTTAAGTGTACTACTAAGCATATTAAACACATATACTCACGCCTGTAATCTCCTAAGGGGTAGGCAGAGGTGTAACTAGTACATCCAAATTTCGCCGAGCATATTACCGTCCCATGATGTGATAGGGGGTAGCCTATCGCCATACTGTGCACAATTCCAGACTCCGGGCTAATACTGAGCATTTCGTGATATTAAAATCCAATATGACTTGACTCGACCCGGGGATCGAACCCGAGACCTCAGCCCAGCAGTCGTTTCACGTACGAAATTACAATTGCGGTACCGAGGCATAAGAAAATACATATTGAAATTTATATAAAATTCATTCATAACCTATACATAATTAAATAACATAATGTTTACCTGCACCCAACTTTATTTGCAACTAGCTTTTGCCCGCAACTTCGTCCGCGTGGAATAATGACTTCCGGAAAAAAAAACAATTTATCCCCCTTTTCTCCCCGTTGGGAGGGAATTCTCTTAGTGGTAGCCTACTCCTCCCAACAAACACACAGGCCAAATTTCAGCTCTCTACTGCCAGTAGTTTCGGCTGTGCGTTGTCTGTCAGTCTAATAATAAAACCTACTTCACTTAAAACTAAATACCTATAACTACTATCATTAATAATACCTATACCTATTAATAATATCTATACCTATAATTAATAAAAGTACCTACGCTTTTACTTACTTATAAACTATTAATAATTTGTAATTTGAACAAATATAACACGCTACCAAAATAACTAATACCTATTTTATGAAATAACAACAAAAGAAAACTAAATTAATTTAAAGACTAAAAGTCGCGCTGATAAACAATATTGCCTGTCAATAAGGTCGAATGCTCGGAACTTCTACTCGCATCAACAACCAAACAGTTCGCGTTTGGATCCCCCGCCCTTTTATACCTCCCGCGGCGACCTCGCGTCGGGTCGCCGCGGGAGGTATAAACGGTTACACAAAAATAATCGTTATAGCATGATTCAGTATTCACGCGCGATGGCTTATTAGCGTATTTCATGTATAACTTTGGTGTTTCTGTACCTATTTCTATAATTCTTTTTTTATTAAATTTATTAAATAGGTAATAATGTTAACGTTTATTAATTAGGGATAATTGAGAGTGTTATAAACGTAAGAGTAGACAAATATAATCAGAAATCTCTGAACTGCTAAGCTATCGGGAGTTACACGTGTTATTGTGAGTCAACCATAAAATATAGACATTTGCTCTCATGGAATATTTTTTATATAATTTTAAGGAGAATATTTCCGTCATACATGATTTCTGTGTAGCTTTAACTATTAAGGCTGCACACGCGACGGAAGCTTAAAAAATGGAGTAAGTTCTCCTGTTTTCCCAACATTTCCCTTCACTGCTCTGCTCCTATTGATCGTAGCGTGATGAAAAGTATACTATAACCTGCCCAGGAGTATGAAGAACAATTGTACCAAGTTTTGTTGAAATCCGTCGAGTGGTTTTTGTTTCTATAACGAACATACAGACAGACAGACAGACAAAAATTTTACTGATTGCATTTTTGGCGTCAGTATCGATCACTAATCACCCGCTGATAGTTATTTTGGAAATATATTTCATGTACAGAATTGACCTCTCTACAGATTTATTATAAGTATAGATAAAAAATTGCCAACAATAACAATTTCAATATTTTATAATGTAATTTTCTTATATTAATTAGTTCAACTGTTCACATCTCTAATCACTTTTATTTTGTTAGTTAAACTGTATTATTTTTTAATTAAATTCTTGGGAAATGCTGACACATTATCCATAAATAAGAGGTAATTAAATGTCTTGAACGTTGGTATCCCCATAATGTGTATGATGCAGCTATGTTAAATTTACCTAAAATTGTCATGCACAGCTAAATATCTAAAAAGCGGCAAATGACATTTAAGCAACTTCCGAATTTGACTAGGTAATACAAGAAACTTTAAATTGGTTTTACATATATTTATTTTACTTCTGCAGCAAGGAATGCCTTAAAATTGTAGACTATCAATATTTTACAATTATTTTTAAGAAACTTGATAAATAGTAACGTAAAATTGCTACTTACGAATAAAACATTATATTTTCATATTTACTTAGGTTATTTATTCAGGCTTTTACAGCCAAGAACACTGCAATGTACCATATTCAACACGTTTTAAACACTTAAATACGACACGAAAGTATTCAAACACAATGTATAATGATACTAGCTGTTGCTTGCGGCTCCGCCCGCGTGGAGGCTATTTTCGGGAGCAGAAGTATACAATCCAAGGAGTTGTCCTCTGCACTGAGGCACCTGTGGCGATTGTCCAGCCTCTCAGTTGTTGTGCCTGAATCTTGAGATTTATTAAAGTTTAACTTGGGCAAAGTTAGGTTAAACTTTGAGGGATGATTTTTAAAATTGACCCCTATTCAATTCAATTATTTGCCCCCTTTGAAAGTTGTGTTTTGAGAAAAAAGATAGCCTTCTACAGGATATAATCTATATTCTTGCCAAATTTCATCACAATCCGGTCAGCCGTTTAGTGGTGAAAAGGTAACAAACAAACGGACTCTCACTCTCACTCTCACTCTCACTCTCACTCTCACTCTCACTCTCACTCTCACTCTCACTCTCACTCTCACTCTCACTCTCACTCTCACTCTCACTCTCACTCTCACTCTCACTCTCACTCTCACTCTCACTCTCACTCTCACTCTCACTCTCACTCTCACTCTCACTCTCACTCTCACTCTCACTCTCACTCTCACTCTCACTCTCACTCTCACTCTCACTCTCACTCTCACTCTCACTCTCACTCTCACTCTCACTCTCACTCTCACTCTCACTCTCACTCTCACTCTCACTCTCACTCTCACTCTCACTCTCACTCTCACTCTCACTCTCACTCTCACTCTCACTCTCACTCTCACTCTCACTCTCACTCTCACTCTCACTCTCACTCTCACTCTCACTCTCACTCTCACTCTCACTCTCACTCTCACTCTCACTCTCACTCTCACTCTCACTCTCACTCTCACTCTCACTCTCACTCTCACTCTCACTCTCACTCTCACTCTCACTCTCACTCTCACTCTCACTCTCACTCTCACTCTCACTCTCACTCTCACTCTCACTCTCACTCTCACTCTCACTCTCACTCTCACTCTCACTCTCACTCTCACTCTCACTCTCACTCTCACTCTCACTCTCACTCTCACTCTCACTCTCACTCTCACTCTCACTCTCACTCTCACTCTCACTCTCACTCTCACTCTCACTCTCACTCTCACTCTCACTCTCACTCTCACTCTCACTCTCACTCTCACTCTCACTCTCACTCTCACTCTCACTCTCACTCTCACTCTCACTCTCACTCTCACTCTCACTCTCACTCTCACTCTCACTCTCACTCTCACTCTCACTCTCACTCTCACTCTCACTCTCACTCTCACTCTCACTCTCACTCTCACTCTCACTCTCACTCTCACTCTCACTCTCACTCTCACTCTCACTCTCACTCTCACTCTCACTCTCACTCTCACTCTCACTCTCACTCTCACTCTCACTCTCACTCTCACTCTCACTCTCACTCTCACTCTCACTCTCACTCTCACTCTCACTCTCACTCTCACTCTCACTCTCACTCTCACTCTCACTCTCACTCTCACTCTCACTCTCACTCTCACTCTCACTCTCACTCTCACTCTCACTCTCACTCTCACTCTCACTCTCACTCTCACTCTCACTCTCACTCTCACTCTCACTCTCACTCTCACTCTCACTCTCACTCTCACTCTCACTCTCACTCTCACTCTCACTCTCACTCTCACTCTCACTCTCACTCTCACTCTCACTCTCACTCTCACTCTCACTCTCACTCTCACTCTCACTCTCACTCTCACTCTCACTCTCACTCTCACTCTCACTCTCACTCTCACTCTCACTCTCACTCTCACTCTCACTCTCACTCTCACTCTCACTCTCACTCTCACTCTCACTCTCACTCTCACTCTCACTCTCACTCTCACTCTCACTCTCACTCTCACTCTCACTCTCACTCTCACTCTCACTCTCACTCTCACTCTCACTCTCACTCTCAGTATTATTTTAATGCTCTTTGTCAGTACACTACCAAATCACTTTTTTTCTATGCAAAACAGAGCCTAAAATTGGCCTAGTAGCTCACAATTTAGGAGTTGTAGTGGGTTAAATACATTTCCGTTACCTATATTTAAAATTACTAATTCTTTGTCTAAAAGAAATTAAAAGGAGCTTACTATTTAGGAGTTGAAAATACAACTGACGGTAAGGTATATAAACCACTGGTAATACATTTCCGCTACCTATATTTGAAAAGTATTATTTATTTGTCCAAATAAAAAAACTAATATAGGAGTCTATAAAAATAAAAACCAATGTACAAGTAAGTATGTTTGTTGGCGTAGCACAGCAACACAGTGCTTGTAGCCATATATAAAAAAAAAGTATGTTTGTCCTCTATGGACTCTTCATTCGATTATGATGAGATGAAACTTTGGTGAGTTGTTCTCAGTTGTTCTCTTTGTTCTTCATACGTCCGCGATGGCCGATGGTTCCTAAAATTACATGCTCAGTGGGTTCCTCATTCCAGGCCCAAAAAAATAAAAGAACGCGCTAGATGGCGCTGCAGAACATAAATTTCAATTCCGTTCAACCGATTACAATTAATGTTACTTTACGTGGCATTCTAACATTCTAACGTGTAGTGGGTGCAGCTGGTACATAATATTAATAATATAAAATTCATAATATTTTGTAAATTTAAACACTGTAGGTAAGGGCATGGGCGTATATAAGGGGGGGCGGGGTTCAGGGGGTCCGGACACCCCCCTTAGCATACGACATAATAAAAAATCGCGGACTATTGATAGCGGATAATATAGACGGTTGGCAGGCTATTTGATTAAGCGTCAATTTTTGCAATATTCAGCTATAATATATGCATATTCGGAATTAACAGATTTTTCTACGACTTTTGACCCTAGTTTAAATTTTTTCGTGTACTTTTTAGCGCTTAAATCAACTGGTAAAACAAGGCTTCTTTTCTTTTCAGGGCACATCTATTTAAAAAAATACGAACGAGTCTTAAGTAGTCGCATATGATGTATCATAAGCACCTGGAGGGCAATTCTCCTTTCATTCAAAATAATTTCGTACTCGAATCTTCAGTTCGAATCATTTCTCTATTACATAATTTCGAACTATGAAGTTATTTTTTCGAATGTTGCATCCATATCCATTTGAATTCGAGTCTTTACTATGAGGTTCAACTAAAAAATTTGCATATCGAACTAAAAATCTATAGGTATTTTAATATCCTGTCTCGGGCCTCATCAAATGTGCATCCACTATCCAGTTCTTGGACATGTTTTTGGACTCTCTCAAGTATTAAATCTTTCTTAGACTTTTAGTTAAATCATAATAAAAACACGAGATTAAGTCTTTTTATGGGTAAACACATCAGCATATGGCATCATATACGCAGTAAGTTAGGACCAAAATAAAACAATATCTTTGGGTGTCCTTCATACGTACAACATTACCGCACCACCTCCAAGAGTATAGACTCTATGCCGCTTAGCTATAAACGTCGTAAAATTTTAATGTTAAGAAAACAATCTTGCCACTTTATCTGGAGAATTCACCTGATGCAGTTCATATGAAATTTGTCAAGACGCCATATGGTTAAGACGCCATTAGGTTTCAGTGGTGTAAAGCAAACTCGCTCAAGAATGGTGTAAGCCAGGATGTCATTTTCTGACCTACTACAATATCATCAAGCGTTACTTAGTATCTTGCGACGTACCCTGCGACTGCTGGGAAGAAATTTCGTGTCACTAGACCGAATGGCGTGGCTCAGTACGAAAATCATGTGCACATTTTGAGGAAACATGTATGTATCCAAAGCCTTGACGCCCAGCGTGAGCTGCAATAAATAAGACCTAAAACTGACTACACTCATGGTTGGCCCTAAGTGTACACGACGCGCGTCGCCATGCATTGTAGTCGAAAAATAGGACGTGACATACCGTTTCGACTTTGCGCCAGTTTGAGTTGACTCTTACACCTACTCTTCAGGACAACTGTTCTGTACGTCCTGTGACAGGGCTTTTAAAAAAAATTAGGGCTAGCTAGTCATATGCTCATATTGGCGAAAAAAAACTTATTCCAAAAGTGCAAAGTTCGCCGTCGAAGGAAACTTCTTGGAGGACATCATCATCATCATTAAGTTAGGACACAATATTGAATGGTTCGAATTCGAGATGTACGTCTCGACCGGTCTGTACCAGTCGAAGCAGTTCGAGCGACAACCTTCAAGAAATGTTCGAATGGTAATTTTTAGAATAGCTCAAATAGAATATATTGATTTCGAATTCTATTTTTAAAATAATTTATTTATGAACAATACAATTGACATTATACACTGACAATCAAAACCTTCGAGAAACATCGGACTCGACATTTCCATAATAGCTTAACTTTACATTCACTCGAAAAAAGTTCGAATATGAATTATTTTTCGAATACGAAGTTGATTCGAGCGCGTGAGAATTTCCTCCCTGAGTTCTAACATCTCATCTTGGTAATAAGCAACATTAAAATAGTTATTTACCATCAATAAATTGACTTAACTTGACACATGATGTTTTGACAGTTGTTATGTAAACAATAAAACAAAAATGAATGAAAATCTGCGGCAGATTTTCATCTATCCAAAGTCCAAATCCAAATTTTAGTAGCTATTTTTTATTAACTAGCGTTTTCTCATTCTATGTGTAATTTCTAAATAACTATGATTTGAGCGGTTAGATTTTTAGCTTTTACCCGCGGACCCCCCCATGTAAAAGCTATTGCTCGTCACTGGGTAAGGGGGAAGTCCGGTAACATAAATAATAATTTTATAAAAAAATAAATGAAATTAGTGTTGCCCACGCACTCCTACTTGAATTAGTTTCCGGAGATTTTTCTTGAATCTCTGGAGTCAGTCCAAAGAACCGCCGTAGGGTATAAAAGTAGTTTAAATCACTCTGTAAGAAAGAAGCATCAAACAGATCTTTGATTGTTTTAAAAAATTTCAAGTCATCGGCAAAAAGATAAATTTTGCTGTGTTTCATTGTGTGTGATGTCGTTGATAAATATAGCACAGGTCCCAAGTGAGACCCTTGAGGAAAACCTGATTGTGCAAAGTAAACCTTTGAGTCAGCTCCATTGATGGAGACCTTTTGATTTCTCTCCGATAGATAGGATTTAAGCCAGGTAATGGTAGGCATTGGCTTTACTGTGCCCGTTTTTTTAATGAGGCCAAAGAAGTATAACTTCTCACGCGCGTGCATAAGTACACACACCCATTTTTTATAAGTGTGTACGAAGCCCCTCACCGCAATTGGCAGACTTTTTTGTTCAAGATTCGAGCGTAATGCCGTCTCCTTTTGGTTACCTACTTTAAGTATTTAGTAGATAATAAGGAAAATAATCTTTGGCCAAAAAGTTTGTAATGTAGCCAGAAGATATAGGCCCTTTTTATATAAACAAATTTGAAATACTAGCTTTTTTCGCATCTTTCCACGCATGATTATATAAAATAGGTACCTATACCAAATATTTTCATAGATGAAAATATTTTTCCTAGCACGAGAACTAAAATAAAATGCAATTAAGATAAAAATAGCCCATAATTAAACCAGATCATGTATATCAATGTGCCTAATTCCATACGAAAACAATGAGGAACCTGGTTTCATTTTATTTACATATATTTATTATTTTATCAGATAAAATAGCTGGGACATATTATTTTGAATAACCTCCGCGTATTAAAAAAGAAACGCTTATTCTTGTAACATATCATTTCCGTAGATTCTTCTGTTCTTCGGTCTCTTTTGTCTCCGGAGTTCGGACTTCGGAGCAAACCCCTTACTTACACTCATTTAATCCTCCATATTGTTATTACATACTAGTCTGTTTAAATTGGAAATTGTGATTTATTTTGTGTAACTTTGCAAGGTATTAAATTCAAATTGCATTATTGTTATGTTTAGTACATCACAAGCAGCTCAATCTAATTTGTTTCTTTATTAACCAGTGTTTCTTTCAATTTGATATATTTACAAATTTTATCTTGAAGCATTCGTTTTTATTGTTTAAACAGGTAAGGTGAAGAAAATGCCCATACAATATGTGTTCTTTTTCGCTCATTTATCTACTAATAAGTACTGCGATAATTATCAACGTTTCTGTAGTAGGGAAGAATAATTTGTTCCAAATATGATGCAACTGTTTACAATTTTTCTACATATCTACCGCACAGATTAATGAATGAGTAGAATCGGGATTCGGGACAAAACTATATATTTACTTCGCAAATGCAAATCTAGTGAGTTCTGGCTTCCGACACCAAAAATAACTGCATTTCGATTAGCTGGGTAAGCACTGCCATGAAGTAAACAACGGCTATTTTAAGTCTTTCTACTTTTGCTGAACAGGGTTTTTACTGTGTATTCAACGGTGTTTCATGTCATGTTTTTCCATTAAATCTAATTAGGTCTATTAATGGTTTTGTAGATACTGGTCTTCATCAGTAATATCTTGCTAATCTAATATATCTAATATAATCTTGCTGGTGGTAGGATATTCATATCCGCGCGGATAGCGACCACCGTACATAGGGTGAAAAACCCGCCATAGTGGCACACGCAAGTGTGTCGCGTTCCGGGATCAGCCAGTGTACACCCGCTTTTTCTTGGGGGTCTAGAGTTGGGGTACAATGTTTGGCCATTTTGCGGCCTTCTGAGTACTCTGACAATAGACCCTTGACCGCTTCTTCACCTTCTCGCCCATGGCGTAGTGTGAAGGAGCAGGCCGGCATGATTGTGTTGAGTAGCGGGGGATAGATCGTCGCTCGCTACTCGATACTCTAATTGGACCGCAATGCGCTTACCATCAGGTGCAGTGCGGTCACTTTGCCATGCTAGATAAAAAAAAAGTAATTAAAAATCTTTGAGACTTAAAAATTATGTTAGGTTACATTCTAACTGCATTGGATGTTGTATGTAAGTTTTTATATTTTCCTAATGTTTGTGTCAATTTTTAATGTTTATGTATTTAGATTTGTTAAGGCATTTGAATATAGTGCTTTCCTCAGAAACAGTATAAAAGGTGATTATGTAGACTAATATACAAATCAGTAGCATCTGTCTTTACATTAGAGTTACCCGATTTCACATGAAATATTCATTTTTAGATGCATTTATCCCAATAGGCTATTTGACAATATTGAAAATACACTACAAATCATCCTGTTAGAAATGAAATAATGTATATTTTTTCCAAATAAAAGAGATTTAATTACATTTTTCTTTAATTTTCTCTGTCATGTGAACACTCTCTGATTGGTTGCAACTCTGGTGACGTCACACGCAGGTAAACATAGCTTCTTCGAGTGATTTTAGTTCATGTTTTATTTTTTCTGGGTGTTATGTTTAATTTTTGAGCTATTATTGAAGTAGTTGCACTTATAACTGTAAGTTTATCAAAAATTATCATAAGTGGTATAAATATTCATTTCAAACTTCAAATGGAGTAAATTTTTGTGCAGGCTGATAGAACGTACCTAAGATAGACACATTTATGATTACACTTTTCTTTATGAATAATGCTGATTATTATTGTGTGGAACTTGAAGCTATTAAAACAGCAGTCAGTGTAGGTACTACTATGTGAGAATATTTTTTTTACAAACTATTATAGTTAGAGATAAATTTGTTGTTAGGTATTTCATAAATATCCGTGGGTAGATTGACGATAATTACCAACTGAGTGGGGTGAAGAGTTGCAATAAAAGACAGCTCTCGAGCGCTCCAGACTACAGTTTGTTCTGGGACTGTCTACTGTCTACTATATGGACGTATGGTGAGCATCAGTTCACATTATACTTTACCACTATTGGTCTGGTGGCAGTTCAGCATAGAGTGTTATGCTGTCCGTGCGCACTTGTGACTAATTGGTACATCCTGACATGGAATTGTTACAATGGGCATGGAGGTGCATAATTAAATTGATCAATACAGTGGCGATCTTTGCTTATGTGCAGTTTAAGGTATCCACCTTAAATAGCACTTTGAATTGTTTCTTATATTATGATAATTCAGGGGTTTTGTAAAAGATCTTTGCTCTTGTTTCACATTTCTGCAAGGGAACCATATGGAGAGATGCCATTGGTTATGTCCAACTACACCGGGAGAGTGGAGATTGCACAGATAATGGGGCATTCAGTAATTACGCGAGGCAATTGTGGCGATTTTCCGACCCCTGGGTGAGATGTCTGATGATTATGCTCGACCCCCTTCCCCCCTAACCTCACGTGAGATTTTTCGAAATGCATATTTTGGATATGAATATTGCATATGAACAAGAAGTATTCACTACTAAAAAAAATATTAACTGTTAATAAATATTTGTTAACAGATAATAAATACATATTTATTAACAGTTAAAAAATATTTATTGAATGTTGAAATTTTTTTAATTCATAATTAATAAACTAAAGTTTTTTTTCTAAAGAACTGAATTTATTTGTAGTTAATACACTATAATATTCTATTCTTATATTTTAGTGGAAAAACAATCTAACTTAATTTCACCCACTTTTCTCACAATATTACAGTTTTTTTTGCGGAAAAAAATTACGTGAGATTTTCTGACAGCACCCTGCCTCGACCCCCCCCCCCCCCCACTTCCTAAGAGCATCACGTAATTAATGAATGGACCCCAAGTGTAAAATGTGCCCGGAGCATAAAGTATAATGTGACGATATAAACGAATGATATAAACGAATATGACAGCTAAGTTATTTAGCTGTCAGTGCCACAACTGTACTAGTTCAGTTGGAGCAAGCAACACACAGCAAGCATGCTTTTTCTCTTTTGATGTGGGTCGATCTTCACACTGAGGAATTTGCATTTACTTCAGCAGAGTTCTTTTGGAAAACCTAAATTTGCCTACTTTATCCAGAGTAGTGACTACTCTAAAGTACATCACTGTGCAGTAGTTACCTAGAAAAGAAGTACCTCGTAGACTGAGTATATCATCACTATATACCAAATTTATTTCAGAAGCCCAAAAGAGAAAAATGGAAAAAAATATATATGGGTCAAATTAAGAGAGGTGAACATTTTGCTTTGGAAAAAGTTTTTGTATCAAAAATGCCATTATAACAATAACATACTTATTTAAATATACTAATAACGTTATGTAATGTTTTAGTAGGTTTTTAAACAAAAATATGCCTCAATAATCATTTCGGGAACGTGTCCATAAACGGTATTTCGTAATTGAGATGTTTCAAAAAAGTAAATAAAGATAAAATTTAAACCATAGTGGAATCGTCATTTTGGGAACACTTCCGTGTATGACGTTATAACGTTGTGTTTGAAATAAGACTTAAATGTATCTCAATAGCTTATTTAAGTGTAAATTTGGTTTATGGTATCAATACAATAGAAGTAACATAGAAGGCGAGAAAGATAAAAAGAAGTCTAAAAGAGGATAAACTAAGATAGTGTAGCTTACAAAAGACATCGTGAAAAGCTAACGCGAGCTAGTTATTTATGACTGCCTCAGTGGCGCAGTTGTAATTATGCACGGTCAATATTGGTCAATATTGCGTTTTCTATTTACAAATACTCAGTTTCAGCCTGGAATTGTGCCCGGTATGGCGATAGGCTCGCCCCTATCAGATTATATGGGACCTTAATAACTTCAGCGAAAAGTGGGTGTACTAGTTACACCCCTGCCTACCCCCTTCGGGGATTACAGGCGTGAGTGTATATTTATGTACGTTTGTATAAAGTTTATTGTAATTAGATCATAAGTTTAAACTACAACAGTAATGCTCAAGTACAAATAAAACCTATAGTATTGAGAACTTGTATTAATTTTATTCATATAATATGTAGATAGCGGGTTTCGATCATTTAAGGAACACCACTGGAATTTAGGGAACTCAATTGTCATTTCGAGAACATAGTCGTAATTTGGGGAATTTCACTAAAATTGCAATTAAATCAATAATAAATATTTTTTCTTGAAATATTGCATACACAAAAATAAATGTGTGTTAGTTATGTTATCATTAATTTGAATAGTCTATTAATAGAAAAATATTTTCCGATAAAGAAATATGCTTATTACAGTTTTCTAAAAGTGTTTTTCTATTAAATTCAATACGTATTATTTTAAATTAATTTGAAAAATGATTTCCGACTCTACCATAATTTTCATTGACCACCAGAACTTTAGAAATTTTTATTATTTTGCAAACTTAATTTTTCACATACATATTTGAAAACGTATATTGAAATATCTGAATTTGACCCATATCCTATATTGCATTGTAACACCCATCTGTAATACGATTATTAAATAAAAGCTATTTTGTATTTGTTATATATTTATTTTACATTATTTAATAAGAAAATCCCGCAAATTTATTAGAACACATGCAATGATAATGACATGATCAAGTACACAAAGTATGTTATTATTTATTTATCATTGAATGTTGCTTTAGCTTAAGGAATTCTTTTAAACGCCTTATTCGCAAGCTAGAGATTATGATTTTTTTTATCTAAATTTACAATGAATGGTCATAAAAAACTACTTATTATGGTATGTTTCCTATTTTTTTATTGTTTGCCTATCTTGCAATGAGTTTTGAAAACTATGAGCAGATGAGTTGAAGGAGGATTTGGCAGGTATGAGCTTTCCCCACCAAGAGCAACTCTCTTAATATTAAAACAACTCTCTCTACAAATTATCCAGCTGTAGGATGTTGCGTCTTGAGTCTGTTGTCACAATCTGGTATCGTGAGTTGAGCGGCCAGTTGGTTGGGGTGTCTCTCCAGTCTGGACTTGTATTTTTGAGAACACAACCTTATTTCTTCACTGACTGTTCAGCTGTTCATGCAATTCAGCGTTCTTAATGAACCATGAAGCATTGTATATATGTTTCAATATATTATTTTGAGTTCTCTGAATCATGTTGATATTTGAGTCACACGCGGAGCCCCTCAGTTTAATGCCGTAAGTCCAGATAGGTTTTAATATGGTCTTGTAGATTAACACTTTGTTGCCCACGGCCAGTTTAGAATTTCTACCCAGGAGCCGGTACATACCTTTATACCTAGGCCTTCTCCATGTTAGTCGCTGGTCGAGGTGTATACCCAGGTACCTAACGCAGTCACTTTGCGGGAGTTGACTGGGACCAAGTTTCGTAGGTGGACATTGCTGGCGTCTAAGCGTAAGAGCGACCTGGACCGATTTAGAGGTGTTGGCACGAATCCTCCATTTGGCAAGCCAGTGGTGAATTTCATCGAGACTTTCCTGTAATTTTTGCGACGCTTTGTTATTGGTATGTTTCCTAAAAATAATATACTGACAAGACAATGATATTCTAAACCTATCCTCAAATTAGAAAATGTACTGTTCAATCTATTTTTTTTCAAGCGCAGCTCAACGTGTTCTATCTTTATATGTGTGTTTATGTAATAACTGAAAGTGGCGAGACCAATCCTGAAATTTTGAATACAATTAGATCATTCGATCGCGCTAATGAAAGGTCCTTTTTATCCCGGAAATGGTTCCCGTGGTATAGTTTTTTTTTGTTTTTACCAGAGCAAGATATTGATAAGGTTTTTTGTATAGTGGTAGTTTAGGGATTTGACAATGACATACTACTTTTTATCCCGGAAAAATGGATGGTTCCCGCGGCATAGTTTTTTGTTTTTCTCAGAGCAAGGGATTGACCGTATAGGGATTAGAGAATGACATGGTCTATATTTCATCCTATGGGATAGCAAAATATAGAGAGATGTAATAGCTTAAGACGACTATATATTTTCCTTATACCTTTTCTTTCAAAAATAACTACAATGCGGGCGGAGTCGCGGGCAACAGCTAGTTACACATATAAACTAACAACTGTTAAACTGTAACTCAGGGAGAAAGTTCATTTGAGAGAAATATGAACATTAATAATTATACTTTAATTTCATTATGTTGACTCAACATTTTGTATATAAACAGACTAAATGAAAGTGAACTGTGATTCTGCTGGGCTCCAGTTGACCTAATTATTTTAGGAAAGCGGTATTGTGAAGAATCACATACTCAACATTATCATATTAATAAGTAAATTAAACTAAAACTAAATTGATATAAAAACGAAGATTGCAAAGCACTCAATATAAATGACACACTGACTCACAGTGTTACCAATGTCTTTCAGAACATAAACCTGAAAATAACTCTTGATAGCCTATGTGGCGCAGCGGGCGAATAGCCGGTTGTGAAACGTGTGGCTTTGGGTTCGATTCCTGCACTGAAGAATGTTATTCTTTACATTATAACATTATTGAAAACAAAAAAAATTAAATTACTTCAGAGTCAGACACACAGACAGGTGTTTTACCTAATGTGAGGTCACCACATGACTGTTGGGTGTATTTATTTATTTAACTTTGCGGCTACATTTTTTTTTATATCATTGTCCGACAAACGAGCCAGTGGGTCACCTGATGTTAAGTGATCTCCACCGCCCATGAACATCCACAATACCGAAAGTATCACGTATGCGCTGTTGGCCCTTAAAGGACAGAAATAGGGATTAAGGAAGGGAAGGGGGAATCTGGGCCTCCGGATATCTCACTTACCATACGAAACGCGACAGTGAACTGTCACTTTACGTTGGTTTTCTGTGAGACAGTGGTACTACCTCGGTCGAGGATGCTGTAGACAAATATGTCAACAGCGTGGCTCTACCTTGGGTTTTTTATACATTTTGTTTTGTACCCAAATTGTGAAATAGAGTTCATTTAAATTTCAAACTATTCTTTGCAAATAATCTAAAACCTAACCCTTCACACTAGTAGAGTAGATCCGTGCCTAGCAGTGGGACAATATCAATACCGGGCTGACATTATTATTATAAATACTTTTACAAAATCGTAATATGTTTTTTGTTGTGTCTCAATAAATAAATCCTTTATTATTCTTTACAGGGTTAACCATGGGGAAAGGTGAGTAATGAATAAAATTGATCTTTTATAAGTAATTAACAGTTTTTAAATAATAGGTATAGGATCACTTTTTTGTCTGCCTATATGTATGTCTGTTTTAGTGTCCAATGTTAATTTTATCAGAAATTACTTGAAGCTTAGATTTGACTTTGATTTAAGTTATGTTTTCATACTGCTGTTAAAAATTCAGACTTCTGGTGGAATACATTTAATAGATATGCACCACTATTAAAAAACTATAGTTAAGCAATCTCTTTTCTATGGCCTATTGGTCAAATCTATACTGAAATCTAGATTCAGCTGAATTTGATTTAAATCACGTTCTTTAATAAGATCTATGCTTGAGGTTTGATCTGTACTTACCTATATCTAGTTTTGGCTGATCGGAGATCAAATGATACTTGAGTATCGTTCTGTAATAAAAGAAATACGCAAGTACAGATTTAAGACTAGATTCACGACTGAGTATCGTTCTGTAATACGGGCCTATGCGTTGTTTTTTGTATACATAACTGGTTAATTTTTGGCTCTAAACAAAAACTCACCAATCTAGCTTAAAGAAATCAATGCATAGCAATTGCTTAAGTGTTGTTTGTGTGTATAAACTCTTAAAGCATAACTTAACGAATTCACGCACCATCAAAATTTAAACAAAAGTAAAAAAAATCATTTTTCAGTTTCTATAACTTCATGCGTCCTTGTACATTACTTTTTGAAATCGAAAACATTTGGGTTTTTATTGATGGTTATATTTCTTGAGAACCATGCATAGTATATATTTTATATCTCGCCATGGAGTTTGCTGTAAGTGTTATTTGTTTGCAATTCCTTAATTCTAGGATTATAGTTACATAATTTTTTAAATTGTTTTATAGGAAAAAAACGAGATAAAGATAAGAAAGACATTGACCAGTTGGTAAAGGACACAGCTCCTTTAAGTATCAGCGAAAGTCAGCCGTCAACATCTCAGGCACCTGAATCTCAACCAGTAGAAGAAGAATCAGAGGGTCTTGGTCTTGGCCTTGGCTCAAGCAGAAATCGAAAGAAAAAACAAAAGGCAGTTCCTGCCGCGTTACAAGAACAGTCACAGCCTACGTCAGTATCTACTACTCCTGTGCATACAGCCACAACAGTTGCATCGGCATCAGAGCCTCAGGTCACAAAGGATGTACAAGAGGAGACAGGAGAAGGTCTGGGATTGTCTAAAGGAAAATCAAGGTCTCGAAAGAAAAATAAAGAAAAACAAGTTGAACCTACTCCAAGTGCAACTGTACCAGCATTTTCTCCGGCTGCCCCAGCTCCTACTGGGCATGCGCCAGCCCCTACTCAGTATGCGCCAGCTCCTGCTCCGTATGCGCCAGCCCCTACTCCGTATACGCCAGCCACTACTCCGTATGCGCCAGCCCCTACTCCGTATGCGCAAGCACCTGCTCCTTATGGGCAAGCCCCTGCTCCCTATGTAAGTGCAAGTCGTGGAACGCCACCACCGGGGGCAGATCATGGAACGCCATCACCGTGGGCAAGTCGTGGAGCGCCACCACCGGGGGCAGGTCGTGGAGCACCACCACCTGGGGCAGGTCGTGGAGCACCACCACCTGGGGCAGGTCGTGGAGCACCACCACCTGGGGCAGGTCGTGGAGCACCACCACCTGGGGCAGGTCGTGGAGCGCCACCATCTGGGGCAGGTCGTGGAGTGCCACCATCTGGGGCAGGTCGTGGAAACTTACCGGCAGACTCCGGTCATGCTAGTGCAGAACGTGGACCTCCATCCGAACCTGGTTCACAGTTGGCGCAAGCACAACCAAAACCCTCGCCTCAAACACAAGCTGCCCGCCCGTCTTTGCGCTCAATACCACTGAAAATTCCCAGTGCCGGCAGTCGTAACACAAGACGACAGATAGTGTTGACAAATTATTTACCAATGAAAATTAAGGACATAAAAGTGGTAAGCAATAAAATTACTCTGATTATCGTGAAGCTTTTGTTCTGATTGCTATATAATAATTACAGAATAAAACACAATGAAAGTCTATGTTAGTAAAGATTTTTGAACAAGTGTATAGGTTCAATTAAATTATAATGAAGTGAATTTTCCAATTTTATTTAAAATAGTTTTGTAGAGACATAGCTGTTTAAAAACATTAACACATTAAATGAGGCGCCATCCGTGATATATATGAACATCGTATTAGCGGTCAGTACACATCAGGTGTGAGTTAACAAAATCACGAGAACGGAAATACATTTTTTTTATAAAGAGGTTTATACCAAATCCCATTTAAATCACTTCAGTAGTTACTAAACTTTACCATGAAAGGGTTTTACCATGAAAACCTTGCAAAATGAAAGACTCCCTTTCGCATTTATAACATTGCTATAATTTTTTTATGTATAGCATAATACCAATAATACCAAAATTTACGAACCAAGTGATTTGAACAAACTATTTAAAAATAATTTTAAGCAGCACGTAATGACCTCTTACGGATACTTTTTTAAATTATATATTTGTTTTTAGCATCGGTATGACGTGAGTTTCGCTCCTGATAAGCCAAAGAAGTTTCTCATAAAAGCTTATCAAATGGTGAAAGCTAAGCTGTATCCGAAGCAAGTGATGGCTTTCGATCAAGTGAAGAACTGTTACACCCTTGCTCCTTTACCAGACGTGAAGGGAACTAACAGAGTCGCCACAAATGTAAGTTTTATTTGCAGTTTTAAGTTTCCGTACATTCTATGAACGTTACTCTTACAAGTTTACTGTCGTGTATGTCACAGCCTGGACATGATCATGCTGTATGAAATACTCAGGTAACTGAATACAAAAAACCGAAACAAGAGGTTTGAAAATTCGTATTTTTGCCGCACCATCAAGCTGTGGAACAGTTCGCCAGCTAACACAATCATGCCGGCCTGCTGTTTAGCTTCTTGACACTCGCCTAAAGGAGCCAGGATCATAGGAAGGAGGGAACACGGTAGCTGGCAAACTGTTCCACAGCTTGATGGTGCGGCAGGGTAGTAGACACCACGAAGCAAGCACTACGCGTGGTTATATGAAAAAAACTATTTTTATATTCGTTTTTTTGATAGCAGAGGCCAGCAAACTAGGAAATCGTTACCTGATGGTCTCCTTTGTCCATAAAAACACAGATACCAGAATCATGAGTGTGTTAAAGGAAAGGAATTGGCCTAACTAGGAAGTACAGGGATATTTGTGCCTCCAGGCGGCCTACAACCACATCTTAGAGCAGTATTATTGTAACTAAGATTACAATGCGAATTCATGGTAAGAAATCACATTGTAATATAACAACAAGACTGCTCTAAGAGGTGCAGGAGGCCGTTAAATTTAATATGTGAATTTACGAACACGTTTTCAGGTGGAATTTACTGATAGCAATGAGAGACTAGTGAAGTATGAAGTATCATTCAAGTATACCGGCCTCGTAGATTTGGGTACCATTATAAAGTATGTATTGTTTATATAGTTGATATAACATAGTGATTATAATTCCTATAACGTGCATGTGGATTGAGTGTGCACCTTCAAAAAATGAAATGAACCTACCTTGACCTTACTGAGGTTTTACTAAATACTAGATCCCAATTTTTTTTACTGCCTGGATAGACAGTCGAGCAGACAGGCCACCTGATGGTAAGTAGACACCGCCGCCCATAGACTTCTGCAATGCCAGGACACAGCAAAGCCGCTGCCTACCGTTTTATATGTAAACCACACTGCACCTGATGGTAAGTGCAGTGCCGTCCAGTTAAAATATCGAGTAGCGAGAGCCCATCTATCCCTCGCTACTCAACACAATCATGACGGCCTATAGTGTATCTTTATACATAGATATAATGGCCATAACATTCCAGATACATGCGAGGTGGCACCTCATTGAACCCACCGACTGAAGCTATACAGTGCGTTGACGTTGTTTTGAAACAAGGCACTTTGGAGTCTTATGTCAAGGTAACATTTCAACAATTTTTTTTTATATAACTAAATACACCTAAGGGGACATCCATTAATTACGTGAGGCAATTTTGTCGCTTTTTCGAAGTTAACAACCAGAGTAAAAAAAATAATAAATAAATATCACACCACACTAAGATATGAGTCTTGTGTTGTCTGTATCTATCTGTCACACAAACATTTGTCCCGGTGTGGAAATCGAACCCACGGCCTCTCGTTTCACAGCCGGCTACTTGCCAACTGTGCCACGGAGGCTGTCAACTGTTACTAGCACATTTATAATATTAGTAAAAATAATAATAATACTAGCCCGGTATTAAACATTGTCCCACTGCTGGGCACGGGCCTCCTCTACTAATGAGAGGGGTTAGACCTTAGTCCACCACGCTGGCCTAATGCGGGTTGGTAGACTTCACACATCTTCGAAATGCTTATGAGAATTCTCAGGTATGCAGGTTTCCTCACGATGTTTTCCTTCACCGTTAAAGCAAGCGATAATTAACATTTAGTATTCAATATTAGTATGTAATATAAATTGCTTTTTATACTAAATATAACATATGTTTGCAGGCTGGTCGTCAGTACTTCATGCGCCCACAAAGACCTAAAGACCTGGGCGATGGACTGGAGATGTGGACTGGACTGTTTCAGTCGGCGATATTCACGTCACAGCCTTTTATAAATATCGACGGTAAGTGTTTTGAGTAGAAGCATGCAGTAGTTCTGTCTAGGTTGACTTTGCGATTCGTAACGTATGATATCCGGACGCCTATATATTTATTTTAAGTTCGGCAGTGTGTATAATCGAATCGAATTTAATTACATGATAACCCATAAAAGATATAGTCGAAAGAGATTCCGTTCCAACCGGATGACCATTAGACACCACATTTTTAATCGTGCTATATTAAATGGTTTCTTATGTTTACGCGAATATTATACATTGTAACAAAACGAAATTTACGGATTCTATCGCGGTTTATTTTACTTTTGGAGGGTAGAAACATTGCACTATACTTTCGTGACGACATACAACTCAGTCTCCCCCCGTGATCATGAAGGCTGTAGCGCCTTCGAAACGTTGGGTTAAAAAAGTAAAATAAACCGTGCTATATTTATTTCCTTTCATAAGCTTATTTTTTTATGCTCATTACCTCTACAAAATATTTTTTTATAAAAACGTCTCAATTTTTTCTATATATATAAATTTGTTTAAGATCTAACGGGGTACGACTAAAATGGAGAAATCCCTCATCGAATAACAGCAAATAAATCGGGATTTGAAGTCTGTCTATTTTGGGTGGACTAATTTTATAATTAATATTTTGTGTTTACAGTTGCCCATAAAGGTTTCCCGAGAGAACAGCCCATGCTACAGGCAATTTCTCAAGACTTCAGGCTGGATCTTAATAGACCCATTGACCAGCAAAGAGGCTTTGGCGTTGACTCTTTCCTTGATTTTATCAAAGGCCTCAGGGTGCGTATATATTTTTTATCCTGGCATGGCAGTGACCACACTGCACCTGATGGTAAGCGCCACCTGGCGTATATTATCTAAACCGTGAAATTTCTGTAATTATATTAATGTATTTAGAGTAATATTCAATATATTTTACTGTTGATAGTCAATGATAGTAATTGTTGCCTAAGATACATTTTTTTCTTCATTTAATTATAAACATTTCCATAAAAGTAGATATTTGGACAATCATTTCACATGGTATGTAAAATATGTATCTACGCCAAAAAATATCTTTGTTCAATCATATAAAAATCTAAGTTTTTAATAGTTTTTTTTTTAAGGATGTTTTTGTTTAGGTATCTGTGATTCGATAAACTGATTCAGTAGACTGAATAGGTCTACATATTAAGAATATTATAGGTTAGAAAAAAATTAAATCTCTCATACCTAATTTGACCACCCAATCTACCAGTTGTACAACTAATTGAACAATAATTGTAGATCTTTTTTTTATCCTGGCATGGCAAAGTGACTGCACCTGATGGTAAATGCAGTGCCGTCCAGTTAACAATCTATCCCTCGCTACTCAACACAATCATGCCGGCCTGCAACAGGTCATATCTGCGTGCATGTGGATTGAGTGAGCACCTTCCAAAAATCGTTTTTTATGTATTAGGTATTTAGTAAAAGTTCTAAAACAATTGTAAAACCAATCCTGGAATTTGTAAAAAGATAAAACCGAAGATACATCAGTTAATGTCTGCTCACTCAATCCTGATAAGGGGCAACCCAGATCTACAAATGTATCAAGTTTACATATAAAATTTGGGTTCTAGGATTTAGTAAAACCTTAGTGAAGTCACAGTGTTTAATTTCAGATCACCTAGTGCCCTATTTAAAAAGTTACAAATTGTTATTGGTGCTCACTCAATCCACATGCTTTGAAAAGTCGAGATTTCTTACGAATTACCTATAAAATCAAGTTTAATTATATTTCTAGATTTAGTAAAAGTGGAATAGAAATTTGTAAAACACAAAACGAATCACTATCATGCTTCGTTTCTGAAAAAAATATTTTTATAGGTGCTCACTCAATCCACACGTTTTTGAAAAGTTAAAATCTTTCATATCTTTAAATCTGTAAGCGCTACAAAAAATGTGAATACGTCAAGTTTTAGTAGAAATTTTTACTAAATATTGGCTATTTCACATTTTCGATTTTTGCTTACTTAAAGAGATATTACATTTTTAATGTTTTCCATACAAACTTACAATGTAGGGTCGCCACACGTGTCAAAATACAGGATAATCTACAAAATTAATTTGTATTTGCCTATATGTCAATACCTAAAGTAAACACACACGGGCCGGTAATAAGCTCAGCGAAACGTGGATACTGGTTACACCTCTGCCTACCCCTTTTGCGATTACAGAGCTGAGTGACTATGTATGATAATTGGACTAAAGTGATTAATTAAACGATACTTTATATATATTTTTTATTTCAGTAAAAACATTAAAAAAGTTATTGAATCCTTGGAACGCTATACATTATTTAGATTTAGTCAGTCTTTTTAACTATACCGCCTGTTCAGAATGCAGTTTTACTAGAGAAGAACGGGCGAGAAACTCTAGCGTTGCTCTTTTCGAACACCGGTTAACAATATTTGGTCATACAATTGATTAGATTAGAGCAGCTCAATGTATGTTAATTAGGTTGCCTTATATTGTGCAATAAAACTTATTACAAGGCTTATTGCTGCACATGACCGCATTCTTGAAAGAAGAATTTTCCTCCCCAAGAACTTCTAGAACTTAGCGATAGATCTTATAGCTCGCTTTTGGAGAGTAAAATTATATTCATTTCAGCAGCACCACCCCATAGTAGAGTCCCGTGACACATCAAACTATGACAATATGCAAAATATACTAACCTAGCCATGTCAGCGTCGGTCAATTGTCGTGTTTTACTCTCAGCATAAGTTGCGGCACTTCGATTTTTGGCTTATAATAATATTTGGTATAGCTGTCCTCGCGAACTCCGTATCGCCTTAAAAATATCTTTGTTCCGGCCCATCTATCCCACGAGATAAAATTTTCAGGAGAAAAAATTTGAATAAGAGTAGTCTATAGCACTCAGGGAACTCATTAAAATACCTTTCTAACAGTGAAAGATTTTTCAAAATCGGTTCCGTAGAACCGGAGATTACCCCGAACATCCAAACATAAAAATCTTACCTCTTTTATATATTAGTACAGACGCCTTTTATTTATACAATAACACCAAATGTCAATAGAATATTTTTAGTAACTACGCAGATTTATTTAAAGTAACAAAATTAGAACTTTTAATTAGATATACTTAATAGTCACATTTGTATTTAAGCTTCGTGCTTAAATACTTAAATAACACGTTAAAAAGAATAAATTCAGATATCAGTATGTTTCAGTATTTTATATAATAAGTAGTTCAGAATTCCCATATGAATTTAATTAGTAAATTGGTGCTAGATGGTATTGACTAAAAATTTACTAATTTAAAATAATATTAATTTGGGTTTCTATAAATAGGTAAAAATAAATAAATTCAACCATGTGTCGCTGAGTTTATTACCCTCCCATCATATTATTACCATTTATATCGTCGTGATTCATATAGGCATAACAAATTTACTTACTAGGTACTTAAAGGCATAACTAGAGATAGGCAAATATAAATTTATTTTATAGATTATCCTATATTTTGACACGTGTGGCGACCCTACATTGTAAGTTTGTATGGAAAACATTAAAAATGTAATATCTTTTTAAGTGAGCAAAAAATCGAAAATGTGAAATAGCCAATATTTAGTAAAAATTTCTACTAAAACTTGACGTATTCACATTTTTTGTAGCGCTTACAGATTTAAAGATATGAAAGATTTTAACTTTTCAAAAACGTGTGGATTGAGTGAGCACCTATAAAAATATTTTTTTCAGAAACGAAGCATGATAGTGATTCGTTTTGTGTTTTACAAATTTCTATTCCACTTTTACTAAATCTAGAAATATAATTAAACTTGATTTTATAGGTAATTCGTAAGAAATCTTGACTTTTCAAAGCATGTGGATTGAGTGAGCACCAATAACAATTTGTAACTTTTTAAATAGGGCACTAGGTGATCTGAAATTAAATACTGTGACTTCACTAAGGTTTTACTAAATCCTAGAACCCAAATTTTATATGTAAACTTGATACATTTGTAGATCTGGGTTGCCCCTTATCAGGATTGAGTGAGCAGACATTAACTGATTTATCTTCGGTTTTATCTTTTTACAAATTCCAGGATTGGTTTTACAATTGTTTTAGAACTTTTACTAAATACCTAATACATAAAAAACGATTTTTGGAAGGTGCTCACTCAATCCACATGCACGCTCATATCTACTTCCAATCCTAGTCCTAATTAACATTTATTCATCAAGGTTGTGGCGAAGTTGATCGGAGGTCCGACTACGCGGACTCGCGAGTTCATATGCAATGGAATCGCAGACATACCTGACAGGCAAAAGTTCACATCGACCGACTTCGACACCAAACAAACTGTCACTATGACTGTGGGTGAATATTTCCGAAAGCAAAAAGGATACAAGTGAGTAGTACTTTTCATAATGTTTTTTTATAGCCTGGCAAAGTGACCACACTGCACCTGATGGTAAGCGCAGTGCCGTCCAATTAGAGTATCGAGTAGCGCCAGACACAATGTATCCCTCGCTACTCAACACAATCATGCCGGCCTGCTTCTTCATACTACGCCATCGGAAATAAGGTCAAGAAGCGGTCGAGGGTCTAGTGTTAGAGTACTCAGAAGGCCGCAAAACAGGCAAACACCATACCCCAACAAAAAAAAAACCGGCTGTACACTGGCTGACCCGGAACGCGACACACTTGCGTGTGCCACTATGGCGGGTTTTACACCCTCTTGGTTTGCAAAAAAGGTATCCTGGCAAAGTGACCACACTGTACCTGATGGTGTAAACGCAGTGGTATCCAGTTAGGGTATGTAGTAGCCAGGGACAACCATACCTCGGTATTCGACACAATCGTACCGGCCTGCTGTGTAGCTTCTTCATACTTCGTCTAAAGGGGCCAGTATCGAAGGAAGGAGGGAACACGGTAGCTGGCAAACTGTTCCACAGCTTGATGGTGCGGCACAAATACCAATTTGCTCTGATCTTAGTTCGGACAAGTGCACCCAAGGATAACCCCCGGTTGGTGGAGGGTTATTGAATAGATGGATAAAAAGTTAAGCTAGTTTATTGAGGTGAGGTGTTAAGGGATTGGGCAATTGGGTCTATGGGAGGTACTATGGTACCTGCGTGAACAATTTTAATCACTCTGATAAAATAGCCAGGTGGTGACCCGCCAACTCAGGTAAATGGGCTCCCCAATATAGTTGTTAGAAGAAGGGAGCACCATCATTCGAGCAGTTGCAAGTGTAGAGAGGTGTCACTGGACTTTATACAACGATCATCTGCACCCTAAGGATCCCATCACGTTGTATTATGTATATTAATAGTTTAATAGTTTATCGATATTTAAAAAGAAGGCGCTATGGTAACTGAGAAATGACAGGTGTGGCCAAAAATCTCACATTGGAAATTAAAACCGGTGCTATCGGCGTCTTAAGAAACCTCTGTGTATAAGCACCATCAAAATCACAACGAATAATGTTTCAAATGATTTTGGTAAACTTTTGTTTACTTTTTTTAAGATATCTGCGGTGGCTCGTAATTGGCTTATGTGTTGTATTCATTTCGTCATATATTTGTCTGTTGCTGATAACTGTGAGCAAAACAAATAAAATAAAATCTATCTATCTGGCAGCAGAGGTGTTAAACCAATCAACCAATTATATGGAATTCTTTTCAGAATTAATTACCCGAATATGAATTGCATGTGGGTTGGACCGAGGGATAAGGGGATCTACTTTCCAATGGAGTTGTTGGATGTCGCTTATGGACAGGTATATTATCTCCTATCTTTAATACATATACACTCACACCTGTAATTCCTGAAGGGGTAGGCAGAGGTATAACAAGTACACCCACTTTTTGCCGAATTTCGGTCCCATAATGTGATAGGGGGCTAATCTATCGCCATACCGGACACAGTTTCCAAACTCCGGGCTAATACTGAGGATGTCTAGAAAAACCCAATATCACTTTACCCGACCCGGGGATCGAACCTGAGACCTCAGCACAGTAGTCGTAACGCATGCGCAATTACAACTGCGCCACCAAGGAAGTTACTATTTTTAATGATTATAAGATTTATAAAAACATCCAGTGTTATATGCCAACTAATTTACGATATGGCATTTACTTACGCTGCTATTTGCGCCGATAAAGAGAAAAATATTAAACATACAGACAGAAGATATGTAATGCTTCATCATCCTTTCTAGGCACGAAGTAAACAACTGAACGAAAGACAATTATCCACTATGGTGAGGGAAGCGGCGACGCCCCCTGACATACGTAAGAAGAAAATTGAAGAGGTCATATCGAAAGTAAGTCTTTTGTTTGATTACATTATATCTGATTGTAAATAACACTACAGTTACAACCAAATATAATATCGACTATCGATAAACGTGACAAACTCGACTGTCGCTAGAATAGCCAGGATGACAGTATCAAAGAATTACTGATAATATACCGGGTGTTGCAAAAAGGTGGTACTAATGAAAACCATGTATAGAGTCGGTGATTAGAAACTTATTAGTATAAAGGAAAAAAGAAAATTTGAACTTTTTCTTGACAATTATGAAGTGCGATCTTAAAATTTAAATGTTACTTTTAAAACTCTTGATAAAGTGTGCACCAATTATCTAAGCATTAAATATACATTGGCACTGCAAAACTGTTCGTTAGCATTTATCACTGGTTCTTAAAACGAATTATTTCATAAAAAATCAAATTTCATTTACTCCGATAAGATGAGGTTTACGGGATTTTCAAATTTTATCGATATGTTACTAATCACAAACTCTTTACATGGTGCTTTCATTAGTACACCTGTTTTGCAACACACTGTATAATATTTTTTAACACTTTCACCGCGGCGCAGTCGCCTGGCGTGTTTTTATATTGTAACCATCCTATTTTTCAGATGAACTACTCTGCGAATCCTTACTTCAAACAATTTGGTTTGGAGATATCGAAAGATTTTTTCAGCGTCGAATCGAAAATACTAGAACCGCCTAGATTAGAAGTGGGTCAGCAGCAGCAAGTCATGCCAAGGTGAACCTTTTTGGAAATTTCATAAATATTATGTGATAGGTTATCGGACTACCTATTTTGATACATACATATACACTCACGCCTATAATCCCCGAAGGGGTAGGCAGAGGTGTAACCAGTACACCCACTTTTCGCCAAATTTCGGTCCCATAATGTGATAGGGGGCGAGCCTATCGCCATACCGGGCACAGGTTCCAGACTCCGGGCTAATACTGAGAATTTCTAGATAGAAAAACCCAATATCACTTTACCCGACCCGGGGATCGAACCCGAGACCTCAGCACAGCGGTTGTAACGCATGCGCAATTACAACTGCGCCACCAAGGCAGTCAATTTTGAGGAAATAAATAATTATTAGTGAGTGCCTCGTCGGGGTAGGTGAAGTGTAATAATTAATACACTCGCGTTTTAACTAAATATATAATGATTAACACAATATACGTTTTGACAATATATAAAGTTACAATGGAAACGCGGAAGCCTTAGGGAACTAAGCCTAGGCGCACGTCCACCCCGGAAGACGGTTACAAGGGCAACTAATGAAATGTGCGGGTGGACGGGCGACGCCGCGTGCGCAGCTTGTAGGTTCGCGACGTGGTAATTGGGGCGGCTGAACTTTATTTGGCCGCGTAATGGAATCGCGCGCTATAAAGTATTTATTTCAAAAATATAGCGCTGTGATGTGTATTTTATTTGTAGTTATAGACATATAACTCTCTTCATGTTTTTAACCGACTTCAAAAAAAGGAGGAGGTTCTCAATTCGACTGTATGTTGTTTTTTTTTTTTTTTAATGTTTGTTACCTCGTTTCTCTGTACTGTGTGAACCGATTTCGACCATTCTTTCTTTGATTGAAAGCTGGTGCTTGTCATTTGGTCCCATAAAAATATGGTGAAGATCTGATGAATATCTTCGGAGCTGGAGAGGGTAACTCCTTAAAATTAAGTAGTATTCCAGTGGTTCTTTTTGCATTACGTTCATTATAAAAGTTAAGTTTCAGTGAGAGACGGTAAAAGGGGTGGGGGTGAGGGAGGGGGGTGATAAAATTAAAATACACGTAAATTCTAATATCTTCAGCAGCTTTTAACCGATTTTATATAATTTACCACTAAACAGCAAAAAATAAATTATTACTTTTTAAATAAAAATTAAACCGCCTTCAAAAAAACCCAGACACAACTAAAAAGCAAAAAATAATTGGTTACATTTAAATCAATTAGTTATATGCAATTTAAATCAATTATTTGGAGTCGGTGCCAGCCAAAACATGGAAAAAACAGAATAATCAGGCATACAAAAAAATATAAAATAGATTTGGTTTTTATAAATCTAAAAGTAAAGAAAACAACACCGGCACCGACTCCAAAAATAATTGATTTAAATTGCATATAACTAATTGATTTAAATGTAACCAATTATCTAAAGTTCTGGACTATTTTGATGACATTTGGTACACAGATTCCAAGTTCATAATCGTGGTTACAAAGATGATTATAGGTGATACTACTATAGTTATCTACTATGCACTATTAGCAAAACTTTAATTGACCAATGCAACTCATGATTTTTCCGATATTTGTTACATTTTGTTTAGAATCCCTAGAAAGAATAGGTATTTAGATTATTGACAGCCTCTGTAGCGCAGCTGGCAAGTACACTGTAAAATATGAGACCGAGGGTTCGATCCCCGCACTGCTGGCAACTGATTGTGTGATTTACATCTTTTTTTTACGAATGGATGTTGTGGGACCATAGTACCTCGTCCTTGAAGCGGGGTCAGAATTATGTGTGTCACTGTTGGATGTATTTATAATTTATAAAAAATTACATCTTGCATTTTTCTGGACTACAAAATTGATATTTTTTTTAGTACCTGGATAGGCCGACGCGCAGACAGGCCACCTGATGGTAAGTAGTCACCGCCGCCCATAGACTTCCGCAATGCCAGGGCACAGCAAAGCCGCTGCCTACCGATATGATCTCGAATCCTAAAAATTGTGACTTTCCCCATGATTTATGAGCGAGTATTTGGTAGTAGAGTGAAACGCGGCCAATTTCAATCCCCGCATTGTGATACATTTTTGTTTATTATCGGGTCTGGGTGTTGTGAGAACAAAGTCTCATAGTCCCTGATAGCGATACAAGGTAATCATGTCTTTTTAAGGACCTTGTTGACTGTTGTGTGTTATTTGTTATATATACTTAGTATTCGTTAAGTGAGTAATGAATATTATTTTTAGAAACGGTATGTGGCAAGCAAAGGGTCTGTTAAAACCGGAGGCACTAGAATCGTGGGGATTTATTGGCATAGATCTGAATCCCCATGATAGTAACAGCGACGCTTGCATAAATGCGGTGAGTGTGAATTTAAAATTAACCTATCATATTATTTATATACAACTATAGTATCATGAACCATATTCAATAACAATTTACTTATTTTTTTCCGGCACAACCTGTGAAGTTGTATGAGGTTGGAGGATGTATGTAACAAAAATAAGACTTACATAATGTCTATATATTATGTCTCTATGGTTTTTTTGGCGGCACGCCAGTACTTGCATAATTCTTCATCAAATTTAATTCTTCATAAAATTCAAACATCATTTTAAAGCGTATGTTTGCTGCTATTATATAAAAATACACAAATGTTTTAAAACGATAGGTTTTGCCAAAAAAGATGGAAAATTAACAGTGCCATTTATTGACAAAATATTAACTAATATGTTGTATTGTTAATTTATGACTTTAGCAGGCACCATCTTTTTTTTCTTTTTAGTGCCTCGATGGGCAGACGAGCAGACGGGCCACCTGATGGTAAGTGGTCACCGCCGCCCATAGACTACTGCAATGATAGGGCACAGCAAAGCCGCTGCCTACCGATTGTAGTTCTGTTTGGTCTACGCCAGTGGTCGGCAACCCGCGGCTCGCGAGTCCTTTGACTCCTCGGCTGCCGCTCTTTCACTAAATGTTTAGTACAGGCGCGAAATTACCAAATTTTATTTACTTTATTGTTAGTTGAACTAAGACTTATTTGACAAAGGCAATTTCGAAAGTGTACTTTGATCCTATTAATTTTCGTAATAATGTCTCCTACTAACGCAAAGCTAAAGTTAAAAAAATGGCTCTTTGAATAAATTTCAATTGTGTATTTTCTATATTTGGCTCTTTTGGGTGATAGGATGCCGACCACTGGTCTACGCAGATTCTTTGTTTACAAGTATTTTTGTTTCAGCTGATGGACGTGGGTAAACAGATGGGCATGCGCGTGTCGCCCCCTCAGATGCTGCAGTTCAACGTGCGTATCGATGCACTGCAAAGGACATTGATGGGCGCAGTGGAAAAAGGAATCACCTTTGTATTCATCGTCATCTCGAAGAGGGGACGCGATACGTATCATAAGGTAATTTGTTTTTATTATTTTCTTCTGAATAGGGTAGTTTAGTAAGTGAAAATCTGATTGGATTTGTGTTTTATAATAGATTTTAGTCTAAAAATATCGAAAATTAAACCAATTTGTTATTGATATGTGGTTAAAGAAACAAGTATGTAAAAATAAATCATTTGTCACGTGACATGAAACGCCCGTCAGTCATGCATGACCGGTCGAAACATCTAAACCGCTGAGCCAAACGTCTATTAGTTTTGCGATGGTGACGTCACACGAGAGGCCATGACAGTTGGTAGCGTTTTGGTGGGTAAAATAAAATTGCTTTATAAAAATGCAAATTAATTCTTGAAAACTATTATGGAGGATAGAGTTAAGGAGAACCGTCTTATATAGGGGACAAGTTGTAAATAACAGTTCTAAAACCTTCCAGAATGACGCTAGTGTATATGCACGGTATGGTATGAACATAGCAGTTGTAGACGGATTGAAGTGTGCCGAGATAAGACTCGTAATGTAATTTTTTTTTAAGTGAAACTGCCTTTGATTCGTTGTAATTTGAAAATCGATGAAACCAAAATGCGTCACGACAAAGAGACAAACACATAAATACACATATAGGATTAAGCCGGCGAGAGAATGAGATAGAATACATTACACAATATTTTATATTCTAGGTTATTTTTTTATTTTAGTGTTTGTGTTAATAAGCATGTATGCGCCTGCGTATTACAAAGCTTACTCGTAGGTTACTTTTTTGAAGTTTCTCTTCTGCCGCGTGTGAATATATTTTTTATTGAAACTGTTTATGTTAATTCATATATTTTATTGTTATAAATTAATATACGTATAAAACTCTTATGACTCCTCCACAGTTATATTTTAAGTTTTTCTTTCGTTGTTTATTTCTCTATGATACTTTTGTCGCTTTCTTTATAATTAACCTTGCTTCTACTGTAGCGCCACCCTTATTTAACGCATTTCGACGGACATTTTTATCATACACTGACATGGTTCTTCTCACCTCTACCCTCCATATGCTGAATGTATTAACCACTTCGGTACAACTTAAAACTATTAAATGAAATGTCAGCATAAAAGTGCTGAATTTGTATGTTTTTGAGGTTGAATTTAGTATGCTAACGGGTTGCCACGTGGGCTTCTGGAGATTAATGCACATTGTGAAGTGTCATAGAAGTGGCGATAGCCTGTCGATGAATGGAGAGATATCGACACAGGGTGTGGGTTCGATTCCTGTGTCGTACACCTGTAACTCTTCGAACTGACTAAGTGAATAAGGAAAATGTCTTCAAGACACCTGAACACATAAAAGTTCTATAGATTTGAATATATGTAGTATTTTATAATATTTTTGAAGGTATGTGAAATTTGACAATTCTCACTATCCCTTGTGGTCGACTAAGACCAAACCCCCACATATCAATAGAAGATGCTCGTGTACAATATGTATGAAATGCATTTTATAGCAGTAGCAAACTAGCGAATACTACTTGGTGTGAAATCATTATCACCCGTGTCAGACTAATTAAATTAATGAGTAGGGAGAAAACTTATAGGTTCGCGTCACCGTCCAACCGTGTATTTTACTATTGACATAAGCACGCATATGAACTTCTATAATTATTGACAAGAAATCAGAAACAAAATAGTTCCTATTTCATGGAAGCTTTTTAAAAAAATTACGCATTAAATTCAAAGTTGTCACTTCTATCGGCAGTGCCCATGACTGATATATTGATTTGTAGAATCGAATAGGATTGTAAATGAAAAACTTATTAGACTTACCAAAGTTGTATATGTTAGTTTTTGTTATTAACGCCTCAGTCTCATTTGTGAAATTTCATTTTCAGATAAAAAAAATCGCCGAGTGTAATGTAGGAATCCTGACTCAGTGTATTAAAGAGATGACGGCCGCAACGCGTATGAACCAGCAGACTGCTCGGAACATTTTGTTGAAGGTAAAATATTTTTTTTTTGTTTAGGTATTGATAGACAGACGAGCCAGACGGGCCACCTGATAGTAAGTAGTCACCGCCGCCCATAGACTTCTGCAATGCCAGGGCACAGCAAAGCCTCTGCCTACCGAGATTGAATTTTTGCGAAAATTCTAACTCGAATATCTGTTTTACAAGATTCCACAATACAATAATGGTTTTACAGCAGGTCACCATGATTGTATCGAGTAGCGAGGGATAGATTGTCTCTCGCTACTTGATACTGTAACTGGACGGCACTGCGCTTACCATCAGGTGCAGTGTGGTACTTCGCCGTGCCAGGAGTAAAAAAAAATCTAGTGTTGTCATAGAGATTAGGAAATATCGGACCAGAGGCTTTCTGTCTATTGCATAGGCTCTTAGCTACTGATATTCGATACAAAGTACAGTGGTTGGGTGTATTTATTCATATTTTTCTTATTATTTGTAATTTGCAGGTGAATTCTAAGTTGATGGGTATAAACCAAGCCCTGCACCAGTTGAGCGTGCCGCCATGCTTGAAGGGTGGTGACGTCATGGTTGTAGGTGCTGACGTCACGCATCCCTCACCGGACCAGGTAAGCCCGCGTTTGGGATTTTTTTAGTGCCTCGATTGGCAGACGAGCAGACAGGCCACCTGATGGTAAGTAGTCACCGCCGCCCATAGACTTCTGCAAATCCAGGGCACAGTAAAGCCGCTGCCTGCTGTAAATTATTTCCGTTTAAATTTTTTTATTTCGACCTGGTGAAAAGCTTGTGATAAAAAGGTTTTTATAACTTACATGATTCTAGCCGTAATGTACACATAAAATAATGTAAAGAGCAATCATTTTATAAACCATGAAATTTATTTTATTTTAAATGGCCTTTTTTCAATTATAAACATATTTTGTCTTACAGAGAAATATCCCCAGTATTGCCGCTGTTACTGCATCGTTAGATCCGAAATGCTTCATTTATAACATCGAGCTCAGCATACAGACACCGAAGGTATGTTAGAACAAACATAAATTCACGCCTGTAGCCCCAAGGGGATAGGCAGAGGTGCAAATAGTACACCCACGGTTCGCCGTACTTATTTCCGTCCCATGACGTGATAGGTGGCGAGCCTTTCGCCATATCGGACAAAAAATCCTGCAAATTAATGTTATTTTCCCAATCAAAAACTCGGAACGCAAATTGTCCAACTTGGAATTTGAATCTTGAACCTACCTCACCAGTTTCTTAGCCTATGAAGGCTTCCATTAGGCAATTGTGCACAAAAGATATACATGACGGGTCGGGCGGTCATCGGCCGAGGCAGTGAGAGGGCTTACACGACCCTCTCTGATCTCCAGGTCTGGTCAGGATGCATAGCGTATGATAGTTCGGTAATAAAACACGAGATTAACACTTCAGAGTCTATTTAAGCTACCACCAGTTCGGAATGCAGTCATCCATGGGGAAGAGCTGGCAAGAAACCCTCATGGTTGCTCTTTTAAACACATCACAGTTTACATTACAATATTCGGTACACAATAACACTGTCACATCACGTTAACTTACTACTTTAACAATATTTCGGCATTACGACCGACAAGTTACTAACTGTTTCAATGATAATTCACGAATGCCGCACCAGAGAAGAGGTGCTCTTTTATATTGTGATTTTCGTTGTGACCCACTCCTCTGCGAGTGAGATCACTCGATAAACAATTCGAAACCACCTTCAAAATAGCAAAACAAATGGCGCTACCCACAGTTTACAATAAATAAAGTTATTAGCAAGTTCAATTCAGTGTCCATATTCATCACGCTCCGACATACATATTACGTACCTGCTGAATTAAAATTAAAAACTAACGATATTTTCGAAACCGTGTATCGAGTATCGAAGGCCTAAATAACTATCTATTGAGAGTGATAAAATCTCTTAATTTAGTTAGTATCAATATGTGTTGTAATTTTTTTTATTAATTATTATGAAATTATTTTTAGGAGGAAATGATAATGCAGTTTGAAGATATGATGTTTGATCATTTCACTCTGTACGGGAAACGTCAAGGCAAACTGCCGAGAAAGGTGTTTGTCTTCCGCGACGGCGTCTCTGAAGGCCAGTTTGCACAGGTAATATTTTATTATGATATTCTTACAGTAATACCACAGACCAATTTATATTTTCAACTCTTCCCTATATTTCTATTTGATTAAAGTTATTAAGCATTCCCAGAGACTCGCCGAGTTTATTACTCGGTGTCGAAAAAATGCGTGCCATTGTTGATCCTGGCTAAACAGGAGTTACAATGGCGGGTGTGTGGGCGGGATAGTCTCGTAGACCTAAGATATAAATAGACACCACAAATAAATAAATAAATAAAATAAAACCCAGACTCAAAACGCATTTTTGTGGATCTCACAATTTATAGATATGCTGGAATTGAATTTTATTTCGTATAATAACGGGTTACTCGTCTTTTATCACGGAGCCTGTATACATACATTGTAATTTACCACACAGTTCCTATGGGATAGCTTTAGCATCACGAAAGTGGAGTCGCAATAAAATACAGGGCGAATTTCTTGTTGACTAAAAATATTAATAAAATGTATACCATTTTGTTTTAGGTTATGCAATACGAGTTGACGGCGATCCACAGGGCGTATGAGAGACTGACCGGGGGGAAAGGAGCCAGGCCAGAAGTTTTGTTCTTACTCGTGCAAAAGAGACATCACACTAGGTATATTTTCATAGTATCGATTAAAAAAGTTGATTCTATAGATATCTATATTTATATAAATAAAAATCAATGGGCAAAAACGTTTGCTCATGCCACTATATTGTAATAAAAAAATATATTTTCATCAAAAATAAATGATTGTTAAATGACATATACTAATCAATTGCATTTTTTTTAGATTCTTCTTGACAGGAAACCAAGCCCAATATAACGTGAGTCCTGGTACAGTGGTCGACACGCACATCGTCCACCCGACTGAGTTAGATTTTTATTTGGTATGTATTTATTGTTAATTTATGTAGATTAATGGTATGTGTTTGATATACGGACACGTCGGACAAGTGAAACAACCGCTAGTTGATAACGCACTACTTTATTGTCTTGCATGACATATTGTAAGCGCGGGAAAGGGCGCGCCACAGATACAAAATACACAACAGTATGGTATATGCCCTGTATTATAGACTGTTCCATTGCTGAGTACGGGCTCCTGTACTAATGAGTGGGGCTAGGCCTTACTCCAACCTGCTGGCCCTTGGGTCGGTAGACTTACATACTTTAATTACAGTGACATACTTTCGAAATCATTTCGATTCAATTAAGTATGGGGTTATAAAAAAATAAATGCACATGTAACTTTGGAAGTCAAAACTGGGTTTTTTTGGGATTGGAGCCGGTTTCGAATTTTGTTAACTTATACTTAAAATCGAGTATATACCTAATGTACACAAAATGTACCTAGTGGTAAGCGCAGTGCCGTCCAGTTAGAGTACGAAGTAGCGAGAAACAATCTATCCCTCGCTACTCAACATAATCATGCCGGCCTGCTGTGTAGCTTCTTTACACTACACCATGGACAAGAAGTTGAAGAAGCGGTCGAGCGTCTGTCAGAGTACTCAGTAGGCCGCAACACGACCAAACATCGTGCCTAACTGTAGACCCACGACAAAAACCGGATGTACACTGGCTGACCCCGGAACGCTACACACTTTTTTGGGGGTTATTGTCACTCGTGTCTGTAGGCGTTACTCTAATTCCCCTACACGTGACCCCCGGGTAGTGCTAAATGGGTGACACATCTTACTGGTGGTAGGCTTCGGCCGTGGCTAGTGACCACCCACCGGACAAAGCCGTGCCGCCAAACGGCTTGCCGTGTTCCGGCGCGATGTATTGGTATTGGTTGTGGGCTCCTTTCTCCGCACTTAGCCCGTTAGACGTCGAGCCATTGTGCGTGTATGTGCCGGCTAGCAGTCTAGCCAGCCTAGCGCCGACCAGAAGCGCAGGATCCTCCTGGTGTCTCCACAGGCTTCTCGGAGCGACCTCGGTGTGTCGAGGATTTCAGCCCGTTGTGTAGCTACTCCTTCGCATTCCAGGATGCCGTGGGAAGCTGTTTCATCGACTGACAGGCATCCCCTGCATAGGGGACTGTCAGTCATACCTAGAACATACAGATGTTTGTTAAGTGGGCAGTGTCCAGTGATTATACGTAGGGAAGCTCTGTCCAGTGACAGCAGACGCTTAGTTAAGCGAATATCCGGGTGTGGCACCACCTCCCGGGATTGTCTGCATGTGCTCATATTTGCCCATTGATCGGATTGTTGTTTCAATGTTCTGTGGCGAAGCCATGACCTTATCTGGTTAAAGGGCAATAGTAATGTTGGACCAGGGCCGATTACCGGCTGGTCCGACCCTCTTTTAGCCAGCTCGTCTGCTACGTCGTTTCCTAGAGAACCACTGTGCCCTTTTATCCATTGTAAGGTGACTAGGTTTTTCTTACTTATCACCTCCAATTGCATTGGAGGTGATAAGTAAGCACACTAGTATGAGCCCAGACTGGATTATTTTGCTGTCCAGGGCTCGTAGTACTGCAGCGCTGTCGGACACTGAATTTTCTGGCCCTCAATGCCCCGCTTGTCCACTGCCTTGGCAGCCTATGTAATGGCGAGGCATTCAAATTGATAAATGGAACTGTATTCGCCTAAGGCTATTGATATATTCATGTTTATTTCGGCTGAGTACACTCCTGCGCCCGATCCTGTCCTGCGCGATGTTCGGTGATGCCATTTAGGGAGACCGGTCGGAATAGTTGCTGAATGCAGTTGGGCTAATCTGACGCAATTTGATAACGCCGCATTGGGAGACTAGTCGTGGAGGGTAGCGGGATCCGAGGCACGTTGAACCGCTGGCCGACCACAGGTAGTTGGGGGCCCAAGTAGTGTGCTAGCCACACACGAAAGGCTGCCCCGCCAACTGACGAAAAATCCCTCGGGGCTCGGGCGTCCCCGCAGTTTCCAGACTAGTCCCCCTTCTGCGTGGTATTTCATCTTGTGTCTGAAGGTTAAGTGCATGTAGTCTCGTTCCACTGCCGTCTTTCTACATACATTTGCTCTTGCTTTCAAATGAAAAGTAAAAATAATAAGAGAACGTTTCAACAGCGGCAGCACTCCCTCTTACTAAAAGTGCACCTTACCAACATCCGAGCATTGCACTCAAATCTCGTCGCGGTCCATCACCACCTGGAGACTGAAAGACCCGCTCTCTTATTCCTCTCAGAGACGCAGATAAGATGTCCGTCTGCCACATGCGGGTGTGTGCTTGTACGCCCGTGATGACATCTGTTTTCGGCGTCTCCGTAATCTTGAAGATCCCAGATTCGCTGTTATTTGGGTACTGGTGGATACAGGAATTGAGAAAGTTTTTTATTCTACCGGTCGCACAGCGGAGATCAGGAGACGACTAGGCTCACAGAATACCTTAGTGAGGCGGCGGATGCGCCATAAAGGCGGTACCCTTGTGCCCAATTAGTACTACTGGGGGATTTTAATGCCCACCACCAAGAGTGGCTTTTCCCATACCAGTGCACCGACCATGCTGGGAGAGAAACGCGGAAGCTAACGTGACGCTAAATCTCACTCAGTTGGTCCAGGTGGCAACAAGGGTCCCGGATGTTGACACGCACACAGCCAATTGCTTGGACCTTCTGTTGACAACTGATCCACACCGCTACTCAGTGTCGGTTTCATCACCCTTGGGTAGCTCCGACCTTTGTCTGGTTAAATCTGAATTTGTCTACTCACCGCCCGATCCCAGCCCTAGAGGCACCCGGCGGGTGTGGCGATACAAGTCAGCAGATTGGGATGAGATGCGAGCTTTCTGTGCATCTCAATCCTTGGCGCCCCATTTGCTTCTCTTCTGAAGACCCTTCAGCTTGCGCAGATGCGGTGACGGATGTGCTACGTCAAGGTATGGAATACTACATTCCATTCTCCGACGTAGCAATGTCAGGCGGAACTCGCCCATGGTTCGGGGCTGAGTGCGGACCCACTGAAGCGCGGAAGCATGCGGCATACCTGGCATGGGTTGATGCTCGAAACCGTAAAAGTAAAGGACTTGCGCTTAAAGAAGATAACATTTAACAAGGCTGCCAAATCCCGCAAGAAGGCTCTACGGCAAGCTAGATTTGACCACATACGCCAAATTGGTAACTACCTTCACACCAGCGGGTAGTAAAGCGTTTTGGTCCCTGGCAAAATCAGTTGAATCGAACTTCCGTCGCCCCTCACTTCCTCCACTGCTGAGACCCGACGGGTCTTTGGCTCACTCTGCTGAAGAGAAAGCAAACTTGTTTGCTTCTCTTTTTGCTGAATCTTCACGTTTAGATACTGCTGGCGAAGTCACTCCTAGTCTACCAGTTTGCGAGACACATATGTCAGAAATTCGTATTCGTCAGACTGAGGTAAGAATAACGCTACGTAATATGGACGTGAATAAAGCCAATGGCACAGATGGGATTCCATCAATTGTACTGAAAACTTGTGCGCCTGAGTTTTCTCCTATTTTCACTAGCCTGTTTCGTCTCTCTCTGGTCACTGGGCAAGTGCCTAAAGCCTGGAAGCAAGCTAACGTGCAACCCGTGCCCAAAAAAGTTAGTCGTGCTGAGCCTGCCAACTATAGGCCCATCTCGGTTACGTCCATATTTTGCAAAAGTATGGAACGTGTACTGAATGGCAGGCTCATGGAATACTAGAAGCGAATGAACTCCTAAGTGACAGACAATACGGATTTCGCTGCAACCGGTCAACTGGAGAGCTTCTAGCGTATGCCACTCACATCTGGAGCGAGGCTGGCGAGAGGCATGGGGAAGCACTTGCCGTTTCACTTGACATCTCGAAGGCCTTCGGCAGAGTGTGGCACGATAGCCTCTTAAGCAAGCTTCCTTAATATGGCTTGCCCACTGGGTTATGTGCTTGGATATCGAACTTCTTGAGGGAACGATTGATTCGAGTGGTCATTGATGGCTGCTCCCCCGATCTATTGGCTATCAATGCCGGGGTACCTCAGGGGTCGGTAGTTACTGCGACTCTATTCCTGCTGCATATCAATGATCTGCTTAAGCCCGGTACTTTTGGGTACGCAGACGACATCACAGTGGTAGAAAGATATATATCTAATGCACGAACCAGTGGAGTCCAAGTCCAGTCCCTCAGGGAGGCCTTGGTAGAACGCTTGAACTTGTCCTTAAAGACAGTCTCCGATTGTTTTCTACCGGATACATTTCTGCGAGTATGCCTTGGAATTACATAATTTAATTCCCCCAACCCCTTTCTATCATCGAACGACAAGAGACTCGGCGAAGCGTCATCGATACATGGTTGATATTCCAGCAGCGCGCACGATGCGTTTTGCTAGTACATTTATCATGCGCACCGCTAGAGAGTGGAACTCTTTTCCGGAGTATATATTTCCCAAAAAATATAATCTGAACTTAAAAAAATATATCTTCTAGGCAAGCGTGCTCCACCGTAGACCACATCATCACTTACCATCAGGTGAGATATTGGTCAAATGCAAACCTATTTAGGTAAAAAAAAAACACTTGCGTGTGTCACTATGGCGCGGGCGGATTTTACACTCTGAGTCCGGTGGTCGCTATCCGGGCGGATATGACTATCCTACCACTATAGATTTTATCTCTACGATAGCAATGTCACAACAGGCCTTTACTAGTTTTTGACATATGTGTTCAGGTATCCCATCAAGCTATAAAAGGCACAGCGCGTCCCACTCGCTACCACGCCGTGTGCAACGACGGCAAGATACCAGACGAGGAGGTGGAACAACTCACCTTCTACCTGTGCCATCTGTACTCGCGGTGCATGAGGTCCGTCTCCTACCCGACACCTACATACTACGCGCATCTCGCGTGTCTACGGGCCAGGTCTCTCACTCAGTAAGTATATTCAAACTTATTTTGTATCAATCTATCCATACTATTATTATAAATGCGAAAGTAACTCTCTTTGTTATGAAGGACATAGGCTATCTTTCATCTCAAAAAATATCTTAAAGGGGGTGAAATAGGGGATTGAAGTTTGTATGGGCAATCCTTAATATCTCTAGTTAGGATCTAAAAACTTATATTTAGGCTTTTGGTAAGAAATAAAAAAAAGTGTTTCAATGTTTTTGCAACAGCATCCCTAAGGAGACAAAGTAAGGGGTTAACTTATGAGGTATATTTTAGATGCAATCTCAATATTCAGGAACAAAACCTGAGAGGTAGGATGATCACTATAGGTGCGTCAGTGCGTCAGTCAACTCCTTGAATTGTATATTTCTCCAAAAATAACCTACACGCGGGCGGAGCCGCGGGTAACAGCTAGTACATATATAAGCGATATACCACTGACTAACATCACGAGATTTCTAAAACTACAAATCTGATTTATTTAAATCCAGCATATAGTTACGTATTTCGCAATGTAGACTATTTCCCTGACGCACATTCTATGAGTGTTGCAGAAAACTTGGCGTATGGATTTCTTATGACCTCCCACTTGATTCTGATACCCTCAGTATGATATAACCCCGGTCTATTCATGTTTTAAGCAGCGATAGCCTAGTTGGTTGCGGTACGGACTGCCAAGACGAAAGTCGTATGTTCGAAACCCAAGTGGCATACACCTCTGACTTTTCTCAAGTTATGTGTGTATTAAATGATAATTATCGCTTGCTTTAACGGTGAAGGAAAACATCGTGAGGAAACCTGCATACCTGAGAATTACCAATCCGCATTAGGCCAGCGTGCTGGACTAAGGCCTAACCCCTCTCATTAGTAGAGGAGGCCCGTGCCCAGTAGTGGGACAATGTTTAATACAGGGCTAGTATTATACTCATGTTATTGTTGCCAATTGTTTCTCACGATTAAATCCGTTATTAATAGCTGCATTAATCAATTAGTCAAATTTTACATAGTCCTCATATAATAATGGTAATTGTTCTGTTTTAGCGATCAGACCTTCATCAATCAGGAACTTGAGAGGAACCCCAAGCGACTTCGAGTTCTCGATAGGATGCTGCAACATAGCCGCATGTTTTTTGTCTAAATATTACACCAAATATAAAAGGTTATATAAATCAATTACCTAAGACAAACTGATATAACTGAAAAAAAAGTGTAATATCTAAAAACCATTATAATATGGTTCTATAATATATAACAAGGGCTACAAAATACGTTAGCCCTCCAAAAAATATTTCAATCATTAAAAAACAAAATAACTGTAAAAAAATAACATCATCCTTCTTCTTTTAATATTTTGTTTTAATTGTAAGTTAAAAGTATATACATCTTGCCTATTAATGTTTCACAGAAAATTTCATTTGTCAGATCATTCATTTATCAAATTTGTAATATCAATTCAGTGGTTGAGTTTCGTATGATCAGTGCAATTGCAGGACGCACATAAATTCTAACAACAAATCACCCCCTCCAAGTATATCTTTCCGAAGAGAAAACCGTAGAATCAGAAAATAATCATAACAGTACAATACGCTGAAAGTAGGTTGGCCGTAAAACAATTACCGTTATTCTTTAGTTTCAAAAAAGAATTGCGACGCCACTCGTTGCTAACTTCAGGCGAGCCAAGTTGTTTTGCGCGTATTGTATTGAGTTCAAACGCGGATTCGTAACTGATGCTTGCGTCTAACACTTTATCGGAAGTCATATCTTTATGGGTTAGTAACGCACCATTCCATTGAGATTGTGTTACTGGGAGGCTGTGAAAAGCTTATCTTTTATAAAATAAATTGTGATTTGTATTAAGCTTATTGGTTGTTTTATTCATTTGCTCAGGTATGTCCAAATGTGTTGCCTTGTATGGCTGTTTGATTTATTGTTTACACATTCATATCGATGTTAGGATAATATAATACGCCCATATGTATAACATTTTGTTGTTTTTATTAATGCATTGTGTTTACAAATATATGTTTCAAATTTCTTCCTTTTGTTATGATGACTGAAAAATATTGTTTACTAATCATTAATAAATTAATATTGTGTTCGCATTTACAGTTATATTTATACTTAAATGTTTTTATCAGAATTGACATGAGGTTGACAATCGTGTAAAGAAAATCAAAGCAATATAAATAATGATTATAATTTGCAAGTATAAAGTATTGATTATTTTTTGTTTAGATGTAGGTTTTTAAATTCCAAATTATTTTAATCTTTTCAACGGCATTTTACTGAGTTTTCAATGAGAGGTGTATTGAATTCGTTTTTTAGGGTTCAGTTCCTCAATGTAAAAATGGAACTCTCATTCTTGACTCACGACAGCACTGTAAGCGCTTCGCTATAGTTTACACACGCTTTATATTATCATTATTATTTGAAACATTTAAGTATTATATAACTATTCATCTGCTTTTATGTTCTATACTATTATGAAATATATGAAACAGGTAAATTTATCATATATAAGAGATTTTATAAATATTTCTACAGACTTTTACCTGTGTCAATACTAACTCCTGTTGTGCTGTTTGTTTTTTTATCTAAATTATGTAAACTATTTTTGAGAAATAAATGATTCAATCCCTATCATAGTTTATTTATACCAGTGGTTCCCAACGAGGGGTTCGATAGTGATGCAAAGTAAGTGATGATTTGCGTGTAGCTTTGTGCAATAATATTAGTCCCCGGATTTCTGAACTTGTGCAGAAGATGCAAGCTCAAAAATCACTTTGATTAAAAAAAAACCTATTTGTCTTTCTACTAAAAGTGATAATTTGCTATTAACATATTATTGTTAATGCATGATACTATTGAGTTTTTGATTAAAGTTTATTTTCGGATTGATTCAGTTTTTTTCTTGTACATCATGGTCCCCGCTGACAAAAAAGAAATCAAAGTGGTCCCTGCGGGGCTATTGGCTAATTTTGACAGTTCGAGTGATCATCGATATTTCGTTGTCAACCGAACTTTGATGTCAACTGATATTTTGTATAATTTGGTATTACGTATGACATTATAATAATAGACACCATGGGTGCCTATCAGTTTCTTTCAGCGAACCACTTGACATCTCTAGTTTTTTGTCGACATTATGCGACTAAATTAAACATATCCATTTGACCACTAACTAAATGGGATAAAAGGTCGTCCATATTTAGCGGGCTTAACAACGCGTTTCAACAATTTTAGAATAAGTTTGTGGCGCGAGATTCATATTTATTTAAGTTTCAACTGCGTTGTGAGAAGTGTTTGAGTGCCTGTCTTTGAGTTTAAACTGTGAAAACAACTAACAATTGAAGTAAGTACTATGATAGCACAACATACTTTATTCTTTGAAGCGCAGACTTCATTTATATTGAGTAGAAATGTTTCGTGAATTAAAACAATATTTTTGTAAAATGGATTATACAGTATTTTCAATATGCTATTATTATACAATGAGTAAGGACTATAATATATATAATTTCTAGTTTAAATCTTACATTTTCCTAATAATACAACTCAGTTTTGCGGAGCTAATAAATAAATTAGTAATGGTTACTGTAATTACACACATACTAGTACTTTCGTGGCGAGCATCAAAATAAATGAAGTTATAATATTTAACATGATTTATTACTTTTCAGATGCCTGCACGTAGAAAAATTTCCCTAAGGCAAACAGAGTTACTGTTGGAATTTGTGGAAAGTCACCGAGAAATTGCGTTGGGTCGCTTCCCAAGTGAGCCTTTGTCTAGTCAGCTTACTAGACAAACTTAGGAATCGCTGGCTCATAAATTAAATGCAATAGCGGATGGTGTCTCTAAAACCTCAAACCAATGGCGCAGAGTAAGTATTTGTAAATATTATAAAATGATCAATTCAATTAATAATATTGTTTGTAGCAATGAGTACCTAGTGGTAAAAAATGTGTGTGTGCTTAACCATTGTTTGTCCCTCTGCATGAAGTAAACCACTTAAGTAGAGGCAATCACTAATACACAAGTGTAGATAAAAAACCTTTTAAGTTTAAACATTTCACCAAGCCACTTATTGGCACTGTGTTTACTATTTCATGTGTTTCATTTTTAATACAAACTTAAAATGTTTTTGTCTATATGGTACTGCATAGAGTGGAAGTGAATAAAAGCCAAAGCCGCAGACTCCAGAAGGAGTGCCTCAGCAACTGGTGGAGGACCCAGTAAGCTCATTCCCCTGACCATGTACGAAGAACTGGTACTGGGTTTAATAGGGTCAGTGGCAGTGGAGGGATTGCCGGGTGTGCACATACCTATAGATGTTAGTTTTATTATTAACATATACAAGTTCTTAGAGGCTGAATTCCATCTCACAAACATGCATTTCAATGCATGCAAATTAATATAAATAACCTGTTTATGATGACATATACAAAAGATATTTTATTATATTTCATTATAAATAATTTATTTTTAAAATATATTTTCAGTTAACAGTTAAGTTAGTTATAAAAGTTAATATTAACATCTACATGATTATTGACTACAAATGGTGTACCTAGTGGTTAGGTGGTCAGTTCACCACTATTATACCAAAGATTGTAGGTTCAATTCGCATCTTATATTTATTTAGATCTAGAGATATTTTTCGAGTGCTCTTTGTGTCCCATAATTGTATGTGTTTAAAATACTATACTACACAAGGCTTCTTAGTTATTGCGGGAGTGTCCTTAACATATAATATGAAGATATTCATGTATGAAAATTTAACACAAGTTTATAAATTTCAGTATGTCGAGACGAGAGAGTACCCCGCTGGGCTTATGAGCTCGAATTGAGGCGCCTTCGTGTTGAGAAACAGCACACGGCCGCCTTGGAAGGCAGCATGGTCGCCTTGCAAAGTATTGCTGAGGTGCTTAGAACAGTTGTGGGGATACTTGATAACAGCTGGCCTGCAGGGCCTCGAGGCGATAGATAGACCTTAGTTCTCAATCCTTAATATTAAATTGTAATAAGTATGCTAGTATTGTTGCAGTAAAAGTTCTGAAACAATTGTAATGGTTTTACAATTGTTTCAGGTGTGTTTCTTGCAATTTTCAAAAAGATTAATCATTAATTTGGGCTCTCTCAGTTCTTATAAGAAGCCATAGATTTACAAATGTACCATGTTCATTTATCAAATTTGGGTTCTAGTTTTTATTAAAACCACAGTAAAGGCACAATATTTAATTTCAGAATCTAATATAGAATTAAGTTTGATTATATGTCTAGATTTAGTAAATGTTAAATCTTATAACATACAAAACAAACTCCTATCATGGTTCGTTTTTGAATAATTAATTTTTATAAGTGCTTACTCAATCCACACTTTTTTGGAAAGTACGCATCTTTCATATCTTTACGTTTTTAAGCAAAAAATGTAAGTAGTTCAAGTGTTTTTTTACTGAATGTCCATCATTTCATATTTTCGATTTTTTGTGTACTTTAAGAGATATACCTTTTTATTTGTATGGGAACCTATAGTGCAGTGTCGCCACACGTGTCATAATACATTATATTCTACTGTATTCATTTATTTTTATCTGTTTGTGGGAATCTAAATAAATACATAAAATTAATACATTTTTTGTCAATGCCATCTAGCAACAATTTACTGATGTGGGAAATCCAACTGTGTACTTATGTATTATGTTTAATGTGTTTGTGCACAAATACTTATGTGCTTCTTATATCTAAATAAAAGTATATCAATAAGAAAATATTTGTATTTTTCATTTAATGTTTTTAGAAATATACTGTCAGGTTACTCACTTTCAAAGGTTACAACAGGATTATCAGTTATTACTTCATCATTTAATTAAGCTAAATCCAGTTCGGAATGCAGTTATCCTATGGGGAGGAACTGGCAAGAAACCCCATGGTCGCACTTTTAAACTTCTTTTGACTGGTTATCTGATATTTGTAAGTAGGGTAGTAAACTAACGTTGTACACAACTACGCGACTAGTGTTCAAACATTTTATGCACTTGCTATAGAATCTGATAACTAGAGAGGTGTCCAACGTGAGTTATACCAACTTTAAATAAAACATGGCTTCAAATGTTAAGATTTTATTGTCTTGAAATCAAATCAAATCATTTATTTTGTAAATTAGGCCACTGGGGGCTTTTTTTACAGGTCAGGATTAAGTTTATCTACCGGTGCTTCGAAAAAAAAAAGATTGTTTATTGAATCCATGAAATGCTATATATTATATAGATTTAGTCAATCCTTTTTACTCTACCGCCAGTTCGGAATTCAGTTACGCTAGAGAAGAATGGGCAAGGAAACTCTAGTGTTGCTCTTTTCGAACACTGGCTAACAATATTTGGTCATACAATTAATATACCATTCAAGTAAAATAAATAACATCCAACAGTCACACACATAGCCCCGACCCCACACCAAGTTGTGCCGGTGTGGGAATCGAACCCACAGTCTCTCGTTTCACAGCCAGCTACTCGCCAACGGCGCCACAGAGGTTGTCAGTTTTATTACATAGGTTAGAGTAGCTCAATGTATGCTAATTAAGTTGCCTTATTGTTATATTCTAAAATAAAATTTATTACAAGACTTATTGCCACACAATGACCATTGGGAGAGATGAAATCTTGATTTCTTGAATCAGTTGGTGCTTATTGAACAGTCCAAGCAGACATGTCCACACAAGCAGCACCCATTCACGAGTAATGATGCATGTGTCAGGCATCTGCCTCCTCAACCATGTTACAGGGAAGAGACCGACCCAGCATATGGTGTTGCAGCAAGCACAGACACTTTAAGGAGCATGACATACCCATACTCATATTAATAAACATAATGTACTACAAGTACTACTATCAACCATATTTAAAATATTCTAGTTGTATTGAATGAGCAATCTTTTTTAACATCTTGCTTGCCATAGTCTGGACACAAGTCTATTTCGAGTGGTATCGGAAGTATTGATTTGCTCTGTGGGTGTAGTATGTTGATCAACATCATTGTTGATATCAGAAATCTCTGGCATTGGCACATTCTGCACATTGGCTATGTTATGTAAAACAACTATCTTGCCAGTAGTAACTGGATCATAGTGAAGTACTCTGTGTGCCAATAAACAACGCCAACGTGCTTTCAGGATTCCTATGCAACGTTCCACAGTATTTCTGACATGACATTGAAGTTCTGTATGGTATGCTTCTGGGGTCCCCTAAGATAGGCGTCATCATCCAAGGGCGTTGAGCATATCCAGAGTCACCTAAAAATAATATGATTACATATTATTTATCATTACATTTTAATTTACTGAAACTAATATGAAAATAAATATTCTTCTTTGATAAAACTTACATCATTATGCAGTGATTTTTTATATAGATTTTCATTTTAAAAATCCATTATGACAATACATTAAGGACAACTTCTAACAAGTACAGTATAATACAGATATATATACCTAGTAGCCAACTGTGTTCTCCATTTCATTCCAGCAGTAAAAGGTTGGGAACCACTGATTTATACCGTATTATTTGGAACTGTTAGTGACCCGCAGAATAGAGATGAAGGTTGGAAGGGTAAAGTAGGCTTGGCAAGTGTGTGACAGTTATGATTAAACAATAAACTCACCGAACAGGTAATGTGATTGGTGACAATGAGATGCATTAATTGCCAATCAAGCGCTTTTTTTTGTTTATTCTGGCAAGACCAAGGGACCACACTGCACTTGATGGTAAGCGCAGTGCCGTCCAGTTAGTGTCAAGTAGCGAGAGGCAATCTATCCCTCGCTACTCAACACAATCATGCCGGCCTGTAGCTTCTTTACACTACGCCATTGGACAAGAAGGTGAAGTAATCATATTTCAATGATAAGTCCGTGATTACACGCCAAGCGATGCTACTATTGATTATTACGCTTATGGTATAAGTTAAGTAGCGAGGGGTAGATTGACTCTCGCTACTTGATACTCTAACTGGACTGCACTGCGCTTACCATTACAGTGTGGTCACTGCGGTGCCAGGATAAAACTATTAAAAACAAACTCCATTTGTGCTGGTTTCGGACCTACAACTTACGATTCTCCGTACCACTCACAACTGGGCTATCGCTGTATTTAGCGTATTACTTATGCACAAAGGACGTAACCGTCACAGACGTGTTTCGTTTGTACATTTTGTTGGTCCGTGTCCGCCGTCACGTAAGCGGTTCGACCATTACCTACCACAACAACAAGGTACTGACTACTGGCCCTTCAAGTTCAAGATTAACGGTAAAAAACATTTATTAACGATAACATATCGTATAATGTGATTGTAAATACATTTACATAACGCAAACTAGTTACGGCAAGGTTTTTTACCGATTTAAAAATAAAATGCTTCTTAATTAATGAAAGTGAGTGAAGCTGAAGTGGTAGTTAAGGATCCTGAAAATTGGAGATTTATAGTCTGTCTATGGGATAAGCCGTGATAGTATAAGACAAACTCTGTGGTGCAGTGGGCGAATAGCCAGCTGTGAAACGAGAGGCAGTAGGTTCTATTCCCGCACCAAGACAAATGTTTGTGTGAAAACTGATATTTGCTTCGGGTCTGGGTGTTGTGGGACCGTAGTCTCTCGTAGTTCTTGATACTCACGATATAGGTTTGACCTAGTGTGGGTTCAGGACTATGTGTGTGACTGTTGGGTGTTTTTTCTATATAAAAATTCGAAATTCGACTACATATTTCGCGAGTAGTCGACAGATTTAAAAAAAAATGTAGTTTAGGTTTTATTACGAAGATGGCTCTACTTAAAAGTTTAGATGACAGTAAAACTAAGGTTGGCTGGGACAGAATGCCTTTTGCATTACGTCCATCTATATGCAATTTATAAAATAAAACTATAGAAAGAAAACTCTTTACCTACGTGATTACAGTAAAGGCGTTGCGACTAGGACCTTGTATTTGAGATAAAATACCTACATGGCTACACTTATTTTTAGACAATACTATTCAGTTGGACTTACGTACCTATGCATAGTAGGTACAATTATTTTGGTATTCTATTATTTGTTATAATTATTATTTCACTCGGTTTATATTGGCATTTCATTTATTGTGTTATTACTTATAATTAACAACGTAATTATATTTATATGATTATATATAAATAACTAAGAATATGTTTGCATTATTTCCTCAATCGTTCGAGTTCGTTGAGAATAATATCAATAAATATTTTTAATGAGTTTTTAATTTTATCACTGCCAAAGAGAAAGTTATTTAAAGTGGTAAAACCACGACGCATACCGTTTTGACAGCTTTAAGTACTTCTGTAACATAGCAAACGATGTGCTGACATGAAGTAAATGCTTGATGCTGCATTTCGTACGTGATTGAGATATTTACTACCCCAAATTCCTCCTTACCCTATTCCTAGCGGCGGCCTAGGGTAGAGCGAGAGAAGCGGTCGCTCTAGGCGCCAGGTAGAGAAAAACAATTTGGAGCGAAAAATATAATTTTTATGGCGCTTTTTATGAGACGCGGGGCAACCCGGATTAAAAAAGAAAACAGAATTTAAGAAAATAAAAATAAGCCCAGTGGCACGGGACAAGCGATTCTCATTCGCAACACCGCCGCGCCGTAGCTGTTTAAATTCAAAATTATTTTTGGAGTAACAAATAAGTATTAACAAATAAGTAAGTATTATTCCTATTCAATATAAGTTCTTATTAAAAGTTACTGAATCCAATTTACGGTGTGAAAGCGTTGAAAAAGAGCGCCGAGAGACAATCTTGCTCTACTTAGAGGCCAGTAAGGCGCCACTCTTCTACTATTGTGGGTTTCCATGAGCGGGGAGGCTGGAAATCACTTATCATCTGGTGACCCTCAAGCTTGCTTAACGGTCTCAGATGTTTATTGAAAGTATAATTGGCAGGCAAATAACAACGTACCTCTATGTAAAGCGTGGAGTCGGCGTAAAATGCGATATTCATACCAAGGATAGTGCTATACGAATCTCAAGGACAACATTATTTTGCGTTTTCCCTATGCTATGGGAATTTAACTATAAATAGGTTTCTTAATTCCAAGTCTGTTTCATGGCTAGTTAAAATTGGGGTTCGAATTTAAATGCTACTCATGTAGGACTGTTGCAAGTGGAGATAACTACGAGACATATTTACCTTATTTACCTAGGACATATTGCATAAAAATATTATATTTCAAAACGCCAACGGCTGAGATTTTTGGTGCTTCTTCTCAGTACAAAATCTTCAAAGCATCAGTAGAATCCTGAATAATTCATAATTGACGTTTATTCCAATTGCCCATAATGGTATACTTGCATAATAAATGCTTTTGACTTTTCATTTACAGCAATAAGTGAATGATGAGGATTAATTACGCATAGATTTTACTTAGGCTTTTACTAAGCAGTGATAGTCTAGTTGGAAGTGGTACGGACTGTCGAGAGGAAAGTCGGATGTTCAAAACCAGCCTAAATGGCACACACATCAGACTTTTTAAAGTTACGTGTCTATTCATTGTCAATTACCACTTGCTTTAACGAAAAAAGGCACATCGTAAGGAAACCTACATACCTGAGAGTTCTTATAAGCATTTCAAAGGTATGTGGAGTCTGAAAACCCGTATTAAGCCAGTATGATGGACTAAAGCCTAACCCCTCTCTATATTACAGGAGGCCCGTGCCCAGCAGTGGCACAATTGTTAGAACAGGGCTAGTAATATTATTATTTTTACTAAGTTTATTTTATAAGATAGTGCGTGTAGATGGGTACTTTCGTCGCAGTATCTATTTATGCCGCCAAATAGCAGGTGTGTATTGCAACCGGACATTCAAGCTCATGATATTATTTAGCGTAGCTAGTTATGTTCTGGGCTGAGGAACGCAGAGCAGTGCTATGCAGCTTTTTATAATTATAGACATTCCTGAGGCGTAGTTTTTTTTATCCGGGCAAGGTAAGTGACCACATTGCACCCGATGGTGACCGCAGAGCCGTCCATTAAGAGTATCGAGTAGCAACAGACAATCTATCCCCCGCTACGCAACACAATCATGCCAGCCTGCTTCATCACACTACGCCAGGGGCATGAAGGTGAAGAAGCGGTCGAGGTTCTAGTGTCAGAGTACTCAGAAGGCCGCAAACGGCCAAACATCGTACCCCAACTCTAGACCCCCGACAATGGGTGAGTTGGAGAGGAGCCGGCTGAGAAACGAAACAACAGGTTTAATTCCCGCACCGAGACGTGGTTCAGCTTTGTGTGGGTAGGGCGTTGTGGGAGCGTTCTTCGTAGTTCTTGATACCCACGGAGCAGGTTTGACTTGTGTGTGGTTAATATTATGTGTGACAGTTGGGTGTAAACAGAGTTCTAGAGTTCTGGGTGGTGGGTTTAAGCGCATGTGTGATTCTTATCATGAAAAAGTAACCTATTCGCTTCTACTAATTAATAACTCTGTTCGCCCCCTATCACATTGTGGGGCCGTAATGAATTCGGCGAAAAGTACTTGTTACACCTCTGCCAACCCCTTCGGGGATTACAGGCGTGAGTGTAGTAAAAACGCTATATGTTACTAAGTTATTATCAGTATCTATTTCAATTGACAAGTTCCACAACCGTTCCAATGTGTAGTGAGACTAATTCTTAATTATGGAATTCGTAAAAAAAATATGTTCACGTATCTATTAACACAAAGCAAAATACGTACATAATAGCATGATATTAGTTTGAATTTTATTGCTTACGAATAAAGTGGGTATCAGGAAATCCGGTTAAGAAATTAGACTTTTATTAGATACCGGTAGCATATTTTAGGAAGTTGAAATTTCGCCTGAATCGATTGTGTCTGTTATATTTACGTCTAGTCCTATACGAATGAATGTTATCAGGAGTAAAATCAGTTTACCTTTCAAGTCAATTATTATAAATGCGAAATTAAATGTAATTTAATTAATTGATAACATAAGTTTATAAAATATAAAACAATCAGAATGTGTTAATATTTAATAATAATATATCCAACAGTCACACACATAGTTCTGACCCCACACTAGGTCAAACCTATATCGTGGGTCTCAAGAACTACGGTCCCACAAACCCAGACCCGAAACAAATATCTGTCTGTCACACAAACATATGTCTCGGTGCGGGAATGGAACCCACGGCCTCTCGTTTCACAGCCCGCTGCGCCAAGGAGGCTGTCGAATTTATGGTCGCCTTTCTTGTATCTTCGAGGGTTAACGTCCGATCATTTTCATAACGTCAAAGCAATTTTTAGTCGAACGTTAGTAATGATGTCATTTAAATTATATTTGATACGCGAAATAATTAACAATATCTGTTCTGCATTATACACTGTCCCACTGCTGGGCACGGCCCTCTTATACAAATGAGAGGAGTTAGTCCACACGCTGGCCTAATACAGGTGAGTATACTTCGCTCACCTTCAAAATTACTATTTAGGATTGTCAGATTTACGATATTTTTCTTCAACCTTTAACCAAAACAACAATTAGCCATAAATACACATGTAAATTTGAAAAATAAGAGGTCTATGCTGGTTTTGAAACCGTGCTTTTGTCTCGGCAGTCTGTATCACTTCCAACTAGGCTGTGTTACAATGCAATGGAAATATTGAGGTTTTAATAGTTTGTGAAAAAAACAAATATTTCAACGTATCTACAGACGAGGTTAACACGTTGTATCGGCGTCCATTGTCCCAATAAGTTGTGCCAACGGACGTTAAAGAACCTCGACCAACATTTTCCATGGTTTATTGGTTACTGTTCAAAAGACAGCAAAGGATGAATGTTTAAAACGGGTCACTTATTGTAAATGATTTGTGTTGTTGCGAAATGATTAATAGAACAAAGTTTAAGGACACATTGAAATATCTTTGGTTCTTATTTTATGAACTATACAAGGCGAGGCAATAAACAGATACTTTTTCTATTTTTATATAGCCATAAATTATATACTAGTGTCTATGAAACTCGTGCTAGATATACGTGAGTAATATAAATCGAAACAAGAAGATCTAAAAATTCACAAGCAAGAAATTGCTAGTTATAATAAAAGCTATCAGACGAGAATATCCAGTCATGTCACTGAACTGGCATCAAAGCTAGTAGGCACAGGAAGTGTCACATATTCCCGATTTTTATTATTTTTTATGTTAAATAAAATAGGCTATATTAATTAAGTCACCTACAATTTTATAGCATCCTATGCCGAACTAGGTTAAAAACCTGTATCTCAGCATTTGGCGCCGCTTCACAAAGTTTACTTAAAGTTACAGTAGCTTCTGTCTCAAAAATCTTAACTAAAATGAAATAAAGTGGATATGGTAGACAATATTTATTGTATTGTATTAATTAAAGCGGCATAGTGTCCATACGCTAACAGCAAGATTTGACAATAGTGCATGATAGTGTTACCTTGTTACCCAGGAATTCCTTATGATTGCTTATACCTAGTCAGGTCATAAATTCTGTCACATGTTTAATATAAAATAATTGAAACAAGTTTATTCATTATGTAACCATTTATATACCAAAATGAACTTAACAAAACATAGATTCTTATGACACTAAAGTTTATTCAAAATGACCTCCGTGATTTTGAATACAGGTCTTCAATCTACGCGGCCAGTTGTCTATCGCAGCACGAACGAGTTCCATGTCAATATCGGCGGCTGCCTTAATCAAGGATGTCTTGAGTGACTCCAAATTGGGATGAGGCTTTGAGCACGCCTTTTCCTCCAAGTGTTGCCATATCTTGTAATCTAACGGATTTAAATCTGGACTGGAGAAGGGCCAGTCTTCGTGCCGGATGAAGTCGATTTCACGCGCCGCCAGCCAGTCTTGTGTGCTCTTCGCTCTATGAGTTGGCGCCGAATCTTGTTGGAATACCCAGTGCCTGTTATTGAACATGGTATGAGAAACAGGTTCCACAAGGTTCGTCAGGACTGTATTTTGATACACAACTGCATTCGTTTTTACACCTTTCTCACAAAAATATACCTCTGTTAAGCCCCAATAAGAAACTCCCAACAATACCATGAGCGAGGATGGAAAATGACCTCGTTGGACACGCGGAATACGGTTGCTCGCTTCTACACTACTGTGTGCGTACACCTTATCATTTTGTTTGTTGTAGCTCTCTTCTACGGTAAAATTTTTTTCATCTGAAAAAAGAATTTCCCGATATTTTTTTACCGCGTACCGCTTCAACAAAGCGCGGCATCTCTTCAGTCTCAGGTCCATTAGACGAGCATTCAAACTATGTCCTGTTTTTCTTCGATATGCCCGAAGCCCTAAGTCTTCATTTAACACCCTTTTCACCGTGGTTCTGCTTAACCCCATCTGAAGGGCCAACAGTTTCTGCTTACGTTTGTGATTTCTTTGAATTCGCGCCTTCACGGCTTTTATCACTGCTGGAGTCCTAACAGACCGAGGGCGACCACTTCTTGACCTGTCATCTACACTAGAGTCTTCATTGTATCGTTTGATTGACTGCCTCGGTGGCGCAGTTGTAATACGTACGAGGTATCACTGCTGTTGTCTCGGCTCTGATTCCCCGGTTGGGTAAAAGTCATAGTGGGTTTATATCACGAAATACTTAATATGGGCCCGAAGTCTGGAATTATGTCCGGTATGGCGAAAGGCTCACGCACTATCACATTGTGGGAAGGGATTAAGGTCAGCGATATGTGGGTTCAAGTCGGGACTGAATACACCTCTGCCTACGCCATCGGGTATTACAGGCGTGAGTGTTTAATAAATATAATTACAATATCAGCGCTGTATCACTTCCCTCAGTCCCAATGCCGAGCACAACCTTCCTACTAATGGGAGGGGTTAGGCCTTAGTCCAACACGCTGGCCTAGTGCAGAATACTATACTTCAAATACCTTTCGAATCTTACAGTGAAATCCCAGGAGTGCAGATTTCTTCAGGATGCTATCTAGTGTTAAAGCAAGCGATAATTAACAACAAATACACACGAAACTTCGAAAAGTCATTAAACTTATTATAAACCGTGTGGTTCAAATACAATATAGAACATCGGTAGACGGTTCTTCATGGTTGCTATATATACGGACCAAAGTAACCGATACACACTGGCTCGGTGGTTATTTCAACATAATTAATTAGCTTGAATTAACTCAGTGGTGACAAAGTGGTCACCCCTCCTCCTCCACTCGTCCTCCTACATTATAAAATGATGTGGTGTCGTGGGACACCAGGTAGGAACGAAGTTCCTTCGGCTAATGTAGAATCGACACAAATTGCAAAAAAAATCGTGCTCAATTTGGACGTCACTACTTGCCACTCTAACTGGACGTCACTACTTGCTACTCTAACTGGATGTCATTACTTGCTACTCTAACTGGACGTCACTACATGCCACTCTAACTGGACGTCATCACTTGCTACTCTAACTGGACGTCACTACTTGCTACTCTAACTGGACGTCACTACTTGGCACTCTAATTGGACGTCACTAATTGCTACTCTAACTGGATGTCATTACTTGCTACTCTAACTGGACTTCACTACTTGCCACTCTAACTGGAAGTCATCACTTGCTACTCTAACTCGATGTCATCACTTGCTACTGTAACTGGACGTCACTACTTGCCACTCTAACTGGACGTCACTACTTGCCACTCTAACTGGATGTCATCACTTGCTACTCTAACTGGACGTCACTACTTGCCACTCTAACTGGACGTCATCACTTGCTACTCTAACTGGACGTCACTACTTGCTACTCTAACTGGATGTCCTTACTTGCTACTCTAACTGGACGTCACTACATGCCACTCTAACTGGACGTCACTACTTGCTACTCTAACTGGACGTCACTACTTGGCACTCTAACTGGACGTCACTACTTGCCACTCTAACTGGACGTCACTACTTGCTACTCTAACTGGATGTCATTACTTGCTACTCTAACTGGACGTCACTACTTGCTACTCTAACTGGATGTCATTACTTGCTACTCTAACTGGACGTCACTACTTGCTACTCTAACTGGATGTCATTACTTGCTACTCTAACTGGACGTCACTATTGTCGTGCAGCAAAATCCCTATCCCCTCCAAGCCTGCCGTAAGGAACTAATTGTGTATGCGACTGTCGCGCCTGCGCACGTCTCATTTAACGGTTTTATTCCACGCACTTTTTTCCACGGATTTTTTCTTACGGTTTTACTATCACATATTTTTCAGTTCGGTCGCGCAGCAAAATCCCTATCCCTCCAAGCCTGCCGTAAGGAACTTCGTTCCAATAATTTCGGATCTGGATGTAGATATCGTAAGAGAACTCAATTGGTTACGGTATGGACATGAAATTATTTCGGATATCCGATCCGAATAGTTGTCAGATAGTCCCATAGAATCCGATAGTTGCGGCTATGTACATTAACGCACGAACACTCAAACGCTACTCAAGCGTTTAAGATCGTGTTTAACATTTGAGACCCTGTTATTTGTTATAATTGTATGACGTATAAGAAAATAAGTAGCCTTTAGACGGTCGGATAGTTGAGTAGCGTTTGAGTATTTGAGTATTTGAGTATTTGAGTATTTGGGCGTTAGTCTTTCAAATAATAGTGTATTTTAGTTGATTGATATTATGTAGACCGTTTTCTTTAAGAGCATGATCAAACATGTCGTAGTATCTAGTACTTGCGATCGATACTGCATTAGTTCAAGATCCCAGAGCGATCAGACATAACTTATTTTCACATAGATGAAACTTTAGGTTCTCAGTAGCGTCTCATGATCTTTAAATACCTGCGTGCTTGTGGAGCTCGCCTTGTGACACCTGGACAGGCACCAGGTAAGAAAGGCAAGGTAACTTAAAATATTATTATTACATTATTAAATAATAATATTCTATAAAACAAAGTTTTTATAGGTTACGGTTATTAAATTATTTCGAATATCAGATTGTTACGGCTACGTAGTTTCATAACAACCCTAATTAAAACTCATAAACTGTGAGTCGAACGATATATTTCACTTGATTTACTAAACAAATAGAATAGGAGTTCGTTCTTTACCTATGACGGTGATTGTATTTAACTTTGCTCACAAGTATATTTATCCGTATCAGAGGGCAAATCTCGTGACCGCATGTAATGACTACTTCTAGTAATTTATAGATTACGGAAAATGACAAGGAACTGCTGATATAGAGCAAATAATTATGCTTATGTCTACGTCTGATCAGTGGGCCGTGAAGGTTCGTGAGATGATTGACTATAAATTATTGAGTCTCGTTCTGCGAATTATAGTTCCCGGATTGAATTTTTTGCGGTCCGTGAGATTAATCAGAAAATAGCTCCATTCAGTTCAACAACAAACCCCTTTAATTTTTCAGAAGTATTCACCTGGCATTGTTTTCTTAAACAATGATGATCACTCATCGGGTGACCTCTCTCGTTTTGGCGCGCGAAAGTCCCTTTCGAGAGAAAGTGACGGGAGTTATAACTTTCAAATAGTTCTTATTAAAATGAATAGATGGCATTAGTGGGCAGACAAGGTTTTTGGAACATCTTTTTTCTTCGACAGTTCGTGTCTGTAGAATATAAGTTAATGAGCCTGTGTTCTGGTTACAGTTGAATTTCAATACAACTTTATCTATACACAGCGGTCTGACTTGTGTTCAATAAGTAATCTGTCCTTTATAAAACTACGCAAATATTAATATGCCTGATTAAATAAAACGTTCGCATTACAGCCAGTTGAATATGGTATAATAGTAAAAATGCGTTTAAAATTACAAACAAGTAGGTGAACAACATTTTTACAGCCAGTATTACAGCAATGACATTGTTTTAACTTGTATTGTATAAAATAATCCATATATGCAATTCATTAGTACATAAGGCCAATAGATACTTCCGATCGGCAGGAAGTGAGTGCAAGGTCTCAGCAACCGTCATCCTTCCTTCCGTTGTTACTATTATTATCTTTTTTTAAAACATAACTTGCAGGACCTCGAATCTCAGTTGCCAATGCTCAGTTATTCGATATATTGCTCAATGTTAGGTATGGTCAGTACATTTTTGTACAAAAAAATTTCGAGGTGGACAGGTCGTTCGTCTATTAATATACTCCACGCTAGCTCATAAGCTAAAGAAACTATACAGGCCATCCAGGGCTTTAATTTATCAATCATGCATAACCATGTAGGGCGATGGTCAGCCAGACATCAGATAAATTAAAGGGTCGGCAAAGCGCATGTGATGCTCCTGGTGTTACAAGCGTCCATAGGCTACGGTAACTGCTTACCAACAGGCGGGCCTTAAGCTTGTTTGCCACCATCGTGGTATAAAATAAGTAAAACCATTATGATAGCCTCAAAAAGTACACCGACTTCAATAAAAACACATTATGCGTCCCTATAAAATTTTAGTTATTAAAGTTGCTCTCGATTTTACTTAGATCCCATCATCAGATCCTGACTTGGTGGCAATGGGACCACCAGAGAAGTATATCCTTTTAAACAAAAAAGTATTTCTCGTATCGGTCCAGGCTTCTTCGAGTAATCGGGGAAAATACATTAAAAAAGATTCCGACGAATTGAGAACCTCCTCCTTATTTTGAAGTGGGTTAAAAAAGGGTAAGGGTATGGACGAAGTAAACCTAAATAACGGTATGTATGTATCTGATCATTGAGATTCGTCTATAATATAAACTCTAATATTATAATGCGGCTAGCAACAAGTCGTTAAATCTTAGCGTTCGACTACCGGTGTTAGAAAATCGTGACTCACGCCTTCAAGTCAGTCTATACTTCACTGTTGGTAGATTTAATTTGAATTAAAAACAAATGTTAAAAGCTCTTATAATGGTTTCTTATGTTTACGCGAATATTATACAAAAAAAGTTAAAAGTTAAAAGCTCTTTCGCAAAAGAGGATATACACCTGCAACATTTTCGAAATATGTCGCTAAGTTTCTATCTCGTTAATAAGCTATATGACTTTTTCTATATCGTTTAATATAATTTAAGATTTTATTATCAGTATTTATAGTATCTTTTATGTATTGTCGTTACTTTTCTATCACACTGCTGGTGGTGGTTTTGCTGGTGGTAGGATATTCATATCGGCCCGAAGGATAGCGACCACCGTACACAGGGCGAAAAACCCGCCATAGTGGCACACGCAAGTGTGTCGCGTTCTGGGATCAGCCAGTGTACATCCGGTTTTTGTCGGGGGTCTGGAGTTAGGGTACAATGGCCATTTTACGGCCTTCTTAGTACTCTGACACTAGACCCTCGACCCCTTCTTCACCTTCTTGCCCATGGCGTAGTGTGAAGAAGCAGGCCGGTATGAGTGTGTTGAGTAGCGGGGATAGATCGTCTCTCGCTACTCAGTACTCTATTTGGACCGCACTGCGCTTACCATCAGGTACAGTGCGGTCACTTTGCCGTGCCAGGATAAAAAAAAAAGAAAAAACACTGAATAAATAAATAATAATAAATAAAAAATAACAGGCACACGTAGCTCTGATCCCACACGAGACTTGTGTCGTGGGTATCAGGGACTACGAGAGACTTTCGGTCTCACAACACCCAGACCCCGGACACAAATATCTCTGTCACACAAACATTTGTGCCGGTGTGGGAATCAAACCCACGACCTCCCGTTTCATAGTCAGCTACTCGCCTAATGCGCCACGGAGGCTGAAATTGACACATTGGCAAGAAATTAAATGTTTCGTATTTATGAATTCTTCTAATGGACAAAAGGCGGTTAGCCTAGGTAGAGCAGCACCTTAGCAATAAGTTGGCGCTGTGCTTACCATCAGATGCAGTGTGGTCACTTTGCCGAGCAGGATAAAAAAGTAAACATGGCTGGTATGGTCTCGGAATTCAACAGTAATTTTAACGGTAGGCAGCGGCTTTGAACAGTAGGCAGCGGCTTTGCTGTGTCCTGGCATTGTAGAAGTCAACGGGCTGCGGTGACTACTTACCATCAGGTAGCCCGTCTACTCGCCTGCCTATCAAGGCACTAAAAAAAAACAAAATCTGTTGAAATAACAGATAGTTGATTTTGAATTTCTTGATCTCATTGAACATACCTAAAGTTTAAAGACCTCACTTTTAGATTTCTAGTAGTTGCAAATAAATGCGACATCAAAAACCCTTGATTTTTATAGCGATTCATCTTTCGATTATGTAAATCTAAATAAGAGTATCGGAGTAGGTACAGTTCCAGAAAGTTTGGAACATGTATAAAATATATAATACCGATCCAAAAGAATAATTAAATATAGACAATCGTGAGAAAAATATTAGTTACTTAGTTTACAAACATCTTTTGTAAGCGTTTATAAACGGCAAATATAAAACTGTAACTTTTTAAAATTGATTGTAGTAAACTTTTAAATGCTATTCTTATGCACCTATACTATGTAATATAAAGATAAAGGAAATTTTACTGCCTATGGATATAAATTGTTAAGAAGAGCACCATAGACTGGTACTTCTGTAAAGTTGTGTTTTTGCGATACTTTTCTTAGGAGCCATCGAGATATAGAGCTCTAATCAGGTACGATTTCATTGCAGAGTCGTATATCGCAGCCTCCACAATTTATTTGGCTAAAGTTCTACCAAAGTTCTTGCTGCATACTATTACTGCAGAACTCAGCTGTACTATTTTTATCTCTTTAAAAAAGCTAAACTGAAGTTTGAACGCTTTTTACAGTATTTTTTTTGTTCAGTTACTCTTTACACAAGATCACGAACGTAACATTGAACTGTTATTTAATTAGATTAATATGTAGTGCTATTATTAGTCTTTATCATTAATATAATAGCGCATTATTCCTGTGATTACGTGCAAGGTTAATTATAAATCCTTGATTCCGCACTTATTCTCAATAATAATAAATAAATTAAATAGAGGAAAATTGTGTTATGTTAATAATATATTTGTTTATGCTATATGGTAATCTGTGCCGTACATTACTTATTTATATCAAGTTTATATACATACAAACATAAAGTGTGTATACTATATAGACGAGATAATATTGGTGTTATAATTCATTAAAACAAAAATAAATACTAATAAATACATAAGAAATAAATAAATTCGAAGGAAGCAAGTTTACATTATTTTGACGGGGTTTTAGTGTTGGGGTACGATGTTTGGCCGTTTTGCCGCCTTCTGAGTACTCTGACACTAGACTCTCGATCGCTTCTTCACCTTCTAGCCCATGGCGTAATGTGAAGAAGTAGGCCGACATGATTGTGTTGAGTAGAAGGGGATAGATTATCTCTCGCTACTCAATACTCTAATCGGAGGACAATGCGCTTACCATCAGGTGCAGTGTGGTCAGGTTAGGTAAAAAAAAACATAATTTCTACTCAATAAACTAATAAATCAAAAATATTGTCGCGAGAATTAGTAATTAGCAGCGATAGCCTAGTTGATTGCGGTACGGACTGCCAAGAGGAAAGTCGTATGTTCGAAACCCAAGTGGCATACACCTCTGACTTTTCCTAAGTTATGTGTGTATTAAATGTTAATTATCGCTTGCTTTAACGGTGAAGGAAAACATCGTGAGGAAACCTGCATACCTTAGAATTCTTATACGAATTTCGAAGGTATGTGAAGTCTACCAACCCGCATTAGGCCAGCGTGGTGGACTAAGACCTAACCCTTCTCATTAGTAGAGGAGGCCCGTGCCCAGCAGTGGGACAATGTTAAATATAGGGCTAGTATTATATTATTAATATTGTCGCGAGAATATACATATGATACTATATAAATACATATAATTTACAATTTAATGAGATCAGGAACAAGAATTTAAAAGTGAACCGGTTGATGAATGCTGGGCGGTTCTGATTTAGAGGTGAGATTTCTAAAGGAGTATATGAGTAGATTTTATAGTTAAGAAGAGCGAATTAAGTCCTAATTATGAAAGGGACAATGGAAAGGACGACCTTATTAGTAAATATATTTCTCGTGGTTATAAAGGTAGTTAAGTAAGAGAGGAGATTAAGTAAAGTGAGAATATAGAGAAGTGAAGTGAGTGCATGTATTTCCCTGTGCTGGATGGGTACCTGACATGGGAGCGGTAAAAAGACTACTAGTCATATTTATAGAGATTCATAACGAATAGGATGCAGATATTCTATAGACGGTAATATTTAATGAACAGCTCTGTATGCAAATCAAAGGAGCAATAGTAACCATAGTCATGGAAAGGAGAAGTTTAAAGCCTACATAAGCGTCGTTTTGACTCTATACGACAGAAAGCATTTAATATATTAGCCAGCATCAGAATATGTTTTTGAAACAATGATTGGTGTCGACAAAATCAAAATAGAATAGTCCGTCATCTATTTTCAATCAATGCAAGAATAGGGATAAGACGTGAAACTAGGTTTTCGTTAGGGAAGGTCTATTCTACTAGTTATTATGGTTTCTGTACAACTAGTTGTATCAAGAGGTCGACGTAGTCTCGCTTTCAACAATGCAGTGTCACGGTCATCTTTACTATTTTAATCACTTGCCCCAGAATAGACTAAAAACTTATTTAACATGTTGATATAAACGTATACCGATGCCCGATGAACTTGGCCCCAATAAAAATGGTTGTTAAGTAACAAATATTTTTTAACGTAACCGAAGTCACGGTTGATCGAGACGATCGGCAAGGTGAAGGCTTTTCAAGATTGCATGGTTCTTGCGATCCACGCGTGAGAATTTTTATTGTACTTTGTATCTTATTGTAATTTTATATTAAATATTTATTGGATGGTAAGGACTTATATCGATTTTAATGTTCTGTGTATAGAACGGTTCGTACCATACTCTTTCTGACGTTGTTACCTCTATAGAGATCTTGAAACAAAAAAGTGCACGTTTTAAGTATTTTTTATTATTTGTATTTTTTTGAACTAAAATGATTTTGTGTTTTATATAAACTTATAAATGATTTATATTATTGAGTAATTATCATTAAGTGATTTCATGATATTATGTTTCATAATTTGATTATTTATAATTTAAATTATTCCAAGAACCAATACCGCAATGATCAATCAGTGTGGTATAGTTTATTGTTGTATCTGTCAATAGAAAGTTAAAGTGATCCCGTTGTATCAAGGTTCGTTTTTTATCTGGATGTTGTAATCGGAAAATTAACTGATTAGTTATGAACCGAAAAGTATAACTGTTCCCAATCGTTAATTTGCATAACAAATAGGTTTTTATGAGAATATATCCCAAATCTACTATATTTCGAAATCTCTGAGAGTTCTATAACGTGATACAGATCCGCGCATAGTGGGTACTATAAATAACCATATTAAATCATTGGACTAGTTCAACGATTTTCGGTCTATAAGAATTCACAAATTTTTAGTAAGACATTATATTTTTTCCATAGAACTTGCATCCTATGTAAAAATTCTATGATTTGAAATTTAAAGAAAATCTGCAGTTCCGGATTAAGAATATTGGTGTATCTATGTGGAAAGTCATTGTTGATGTATTTTAAGTAGTTCGTAGCGAATTGTTTTATGGTATAACAGGCCAGCAAACCAGCAAGCGGTTTACTTGATGGTAAGTCAATTTACCACCTATCAACAATACTAAAAGAATTATGGACATCATTAGAATGAGTTACTGATTAAAGATTCGTAGTAACCTAATGGAGCTGGTTTAATCATAATCTTCTACATTCTGACCGTACGAATCTAAATACCTTCGCCACACATGCACTCGGGATCTATCTTAGACGTTTATACAAAATATTTAACATCATATGAGCTGATTGTGTATGGAATACCAAAGTTTTATGTAATAACGAAGTGAGTGGTATGGACTCATTTATACGGAGACGAGAGAGACTTTGATAGCGGTGTTAACGTGGTAAGATATGAAGGAGTAGTGCGATATATTAGGCGACTATCAAAGTTTTTACGAGGTGGATAATAATTGTGTCAGCTCTTTAGGTACGAAGATATGCTATAGCATGATACCACGACGTAGATGCAATAAAAATAGCTACAAGTCAGCCCATCAAAGCCATTAACAACGGTGATGAAGTAGTTGTCGTAGCCGAAAGCGCTGTTTTAAATGAAATGTTCGTTATCGACTCCGAAACGGTTAGACCGATTTTTATGAAATTTTCAGGCAATCTTCAGATTAGTCCAGAAAATGTTCCTGTGAAATTTGATAGCGATCAGATAAGTGACGCTGTTGTCGAGATCTGAATTTCTTATTTTTTCAACGAAAATTCGGACAACGTCTGCCCGGGACCTCTAGTGCTAAATAAAATATTTAATATCTACCGCCTCAATTACCCTTCTGTATATGCTGCAACATAAATTCACTTGTTTATCGACCCACTTCACCTTTAGTCCCGTGTTCCGTAATATTATATGTGTGTGGCTTGCACTAAAATGTGTAGATTCATATTTCATCCACATATTTAAATAATATCTATTGGTGTATTAGAGAAGATTCACTACCAATAAAGTAGCATATTTCCTAGAATTTTAAGGTGATCGGTTGTTATAGGAGTCACACATTTTGCGGAAATTGGCTGTCGATACATTTGCACCTGCTGTACTAGTAATAAGTAATCGGTGTTAGTAAGTCATCTTACTGATTATATCAGTTCAAATAGAGATTTACACCGTTTTGGCACCGGTATGTTAAGGCGCGTCAAGTATAGTAGCCCGGAAGCATTTACAAGGCGTTCCACTAACAGCTCCTGTAGTTATGTGATCGGAGTTATTTCCATCATTCCTTCATGGTCGTGTGTTGGCTGATTATGTGATATTTGCGTTATTGGGTATAACTTCTGTTTGAGTTGAGATAAAATATTTTCAATCTATATTGAAGTAGCAGCGATAGCCTAGTACCAACTAGGCTATCTGCGGTACGGACGGTTAAGACGAAAGTGGTATTTTCGAAACCCAAATGAAATACACCTCTGACTGTTCTAAAAGTTGCGTGTATATTCATTGTTAATTTTCGCTTGGATTTATTATTATGTATATTGAAGTAAAAATCATCTTTTCATTTGTAGCCAATGGTATTTCAGACCATTTATCATAACACACCGTACTATAATAAACACTCAAATTAAATAAATAATGTAATGGGCATTCATTAAATATTTGTCTCTAAATCATTTCTATTGAAATCTATTGAATCAATTCAAGTTCTATCAACGTTGTAAGTATTCCTGGGTCGTTGAATTAATAATTTAGCCAACGTTAATGTATTTTCTATTTCTAGTCTTTCACAGTTTATGTGACGTCACAGAACGCGCACTGTCTGGAGAGTTCATTTCGATCATTGCGTATTAAAATAGAATGGAACACAGTTTAAATAATAGAGCAAAACATGATGTGGTTAACTTAACTGTACTCTCTTAACTGAATCTTCTTCTTAACTGTTGTATATTTTTTACGGTAGGCAGCGGCTTTGCTGTGCCCTGGCATTGCAGAAGTCTATGGGCGGCGGTGACTACTTACCATCAGGTGGCCCGTCTGCTCGTCTGCCTATCGAGGCACTAAAAACCTTAAAAAAGATGATGTACATTTTTTCTTATTTATTTACAAAGAACTTTAATGACACAAAACCACAGCAAAGTTAGAGTGCAATAACATAATTTCTCTTGTTATTTTTTTTGTGCAAAATAATGTGTTTCTTTATGCTCATTTATTCGAAAACATTCTTTGTCGGTGGAGGTTCTTCACCTATGCGAAAAACACAAACATTAAACAAAATAACAAATAGTGATGCAAATGTCCAAAACACGTACGTTAATAAAAACTGTTATAAGAAATATAAGGTTTTTGCTTAGAACAAACGAAGCATTAGCGAGGTTTAGTCGTTCATTGAACCATGGATGAGACATTTGGGTCATTGTCAATTAACTCCAAGTTCAATGGAAGATTTAATTTAGCACTAACTTTGTATACGTCTTCGGCCGCGTGGAAGTTCCGATACGGTCCTTTTCAAATGCTTAATCTAATTAAATAGTTTTTTTTCCTGACACGGCAATGTGACCACCTGGTGAGTAGCTTGTTCACACTACGCCATAAGACAAGGAGGTGAAGAGACGGTCGAGGGTATAGTGTCAGAGTACTAAGAAGGCACACCCTGGGTACGGTGGACGCTATCCTAATAAATATCGTACCACCTGCTGAACGCAATAATATTTAAGATCAATGCATTTTACAGGCATTTCTAGCCTAAGCCAAGGATTTATGAGAGACAGACTCCATGGCGCAGCGGGTGAGTAGTCGGGTGTGAAACGAGAGGCAATGGGCTCAAGTTGTAAGTTAGACATTTTTTTATCATACATTATTGTAATACATAAAATATATTTAGAGCACATTTCATTAAGATCCTTTGTATTTAAATTATTACACAACACATTGCAACGAATTATTCCGAATCAGATGTTCCTGGACGTATAAAATATTCTATTTTAATGCAACTTCCTGCGATAAAATAATAATGTAAAATTATGCATATTATTATTTTACGGAACTGTTTTATGCTTTATAGAAATAAAATATGCTCATCACTCTAAACTAGTATTATCTCAGATTATACATTATACCTAACAACAGGATTTACATCAGAGTTCGCTGTCTCACCATGGAGATGGGCTGCTACGCGGCACCGCGCAGGGGCGGTACCGGCAGCAATTCTAGCACTCCTTAGAATACCCCGGTATCGCTCCGTAATCGCCGAAGAAGGCCACCGCGGGTTTAAGCTGGTAGTGTCGGGTAGGGTGTATATAGGGGGTAGGGATTCAGGCAAGCGGCAGCCCGGCTAGCCATTATCCGGGCGAGGGGGTGTTGGGTCGTAAGACCGGCTAGTCCAGCATAACTGTTTTATTCTCATTCCGCTTCCCCCCGGAGCGGGTGGCAGTAATAAAATGCTCTCCCCGCAATAAAAAAAAAGGGTTCGCTGTCTCTGGTCAGTAGATTGGGGAGATTGGGGTTTCGAATAATAACAAGAAGGTATCCTCTTTAAAAAATTTAGAATTCATGAAAACACCTAACAGAAGGCCATAAATATCGCCATAACTTAAAAAATTATGTAATTAATTTTTTGCATGACTTTATTTGATAATTTATGTCTTTTTTATTATTATATTCAGCTTCGGCATGTCATGCTAGCCAAAGTGTCTGTGCTTGAACCGGCGACATGTGCCGGGTCGGTCACTTGCCTATAACACAGTTGAGGAGGTCGATGGCTGACACATGCGTCATTACCCGTCAACAGGTGCTGCTTGGACTGATCTACTCAAACTGTGTTAATATTTACTACTTTAAGCTATCGTTTTCATAGCTCTCATGAGTTTTATCTATGGCTATAAGTTCTGTATTTTTTTACATATATTACAATAAGGAATCTTAATTAACATACATGTATGTTAATTGAGTTTAGATATAATACAATGTAATCCAATTTAAATTGTAGTTTAATTGTATGTTTTTGTCGGAGGTCTAGAGTTGGGGTACGATGTTTGACCGTTTTGCGGCCTTCTGAGTACTCTTACACTGGACCCTCGACCGCTTCTCCATTTTCTTGCCCATGGCGTAGTGTGAAGAAGCAGGTCGGCATGACTGTGTAGAGTAGGGGGATACGGTTATTGGAAGGCACTGCGCTTACGATCAGGTGCAGTGTGGTCACTATGCCGTGCCAGGATAAAAAAAAGAAAATGTAGTCCAAATTCAGAAACCAGTCCAAAAACCAGTTTTCGAAAAGAGCAACGCGAAATTGCATTCCAAGCTGGTGGGAGCATGTTGCATCTAAATGTTGCTTAACATTTTATGGATTCAATAAATATAATAATAATAAATATTTTATATTTATAGTAAGAGGCGACTAATTCGGGTATTCTTACAAAAGTATAGTTTGACCCCGATAGACGGTAGTCGTCGTCCTTATTGTACGGTAGTAATTTAGGTTTACCCAGGAACTTTCGTTTTTTTTCGGGAATTTGTGTAAGAGTCGGGTAAGGAGTTAGGTTTTGATCGTCAACCCCCCGAGGTGGGGAGATTCACCACAAATACATATCCTCCATTCTCTCGTAGCAGAAATTGGTTTTCTTATACTATTCTCATTCCTCTATCCGGTCTATGCAGAAGAGATTATTTTCTCTCTTCGTAATTTTTAATACTTACGATAATAACGTGGGTCAGAACTATGTGTAACTGATTGTTTTTGTAATGTATTTATTTATATATATTTAATACCACTATTACCTTGTAATATATTGTTTAATATAAGCGAAGGTATGTACCGATACACATATGTAGTAAATGCATTGAAACGAAAAATACACCAAGAAGGCTTTTTAAAAGTCCCACTCACTGACATTGCCCTGCATCCACGGACATTCACCTTCGTCTGTGATCACATGTACGGAAGCGCAACATGAGTCCACTTACGATTGTGGACGCGAACAAGGGCAAGTTCATTTGCCAAAAAAGTGTAAAAATGCGCACTGCGTGCCCTATATTTACAGATTAATACGCAATTTTTACACTTCAGTCATCAAACAATTTTTTCATTTGTAAATGACAAAATTGGAAATGAATGCTTTTTTAACCGAAAACAAGAGGAGTTTTTAATTCCCTAATACATATTTTATGAAATCGTTTCTAACAAAGATGCGTATACTAGCATTATTAAGTAGTACATAGTATTTTGACAGCCTCCGTGGCGCAGTAGGCGAGTAGCCGGCTGTGAAACGTGAGGTCGTGGGTTCGATTCCCACACCGGCATAAATGTTTGTGTGACAGACAGACATTTGGATCCGGGGTCTGGGTGTTGTGAGACCGAAAGTCTCTCGTAGTCTGATTTTGACGGACACCGTGCCGCAATGGGTGGTAGCCCGCTGTGTGACGAGACGCCGCAGATTCGATACTCGCAAAGACAAATGTACAAATATTTCTTTAAGGTCCTAGGTTTTTAAGGGTTATGTCGGGGGCCAACAGTTGGGGTGCTATGTTTGGCAGTTTGGCCTTCTGAGTACTCTGACACTAGACACTCGTCTGCTTCTTCACCTTCTTGCCCATGGCATAGTGTGAAGAAGCAGGCCGGCATGATTGTGTTGAGTAGCGGTGGATAAATTGTTTCTCGCTACCCGATACTCTAATTGAACGGCACTGCGCTTACCATCAGGTGCAGTGTGGTCACTTTGCCGTGACTTGATAAAAAAAAGGTGTACGGTGACCGCAGACCGTAGTGGTCGTGGTCTTATCAGGATTATGTGTGTGACTATTGGGTGATTCATTATTATTAATATTACGTATACATCTGTACAGTTTCCTGTAGTTATTATTTAATGTATCGTGAAATGCCGAAGAATTTATGTCAAATATTTCATCATTTTAAGAATCACGAAGCGCGCTTAAATACATGAACGCTTCCAAAAACGAAGACAATAAAATCGGTATTTCGGTAAAAAAAACCCTCCTATTATATTTTGAGGATGTACCCTATTTTAACAACCTTGATGATTTGAGCGCTGATCCCTCTATACAGAAAGTGGCTGAAGCGGATGTCTCTCACAGTTTTCTTTTGGTTTTTGTTTGTGGGTGTACAAGACCGTCCAGAGATTTATTAAGTGCATAATATTGAGCCCGCTTCGTCTCTGACGCTTGACACAATATCAATGTTTGCCTTTAGTAAGTCAATAATGAGAGCAGGTTTTATGATATAAATATCACTTTTATTAGTAACAAGAATACACTTTATCACTATATGCAATAACTTTGACATACAATGATAAACGTATTCACTGACATTGCAGTACCTTTTACGTACTTTATAAGGTCGATTGCAATTAATTTTATCATTTTCAATTAAAATATGTGTCGTCAGTCAAATATAAGTGTGTTGACAAAATTTATAACCACAATTTTCAAGTAAATTTCACAATAAACTTACTTTAGTAATTGACGGGAAACAATTAGTGTGAGTTTAATTATAAGCTATTATCGCTACTAAGGCCAGTTGATTTTTTAAAGTAAGTGTAACAATAACTGGCACAGGCGATGAGAGTTTAGTGATGAAAGGAGCGGACTATCGAGACATATCTTGGGGTCGATGCCAACACACATTTCTAACTACTCTGATATAATAATAATACAAGCCCTGTATTAAACGTTGCCGCACTGCTTGGTACGGGTCTCATCTAATAACGAGAGGGGCTTTAGTCCACCACGCTGGCCTAATGCGGGTTAGTAGACTTTACACCTCTGTGAAATTCGTATAATAATTCTCTCTTACTACTCCTTTCTACTACTCTTCTGAAGGTATGCAAGTTTCCTTACGATGTTTTCCTTAACAGTTAAAGCAAGCGATAATTAACAATGAACATCACAGCATTATAAAAGTCAGAGGTGAATGCCTTTTTGGGCTGGTTTCAAACATATTGAAATCTATATGGTAATTTTTCACGAGAGTTTCAAAGATATGAAAAGTCTACCAAACGACATTAGGCCAGTGCGACCTAAATTCTGATATTACCTACCAAAAATCAACATCACCAAAGCCAATTTAAATGATTAAATTACGCAATTCCTTTTCCCTTTAAGTATTACTAGTAGTAGCAGTAAAAATAAAATAATATCTATATTACACAGCCTCTGTGGCGCAGCGGGCGTTAGTCGGCTGTGAAACGAGAGGCCGTGGGTTCGATTCCCGCACCGAGACATGTTTGTGTGACAGGCTGATATTTGTTTTGGGTCTGGGTGATGTAGGACCCGTAGTTCTTGATACCCACGACACAGGTCTTACCTAGTGTGAGGTCAGAACTATGTGTGTGACTGTTGGATGTATTGATTTATTTATTATAACAAATATTTTGAAATAAATGTGGTTGACAATCGTACTCACGAGGCGGCCGAGCTACCGTATTTTCCATTTGGACGGCCGTGTTACTTCAACCGTAGACAAGTTATGACTATTGTTAACGTTTTTTTCATAATTAAATATAACATTATCGTATAGTTTCAGCTATAGTCACACAAAGCTTGTCATTATTTGTTATAAAAAGTTTTTTAATTCATAAAAAGTACACCGACTTCAATAAAAAACAAATTATGCGTCACTATAAAATTTTAGGGTTTCCCTTGATTTTTCTGAGATCCCATCATCAGATCCTGACTTGGTGCCAATGGGACCACCGGGGAAGTATACCCTTTTAAACAAAAAAAGAATTTCTCGAATCGGTCGAAGCGTCTTCGAGTAATCGGGTAACATACATAAAAAAAAAGATTCCGACGAAATGTTAACCTCCTCCTTTTTTGAAGTCGGTTAAAAATAGAGTACAATCATGTTAGGTTTGTCTTCATTTAGGTTCGAATAATGATATAGACTGTTTGCTTTATTATTTCGTGGCTTTAATACTATGCCTTGTGTTAAGAAACTTGACAATTTCAACGCTAACAGCCCCATACAAACACCAGTTAAAGCTTTTGGCCACCCGATTTGCAGCATTTTTTGTGGTTTATCTTTGTATTTTTTTTGTCATAAAGTCGAGAATGTGCCTTTTTTCACCCGTTTTGTCCGCATGCCATAACACTTCTTTAAGTATATAATATACGTGAATTTTGGTACTATCTACTTTTTTAACATAATTTGAAAACACTTATAGAATTTCTATTAAGACAGAAAAATGCACCTGCACCTTATGATAAGTGCAGTGAGTTCAGTTAGAGTATCAAGTAGCGAGAAACAGTTTATCCCTCGCTACTCAACACAATTATGCCAGCGTGCTGTGTAGCTTCTCCATACTACGCCATGGGGCAAGGAGGTGAAAAACGGTCGAAGGTCGAGCGTTAGAGTACTCACAAGGCCACAAAACGTCCAAACATAGTACCCCAACTCTAGACCCCCAAGAAAAACAGGATGTACACTGGCTGACCCCAGAACGCGGCACACTTGCGTGTGCTACTGTGGCGGGTTTTACACCACGTGTACGGTGATTGCTATCCGGGCGAATATGAATATCCTACCACCAGCTTTTAGTTTCGCAAGTTTCGGGATATAGCCATATTTAACATATATTTTTTTAGCGATTTGGTCAGAAGACTTCACGGAAATTTCTTAGAATTCGACTTATTTTCAAGATTTGGGCGACGAATGGCCTTAATATTCAAGTGTATCTCAATACGTCACTGTAAACCCTTCAGTTAGGTACACTTTTTTGCAGCTTATAATTATTTTATTTTGCTAAAGATGACATGAAAAAGTGTTTCATCTAGTAATTTAACGGTAGGCAGCGGCTTTGCTGTGGCCTCGCATTGCAGAAGTCTATGGGCGGCGGTGACTACTTACCATCAGATGGCCAGTCTGCTCGTCTGCCTATCGAGGAACTAAAAAAAAAATAACGTTTTCTATCGACGCCAAATAAAAGTACGGCGGCCAATGATTGATCTAGTTAAGATGTTGTAAGAAACATAAAAATTACTTCCGAGGTTTATATAATAGCATTTAACTATATAAAAACTGGTTCATCTATTAAAATATTGCGGAAACACTTTAATTTTAGGGACAAATTAAATATTAAACAGTTGTTTTAATATCATGTTACACACTAACTTTGATCTGTGAGAAGTTCCCATAATTCATTAATCAATCTCGTTAATGTGTTTTGGCAAATTATATTTTTTTGTATGTTCTGTAAATAAGTAGCTGTGATAATAGCGTTTTTTGCAGCATATCTTGTAATGATGACGTTGTTTCGGACATCCGATGGAAAACCACTAAATTAGTAGCCGAATTTTTCAGTAGTTATTTTTTGTATTTCCATATTTTTTCATTAACGTATTTATATCAGTTGTATATTATACTTACTTTTAATATTATTTATATAAATTTATAATTAATAAGATTTTGCATTCATAGAAATAATAAAATGAATTTATAAGCGAATTTCAAAAGTATTTCTCAACCAGAAGTGAGAACTTTATAAGAGGCAAGAGAAATAAGGAATAGTCTCCGATTCTCTTTAGTTTATCCTGTGTCAGGGATTATAATCATACACTATATATTCCCCGTCACACATATTTCGGCATTCTCTGAAATGAAATTAAATCATTATTAATTGAATCCATTAAATGTTATATTATATACATTATTTAGATTCAGTCAATGTTTTTTACTAAACCGCCAGTTTCAAAATCAATTTTGCTAGATAAGAACGGGTAAAAATCTTTAGCGTTTAAACTTAAATATAAATAAATGACCCCAACTACCGTCTGTATCATGGCGAATGCTCTGAAGAATTGTTTGATCTTATCCCATCCTCTCCCTTCCATACCAGAACTACGCGTACTGGCTTGCGGAGCCACAGCTTCGTGGTATCTACTACCCCGGCCCGAACCAAGAGGTTCACAAACTCGTATTTTTGCCGCACCATCAAGCTGTGGAACAGTTTGCCAGCTATCGTGTTCCCTGCTTCCTATGATCCTGGGTCCTTTAGGCGTAATGTGAAGAAGCTAAACAGCAGGCCGGCATGATTGTGTTGAGTAGCGGGGGATAGTCTGTCTCTCGCTACTTGATACTCTATCTGGACGGCACTGCGCTTACCATCAGGCGCAGTGTGGTCACTTTGCCGCGCCAGAATAAAAAAAAAAGTTTGACAATGACCCAGCTTTGAGGCTATGTGATGTTACCCCAACAACCATGTAGAATGAAAATAGAAGTGTTTGCGTGTTATTGAATCTAATTATTCATAGTCTTGAAAAAGGAAAATTAAAATGGTTTTTACGTATATGAAAATGTTGCTTTGTTAATAAACATTAGTCATCATTTATGATTTTAATGAAATAAAATTTGAATACTTTGTTGTATATTAAATACATATTAAACATTTTATCCTAAATAATTTAATATAGTATATGAAATATAAAATATTTTTGTTAGAAAGCGGCGATAGACTGGCGGAAGGAAACGGACTGAGACAAATATAGTGGGTTTGTTCCCAACTCACATGACACATTTCTGACTTTTAGAAGTTTGGTGGTTATTACGAAGAAAGGCATCGTGAGCCTCAGTGAAGAGGCTCGGCCTCGTGAAGATCAGTATTAAGAGAACTAAAAAAAAAACAATTTGTGAAGTTTGCCAGGTTCAGGCTTAACCTTTCTTATTAGTTGTTTAGTAGTAGTAGAGGAGTTCCAGTAAGGCAGACGTTACTATGTTACTAACGTTACGACGTTCTAGCGTCGTTTAGACGTTTGGCGGGCTAGGTTTTGTCGGCTCTGGGCTGAGGTATGATTGAGGGGGTGAGATGCGACGGGTGGCGGCGGCGTGCGCGGGGGCTCCCCCCCCAACGAGTAGCGATAGGCGCTCATATAAAGGATGTTCATTATTTGAAACAGTGAAATGAGCAAATGTCAAATAAATCAGATTAAATAGAACGTAAATTACCATAAATTTTTATTTTTTAAAAACCCTCAACTATTATGTTATTTTATTAAAATTAAAACCTATATGACAGCCTCAGCCTCAAACGGGAGGCAGTGGGCTCGATTCTCGGAACAAAGTTACCGAATGTTATCGTTACAGACTAATGTTTGTTTCGGGTCTGGATGTTGTGGGACCATATTCCCTCGTAGTTCTCGATACCCACGATATAGGTTTGACGTAGTGTGGGGTCAGAAATATGTGTGTGACTTTTGGTGTATTATTTATATGTACCTATATTATTACAAATTATAATGATAACAATGTCAATTATTACTCATTTTTAACGTTCAGTAAAATAAGTTGCAATATGAATGAAAGTAATCACGTCTTTTATGTACTACTCGCTGCTGCTCGAGGCTTCGCCCGCGTGGAGGTCATTTTCGGGAGAAAAAGTATACAATAAATACCAAGTTTATAAAAACCCCTTCGCATATAATGTATTGTTTTAGGACAAATTTCATTACCATTAAAAAGGCAGAGGCAGGTTAAGGTGAGCTAACCGAAAAAGATAGATATATGCTATCGCGGACTTGTTTTATAACTTTTTAAGAGGAACAAATCCGTCATACATGATTGTTGCGTAACTTTAACAGTATACGCAGCGCACGCAAAACAAGCTCTCAAAAGGAATATATTTTCCCGTTTTTGCAACATTTTTCATTGCTGCTCGGCTCCTATTAGTCACAGCGTGATGTTATATAGCCTATAGCGTTCCCAGATAAATGGGTTATCCAAAACTAAAATAATTTTTCAATTAGAAACAGCACTTCTTGAGATAAGCGCGTTCAAACAAACAAATAAACGTACACGTATTTTTTTAAATGTAGCCTCTAAAATTGTGAATTAGTAGTGGTTGAAAGTTTTCTGTCTGTTACATTTTCACGACTGAACTGAAAACACTGAACCGATTTTTATGAAAATATTTTTTTTATCCTGTGCGTTTGGAGTGGAACACCTGTAAGAACGGGGACGTGAGGAAACAGGGATTTCTTGCACGAGAACACGATCACCTAGGTTTTCTTGCTATAGATCTCAAGCCGATTCCTAAGAAAAATAAACATGAGATCTAGGGTCTGATTGAGCTGAATGATAAGATCCTCGCGTTTTCTCACGGTATCCGCTCGGCAAAGGTTACTAAACATATTCATATAGATGGAATATCTTAAGCTAGCTAAGCTAAGCTAGACTAGGGATTACACCCATCTCTGCCAAATCCGTCCAGTTTCCTTTTCATTTTACCCTCCCATTCTTTACCCTTCTCCCGATCATCATCTCCCGTCACTTCTCTTGATCTTCGGTAAAGGAATTGTATCCTTTCGATATTCGATTTCGGGATCCAACTTGGACTTCTTATTCCACAACCGACTAAACGTCCACTGCACAATGCAGACCGTCAAGTATGAATTGTCATAAATCCGTTGAATTTTGAGTTCTATTATCAAAATAATAGAACTCAATATATTGTTAATTGAATTAATAATGTTAATATAATATTTCGTTGTGGAATAAAAACTTTTTCGTTGGTATGAATGAATATTATTAGAAACAAATATTCTGTCAAAACAAAAAGTAATATCAAATGTCATAGTAATAGAAAATCGATATTAGAATTTACAAAAAAAATATCTGTTTGTCTATTTACTATTTTGTCAGGGTAGCTCCGATGATGATGGAATCTGATATTTTTTTTATCCTGGCAAAGTGACGACACTGAATCTGATGGTAAGCGCAGTGTCGTCCAGTTAAAGTACCAACTAGCGAGAGACAATATATGCCTCGCTACTAAACACAATCATGTCGGCCTGATGTTCAGTTTTTCATAATACGCCATGGGGCAAGGAGGTGAAGAAGCGGTTGAGGGTCTAGGTGTCAGAGTACTCAGAACAACACGGCCAAACATCATACCCCAACTCTAGACCCCGACAAAAACCAGAGGTACACTGGCTGACCCCGGAAGGCGACACACTTGCGTGTGCCACTATAGCGGGTTTTATACTCTGTGTACGGTGGTCGCTATCCTGCCGGATATGAAGATCCTACCACCAGCAGGTATCGAGATAAGTGAAACTGAATAGGGTAATTTTTATACGAAAAAGTAACAGCGATATCATAGGATAAAAATTGGCTATGGAAATTATAATAGTAACTCATTGCCGTAAACAAGTGAGAAAATGTATAGATAATATTTAATAGGGGTGGAACCGGGTAAAAAGTATATATCTTCAGTTGATACATTTTCCGAAATCATAAATTTTGCAAGATCTATTCTTCTGACAATTAATATTGTCATCCATATCTGACGTCATGCACGAAATGACAAGAATAGTTATATATTATTTCTCTTTTATCGACACGAACACAATAACGTATAATCGATCGTCCGCCGAAAACAAACGAGTACTTTAAAACGTATTGTGTGTCAAACTGCTAAATTAATAAAATTATTATAATAATGAACTTTGTAGTCGCCCGCCTTAGGTTGACTTTGAATTGTTATTATCGTATTTTAGTCTTGCGCAATCAGTATAAAATAAATATAGCAGAACTTATGATATATAATTGAAAGAAATTCAAAGTGCTGTATCCAAAGCAGTTATTTACGATTATAGTCTTCGAGCTCTAGGGATCTGGTAATCAGTCGCAATCGTAGTGGGAAATAGTATGAGCCCGCTGATGACCGTTTTCATTTCCAACCAAATATTAATCAAATTTGGACATAAGTTAGTAATTTCTTGACAGCCTCCTGGCGCAGCGGGCGATTAGTAAGTTGTGAAAGGAGAGGCCGTGGGCCTGATTCCCGCATCGAGTTAAATGTTTGGGTGACAGACTGACATTTGTTTAGGATCTGGGTGTTATGTGACCATTGTCCCTCGTAGTTCTTGATACCTAGGATACACGTTTGACGTGGTGTGGGGTCAGGACTATGTGTGTGTCGGTTGGATGTATTTATTTTATATTTCTACATCTATTTAGGACATAAACTGTTGGTTCCTCTCGTCTCGCGAACACCAACATTTTAATAATGGTATTAAATTAAATAATACTATTGTAAATTTTTATCGATTATTATCAAAAAGAGTTCAGCGGTTTAACCATGCAACCTTCCAAACTGGAAGACTCACTTTCGTAATTATAATATTAGTATATTTTTGTTATATCAAGTATCATACCATAATTTTATTCTCAAATAGTTTGTTCAAATCACTCAACGTGTATTCACGACTTTTGATAAGAATTGACAGTCATTATGATAAATAAAATATATATCGTTTGAAATTATTATGATAAGTTAAATATATTTGATTATATTCAATATATTGTCATGAGTTAGTGTTATTTGTGAACACTTTATGTTATATTCATCATGTTTTCACAGAAAATATTTTTGACAGCGCGAGCGAAAAATCGCGTATACGTCTGCTCTCAACACGGCCCAATTGCCGTCTGACAAGTCTCGCACATGCGCATCATGTTTAAAATACATTTCAACATAGAGACAACTGCCATTTTATGTTTCGTAATTTTAAAACATTTATTTCTTTGTATTTATAAATGAAATGTGATAAAATATTCACACACTCGTTTAATGCAGTTCATTGAAAATTTTATAGAAAAATTTCGTTTCAATATTTTTCTTTATAACCGTATACAACGGATTAATTTGGGGTCGTGTGGATTGAAATTTTAAAATTTCGATGCATCTTTGCGAATATTTTCTATCGAGCCAACTTTAATGAATCGTGTATCGAGAAGCACAATCGTTTTGTAAATATGTTCATCTTTCATGACTAATTTTTATATTGTTAATATTTTTCGTTTTTAACATCGAATAATTAGTTTAAAATGTAGTCTGAACTGAACTGTCTGAGTCCACCTCACCTTAAAGCGATTTTTTTTGCGATATTTTGAAACTAGGCTCAAAATATACAGAAAAATTTGCTGATTCAGCATATGTATGTAACGCAATATCGCAAAAAATCGCTCTAGCCAGCCAACCGTCGATATATAAATTATATTAAAATCTAAAATAGATATTACATAAAGAAAACCACATGAGTTGGCTAGCGTTCTCGCGTCATTTATGACCACTAAAAACCAACGCTGCGTTGTGATTCCGTACGTGTCACAGCTCTACTTCGCTGAATGGTCACGTTTCCGTTTAACTTGTTGGCATAATGATTTTTCCATATTTGTTATAATTATATAAAATAATCAAGATTGCACCTGGTCAATGACCTCGACCTACTAAAAATATGCAAACCGAATATTAAGCCACTTTTTAATTGGTCATTGTAATATGGTCCATATTTATGTTCTTGACCTGAAAAGAGAGGTATCAGTTAGTTTGACCTATTTACACGTACTTTGTTAGGAATAATAAAACAGTATTCAGTTTTGATTATACAACGCTAAAATTATAGAATCAATTAAATATATCTTACACGATATTTTGCAATAAAAAATAAGAAGGTTAAAAACACACACATATTTCAAGTGCTAGTTTTAATTACACGGTACTGAGTAAACCAAAAATGTACATAATTAATGTTTATAATACGGCCATTTTATGTCAGCGGTATTTAGTTTTTATGTCTCTAGTAAAAAAATCATAGACCGTCCGTCTATGATAGCACCGTGCAATGTGTAAGCACGTTATGTTGTGATTAGAGAATTTTTTATAGGTCATTAAGCCCAGTAAAATTACTAGGCAATATGAAACTTAAGGTTGTAACGTCCATCTATACATAGTATAGAAGGAAGTCACCCTTCGTGTCTGTCTGTAAACCACAGAGGATTTTGAAACGGTTTTGTTTCGATCATCATGTAGATAATTTTTCCGGAAGGTTTATATGTATCGGACATCCTACTTAAAATTTCGTAAAATGAAACAAAATAATGTAGTAAAGAGTTGTAGGTCTTCAAAAATCCTAGAGTAAACTCCGTGGAGGCTTAACTCTATCTCCCAAGGTTGACTCAATGTAACAATATGTTTATTATTTTTAATTTATCAACAAAGAATATTACTATCACTTCTTACTAACAGTTCATATTTTTAAAATCTAAATTGCACCCATATGCGAAGCCTGTGCGCTGGTAGATTATATTTAAAAAGCATATTGAGTTCCATGAATAAGTTAAGAAATTAGAGTGATACTCGTATTTGTATTTGTGTTATAATATTTCATTACACACACATTGTAGTGTCACTTAAACCCCGCATTCAGGCCACTAGACTAGGCCTACCCCTTTCATTACTAGAAGAGGCCCTTATAATACTAGCCCTGTATTAAACATTGTCCCACTGCTGGGCACGGGCCTCCTCTACTAATGAGAGGGGTTAGGCCTTAGTCCACCACGCTGGCCTAATGCGGGTTGGCAGACTTCTCATACCTTCGAAAAATTCTCAGAAAGATTTCATCACGATGTTTTCCTTCACCGTTAAAGCAAGCGATAATTAACATTTTTATACACACATAACTTTAGAAAAGTCAGTATTATTATTAATATTCAAGTTTCTTTATGCTATTAGACTTTCTATAAGAGCGTTAATATTATGTAAAGTAATTAATAAAACACTATATATTACTTTTACTACATACTTAATAAAACTCTTAACTACACCAGTACGTTGGGTCTGAACCAAAACTTCAAAATTTTTGCCTTTTGTATGCATAGAGATTAAATTGTCAGGGTAGTTGTGGGTATATAACTTCATATCTCATGTGAACACGATGAACAAAACTCAATGCAGTAATACCGCGTCCTGAGTAGGGATGTAAGGATTTATGGGTTAGGTAATATCCATTTTGTACATACACATACACTCACGCCTGTAATACCTGAAGGGGTAGGCAGGGGTGTAAGCAGTACACCCACTTTTCGCCCGGTCCCATAATAATAGGGGACGGGCGTATTGCCACACGGGGCATAATTCCAGACTCCGGGCTGATACTGAGTATTTCTTAATATAGAAACCCAATATCACTTTACCCTACCCGGGGATCCCATCCAAGCCCTAAGTATAGCAGTCGTAACGCATGCGCAATAACAACTACGCCACCGAAGCATTTTGTGTGTAATGAATTAAATAAATAAGTAGTGACATTAGGCAAGCGGTCTCGGCTCGCACTTGAAAAAAAATTTAAAACACAATACTTTACAATTACTAAAAATTAACAAGTTGGCAGCATTGAGGATATTGCATAAAATTTCATACGATGACAAGAATTTTAATATATGTAATAATTAACGACACCACTTTGATATTTTTTTTTTTTTTTTTTTTTTTTTTTTTTATTCTGGCGCGGCAAAGTGACCACACTGCACCTGATGGTAAGCGCAGTGCCGTCCAGATAGAGTATCAAGTAGCGAGAGACAGTCTATCCCCCGCTACTCAACACAATCATGCCGGCCTGCTGTTTAGCTTCTTCACATTACGCCTAAAGGACCCAGGATCATAGGAAGGAGGGAACACGGTAGCTGGCAAACTGTTCCACAGCTTGATGGTGCGGCAAAAATACGAGTTTGCGAACCTCTTGGTTCGGGCCGGGGTAGTAGACACCACGAAGCTGTGGCTCCGCAAGCCAGTACGCGTGGTTCTGGTATGGAAGGGAGAGGATGGGATAAGATCAAACAATTCTTCAGAGCATTCGCCATGATACAGACGGTAGAACACGCTAAGCGAGGAAATATCCCTACGCAGCTGTAGCGGCTCCAGGCTGTTACTCACGTCTGCATCATTCACAATGCGGATGGCCCGCCGCTGCAACCCATCCAAGGCATCGAGAAGGTACCTTGCGGAACCGTCCCAGAGGTGCGAGCAGTATTCCATTCCCGGCCGCACCTGTGCTTTATATAAGCGGTAGAGCTGACCGGGCGTGAAAAACCGCCGCACCCTGTTCAGGATTCCGACCCTGCGTGAAGTGGCGGATATTACGCCCTCGATGTGACTCCTTGGATTAAGATCGCAGCGGATATCCATACCTAGGACACTAAGGTCATTCCGCATTGCGAGTGGAACACCCTGAAGAACGGGGATTGGAGAAAACGGAGACTTCTTGCACGAGAACGCGCACACCTGGGTTTTCTTGGCATTAAACTCAACCCGATTCCTGGTACCCCATGATGAGATGAGATCCAAGGTCTGGTTGAGCTCAACGACAAGATCCTCTCGTCTCCTCTCAGTATCCGCCCGGCAACCAGGAGGCTTGCTGCTATAACGCCCATGAACCGTGCTGTCGTCTGCATAGCAATGAATGTTGCCAAGCGACAACATATCATTGATATGCAGAAGAAACAAGGTGGGCGAAATCACAGAACCTTGTGGTACTCCGGCATTTACTGACATGAGCTGCGAAACGTGTCCATCAACGAGGACACGCATTCTACGCTCATGCAGAAAGCCGGAAATCCACTTGCACAGGTTGTCGGGCAGACCGTATGCCGGGAGCTTGGAGAGAAGGCCACGATGCCAGACCCTATCAAACGCCTTGGCTATGTCGAGACTCACAGCCAGAGCCTCGCCATGCTTGTCAATCGCCTCCCCCCAGTGATGTAATACGAACGCTAGAAGATCACCCGTTGATCGGTTATGACGGAAACCGTATTGGCGGTCATTGATCAACGAGTGATCCTCTAGGTAGCGAACTAATTGGCTGTTTATCAGTCGCTCCATGACTTTACACATCACTGAGGTTATGGCGATTGGGCGATAATTGTTAGGGTCTGACCTATCACCCTTTTTGGGGATCGGCTGCACATTAGCCTCCCTCCAAGATTCAGGCACAATACCTGAGAGGTAGGACGATCGGTATAGGCGCGTCAGTACAGGAGACAACTCCGCTGCACACTTTTTAAGTACAAGCGCTGGGATACCATCAGGACCACTAGCCTTCCGGACGTCGAGAGACTGCAGCTCACGCCGCACATCACAATGCCTGATACGGATATCAGGCATTGTGTGACCGCAACCGGGCAGCGTAGTTGGTAAATGAGCATTGCAGTCCTCGAGTCTCGAATTAGCCGCGAAGAGGTTTGCCAGTAAATCGGCCTTCTCCTGCGAGCTATGGGCTAGTGTTCCATTTCGATATCTCAGCGGTGGCAGCGAAGGGCGACAGAAATTAGATTGGACGGCCTTAGCCAAGCTCCAATAAGCACGACTGCTTGTTGGGTTATCGGCCAAAGCACATCCAATCTTGGAGACGCGCTGGGCATCCGCTTTAACATACGCCCTCTTGCAGACCTTGGCAGCACGGTTATAGGCTGCTTTGAGTGACTTGAGGTTGGGATCCTTCGTAGCGCGACCCCCGATCCAAGCACGATACGCCGCCTGTTTCTTGCCAACAGCATCGGCGCATGCACGATTGAACCAGGAGCGTCCTCGGCCCTTGCCTGCGATCTCAGAGGAAGGAATGTAATATTCCATTCCTATTCTGATCTCGCAAGCAATGGCGTCAGCACTCGCTGAAGGATCCTTTCCATCAAAGCAGCGCTGCTGCCAAGGGATGGATGCGAAGTAATCCCGCATACCATCCCAATCTGCCGACGAGTAGTGCCAGACCCTGCGCTTGACCTTCACGGGACGTGGAGGCAAAGCGCAAGGAACCGACGTCCCAACCAGGCAGTGATCAGAGGTACCCAGGGGAGCACCAACCGTCACTTTATACCCGGTTGGACGACTCGTCAGCAGTAGGTCCAGCAGAGAGGGCGCATGACTTGCCACATCTGGGATCCTGGTAGGCTGGTCCACCAGCTGTGTCAAGCCATTCGTCAAAGCGAATGCATGAGCAGTCCTGCCGGCATGGTCAGTTCTGGAGGAGCCCAACCACAACTCGTGGTGTGCGTTAAAGTCCCCCAGAACTACCAATTCCGCTGTTGGAAACTGCTCCTGCGCGTCGTCTGTCGCCTGGCTAATATAATTAAATAGCCGAGTTGTCTCAACGTCCCCGTCGTGTGACCTGTAAAGGCACACGTAAACCCGACTCTGGGAGCCGAGGTCGACGTGTACCCACAGGGTGGAGAAGGAGGGGTCCTCCATGCAGCGCAGACGGCGACAGCAGACGTCCGACCGAACATACAGGCATACCCCGGCCCTCGGCCTGAAGCTTTCTTCAAGCGAGTATCCGGGGTAAAGCAAGTATGAAGTATCGGTCGGACTACAAATCTGCGTCTCCGTCAAGAAGAGCAGAGCAGGCCGGGCCGTCTCAAGATGGTGGTGGACGGCATTAAGATTAGAATGGAGTCCGCGGATGTTAGCGAACTCCATTGTGAAGGCGGTGGTGGGGTTACGCACCGCTGTAAAACCTGCTCTCTTTGTATGCACTGACATGGAGTTATGGGAGGAGGAGGTGAAGAAGCGGTCAAGGGTCTAGTGTCAGAGTAGTCAGAAGGCCGTAACAAGCGCCGGTCCACTAAAAGAGCCGAGAGGAGGTGAGCTGATCCGCCGGACGGAAGGGCCCCCGTACCCTCCCGGGATAGGCCGCCGGGACCCCACATCCGGTCACCAACCGGCACGACGGACCCACCCAAGATTATGCGCGGCATGGTGGGGCAGCCTCTCGTGGTGGTTAGCCACGATTGGGCCCCTGTACTGTACCGCGGGCGGCCAGCGGTACCACCGTTTCTACAGGTCTCCCTGGCCGACGGATCAACACGCCTCCAACCGACTGTGAACCGGCTTATACCCGCACGGCCAAACATCGTACCCCAACTCTAGCCCCCCGACGATAACCGGACATACACTGGCTGATCCCGGAACGCGACACACTTGCGTGTGCCACTATGGCGGGTTTTTCGCCCTGTGCACGGTGGTCGCTATCCGGGCGGATACGAATATCCTACCACCAGCAAGTGTATATGTTAATATATTTTATGTATACTTTAATAAATGTTATTAAAACACTTTAAATGAACGGAGTTCATAGCATTGTACATTTCCTTACATCAATGTCGGATTGTAAGATGTGTTTGCCACAACCATACGGAGTCCTTGTAATAGCGACTTCTGATCGTCGCGGCAAGTTTCACAATGACGAAATCACTAAACTTTCCATGTTACAGAAAGTGCCCATCAGTGAGGCAATATATGGTTGTTACTTAAAATAAATAAATTAATATACTCAACAGTCACACACATAGTCCTGACCCACGCATGGTTAACCTGTATCGTGGGTATCAAGAACTACGAGAGACTACGGTCCCAAAACACCCAGACCCGAATCAAATATTTGTCTGTCACACAAAGATTTCTCTTCATGCGGGAATCGAACCCACGACCTCTCGTTGCACAGCCGGCTACTCACCCGCTGCGGCTCGGGACTGTCTAAAATATGTAAGTATTATAATTATTGCTTTAAATGTAGTACTTACTGTACGACTCATACGCCTAGACATGATATATTCGCATATGTGTGGTGTAGAACTGCTACGTCCGTAGCGTCGTAGCATTGCGGTTGCGTCATAACAATAAAAAATCCAGAATCCGAATTACGTCACACTCATTTACGACTCTAGGCTACTCATACTTTTTCCTAAATTACTAATATAATTTGTAATATTTTCAGTAAGTGTTATGTTTATTGGAAATACCTGTTTGGTAAATTTACAGTTATGACAAGTTATTTAGTTGTATATGGATTGGAAAATATTGAGCGCATATTTGCAGGTCAATGTAATGTCGGTTTTTACATACATAAACCCACGCCTGTATTCTCGAAAGGGTAGGCAGAGGTGCCACCTAGAATTTACATAGCTGCAAATCCCGTGTTATTATGTGATATGTGGCGAACCTATAATATCGGACTCAAATCCAAATCTTTAGTTATTTTTGTATATTTTTTCGGATCGAAAACTAACTCAAATAGTGATCGCTGGATTTGAAATTCGAACGCGGGACCTCACGGCATTCTCTGATTAGGTATGCCGCTATTAGGCCAATGACATTTGTTTTTTCATAGAAGGTAGAGAAATTACCAGATGAGCCATATGATGGTATGACTATGATAGTATGATAGAATAGTATGACTGCGTGGCGCAGTTGTAATTGCGCATGCGTTTACGACTACTATGCTGAGGTCTCGGGTTCGATCCCCGGGTCGGGTAAAGTGATGTTTGGTTTTTCTATCCAGAAATTCCCAGTATTAGCCCGGAGTCTGGAATCTGTGCCCGGTATGGCGATAGGCTCGTCCCCTATCACATCATGGGACCGAAATTTGGCGAAAAGTGGGTGTACTAGTTACACCTCTGCCCACCCCTTCGGGGATTACAGGTGTGAGTGTATATGTATGTATGTATGTATGTCTGTATTTATGATTATGAGTCATATGATAGTAAAATATTATTATCACTTATATAGTATATACAATAGCAGCGATAGCCTAGTTGGTTGCGGTACGGACTGTCAAGACGAAAGTCGTTGGTTCGAAACCCAAGTGGCATACACCTCTGACTTTTCTAAAGTTATGTGTGTATTAAAAAAAATGTTAATTATCGCTTGCTTTAACGGTGAAGGAAAACATCGTGAGGAAACCTGCATATCTGAGAGTTTTTCGAAGGTATGAGAAGTCTGCCAACCCGCATTAGGCCAGCGTGGTGGACTAAGGCCTAACCCCTCTCATTAGTAGAGTAGGCCCGTGCCCAGCAGTGGGACAATGTTTAATACAGGGCTAGTATTATTATATTATATATATAGTATACCCCACATAGCAGGAGTATTATGGGGGTATATATCATTTATATTGTGGCATTTTTTTTTTACTCCTAATATGCTTGCGTTTGAGCACTATCTCGTCTAGTAAGTGATGATGTGTTCTACAGCTAAATTGTCTAGAGTGTGACATCTCTCATTATAATTATCTGTATTAAAAACTATAATTTTGTAATTAAAATCTACACAAAATAACTAATAAATACGCGGCGTCGGCGATCATGTCTACTGAATTAGTAGATTAAATGATAGTGTTGTGACTATTGAATAGCTAGGAGTATGTAATAATGGAGACGTCATCATCATCGTCATGCATTGCGGTATCGCTGAAGCAGGGTGCACGTGGTGTGCGCCGGCGCATTGTCGCAGTTCCCGCGCGTGTCGGAGGTCGCCCTCTGTCCTATATATTGTGATCGAGCTGTTGCACCGCTTACAACCCGACTCACTCTCACGCCGCCAACACCCAACCGTCACACACAATTGTACGTAAAGAAAAATTAACGTGCACAATTTTTACGAAACTTCAATTAAAATTACTATCGAATCGTTTGGCAGCGACCAAGGTCCGTGTGTGTTGCGAAACCACATGCCCGCGATCCGTTTTTATTTATTTGATACGTGATCTATTAACTATTACCTGGTTTGTCGCGCTATATCGTACCACCACCGTCATCGTTCGCTTGGTGTTGCAGCGGGAGCGGCTGCCGCCTGACAGTTCCCAGCCAGTGACCGTCAGTCTGCGCGTACGCATCAAAGCTCGCCACCGCGCGCGCTACACCCGCAGTGATACTGTGACAGTGCCCCTAACACCTCAACAACATCCATAAACATGAACCACTACGTGAAAATTGTAAGTAAACAGTAATTATATTAATTAGCGTTAGGAAAAAATCACCTTGAAAAATACACAGGCAATCACTTTTAACGGTAAACAATGTCCATGCAAATATTATAAAGCAAGAATGTTAATGCATAATTATAAAAATAAAACAATACATAATATTTAGAAACGTGTACGTATAATGCGGGTATGGCTATTAGCGACTATGGTCTTGCGTAATTTTGGTGAAAAATTGTCTGCCGAGGACGGCCGTTAAACATACACCCAACTTAGATAATCGAAACTGTGACATTGTTGTAATGTAGTGGGACAATTACAGTACTGGACACAATGAATGTCAATGGTCTAATTTCTCATACAAACGTGTCAAGTTCTATGATGATTAATGATAAATAGCGTTGCGTTACTTTTTTCAATGCGTTTGTTTTTGTGATATAATATATGGTGCAGTTATACGTTAACAGAACTGGTTAGGTTTAGCGATGTAATTCTTTATACTTATTTGAAATGGATATTATAAATATAGTGTTATTGTGCAATAAGTTTAATGACATTTCGGTAAGTTTTATTTATTCAAGCATTTGTTTATTTATTACTTAATGAACGAAACAAATAGGAAATGATCTTTATATTTCGTAAATGAATATATTATTGAGATTAATTAATGTGTTCGTGTTTAATTTATATACATTACTTATCATTTTTTAATCTACTTTTTATCGTGTAATCTATTTATATTTTTATATTTACAATATGGTTTTTGTATCTGCAACCAATTCGCGATTTCGGTTTAATAATGATACAAATATGAATAATATTGTAGGCTGCAATTATTTTTGCTTATAAAAGATTTTATGTAACAATTATAAATAACAATGTTAACACACCTTAAGCCTGACCTTACCAATCGGTAGCAGTGTTATGGAATGTTAATGAAATATTTATCAAGATGATTTCTCTTGATTTTTATTATCACGTACGCACTTTGGTAATGACTGTCAGTTGTTATGTATTTTGATATTTTTGAATTTAGAATGAAGATGATATGTGAAACTTCTTTTAATATAAATATAAGTTATATTCAATATTACATATTAGCTATGTATATAGGTATATGTATACATATACCGGGAATAAACCGATACTAATATATTTTTTTTTTACTTATATTAGTATAGCTAAATCAGTTTCTACACTCTTTTTTAAAATGGTTCCAGTAATAGAGGTCCATTTCTTAATGAGGTCAAAAATATTTTTTCCATAATTTTTTTATTGTTTTATAAGAGTAATAGGTACTTACGCATAGGGTTATTAACTAACAAACTAAATTTAAACACTTAGCTATATGATTAAAATAAAATAAAAATAATAAGAAACGGCATAACATAATTTATTTTAATTTAAATCTGCGGAAGTTTTATTTTGAATTTGATTATATTTATTTGATTATGCTGCTTGAGTTTACGGCTACAAAGAATCTGGCCGTTGTAGGTGTCTATTATAATTTATTTCATCTAGAGTCGACTGAGTAATTCGACTGGGTAGCCAGCCCGTCACTAATCGTACATTCGACACGAGTGTTACACGGATTTCCTATATTAATAGATATGATTTATATCGACTAATTTTATTTATCCATTCATCCGGGTTTAATTCATGACAATTTGACTAATTACATTATGCTATTGTTGTATTTTATTTTTAACCGACTTCAAAAAAAGGAGGAGGTTAACAATTCATCGGAATCTTTTTTTATGTATGTTACCCGATTACTCGAAGACGCCTGGACCGATTCGAGAAATTCTTTTTTTGTTTAAAAGGGTATACTTCCCAGGTGGTCCCATTGGCACCAAGTCAGGATCTGATGATGGGATCTCAGAAAAATCGAGGGAAACCTTCATATTTTATAGAGACGCATAATTTGTTTTTCATTGAAGTCGGTGTACTTTTTATGAATTAAATATAAAACTTTTATAATTTAGTCGTTTTAGGTTCTGTGTATAATAATGTTAAAATAGAAAATCTTTATTATAGGTTTTGATTGTGCTTAGAAAGTAGCAAGTGGTATGTGTAAACTAATATACACTAAAAGAAAATAATAAACCAATATTGACTACTTGATTTGTACTGGATATACTTGGTAGAGGAGGCTTGTTCCCAGCAGTGGGATACGGCTCGTTTTTATATAGTAAAAACGGTGTTTTTTGAATGAAAATTGTTTTTTTTTTGTAAATCGGTTCATTAAATTGTTTTAGAGTCCAGTCATGTATAATATAATTTTGCGAATATAATATAGGGTTATTCCTGTAATGACTATTTGAGGAAAGTTAGAGTAGAGTAGTTTGACTCATGAGAATGTTTACTTACCAATAATAATTATGTCATATTATTCCTATATTCATAACTACCAGGACGATAATAATTCTAATAAGTTTATCACTCACGCATAAATACAAATATTCATATAAAATGTCATACGAAATAAAATCACAAACAAATAGTTCATTAAAATGTCGCAATAATAAAGTGCCAAAAGAGTAGTCATAATATTAACCATATTACTGCCTCGGTGGCGCAGTTGTAATTGCGCATGCGGTACGATTGCTGTGCTGAGGTCTCGGGTTCGATCCCCGGGTCGGGTAAAGTGATATTGGGTTTTTCTACCTAGAAATACTCAGTATTATCCCGGAGTCTGGAATGGTGCCCAGTGTGACGATAGGCTCGCCCCCTATCACATTATGGGACCGAAATTCGGCGAAATGTGGGTGTACTGGTTACACCTCTGCCTACCCCTTCGGGGATTACAGGCGTGAGTGTATTTAATGAAAAGTTTTTTAATTCATAAAAAGTACACCGACTTCAATAAAAAACAAATTGTGCGTCACTACAAAATTTGAGGGTTGCCCTTGATTTTTCTGAGATCCCATCATCAGATCCTGACTTGGTGCCAATGAGACCACCTGGGAAGTATACCCTTTTGAAACGAAAAAAGAATTTCTCGAATCGGTCCAGGCGTCTTCGAGTAGTCGGGGAACATACATAAAAAAAAGATTCCGACGAATTGTTAACCTCCTTCTTTATTTTTGAAGTCAGTTAATTAAATAGTATGTATTAAGTAGTCATATTTATTGTATAAAGTAATATTGAGATAGCGTTTAATTTGTTTTTTCACAAACTTGCACAATGCAATTGAAACTTCACCAGTCATGTCGCTAAAAGTGAAACATCTGTTATGCTTATCTCTCTATTAACTCTAACTATAATATGACTATTAACTTAATTTAAATAAGTAACTTGAATTTTGTATCAATTAACGTGTTAAAATGCTAAAGTCGACGATTTAATTTATTTACACACATAATAACTGTTTTAGGATGGCAAAATATTGTAAAAAAATAATAATTTTTAAATTTGCCGTGTAATGAGATTTATTTGGCAGATCATTTTTTTTATCCTGGCACGGCAAAGTTACCACACTGCACCCGATGGTAAGCTCAGTGCCGTCCAATTAGAGTATCAAGTAGCGAGAAACAATCTATCCCCCGCTACTCACCACAATCAAGCCGCCCTGCTTCTTTACACTACGCCATGGGCAAGAAGGTGCGGAAGCGGTCGAGGGTATAGTGTCAGAGTACTCAAAAGGCCGCAATACGGTCAAAGATCGTACCCCAACTCTAGACCCCCAACGAATACAGGATGTACACTGGCTGAACCCGGAACGCGACACACTTGCGTGTGCCACTGTGGCACCAAATTTAATCTGACATTGTAAAACAGATCCTAAAATTTATGAAGATGAATTAACTAATAAATAGCATTTCGCATATTAGCTAAAGTTGACATTTAAATATGTCACGGCCACAAACATAGTAGTAGTACATTGGTCGTAATCATTTGATCTTGAAAACATTTGTAATGTTGATATAACATTGTGTAATATTTGTGTTATGATAATATTATTATAGAAAAGGTTTAAGTAATTTTAGAAATACTTATTTTATATATTTCATATTTTATCGACTTTAGCGTAAAACTCTATATAACATTTTTAATATTTAATATGCAACTCAGAAAATACTTTGCTAATTTGCTTTGGTGAAATTTGCAGGAGGTCTATATTCCCACAATTTTATATTATTTTGTCAAGATTGTTGCTTGATATAATATTTTTACGTATGTTACTGGTTTTTGGATAGGCTCACAAGCAAAATAAGCTCGATTTGTTAAGGTCATTGGAGTGGATAAAAATCCTAATCTAATCGTAGTGTATAAATAAATAACACCCAACAGTCATATACATAGCCCTGAGTCCGGACCCCACACTAAGATGCCGAGTCTTGTGTTGTGGGTATCAGGGACAACGAGAGGCTTTCGGTGTCACAACACCCAGACCCCGAACACAAATATCTGTCTGCCACACAAACATTTGTTCCGGTGTGAGAATTGAACCCACGGCCTCTCGTTTCACAGTCAGCTACGCGCCAATTGCGCCACGGAGGCTGTGACTACTTGCATATTTTAAACAACATGTGTCCTGGTGATATGCACTGACTATATCTAAAAATATATAAAGAGGTTTAACATTCCGGTTTGCTCCGAGATTAGGTCGTCCTTGAAGATATTTGTACAATCTAAATAGATCTGGTTTAGTAGTTCATAGGCACACTTATTTTGTTTAAGACAAATTTCTAACGATTTTGATTTTTTCTTTTTTGGTTATCCGCGGTTTGCGCATCTGCCAATGTCAGGTGTTGTGATGTTATTTGTTTTAAATGTTCATTTTTTTATTTCAATAATTTGGTTAAGCTAAACTTTCATATATATTGGTACATATGCACTCACGCCTCTAATTCCCGAAGGGGTAGGCCGAATTAATTATGCTCCCATAACGTGATAGGGTATCGCCAGATCGGGCACAATTCCGGAACACAGACTCCGGGCTGATACTGAATATTTCTAAATAGAAAAACCCAATATTACCTTACTCGACCCGGGGATCGAGCCCGAGCCCTCAGCACAGCAGTCGTAACGCATGCGCAATTACAACTGCGCTACAGAGGCAGTTAAGCTAAAATTGCTTTAATTTATATTTGTCTAATATTTCACTTTACTCAGTAACTAGGCACAGTATTATTTCAATTTCCTAAACATGTAGTTAAGACAAAACAAATGTAAGCAGAGTAACTTTACGTCATATTTACTTCCTCGTTAAGCAATGGAATTCGTTCGGTTAATTAAAGTTAACTTAGTTTGTATTTAATGAGATGTGTTTAAACTAGGACGTGTGTAATTAATATGGAGATGTCAAAGAATTTGTAATCTTGTATCGGATCTTAAGGGTCTAGAAAACATTTGAAGCATTATATGACTGCCAAAATACTATCCGGATTGAAATACAAGAATTTAATATTAAGGTGTTATCTCGTTTGGCTTGTCTACGATTACATATGTTTTTGACTCCTCTGTAAATTAGATTTTTTTTACTTTAACACTATTACAGCACTTATGATGAATATGTCGCCTGTGAACTGTTCACAGATTAGGTAGTATTTTATTTTAGTATTTTTACATACTTTTTGTGTGTAAATTATTACTGTCATTACGTGTGAAAAGCAGGCTACATCGAACCGAAGTATATAGGCTCGCTCCCTATCACATTATGGGACCGTAATAAATTCGGCAAAAAGTGGGTGTACTGGTTGTAACCAGAGAGGTGTACCTCTGCCTACCACTTTGGGGATTACAGGCGTGAGTGTATATGTATGTATGTATCGACCCCAAGTTGATGTGGAAGAAAAATGGGACATTATGTTAAAATTTGTTCAATAAATTTGGTAATTTTAAGATTTAATATTGATTACTGATATAAGAAGGTCAGACATACATACAATCAAATAAAAAAGATTTATTAAATACATAAAATGATATACACTATTTAGATTCAGTCAATCTTTTTTACTCTATTGTCAGTTAGGAATGCAGTTTCTAGATTAGAAGGAGCAAAAAATTCTAGCTTATGTTAGTAATATTTTACTACACCACTTCTGTCTAATATTTTAATTAGCTCATAAAATAACCACAGAATGCTATAGAGAACTTAAACAAAATTTGAGACTGGGACAAACGATCATTTTCTCTAGTCATTGTCATTTTGCTAGTGCAATTATACATTTCAAGGTCCGTAAAGTTATTCTCATAACGTATAGTCTAAACAAAAAGAAAATAGTTGTGCTAAAATACGTATACGGGTCTTTCTTGTTTTTGTGTTATGGTGAGCAATGGTTCTTGATGTTTACAAACATAATTTGTTATTTACTACTTAGTTTAATTACCAACAGAAATAAATAAATAACACCCAACAGTCACACACATAGCCCCGACCCCACACTAAGATACGAGTCTTGTGTTGTGTGTATCAGGGACTACGAGAGACTTTCGGTCTCACAACATCCAGACTCCGGACACAAATATCTGTCTGTCACACAAACATTTGTCCTGGTGTGGGAATCGAACCCACGGCCTCTCGTTTCAGAGCCAGCTACTCGTTAACTGCGCCACGGAGGCTGTCCCGAGAAGAATTTGTATTTTGTCGAGTTTTTTAATAATAAAATATATATATTTAAAGCAACAAATGCTATATTAAAAAATCATAAGAAACCTTTTTAAACGTTTGCAAATTAATTCGCTGCTGTCCTTCTACTGTTAAAGCCTATAACCAAAACGCATTCGAGTGATTACGGCCAAGGGTGCGTAGAGTCTATGATAATTGCAAAACGTTTTACACAGTTTATTCGTATCGTCCGGATGTACTTAGTATCGTGACCAAGATATAATAAAAAGCGACCTTCATAGTTCCGCGGATCGTGGGTGAACGACCTATTTCGTAAGCGTATAGAAATGTGCATGAATAATATTGGTTATTTTCCGGGAATTTTCCCTTCTTAGTTTTGTCATAATGTGTCACATAGTTTAAGTGAATGTGTTTTATTTGATTTATTTTCAACTATATTAACAAGAAATTATAGCGATAGCCTAGTGGGTTGCGTTACGGACTGTCAAGACGAAAGTAGTATGTTCGAAACCCAAGTGGCATACACCTCTGACTTTTCTAAAAAGTTACGTGTGTTCTGTTAATTATCGCTTGCTTTAACGGTGAAGAAAAACATCGTGAGGAAACCTACATACCTGAGAATTCTCATAAGAATTTCGAGGGTACGTGAAGTCTACCAACACGCATTAGGCCAGCGTGGTGGACTAAGGCCTAAGCCATCTCATTAGTAGAGGAGGCCCGTGCCCAGCAGTGGGTCAATGTTTAATACAGGGCTAGTATTATTATATTAACAAGAGAAGTAAATATACCTACAATATAAAAAAAAACTCTGAATTATCCTCGACATGGAGGTAGTCAGGGACTATCCTTATATCCCCCACTGTAATTCCAGTAAGCCAGGACCGACAATGGCACGTATTTTTGACACCAATCAGTGAAGCGTATCTCTGGGAATTTACATTTATACTGAACTATAATGGGGCACGCTTGCTGTCGTCTCATTATAAGAGATGTAATTTATTTATCATATCAACTCATGTTTTATGCTTTCGAATCGAAAATAAATTTGTGTTTTCTTGGCCTGGGATTTGAAACCAGGATCCCAACGATTTCGTGGCATATGTACATTACCACTAGACCATTGAGAAGATTAATAAACAAACAATTATAGGTAACTAGCTGTTGACCGCGGCACCGCCCGCGTGTTACTTTTTTTTGAAAACAAAGGTATAAAATCCACTGGGACATCTTAAGCTATTACATCTCTTTATATTATCATATCTCATAGGAACCGTGCATTTTCCGGGATAAAAGTAGCCTATGTGCTATTCCAGACTATAATCTATCTCTGTGCTAAATTTCAACCAGATCCGTTCAGACGTTCTGGCGTAATTGAGTAACAGACATCCAATAATATTAGTATAATAATATTAGTCCAGAAATATTCGCATTTATAATATTAGTAAGATTAGTTTTGTAATTTATAAAATTGCGGACTAAGGCCTTACTCTCATTACTACTTATGCCCAGCATTGGGATAAATTTAAAACAGGGATGTTATAATTTATAAAATTATAACTTTACTAAGTTTGATGGTTTTCTTGATGCGATATCTCATTAGAATGAATAGTCCATGACTTACACGAAAACATAACCCTTTACTCAATAAATGTACTTGTATCAAACGATCAGAATAAAACAACGAGACAAGAACAATTTGATGCCGATGTCGAGACTATGTCCAAAATAATAGTACTTTAATGATAGGGTTAGAGATATCGAGAGCGCTGGCGCAACCATTGTACAATACAGAAAGTGCATTTTATAAACCGTTTCACGTTAGATATACTTGCGGAGAGTTAAAATATCAGGATAATTTTCACATTTAATATTATGAGATTTATACATACATATACACTCACGCCTGTAATCTTTGAAGGGGTAGGCAGAAGTGTAACCAGTACATCCACTTTTTCGCCGAATTTGTTACAGTCCCATAATGTGATGGGGACGAGCCTATCGCCATGGTGGGCACAATTCCAGACTCCGAGCTGATACTGAGTATTTATAAACAGACAAACCCAATATCACTTTACCCGACCCGGGAATCGAACTTGAGACCTCAGCACAGCAGTCGTAACGCATGCCCAATTACAATGACAGCGAGGCAGTAAAATCAAGATTTAAACACGTTTCGTTTTTCTCAGTCTCCTCATACTTTCATTTGAAATGTATTTTGACCATACGACAATAGAAAAATAATCGACTCTTAATTTTAATGGATTCATAAGTAGTGTTCATTCTGAGTGAAAATCTGTTATGATGATACTTTAATTAACTCGTAAATTATAATTGTATATTTGATTTTTATTAGTTAGTTAAATAAAATGAATAATAAAATCACCCAACAGTCACACACATAGTTCTGATCCCACACTAGGTAAAACCTGTAGCGTTAAAGAACTGCGAGGGACTACGGTCCCACAACATCCAGACCCGAAACAAATATCTGTCTGTCACACAAACATATGTCTCGGTGCGGGAATCGAACCCACGGCCTCTCGTTCCACTCGCCCGCTGCGCCAGGCTGTAGATGTAGTTAACTCATAACTTGTAATTGACATTTAGGACAGATGAGTTACTCTCACGAATTAAGATTGCTTAATGGTCAACGATTATAACAATATAAATGATTAATGGATTTCAACGTTGTGTAATAACGTAATCTTGTCAGTACCTTATTATTTTTATTAACCGACTTCAAAAAAAGGAGGAGGTTCTCAATTCGTCGGAATCTTTTTTTTTATGTATGTTCCCCGATTACTCGAAGACGCCTGGACCGATTCGAGAAATTCTGTTTTCGTTTCAAAACGGTATACTTCCCAAGTGGTCCCATTGGCACCAAGTCAGGACGTGATGCTGGGATCTCAGAAAATCGAGGGCAACCTTTAAATTTTATAGGGACGCATAATTTGTTTTTTTATTGAAGTCTGTGTATTGAATTAAAAAACTTTTTCTCGACCTTTCTTTGAGTGACGACAGACGTATGTAACGGATGATTGAAGGCATTATATACTTGATCGCTTATTGAACTAATTAAAACTAATTGCAGTATATAAGTTGTATGAGAATATATAATAATCTGCTAAGTAATTCAAAATGATTTACATTTAATGCATTCAATTAGTGTCGATTCTGGCAGACTTAATTATTTTAAGCCTCCGTGGCGTATCGGAAAAGTAGCCGGTTGAGAAATAAGAGGCCGTGTGTTCAACCCGGCACAGAGACAGGTTTGTGTGACAGACAGATATTTGTTTCGGGTCTGGGTGTTGTGGGGCCGTAGTGCCTCGTAGTACTTGATACTCACGATACAGGTTTGATCTAGTGTGGGATCAGGACTTTGTGTTGGGTGTATATATTTATTATTGATTTAAATTCTTTTATTTTTTACATATTTCAAGGATAATTCTTTTGTTCCTAGGATTACATTTAGAATTTAATATAACTGCACCAAACTTTATTTTATTAATAGATACTAAATTGTTTTTTTTTTAGTTTATTCATAGCCATGTATACATATCCTTCAGCCGGATACATTGTAATTGAATCGGTCATTTGAATACTAAATTGATTCCAAACAGTGTTACTGGTGTCTACTTCAATAATGAAAATATAATGAATTAATGTTAAAATTAATGAAAATACATTCACAAAAGAACTAAAAATTGTGGTGACTACATCTATATAATATTTATTCGAAATTTAAACTTAATATGTCACAACAGTTGGACTGACGCAGTTTTCCTGTTACTAAGCGAACACTTAAGACTTTTACATTACACACATAAAGAGAGACAATATGTTAATATTAAAAACAATAGTCAATAATAATTTACACGCACACCTCAGGACTGTAATTATATCAAAACAAGGAAATAGATGGCAATCATAGACACGCATTATACGACCTCACGATTAATTTAAGGGCAAGTCTTAAAGTGGCACAAGTATTTGTGTGGCACATGCCATTGGCCACAAAGGCGATTGTGACCAAATTTCCATTGTGGACGACCAAACTTCCGTCTGTCTGCGCGTCGTAAACGAGTCAAGGCGACTTTAAATACGTACTTGTAGTCTTAATGTCCATTGAGACCTTGCCTTAGTGTATATTTACATAACCGGTGACCTCGCTTCGAATCCTGTACTGTACATGTTCCATCAACATTTGAGATATTTCTGTGGACGCATCTGTGATTGTTATTAAACATCGACCTTTTGTTTGTGTTAATTTGTATGTCAACATGTCATAGATTGTATGTATGTCATAGTCGGACCTTTACATGTCAGTCAAAATCACTACAATTATTATAATCATGCTTAGAACAGCTAATTGTTTTGAACTTGATTGTAATGTAAATCGTAAATGTGAATATTTCACATCTCTATTACGTGTGTACTGTGATATTTGAAATCAGTATTTTTATATGACTGCCTCGGTGGCGCAGTTGTAATTACGCATGCGTTACGTCTGCTGCGCTGAGGTGTCGAGTTCGATCCCCGGGCCGGGTAAAGTGATATTGGATTTTTCTATCTAGAAATTCTCAGAATCAGCCCGGAGTCTGGAATCTGTGCCCGGTATGGCGATAGGATCGCCTCCTATCACATTATGGGAGCGATATTCGGCGAAAAGTGGGTGTACTGGTTACACCTATGCCTACCTCTTCGTGGATTACAGGCGTGAGTGTATATGTATGTAGTATTTTTATATCAATTAATTAAATATTTGTTGTTACATAAACGCACAAGTTTCTCAACATATGCTTATTTAATGTTGTGAGAAGAGTTTATTAGATAACTGCATGAGACGGCTTTACGTGCTCAATTTCGAGTACATCATGAGTTTCCAATTTGTTTTCAATCCGATTACCATAATATATTTCGCATGTGATGATTATTAAGTCGTGTTTATTAAATGACTTCTTTGAGAAAGTTTACATATGACAGCAATTTTGTCCAATATATGTTGAAATACAATTAATGACATATAGTATTAATATTCAATGTAATTAGATTAGCAATATGAAAAACAAACAGTAGGCGTAATAACATTATAATTAACTAAAACTTGATAGCACTATTCAAATACTTCTAATACGACTGACTCGGTGGTGCAGTTGTAATTGCGCATGCGTTACGCCTGCTGTGCTGAGGTCTCGGGTTCGATCCCTGGGTCGGGTAAAGTGATATTAGGTTGTTCTATTTAAAAATGCTCAGTATCAGCCCGGAGTCTGGAATTGTGTCCATGGGCGATATGCTCGCCGCTCACATTATGGGACCGTAATAAATTCGGCGATAAATGGGTGTACTGGTTATACATCTGCCCACCCCTTCGTGGATTATAGGCGTGAGTGTATGTACTATTAAAATAATATTATATGACTTTGGCCAATTGGATTTTATAACCGTACTATACCCATTAAAGCTTACGGCTGCCTGATGGCAAACGGTTACCGTAGCCTATGGACGTTTGCAACACCAGGAGCATCACACGCTCGTTGCCGACGCTTCAAAATGTTTACTCCCTTCTTGAAGAACCCCACACTGTAGTCCCCTTGGAAAACCTCGACAGGGAGCTCATTTCACATTCGGAGCCTTCGCGGGAGGAAATTCCTCTGAAAACGCGACCATTTAGCATTCATCTGCCTTAAATTAATAAACATATTGCATTTATATAAGTAGCTTTCTGGACGAGAAACGAGTTCATTATCAAGACAACGCGTAGTTATCACTTTTCCTTGAAAATATTAAAAAGTTGATATAAAGTATAAATAACGTAATCTGTGTGTGTGTGTGTGTGTGTGTGTGTGTGTGTGCTGTCGGAAGGCGGAAGTTCATTGGCGCGACCGGTCGTGCGCGCGCGCCTCTCATACCAGTATGTTACACTTATGGTCATCAACCTTATTTATGATTAACTATATGTTACCCGCGTGTAGGTTATTTTTAACCGACTTCAAAAAGAGGAGGTTCTCAATTCGTCGGATTATTTTTTTTATGTATGTTCCCCGATTACTCGAAGACTCCTGGATCGATTCGAGAAATTCTTTTTTTGTTTAAAAGGGTATACTTCCCAGGTGGTCCCATTGTCACCAAGTCAGGAGCTGATGATGGGATCTCAGAAAAATCGAGGGCAACCCTCAAATTTTATAGACGCATAATTTGTTTGTTATTGAAGTCGGTTTAATTTTTATGAATTAAAAAATCTTTTACATTTTTGTAAGAAAAGGTATACAATCCATAGAGGAACATAATATTACACCTTTCTATATTTTGCAGTCTCATATGAAGCGTACATTTTTCCGGGTTAAAATGTGGCCTATATTATTTTCTGATCCCTAAACTGACACTATGCAAAAAATCATGTCGACACCTTGCTCTGTGAAAAACTAAACTATCCCACGGGAACTGTTCATTTTTCCGCCATAAAATGTGGCCTAGGTGCTATTCCAGACTATAATTTATCTCTATGCCAAATTTAAACCAGATCCGTCCAGCCGTTGTAGCGTGATTGAGTAACAAACATCCATCCAAACATTCACATTTGTAATATGAGTAGGATTAGTAGGATAATGTGGCATAGATCGATTCGAGAGAAATCACTTATTTAGAAATAAATAAGTTTGATGTAATTATGTGAGCCATGTATCATATAATATATCCTACTGAACGGCACGGACCTCTACCACCTCTACCTCTAGTCATGTGGGTTGGTAAATTTAATTATACAAACAAAATACTAATGGAGGATTCTCACGTGTGCTTCTCAACGATTTTTTTTATACTACGATGGTGGCAAACAATCTTAAGGCCCACCTGATGGTAATCGGTTACCGTAGCCTATGGACGCTTGCAACACCAGGAGCATCACATGCGCATTGCCAACTCTACGCTGTTTTCCTTTAACAATAAAGATAACGGTAACAATGATTACTCACGTAACTTCGAAGTCAAAAATTCTTGCCTTGGGTCTGAGCTGTATCATTCTCTACTTTTTTTTTATTCTGGCGCGACAAAGTGACCACACTGCACCTGATGGTAAACGCAGTGCCGTCCAGATAGAGTATCAAGTAGCGAGAGACAGTCAATCCCTCGCTACTCAACACAATCATGCCGGCCTGCTGTTTAGCTTCATCACATTACGCCTAAAGGACCCAGGATCATAGGATACTATACCTGTTTCTATGTAGAGCACATTAAGAATATCGTGTTTTAAATGAGCATACGCAGTACAAAGTAATCGAGCATGGATAAACGTTTAACGCCAGTGCACTTGTGAAAAGGCATTTGGGCAGATTATATTTACAATCTGTGTCATATTTCATCACATACTATAATAAATCAATTTGTAAATTTAATTCGTGTGTTAGCTGTGGCAGCCCTGGTTGTGCAGCCTCGGGCTGTCGCTACGTTGTTTCTCGAGCGGCGCGGGCGTCATGTGACGTATGCGGCCATTCATAGCGGACATGCGTTTTTACATTTCATGATGTAACATCGTTTACTCGCGAATGTTAACTTTTAATTTTTACGCTCCTATCACTTTTAACATAGCTGCGTGATTATTACATTGTCCAATACAATCTGTATGCAGAGGAGAATTTCACTTGAGTGTGACGTTTCATGTTTGTCACACTCGTTATGTAATTGGGGTATTTAAAATGAAGTGTTTTGACGATAGTGAGGAAATATAATTTTAGGTTGTATGTTAAACGCTTTGTCGTAGGTCAGGATTTATTTCTGAATATTTTTATTGCATGATTACAATAAATATATACAATAAATACATGTTAATGATATGTGTATATTGACATTAGTTCAAGATAAGTCGGGGGTCTAGAGTTGGGGTACGATGTTGTTTTGCGGCCTTCTGATTACTCTGACACTAGACCCTCGACCGCTTCTTCACCTTCTTGCCCATAGCGTAGTGTAAAGAAACAGGCCGGTATGATTGTATTGAGTAGCCATGGATACATTGTCTCCTACTCAATACTCTAACTGGACGGCATTGCGCTTACTATCAGGTGCAGTGTTCCCATTTTGCCGTGCCAGCATAATGGTCCTGGATATCTGACCAAATATTGACCGGTGCTCGAAAAGAGCAAAACTAGTTTCTTGTCCGTTCTCTAGCGAAACTGCATTTCCAATAGGCGGTAGAGTAAAAATATTGACTGAATCTAAATAATATATAGCATTTCATGGATTCAATAAATATTTGATTTTGATAATGAATCATTATTTAGATCAGTTTAAATATATAGACAGTGTAGGCTCTAGGTATCCATATATTAGGCTATTTAGCGTTCATGTATGATTTTTGTTCACCTTCAAGAGATGGAGCAAGATCATATGAAGATATATTCAGACCTTTATTTGTCTCATATTAACAATTAATTAATGAAAGAATTAATTAATTAACAATATGATTAATTATCAACCGTTAAATTTAGAAAGTTTAAAAAATACTTGGCATAATGGATAAAATATTGCTTAACGTACGTATGGAGCGGTACCAACACACAGTAATTTGACTCCAGTATATCGAAATATATCGAATTATATTTCAATCCAAGCGAAATATTTAGAGGAAATCAATAATCGGCTAAACTAAATATATGTTTACATACATAAACACTCACGCCTGTAATCCCCAAAGGGGTAGGCAGTGGTGATTCATTACATCCACTTTTCGCCGAATTTATTACGGTCCCATAATGTGATATGGGACAAGCCTATCGCCACACCGGGCTCAATTCCAGACTCCGGGCTAATACTGGGTTTTTCTATGTAAAAACATTATATCACTTTACCGGATCCACGGATCGAACCCGGACATCAGCACAGTCGTAACTCATGCGCAATTACAACTGCGCCACTGAGGCAGTCAGTAAATATATGTTGGTAAAGTTAAATCTCTATTTGCATAAGCAGCTTTCAATTAGAACGTCGTAAACAAAACATTAAGCTTAGGAATTGAATTATCTGAATATGTATTTATGTATCATAACCTACTTGTTTAATTTCTTACTGGATTTTCATCTATATAATTTTTATTTGCGTAATAGTCCAGTATGTCGTTTTACTTGAGAAATCCTGAGGAAATATATTTTGCAGCGATGAATCGTGAAAATTGTGCTAGTAACTACTAATATAATAAATACACTCAACAGTCACACACATAGTTCTGACCCCACACTAGGTCAGACCTGTATCGTGTGTATCAAGAACTACGATCCCACAACACCCAGACCCGAAACAAACATCTGTATGTCACACATACTTGTCTTTGTTCCGGGAATCGAACACACGGCCTCTCATTTCTCAGCCGCCTATTTTTCCGATACGCCACGGAGGCTGAAGAGAATTAAGTTTGCCAGAATCGATACTAATTGAAAACCTAAATCATTCAGAATTATTTAGCAGATTATTATGCATTCTCACACAGCTTATATATTGCTATTCGTTTTAATTAGTCTTTTAAACATGTGTCTCGATGCGGGAATCGAAACGACAGCCTTTTGTTTCTCAGCCGGCTATTCGCCCGATGCGCCATGAAGGTTGTCAATATAGTCAGTTATTTGTGATAAGTTTATTGTTTTTATTGGCATGTTGTTAAGTGCCATTTAGTGATTTTTACGTGTGACAACGATCTTATACGCTCGATAAGTTAGTACTCTACCTAAAATAGATCACTTACTTCAGCTAGATCAAGGTTATTATGTGACACGAACAGATTAAAATGTTGCTAAGCAATGTGATGGCGACGCCTCGACAAGATATTTTAAGTTTAAAGACTGTTGATTTTCCATATTTCCAATAAAACAGTTACTAAAAGTGTTTAATTTTAACAGATAGCGCTACGTAGACCTCAAAGAGTATTAGGGACAACAGCATCTAGTTTGACCCAAATAAATAGCATGCTAGAACACAAAAAAGTATTTATGTATAAGAGCGCCTCGGTGGCGCAGTTGTAATTGCGCAGGTGAAAGTGATATGGTGTTTTTCACTCCGTATCGGCCCGGAGTCTGGATTTGTGCCCGGTATGTCGATGGGTTCGCCTACTATCACATAATGGGACCGTAATAAATTCGGCGAAAAGTGAGTGTACTAGTTACACGTACACCTCTGCCTACCGCTTTAGGGATAACAGGCGTGAGTGTATGTGTATGTATGTATAAGTTGCGTTCTTAATATCTGACAGAAACGACAATATTTCAGTTTGCCTTAGAGTAGGCAACCAAACAGTTTGCAGATGAACCTGTGATAAATTTAGTAGGAAAGAACTTCAACGAAGAACTTTCACGATCTTTCAAGTTTGAAGATTGTAATCAATTAACTTGATGTTCTTAATTATTCGAAGTTGGGATGTGTAGTTCGCCTACAAAGCGATGACGGTAAATGAAGCGTGATAAATATTACCCAGGTTATTAATTGGCCTGAGGTTTTAGTATAGTTAGACTATTATATTTCGCGGTAAATATAATATGCCTATCATTGGTAGTAACGCAAAATCTTTATCCATAAAACCATTATGATAGTCTCAAACGTACACCGACTTCTATAAAAACACATTATGCGTCCTTATAAAATTTGTGGGTTGCCCTCGATTTTTCTGAGATCCCATCATCAGACCCTGACTTGGTGCCAATGGGACCATCTGGGAAGTATATCCTAATAAACAAAAAACATCCTAAAAAATTCTCGTATCGGTCCAGGCGTCTTCGAGTAATCGGGGAACATACATTAAAAAAAAGATTCCGACGAATTGAGAACCTGCTCCTTTAAAAATGCTTATTTCCTCAAAATGGTTATTTTATACAACTACCAAATAATATTAAAAATATAGAAAAAAATGATTTATCAGAAGTAATATCTGTAGATAAAACTTGTATAAGTTAGAAATTGCGTGTAACTGCAAACATATTTCGAGTCTAAGAATATTCTAGGTTATCTGTCAGTGATTTAAAGCGACCTTAACACTATATGAATGTGTTCAGTGTTGAATAAAATATGCACTTTCCACTTAGAACGCACGTTCATTGTTATCTGTGTACAAGAAAGTTGCTTCGCCGGATAAACTACAATATGATTGCATCTGAGACATTACATAAACTGTACTAAAGTGTATTGGTAAATATTTTTACATTACTTTTTAATCATTATAAGACGTAATGGATTGATAAATCTGTGTTTGTAATATGGTGACAGCCTCCTTGGCGCAGCGGGCGAGTAGCCGGCTGTGAAACGAGAGGCCGTGGGTTCAATTCCCGCACCGAGACAAATGTTTGTGTGACAGACAGATATTTGTTTCTGTGTCTGTGGTCAGTGGTGTGGGTCTGTGTGTTGTGGGATCGTAGTCCCTAGTAGTTCTTGAAACCCATTATACAGGTTTTACCTAGTGCAGGGTCAGAACTATGTGTGTGACTGTTGGGTGTAATTATTTTCACACACATAGTCCTGAACCCACACTAATATACAAGTCTTGTTTCGTGGGATCAAGAACTACGAGGGACTACGTTCCCACAACATCCAGACCGGAAACAAACATCTGTCTGTCAGACAAACATTTATCCCGAAATCGAACCCACGGTCTCTCGTTTCACAGCCGGCTATTAGCCCACTGCGCCATGGAGGCTATCATACTATATGCAGTATGTAAATGTATAGGAACTAGAGATCTAACCAAGGTATATTTGTATATGTTATAAATACTATTCTAAGAAATTTCAATCAAAACGAATTAATTGCATTTAAATATAGCGCGTCGAATTTGCCACAAAACAGTCTTTACATAATAACATTTTCGGGGCCGCGGCCTTCAGCCACTTTCGATAACTTTTATACATCATTTTATAATAGATTGTAACACCGAATTGGTCTATTGACGCGGCGCCGTTACGATCGAAACGGCTTACGATTAGGTAGGCGCCAATTGAGATTCGCGTGTCCGCCATTGATGACCTTCTGATTATAGGCGACAAGCGTATAGAATTTTAATATTTGAACAAATTAATAATGGACATTTAACATTGACTTATAGTTGTAGAGCCACGCTGTAGACATATTTGTCTACAGCATGAATGGGCCGGCTCGACCGGTGTAGTACCACTGTCTCACAGAAAACCAACGTAAAGGGACAGTTTACTGTCGCGTTTCGTATGGTAAGTGAGATATCCGGAGACCCAGATTCCCCCTTCCCTTCCCTAATTCCTATTCCTGTCCTTCAAGGCCGACAGCGCATACATGATACTTTCGGTTTTGTGGATTTCATGGGCGGTGGAGATCACTTAACATCAGGTGATCCACCGGCTCATTTGTCGGACGATGCTATAAAAAAAAATGAGTTCCAGGAAAATTGTATGTTTAACTGACATAATCGCTAAATAGTAATATAAGTATCAGTAGGCCCACTCTTGAAATCAATTCCAATATCGTACTCGATACAGTTTCAATTCCAATCTAGAAGATATTGGAACTCTCACTCACACAACTAAATGAAATAGAATACTATAATATAATTACGAAATAGCGACCGTAAATACTCTATTTCATTTAGTTACTAAAAAATCTGCCGTATTTAGCTAAATTGTGCGCTGGTGTTGCGTTCAAGAGTGCCAATTGCACAGTTTTCGAACCCAATCCCTAAATATATACCTAAATTGGAATCGAGTGTCATGAGTTACCCTTCAGATAGCTTTATTACAGAACGTTCTGTCGAAGTAGAATTTTTATAAGAGCTCGCAATTTATGGAAAAATTGATTCAATTGGTGTTATTTTATTAATCTATCAAGTAAATCGATTCACATGAATTTCAAAAATAAATAAATAAAGACCACTAAAGGTCTGCCTCTAGAAATAGGATAGATTGGAATCTTCACGGATGCAGCATTAACTACATGTGATTTGTAATTAAACAAATTACATCGCAAAGAGTTTGTGTATGTAACAGGTGGTTTCGTGTAAGCATAGCCTAAGAACCTTAACATCGTGACCTAAAAGGGATGTGTCGATGCATTCTACCGAGACGTGACTAAAAACAAAATGGCCTCATCGTTGCATACTGCATCTAGGTTGCACGTGAACCAAGTGTAAAAACGTTACAGCAATAGCCCTTAGTTGTTCTAGCCTATGTTGTCATGGTTCGAAGGACCAAAATTTATGCAGTAGGAAGGTACTTCCAATTATTTTACGTGGCTATAATTTTATTTAAGTTAAATAATAAAAATAATCAATTTATAAGTAAAAGTATTTAATTCATAAAAAGTACAACGAATTCAATAAAAAACAAATTATGCGTCCCTATAAAATTTGAGGGTTGTCCTCGATTTTTCTGGGATCCCATCATCAGATCCTGACTTGTGCCAATGGGACCATCTGGGAAGTATACCCTATTAAACAAAAAGAGAATTTCTCGAATCGGTCCAGGCGTCTTCTAGTAATCGGGGAACATACAACATACATAAAAAAGATTCCGACGAATTGAGAACTTTCTCCTTTTTTTGAAGTCGGTTTAAAAATTCTAAAACATATATTTGCGTACGTTTTATGAAAACATACCTATTGATACTATGTATGTAATCATAGGTTATATGCCATTTTATGCGACACAATACAAGAAGCATTATTAAATAAAATTAATATAATGATTTATAGTAACTTTATTCATTTATTTATGTTAACAAGATTTGTTATATTCAGTATTTAATTACAAACATGGCTTATGTAAATATTTTTCGTTTATCGAACAATAATGGAAAATTGTTATCAGTAGATAAAATTATTTACAATTTTCATGAACAAATAGAAATTTTATCTATAATACATACTAAGCGAAGATAAGTATCATTTATTTTGAGGGAGTTTGTAGCATAACATGTTTTTGAAATAAATGAGTTCTATAAAAAAAATGGCTCTATAATTAATGCATAAAACTCATAAGACCATAGAACTCTACATAAATTATATCTATTGACTTTTTAAAAAATTTGAACCACTTATAAGACATAAAAGGACAGTATCTTGTCCTGACCATTATTTTTAGATTTTTTTTTTATAGTATAGTCCGACAAACGAGCCAGTGGGTCACCTGATGTTAAGTGATCTCCACCGCCCATGAACATCCACAATACCGAAAGTGTCATATTAGCACTGTCGGCCTTAAAGGACAGGAATAGGGATTAGGGAAGGGAAGGGGGAATCTGGGCCTCCGGATATCTCACTTACCATACGAAACGTGACAGTAAACTGTCACTTTACGTTGGTTTTCTGTGAGACAGTGGTACTACCCAGGTGGAGCCGGACAAATATGTATACAGCGTGGCTGTACCACTTCCAAAAATGGAAAAGGGATAATGGCCTCCCATTGCAAGTAATTAAATAAATTACTAAATAGTTATTTTATTCCACATTTCAGTATTGTGATATCACGTTCTTTCTAATTTTCAGAAACTCATATATCTGTCTGTTGTATTTATAAAGCATATAAACTGTCTCGGTGGCGGTTATAATTGCGGTACGACTGCTGTGCTGAGGTCTCGGGTTCGATCCCCGGGTGGGGTAACGTGATATTGGGTTTTTCTATGCCGAAATTCAGTATTAGCCCGAAGTCTGGAATTGTGCCCGATATGACGAAGGCTATCACGTCATGGGACGGTAATGACGAAATGTGGTTGTACTAGTTATACCTCTGCCTACAATGCGTTAGTGTATACATATACATACATATGTAGGTATATAAAATAGAGTTGAGTAAATCTGGTATACTTATCCGAAAGGAAATTATAGGTTTCCGATATTACTTTGTATCACGATATCCTGCCTATAGAGATAAGTAAATTAAATTAATTTACTGCCTCTCGTTTACCTAGTTAATCGATATCACGGAATAAATGTGTTAATAGTGTAAGAAGCAGCATAATTAAATCTGAATTGCACAATCTGAGCATTATTTTTGCGATTTATGGTAATATAATCCGGTATAAATTAGGATTTCAATTTTCACGGTCAGTGACGAAATTATAATATAAATACACAATATTTTATTTATTTCAACAAATTAACCGAAATTACCGACGCGTAAATTAATTCGAAATACAACAATTAAATTAAAACGCGCTTCAAATATAATAATTTAATTTAATTATTGCATAATATTTCGCAACTACGCCTTTGATTAATTGACTCGAAATATAATTACATTGTTATTATCCCAAATGCAGCATTTAAATTAATAAGTGAAATCATACCTACCCGAGATGTACGGTGTTTGACCGTGAATCAAATCCGGTTTACGTGATGCTGTGAGTTTGGTTGTAAATATTAAAAATCACGCGAGTTTGTAATGCCCATATTATCACGCAATGGAGCGGATGCATTCAAGTTTAATAACATTACCAAGATTGCGAACGATATCGTTTGAACGATCTTAATTGTTTATTTTGGATGTTATGTTGAATTATTGAGATTTAAAGAGATTATAACTGTGGCGCAGTTGTAATTGCGCATGCGGTATCGGGTTCGATCCCCAGGTCGGGTAAGATGAAATTGGGTTTTTCTATTTAGAAATAATCAGTATCAGCCCGGAGTCTGGAATTGGGTCCGGTATGGCGATAGGCTCGCTCCCTATCACATTATGGGACCGTAATAAATTCGGCGATAAGTGGGTGTATCGGTTACAGCCTACCCCTTCTGGGATTACAGGCGTGGGTATATATGTATGTATGTATATCCGATTTTTATTTCACTGATATGTAAAGAAAGATTATTATTGTATTATAAAATAAATTGGTAATATCAATGATGAAGACTACAAAGTTTTATTTCAGAATTGTATTGGTAAAGTTGCTGAAATGTGGAGTAACTTGTAAATCATTACGGCATTGTGCAGGCAAGAAGTTAATTTACATCTCATTAATATAAAATGAAAATAAACAATAACATTATTATAAGGTGCAGCTACAAGAAAAATAACCGTTTAAAAATAAAATAAAGTACTAATAAAATATTTCTTTCTTATACCAGTTAATGAGTCCAGAATCTCTTATGCAAAATACATTGACTCGTAAATGTAAAAAATAAAACTCGTATATAGTAAAGATAGCCTAGTTGGTTGCGGTACGGACTGTCAAAACAAAAGTCGTATGATCGAAACCCAAATGGCATACACCTCTGACTTTTCTAAAGTTACGTGTGTATTAAATGTTAATTATCGCTTGCTTTATGGTGAAGGTAAACATCGTGTGGAAACCTGAGAATTGTCATAAGAATTTCGAAGGTATGTGAAGTCTACCAACCGGTATTAGGCCAGCGTGGTCCGCTAGCTATTATATATATATATATATATATATTGTAAAGAAGCAACATTTTAGAATGTCAAATCGAAGGTGCAAACATAGTAAGATAAATTGGTTTTGTAAGTATTATTAATGTGTGCTAAATTTGATCGTGCTTATATTTATCACGTCTACAGAAACACGAGAATCTAGAACTAGATAATAAACCTTCAAAAGCGTAATCTTTCAAAAATGTTTTGTTTATATTATTGTATCAATTGTAGAAAGCTAAAAGATTTTTTAAATCAAGTTTTTAGTGATGAAAACGTTTAAAAAATCTAATTCATTGGTGATTTTATCAGGTTGTTGACTTCAAATCCCACTATAAGGATAGTTTTCTGGTTAATGTTAACTTACCAAATATCCTAACACAACGCATCATTGAATATGCGTACCTGTTATAGTAATATAGGTATAATTTGTCGGTAAAATTCATACTGCCTCGGTAGCGCAGTTGTAATTGCGCATGCGGTATGACAGCTTTGCTGAGGGCTCGGGTTCGATCCCGTTCGGGTAAAGTTATATTGGGTTTTTATATCTACAAATTTTCAGTATTTGCTCGGAGTCTGGAAACTGTGCCCGGTATGGCGATAGGCTCTCACCCTATCATATTATGGGTCCAAAGTTGGGTGAAAAGTGGGTGTACTGGTTACACCTCTGCCTACGCCTTCGGGGATTACAGGCGTTTGTGTATGTATGTATGTATGTAAAATATCATAGCATGTGATGGAATGTCAAAGATCTTGTTAAGATCCGTACAATAGACGGCTCGGGGCAGGTTGCGTCACACTGTCGCAACGTGCAACGTGGTGCGTTCACACTTGATTTAGTTTCACAGTGGCACGCATGCGCGTGATTTGTGAATTGTTCACAGTTAGCGCGACCGCAGGCATGCGATCCGGCCGCGTTTGATCATTTACTGACCTTATTTTACAATATTTACGTTATTATATTAATGGAGCGCGCTAGATTACGCTTTAATATGCTGTTTAGTACAAAATTGATAAAATTTGTCTGTTCATTACCTCTCGCCACAGTTCTTGGGTAACTTTACAGAATGCCTACCACTTATAATTAGTTTTCGTTTCCTAATTTAAAATGTAAATAAATATTTCACTTAACACCCAACAGTCACACACATAGACCCGACCCCACACTAAGATACGAGTCTTGTGTTGTGGGTATCACGGACTACGAGAGAGTTTCCACCCAGACCCGGACACAAATATCTGTCTGTCACACAGACATTTGTCCCATTGTGGGAATCGAACCCACGGCCTCTCGTTTCACAACCGGCTACTCGCCAACTGCGCCACGGAGGCTGTTCTTACTTATTATAAGAAAACTCAACCATTATTTGTCTAAAATTGATTTTATTTAGTAGCTTTATAATAATTCACGGACATAACTGGATGTATTTTTATTTTTATTCTGGCACGGCAAAGTGACCGCACTGCACCTGATGGTAAGCGCAGTGCGGTCCAATTAGAGTATCGAGTAGTGCGAGACGATCTATCCCCTGCTACTCAACACAATCATGCCGGCCTGCTTCTTCACACTACGCCATGGGCAAGAAGGTGAAGAAGCGGTCGAGGGTCTATTGTCAGAGTACTCAGAAGGCCGCAAAATGGCCAAACATTGTACTCCAACTCTAGAAACCCGAGAAAAACCGGATGTACACTGGCTGATCCCGGAACGCGACACCCTTGCATGTGCCACTATGGCGGGTTTTACACCCTGTGTACGGTGGTCGCTATCCGGGCGGATATGAATATCCTACCACCAGCATGTTTTAGAATTATTGATATGATTATACCTAGTCAATAGTGGTAGGTGTAGTATATAGTATACCAGAGCTTCGGTTTATGGCCGTTTTATCTAGCTATCCCTTTCACGTCATTTGTTTTCGCGGGAAGGATTTGATTGTTTTTTCTAGGCACTCTCCATTGAGATTGCCCTCTCACTAAAGAGGTCCACCACATGCCAAGACTTCTGACTGCAATCACGGTGTACTGTCACTGGCAACGATTTATTCCGACGTCTGGTACGAGGCCAATTACATTATTACCGTAATGCCGATGCACTCTTATCGACCCTGTATCTAATATTAATAAAGGCGAGTTTCTTATGTGAATGTTTATTTCCTTTATAGGCTTAATCCTACTGATATTATAAATGGATGTTTGGATGTTTGTTACTCAATCACGCTACAACGGCTGGACGGATCTGGTTGAAATTTGGCACAGAGATAGATTATAGTCTGGAATAGCGCATAGGCTACTTTTCATCCCGGAAAAATTTACAGTTCCCGTAGTTCAGTTTTTCACAGAGCAAGGGATCGACATGATTTTTTGTATAGTGGCAGTTTAGGGATCAGAAAATTACATAGGTCACTTTTTATTCTGGAAAAATGGACGCTTCCTATGGGATAGCAAAATATATAAAGGTGTAATAGCTTAAGATGCCTCCATGGTTTGTGTACCATTTCTTCCAAAAATAACCTCCACGCGGGCGGAGCTGCGGGCAACATCTAGTATTTTTAATATATTAAACTGATTAACTATGATTAAGCGCATATAATATGCCAGATTATTGCTATATTATGTATTAAATTTGAATTCGTTTCCAGTTGTAATCAATCATGTTTTAGTTTATAAAGCAATTTGATCGTAATTATTAATGAAATATTTGTCATTAAGTAAATCAATTTTGTAATTTATATATACACGTTCACTGTGTAAATTACAACATTGAGTTATTTAGTGCCCAATAAAATATTACATACCTATTAATAGATACATGCGAAAGTAGATTGTATAAAAAAATTAACGAAATTTAGAAATATAATTTGAATAATAATACTAACCCTGTATTAAACATTGTCCCACTGCTGGGCGCGGGCCTCCTCTACTACTGAGAGGGATAAGGCCTTAGTCTACCACGCTGGCCTAATGCGGGTTGGTAGACTTCACATACCTTTGACATTATGAGAATTCTAATGGATTAATGGTTAGTTTAATGGTAACATATTTTTCTTTAGTTTAGTTTTGTTTGGATTCAAATGCATCAATGATTTATATTGAATAATTTGTTATTTTTCTAAAAATATGTAACGGTTTGATCTGTTTTAATGTATAAAACTTGTATCTGTCGGCAACTCATCAGCGGTTCAAGTATGCGAGAACGAAACGCTCACGCTTCGATAATCTAAATTTTATTTTATAAATCTTTTATACCAAAATTTTATGAATATCATAATCATTCATATTCACGAACAAGATACCAAACCATTGGATATTAGCATACGACCTACCGCAACAGCATCATTTTTTAATATACGTAAGTGGATTCATGCTTTTTTCATATACCGAAACCAAGGCTTTATTTAAGTATACACAAGGTAGCATATTCTCATCATGATCTGCATTATATCCTTTAACAAGGCTAATTGCGACATATTGCGTGCATAGATTATCTTGTATGTAATTTGTAAGTACTTATTAAGTATATTGAAATTAATAATAGATCTGAAGACAGTATTTTTAGGAACATAGAATCGACTCGTGCCAGATTTTGGGATTTTTTCTAAAAAGTGGATCAGATAATAGATGATCTTGATTTCTTGAATGAAACCGCTTAACGTGACTGAATTGCCAATAGAAGGCAATTGCAAAAGTTTTTATGGAAAGGGCTAATTTGTATGAGAGTAAACAAATGCCGTCGGAATCAGGAGAATCGCATTATAATACTGAATACTAAACAATCGGAGTTCTAAATCTTGACCCACGCATACATTACGGCGAACGGTTGTGAAATCTTTTGGCTTATTTAAAGGTCCAGAGGTAAACAATTATATTGTGAAAAGTGAGACGCTTATTAAAATAACTCAAAACTTATGCCGTGAGACTAAAAGTCTTGTACTTGATACCAACATAAAGTTAAATTTGGGGTGCCTATGTTGATTATATGGCTATTCTCACTCACTCAAATCCTACTAATATTATAAACGCAAATGTTTGGATGGATGGATTTTTGTTACTCAATCACGCTACAACGGCTGGACGGATCTGGTTGAAATTTGGCCCAAAGATAGAATATAGTTTGGAATAGCACATAGGCTACTTTTTATCCCGGAAAAATTTACAATTCCCGTGGGATAGTTTAGTTTTTCACAGAACAAGGGACCGACATGGTTTTTTGCATAGTGGCAGTTTAGAGATCAGAAAATGATATAGGCAGAAGTTGTACATTTTAGACGAATTCAAAATGCTATGTCATGTTTAGGCATATGCTTAAGTCACAGTTAGGAATGGTTTGATTAAATAAGAATACGAATTACTTTTATGTTTTATATAAAAAAGGAAACAGCAATGAATTTTATAAATGAATGTTCCACAGTATGTTACGTTGATTACCGGAATTACGTCTGGGGATTCATTATGTGCAGTAACTGTAATAATATGAATGATATCATTGTTTAGTGCAATAAAAACAACATTAGCGATTGCATTTAATTAAATATCTATTGTTAATTTCTTGTTATACATTTTTAAGGTTTCAAAACATAACATTTACTTATTTCTTTATTGTATACAATCAGGTATTTAAACGTTATTTCACTAACAAAATTTCGAAAAAAGAACGCCATATAATTGGTAATGCATTCATAACGGCCTACAAACGTCAGTATTGCAGAATTCTCTATAATTGCATCCAAACCACGTGACATTGTGGACAGATTGCAATATATTTTGTGACCACACGGTCTTAGAAAGCTGCCTTGGTATGTAGGGAACTACCGTTTAGACCTTGGAGTTGGTATGCGACCACAAGACCCTTAGTTCGGGGCTGTTAATTATGCAATAACGAAAACAATAATAAGAATTATTTGTTTAGGTAATTATGTTATAGCTACTTAGTATTATAGAATACTTAATTGTTCTACATACGAATATATTAAATTCATTTTTAAATTTTTAACATAATATATTGATATGGATCTTCAAATGCATCAATTACGGTAGGCAGCGGCACTGCTGTGCTCTGGCATTGCAGAAGTCTATGGGCGGCGGTGACTACTTACCATCCGGTGGCCCGTCTGCTCGTCTGCCTATCCAGGCACTAAAAAAAACTTTCTATGCGGTACATTACTGTGTTGCCAATGGTGTTTTTAGTAATAATAATAAGTTAAAAATAATACCATAGTATTATACAATGTCTCACCGCTAGGCATGGGTCCATTAAACAATGAAAGGAATTAAGTCTTAATCCACTATACTGGCCCAATGTTGGTTGTTAAACCTCACATGATATTCTTATTGAAAATTCACAATTTGTTAAAGCAAGCGGTAATTAACAATGAATACGTAACTTCAATTAGTATGGTGTATGACATTTGGATTGATTCTAAACCTATGGCTTTCATCTCCGTTGACTTTACCATGCCTAACTAGGATATCACTCGTTTTTTTTTATCCTAGCACGGCAAAGTGACCGCACAGCACCTTTTTTTTTTTTTTTTGTCGCGGGGAAAGCGTTTTATTACTACCGCCCGCTTCGGGGGGAAGCGGAATAAGAATAAAACGGTTATGCTGGACTAGCCGGTCTTACGACCCAGCATCCCCCTCGCCCGGATGATGGCTATCCGGGCAGCCGCTGGGCCGAGTCCCTACCCCCTATGTACACCCCACCTGACACTACCAGCTAAAACCCCGCGGTGGCCTTCATCGGCGCTTACGGAGCGATCCCGGGGTATTCTAAGGAGGTCGACCGCACAGCACCTGATGGTAAGCGCAGTGCGGTCCAATTAGAGTATCGAGTAGCGAGAGACGATCTATCCCGCTACTCAACACAATCATGCCGGCCTGCTCCTACACACTACGCCATGGGCAAGAAGGTGAAGAAGCTGTCGAGGGTCTATTGTCAGAGTATTCAGAAGGCCGCAAAATGGCCAAAAATTGTACCGCAACTCTAGACCCCCGAGAAAAACCGGATGTACACTGGCTGATAAAATAATAATATTGCAACAATAAAAAATGGTAGAAACATTAATAAAATATCAAAGCTTAATTACACGCTTTAGATTAATCAAAGTTTTGTAACTTGTAGAAATAAAATTGTCAATTTCAGGACTTATAATAGTTCCAGTTGATTAACTATGTATAAGTATCGAGATTATAAGGATTTGCGCAATCCGTTCACACTCAAAGGGCCTGTACAACCGGTCCACATTGTCGGTAGTTACGATGGCGTGCTAAAGGAGACTTATAGTCGTAGTCTTATCGCGAGAATAGTTTCATCAATACACGAACTTCCTAGACTACATTCCATCTTGCTAACTGCCGGGCTTACTAACTTTGTATATTTAAACAATTTCACAGCGATATTTATGCGCGTTTCATAAGGTATTTTCAGAATCTGGTATATTCAAAATAACCAGACATAAAATTAAAACATAAAATTCCATCCGCACCATCTCGATGTCCAGCGTTCCACAACAGCGCGATTTTTACGGCATTTTCTGCCACGCACAACCACTCTGTGGAACCAGCTGTCGCCGGCGGTCTTTCCGAACCGTTACGACCTGGGAACCTTCAAGAAGAGAGCATATTCTTTCCTGAAAGGCCGGCAACGCATTTGCAAGCCCTTTGGTGTTGCAGATGTTCATGGGCGGCGGTGATCACTTTCCATCAGGTGAGCCTCCTGCCCGTTTGCCCCCTTTTTACATAAAAAAAAAAAAAAAATTCATATCCACCCCGATAGCGAACACCGTAAACGGGGTGTAAAACCCACCATAGTGGCTACTTTTTAATATGGGGCATAAGCAAAGGCTGTATAATATCATAAAGAGGCAATATGTTAATTAAGTTCGTTTGTAAAGGAATATCTCTCTCTGGAACTGCCAATCTTCTAAATTATTTTTCTTGATTCTTGATACCTACATTAGAACTGAGTGCTATTTAGAATTATGCATGTAGAGTAACAAATAACATTAATGTGTGCGTAGCAAAAACTAAACACAAAATATTTTCAAATATACATTTAGAACTTAAATGCAGCATTTGTCAGGAATACATAAATAAATACATAGTCCCGATCCCACACTAAGATACGAGTATTGTGTCGTTGTTATCAGGGACTACGAGAGACTTCCGGTCTCACAACACCCAGACCCCGGACACAAATATCTGTCTGTCACACGAAGATTTATCCCGGTTTGGGAATCGAACCCACGGCCTCTCGTTTTACAGCCAGCTACACGCCTACTGCGCCACAGAGGCTGTCAATAAAGCACGTTAAGATGTATAGATGCATATTACGAATGGTAGTTGGGTATCTCACGCTACGGTTTGCCGATCATCGATCGCTAGTTTTATAACACTCAATAACTATAACTTATGGCGTTTATTTTCACTAAACGGTATTTAGAATGACATGGACCTACAATATTTCAGCAATACTAAAGTGCTGTGAATTAAACTATCTCTAAGGAATAACATTTTGTAAAATGTGTAAATTGCGCGTAACTTTTGCGTATACAGTGTATTAGTAACCATCATATTTCTGCCTTTATCATATTCAATTGTGAGATCTATGCGATATAGATACTTTTTGGAGAAAGGATTTGGCAGACTTTTCCAACTAGTCCTTTGTCGCATACATCTCTGATTAAATTTTGACAAAAAAATAGAAATTGTTACCCAGCCTGAGAAACCAACCAATATTTTCTTGGTGCACAGCTCATATGTACATATGAGACTAAGAAGGCAATTGAATGTTCTCTCACATAGTCGCATAAGCTAAAACAAAACGTTCTGAAATGTCGCAACACCATCGTATAAATCAAAATTGCAAGATACGGAACCCAACAAAAACTAATAAAATTTGTCACAGTTACAGCCGTGTAAATAGTTCTCATTACCATACTGAGAAAGCAGTTGCAACAACTGAAACGGTAAAAGGGACGTTGCGCAGGAGGCCGGTATAGACGGGCGTAAGGCCGCTAACGAGAATACTTGCCTTTCGAAATCTCTATTAGACGGATTGTGTTCGAGATAGTCCTTATAGTTTGCACCATGTTTTGCATTTATTCAGCAGTGACATAGTATTGCTTTCCTATTTCTTATTACGTCATCTCATATACTGTCATTACCAACTCCATTTGTTTCAACAACAAATACCACTTTAGGTTTTTAATTTATTGTCATGTTTGCATTCTTTCAAATTGTGAGTTATATTCCTTATGTAAATTTGTGTGCTCAGCAGTGTGTCGGTAATAAATTTGAATTATTATATCTTATACAAATACAGAAACAAGTGAATACTGTGTATTTAGCTGTTGCAAGTCACTCAATCGTACTCAAACATAACACGCAACCATATGCCCAGTGAACGATGTTTTTTGGGAATTACATATCGTGAATATTATGCCTATTGTTTTTTGTCTGAAGTAATAATTGTTAAATCAACATGTAAAAACAGTTTCGTAACACAGAACTAGGAAGCTTGTTCTTTCGTCAGTTAAATAAATAGTGCGTGCTGTTTACCGCCCGTGTGGATTAGTTTCACACGTGTTCGCATACCTTGTTGCATTACAGCTGACTAGTGTCTGTAGAGTTCATACGTTCGCTGCGACGTGGTCCTTACTTGAGGTCACATATCAAGTTCACACACTTGCTCGAACCTGTTCTACGTCAGCAAATTGAATGTGTGCGAGTTACGTAACAAACTGGTTGTTGTTTCCGTGGTTTCCCTTCCTAGTTTGCAATTGATAAAGGTTTGTTGCAAAATATTGCGTTACATATCCTTTTGTCTAACATATAATGGGATCGATGCTTCCTTAAGCACATTATAGTAATTTATGCGATAATGAGTTGCAGACTTTTTGTTACATTACGTGGGATGAACAATTAAAACATTTTCTTTGTTAACTGATTGCTTACAATTTGTAAAACAGTTAAGTCGTGATATCAGGGAAATCCTTCTAAGTATTCTGACACTAGACCCTCGACCGCTTCTTCATCTTCTTGGCCATGGCGTAGTGTGAAGAAGCAGGCTGGTATGATTGCATTCATTGGCCGAGGATGATTGTCTCTAGCTACTTGATACTCTAACTGGAAGCCACTGCGCTTACCATCAGGTGTGGTCACTTTGCCGTGCCTGGATAAAAAAAATGTCATATAATAATAATATCAATAGTGTATTGTCCTATTGCTGCACACGAGGCTCTATTACTAATTAGATATATGTAAATCAAACACCTGGAACATGTAATTAGACGAAATAGGTAGTCAAATCAGCTAGATACAACCGATAAAGACTGTTAGTCCATTAAATAAGCTGTAAATTGCAAAGAACGAGTCTAGTTTGATGGATATTTTTGTTGAAATCAAGTAAAGGCTTAGTTAAGCATCGAAACTCTGTAGGCCAGTGCTATTCCTTCGGCATGTTGAAATTAATTTATATTATTAATTGCGAATGATAACAATTAGAAGTTTATGATACAACCACCACGCGTTATCCAATTATCGTGAAATTTTGCAAAGTCTACTAATAAAATCGAACGTTTTATGAAAAAAACTGTTTGTAAAACAATAACTACCGTTTTAATTACTCACGGAACATTTACAATCGTGAATGGATGACGTTTAGTAGTAGTCCCTCGTAGTTCTTGATACCCATGATGCATGATGATGGTTTGACTTAGTGTGGGGTCAAGACTATGTGTGACTGTTGGATGTATTTATTTATCAATCAATAATTACTTTTATATGAGACTTTACTACCTAATGTACACTATCTTTTTTTTTTAATCTGGCGCGGCAAAGTGACCACACTGCACCTGATGGTAAGCGCAGTGCCGTCCAGATAGAGTATCAAGTAGCGAGAGACAGTCTATCCCTCGCTACTCAACACAATCATGCCGGCCTGCTGTTTAGCTTCTTCACACTACGCCTAAAGGACCCAGGATTATAGGAAGGAGGGAACACGGTACCTTGCAATATGAAGTTCTAATTTTATGTTAATAACCATAAAATTAAATGTCAGTAGACGAAAACTTTTAACACTTGATGTGGACAAAGTCTTCCATCTTTCTGTTGGAAAGTTTCAGGATGTTGGATTTGTATTTCGTTTTCGTTCGAAGATTCCTTTAAGTAGTTTTCGCTGTTACTCGATGCGAATTGAGTCATAGAGATAAGGGACAAATGGCTGCATATAATTCGCGAACTGCGGTTTCCCGACCACTGGACTGTAGATTATAGAAGATACAGAATACCTTTGACTCCTTATATGTTTTGCGAAATAAAGAATGAAAGTGCTATAATTAACCAACTATTAAAACTTTGTCTGGTTCTAAACATAATAGACGATTAGCAAAAAATACATTTGAAAGTATTGAAGGCCGCGGAAGACCTACCGCTGAGTTTATTTATGTATCGACAGTTCTAGATATAAATGATATGTAACGAGTTACTTAATTGTATCACCGTCGTAATGTGATTAAAAGGTTCATTGTTCTCTTGATAAAGTATCGAACTTAACATTCTGATCATGTGTATGTAATATTGTAAGTGTTTTAAAGGTAGTGATGTATAGATTTGAAGAAATGTATTCTCCAGACAGATTTAATCGATTCAAATCGATGATAAATATTTTGATAATAAATAAAATATAATTCAGGTTTCTGCTAACTTAAGAATAAGAATATATTTAAAATTCAAATTTATATAGGAAACTGGAAGGTAATATATTTAAAGACATGTTAATAAACTTAATGAGCAATCTTAAATATATTGTTCTACTTCCTGATTTTTGAGGCAAATATTGATTGTTTGCAGAACAGCTTTAACTGTAATAAACCACATCACTAGACCCTTAATGTGATTTACTAACTAATTACGTTCTATTTCGTTCTTTATTTTAAAATGTATTACTATAATATTGTGATATTTGTCGACCTTGTTATAATAATATGATATAATCATAATGTGATTATCTATTTTTATATTATACGAATGGTATTTAATCCTCTGTGTTGGCATTTTATATTTAGAATTAATAATTGCTTCGGTGTTACTGAATACATAAATAATGCGGTTAACAAGAGCATTGTAGATTATGATTGCATCATAATTATTATTCAATATTTCACGCGAACTTGGAATACATTTATTTTTAAATCTTTATTCAAACTAGTGATATTTATTGTGCCGATTTGAAATTAGAACACAATTTATTTTTAAATCTGTAATTTATGTGAATAGGTTCTTATATAATATTATTGTTTATTAATATTCATTTGGAATGTTTGCTGGCACAAGGACTATTGTAACTTATTATTTTATAGTTATTTGCTCGTAAATAGCAAATAAAGATATAATCAGTGTATATGTTAAAGAAAGTATAAGTGTGTATTTACAGATATAACTTTATTAACGATCCTTTTTGTTTCTTTACAGACATTAGTGCTCAGCTTGTGCGTTGCGCTTGCGTCAGCGGAATTCGGCCACTACGGCGACTTCTCAGACTTTGCCACAAGCTTCGGCTCCAACTATAACTACCTATCGTCGGCAGCAGCGAGGGACCCAAGAGCTAACACGGGTAAATACTAGCTTTATAAACAGAACTTGTATTCAGTACCTATCAGTATTTTTATAGGGATTTAGGAACATTACATGCTACAGTAAGCCAGTGAGGTGATTTGTATGTTTAGATGTTAATGTCTTGAAAAACTTAAGAAAACTTGATGGACATGAGAAGAATTTATCTTATAAGTGACTAGCTGTTGCCCGCGGCTCCACCCGCGTGGATTTTTTTTACACCTTGGGTAACATTATTGTAGTTTTAGTAGGACCCTTATTTTTTTCTTGCAATTAAAATTGCCTATATTGATCAGTGATAATGATCATTGATGCATTCAAATGAAGATTTTTTTTTTCTTCGGTCCATTACTTTTTAAGCCACTTCGTTACAAACATACACATCTTTCATTATTTATAATATTATTATACAGTATAGATAGTATAGATATCATCAATAGTCAATTTTATAACAAATGTAGTTAAAGTTTTACTATAAAAGGCTTGTGTTTGACCACTATCTCGCCTGATGGTAAGTGATGATGTGGTCTAAGGTGAAGAACACTTGCCTAGAAGATACCCATTCACTCTTGACTAGACTAAAGCACACTTGAATTAAAGCACATGTATCAAAAAGAGACAAGAAATATTAATGTTGTTCAAACGAGTTCAAAAGGGCACTGTACTTATAGTGCTAACAATTCACGATCTTATGACCAAAGCACGATGGCCAGAAGGACAATCGCAACCGATGTTTATCTTAATCGCGATGATAGTTGCGAAAGGAAACCTCAAGTTTAAGGTTCGTTTATCGGGCATTCTTCAATTTACTGACATTGACTTAAACATTCTAGTCACACGAAGCCTTTGGCCGGCTCTGAGTCAGCATAGCTTTGTCTTAAAACAATGTTGCCCTCGTAAAATCTCGGTTTGATGCCTTCAGTGACAGACCAATACATTTATGTCTTTCTAGATACAATGTTGAAAATTTAAATACTAGTAAGATTTTAAGACCATCTTATTCTCTTAGAATTGCTTTTATGTAGCTTAGCCAAGATTTGTACATTCAACATTTTACACTTTTCACTTATATAGTTGAGGTTGACAGATATTCTATATCTTGAATTCAAATATTTATTCTGTGTCTCAAAATAGTCAATTTTAGTGTGCCTTACAAATTGAAAAATCAGTAAAGCTTAAAGAAATAAAATAGTTGGATATATTAGTACTAACTTAGCATGCTATGGCGATGGAAAGGATAGTAAATAAATCTACTAATATAAAAAGAGGAAAAGTTTGTGAGTTTGGATGTTCTGGGTAATCTCGGGTAGTACTGATCCAATTTTGAAAGCTCTTTCTCTGTTAGAAAGGTATACTATCCCTGAGTGCTATAGACTACTTTTTATCTACACTAATATATAAAGGATTTTATACTTTTTGTCCCAAAAATAACCTCCAAACCGGCGGAGCCGTGGGCAACAGCTAGTTTCGTATAAAGATGCTTCCTAATAATATTTCAAGCCCAGACAATTTGTTTGAGAGCTGGATCTCGCTCTACTAATACGATTTAATCACATGCCATTGATATAATCTTTGATTAATGGGTAATGAAGTTGTTACTTCGGGTAATGGTCAATAAATTGCACTCGATAATAAAACATTTTGTCAAACAACCTTGGGAGACGGGCCTTATATGTGAAAATCGAGATTGTCACTTATAAAGTCGACAATCTGTATATATAAAAGAAGAAACTGACTGACTGACTGATGATCAACGCACAGCCAAAACCGCTGGGGTTAGAGTCTTGAAATTTTGACAGTAGGTACCTTTTATGACGTATGCATCCACTAAGGAAGGGTTATAGGAAATACGGGTGGTATAAGTGGGGTAAGGGGGTAAAATAGGGGATGATAGTTTGTATGAAAATCCGTCATTATTGAAGTTAAATTCATGAAAATTGTTATATGGCCTTTTATTTAAAAGTGAAAAATATATATTTCAGGATTTTTATAAATTCTACCCCTAAGGGGGTAAAATAGGGGATGAATTGTATGAAAATTCGTCATTTTTTGCAGTTAAACGCATGACAATTTGTATTTTGTATTGTAAACTTTTTCTCCCAAACATGAACTCCACGCGGGCGGAGCCGCGAGCAACAGCTAGTTTAAAATAAAATTCCGCTTTCAGTCAAGATTTTGTGATATTGATATAATTAGTTTTTACGATCAATATGAATTAATAAACCAATGAAATTGCACGTTCATTAAAGTTGCAATTCTTGAGAAATTACAACTAACTGCTCTGGGTTAATAGCATTAAATAGATGTGTTTATTACGGAAAAGCATTTACATCATTACCTGTTAAGGATACTTTAAATACATTGATTAGCGAATAGTAAAATAGCGGTCTTAACAGGTGTAATTTAGTCAAAACATGCTCTATACACTCCAGGGTATAGAACCAGATTTGCTGTGTCGTTGAACAAATCAATCACTAACGATAACTCCTTATCGATTCTCCTTCAACGGTAGGCAGCGGCTTCGCTGTGCCCTGGCATTGTAGAAGTCTATGGGCGGCGGTGACTACTTACCGTCAGGTGGCCCGTCTGCTCGTCTGCCTGTCAAGGCACAAAGAAAAAAAGAAAATATATAGCATATACGTATAAAAAGAAAAAGAAACAAATAATATTTAATTTTATTCAAAAAGTAAATTAAGAGTCACACTTAATCCTAAGGCCTGTTCAGCCTATGGATGGTATAGAATAAAAAGGTGGATGTATCTAAAAAGAGCCAAATGTTTGTATGATTCACAAATATTTGGGACACGGCTGGAATAAGGCTGGGTATTGTGGGATCGTCCTCTTTCATATAATAGTTCTTGATGCAAACGATACAGATGAGACCCTGTGTGGGGTCAGTAGCGTATACAGTCATAATATAATTACATACACATACTGTATAAATATTTATCTATATTATACTAGTGTAATAATTCTGCCAGTTTAGGGAACAAACTTGTTGCCTTCCTTTAGTAATCAAGTATTTTTATGTGAATTAATTCAGCAAACAATGACAAAAAATTATCTAAATTCTGGATAAAGTAAACTAAATCATATGTTCTCGACACTGGGCTTTGAATCCCCGATTTTTTAGTTCTCTCTTCCCAGACATTTTCTTGCTAAATTCTCCAGTACTTAAGTTATCCAATAAAACCCGTGTCACTAACACCCGTAGTTATAATCAAGAAAAACTGTTTTACATGAGTAAAAATAAAGTAAACAGTAACAGAATATTTACTTAAGGAATTAATTACTTAAGTAAAGATTCTGTTTTTTATAGCTAAGAATCTTAACAAGTGAGAATCGTTTGACGCAAGATTACTTGGCTAAGGAAGCTTTCGCAGGCATTCCTTGGACAAGTAAAGACTTATTTAACTAATTGCTTGAGATGAAGACCTAAATGTCTTGTTAACCGACTTCAAAAAAAGGAGAAGGTTAACAATTCGTCGGAATCTTTTTTTCTTATGTATGTTACCCGATTACTCGAAGACGCCTGGACCGATTCGAGAAATTATTTTTTTGTTTAAAAAGGCATACTTCCCAGGTGGTCCCATTGGCACCAAGTCAGGATCTGATGATGGGATCTCAGAAAAATCAAGGTTAACCCTCAAATTTTATAGTGACACATAATTTGTTTTTTATTAAAGTCGGTGTACTTTTTATGAATTAAAAAACTTATCTATAAATACGAGTGTTGTTCTCATGTAAAACATAGTTGTTCAGCAGTTGCCCCAAATTAGTACAGTGTATTGCGTTTCACATAATATTTAAAATGTTAACTACTAGAGCGACCTTCACAGTTGGTTTATGTTTAGGTTTCGTTTCACAACAGACAGAAAGGTCCGCCCATGGTAGTCACCTGTTTGATATTTATCTACAATGTTTCTTGCAAAATTACACACATTTTTAAGAGCTAACGCAAGAATAATAGGACATTATAATCTGGCCGTGCAACAATGACCTAAGAAACAAATCCTATTTCACTTGTCCGTGGCTATTCCGATGAAGTTAGGAAAAGTAAGCTAACAGTTGACAGCCTCCGTGGCGTAGCGGACGAGTAGCCGGCTGTGAAACGAGAGGCCGTGGGTTCAATTCCCACACCGAGACAAATATTTGTGTGACTGACAGATATTTGTTTCGGGTCTGGGTGTTGTGTGACCGTAGTTCCTCGTAGTTCTTGATATCCACGATACAGATTTTACCTAGTGTGGGGTCAAAACTATGTGTGTGACTGTTGAGTGTATTTATTTAATTTAGTGACAAGCGACAGGAGTTGTTATTTGTGAATTGGTTATTTGCGTCCATAAGTATATGGGAACTAGCCAGCATTACAGAATATGTAAAAATATTGCATTAATATTATAGTCGCTTTGTTTTAGAATTACAAATTGAATTAGAAATACATTCAGATATTTTTTGTCATGCTTTAAAACCATTACTTACCAAAATTCACAAATTCTTATAAAACTGTATCCGGATTTGAAGTTACACCAAAGGCGGTTTGGTCTATTTGTATTATCACTATAATTTTGTTAGCCACCATTATATACAGAGTAGTAATAAAAAAAAAAAAAAAACAAGAAATAGTTAATTAAGTATACAGTACTTAATTAACCATTTCTTGTTTTTGTAGGTACTGTAACATCTTTGATGGTCAAACTTCAGCAATTATATTTGGCATGTTATGTAATATTATGTATTAACGGTAGGCAGCGGCTCTGCTGTGTTCTGGCATTGCAGAAGTCTATGGGCGGCGGTGACTACTTACCATCAGGTGGCCCGTTTGATCGTCTGCCTATTCAGGCATTAAAAAAGATATATATTAATCACTTCCTATGGGTGCGGCTGAGGTTAATGTTTGTGCAAAGAAGTAAACGAAGTAATACATACTAACAGCTATGGATTCAGGTTCAATATGCGCGAACAAAAAAAGTAAAATTAGAATAGACTAATAAAAATCTGGCACAGCAAATATAGTCTCAATTGTTTCTCTCGTTGTATTTCGCGACAATCGCAAGTATCATGCTTGTTTGCCAGCTGGCTGGAACGCGGCTTTTTGGATCGATCCACTGTTTTAATCAATTGGTTATGCTGGGTTATTATCAATCGGGAACTGTAATTACTATCTGCTGTTCGAGGAAATCTGATATCTGAAAAGGACTTCATCCCGCTTATATCAATTCGGTATCAATGAATTAAGACTAGACATACCCACTGAAGTATTATGGAACATATTGGAACGAACGAAGAAAAATGCACGTTTTGTGCAACACCACAACTGTCTCAGTTTATTCTCAATTCTTTGTGATATGGTTCGTCGTTAAATAATTTATCAAATTCTGCCGTCTCAATTTCTTCAGGTCGAAAATAAGTATAACGTGACAGAATCTACTAAGCAAATAAATAAATATACATACGGCTCACATAGCTCTAAGCCCACACTAGGTAAAACCTGTATCGTGGGTACCAAGAAATACGAGGGGCTACGGCCCCAAAATACTGCCGAAACAGAAATCTGTCTGTCACTCAAACATTTGTCTCCATGCGGGAATCGAACCCACGGCCTCTCGTTTCATAGCCGGCTATTAGCCCGTTGCGCCACGGTGGTTGTCAAGTCAAGTATAAGTCAACTGTTATATTATGTATGTTCAACAATTACTTATTTATCGAACTGAAATAAGATAAGAAAAGAAATTCGGACTGCTGCCGGCTAGATTTTCAGGCGCGACGCCCTTTATTACAAGCTTTTTATTTCTGAGTCCGCACCGTGGTGTGGCACTAAAACGAATTGCAAATAGCCTGCAACGCTTTCATGTTTACAACAAAGGCAGGTAATTTTTTTATAGATCAATAAATATTAGAGCTATATCAATTTATCTTGTGGACGCATGGATCAATTCTTGTTTTTGAATTAAATATTATGTTCTCCATCTCTTTTGCCAATATTAACACTATGTTTAATTGTATCAGATGAACTTTTTTTCGGGATATCAGCCAATAATAACTGTTTACGGTGAACAACTAAATAGTAGTGAAACGTTTTTACGAGTCGGGGTTTCGTATGTAAATCGTGTTTTTGATAATTATTATTGTTTAAAACGGTCCTACTTATTTTTGGACGACATCGTCTCAGGGTTGTTTTGTCAAGATTTCCAATTGAGAATTCCAATATTGTATTAGAAATACAAGATCATTCGCAGTTGTAATAACATCAAACAAGATATTCAATGAATGCGTAATCATTTAATTTTCTTTGTTAGATGAGCAGTTCGACTGGTCTGCTGACATAACGCAATGCAAATTTACTCGCCTAGTGACTTTAAGGGTAGGGACACAGATCCAGTTCTGTAACATTTAATTAATAACCGTGCCCTCAAATAGATCAATAAGGAATAAATTGAATTTGATCTGAACGCCTCACGTAGAGGAGCGCTTTTTGTCGGTGACTGATTGTTATCTGACAACAAACGTCGGTGAGACGCCTTGGCCTAATTGACTAGTCGTTGGACAAGAAGATCGGTTAGCATTGCCGTGGAACAAATACGCCGTACGTGTGATTCAATTTACTCCTTTTTATTTTATTACTAGCTGTTGCTCGCGGCTCCGCCTGCGTGGAGGTTATATTCGGGAGCTGAAGTATACAATCCAAGGAATGGTCTTCTGCACTGAAGCACCTGTAGCGATTGTCCAGACTCTCAGGTGTTGTGCCTGAATCTTGAGATTGTATCTAAAGAATACCCCATAAGTTTAACCTCACTTTACCCCTTTTAGGGATGATTTTTCAAAAACGTTGAAACACGTATTTCTTTATTTCCTACCAAAAGCCTAAATATGAATTTACAGATCCCTAAGTCGAGGAATTATGGATTTCCCATACAAATTTTGAACTCCTATTTGACTCCTTTCAAGGTTGTTTTTTGAGAAAAAAGATAGCCTATGTCCTTCTCCAGGATATAATCTATACCCTTACCAAATTTCATTACAATCCGCTCAGCCGTTTAGTCGTGAAGAGGTAACAAACAAACAAACAGAGTTACTTTCGCATTTATAGTATTAGTATGGATTTATTAACATTTTTAAATTTTAATTTTCCTCTATGTTTTAATTTGAATTTTATCTCTGTTTTAATTTGAATTCATTGTTGTTATTTGATTTACGTGGTGCTTGCCAACTATACTGACATTATTTATTGCTGTTGTTCTTATTGTGTTTTATTTTCTTCTTCTTTTTTTTAAATAATAATTAATATCAATTCTAAAGTTGTTCACAACTTCGCATGGTCATATTATCGATTTTTTATTCGGTTTTGATAATGTACATTACGTTAATGACCCTATACTCCATGACCATACGATTTCATCGTTCGACTATTTAGATAGGACGTGATGGGAGTCGGTCCCAACGGTGTTTGATACCCGTGATAGTGCGAGTTCACTCGTATGTTCTTTCTCAACAAAAACGAAAGGTGTCGGTGAGAGTCGGGTAAACAAACTCCAATCTACCAATTACTTATGGAACGTCTAGAGTCTAGATCAGTGGTTCTCAATCTTTTATTGACCAGGGACTACTTTGATTTATTTTTTGTCAGCGAGGATCACAATGTACAAGAAAAAACCTGAATCTATGCGAAAATAAACTTTAGTCAAAACTCAATAGTATCATGCATTAACAATATTATTGTAATAGAAAATATATATGAAAGTATTGAATGGCTGACTATGTTCTACTTGAAATTATAAATGAATAAGGAAATTGCTAATGTATTGAGATGTGTATGTTATGTATACATAAGCTAATATGCTTTCTGTAAATAGTTTTTACTTTTTTAATGTTCTGGCTTGTCATTTGAGCTATGTATGATTGCATGATTAATAAACGATTTAATTTCATTTCAACCATCCAGCATAAAGTCTCCATTCAGCATAAAGATTGTGATGGTAAAGATAAATTGTTATAGACTTATCGAATCGTTTCACCAAGCTCTAGAATCTCTTCGTCGGGAGTTTACAGTTGGGGTACGTGTTTTGGCCGTATTGCGGCCTTCTGAGTACTCTGACACTAGGCCCACGACCGCTTCTTCACCTTCATATCCTTGGCGTACTGTGAAAAAGCAGGCCGACATGATTGTGTTGGTTAGCGAGGGATAGATTGTCGCTCGTTACTAAATACTCTAATTGGACGGCACTGCGCTTACCATCAGGTGCAGTGTGGTCACTTTGCCGTGCCAGGATAAACAAAAGAGAACTCTATTAAGGCTTAGATATATATTGTTAGACGATATGGTAACAACATTAGATGATTAGATGAAATATTCCCGAAAAATCTTTTTTATAATTATTTCAAAATATGATCGGGTCTGGGTACTGTGAGACCGAAAGTCTCTCGTAGTTTCTGATATGTCACAAGACTTGCTTAGTGAAAGTCGGGATTATGTGTGTCTGTTGCATGGGCTTTATTTACTTATTATTTATCCATCCGCCTATAGATTCCTAGTTATACCGAATAAAGATTAAAAAAATGTAGATCTTGCTGTTATGCTTCAATATTGTAGAAAAAAACAAATATAGACATTTGAAAAGTAAATAGAGTTATCAAGGTTCTGTTGTAATGTTATTATAAACTATATAATTTATCTCATTCCACGTCGCCACCGTCAAATGTCAGCATTGGTAGTAAGATACATGTAAAGTAACATTCTAAGGCCTTATTGTTACAACTGTAATCAAGTTATTACTTTTATTAAAGTAAGTTAGTAATTCGACAACCTCCGTGGCGCAGCGGGTGAGAAGCGGGCCTTGAAACGAGAGGTCGTGGGTTCGATTCCCGCATCGAGGCAAATGTTTGTGTGACAGACATGTTTGTTTCTTGTCTGGGTGTTGTGGGACCGTATTCCCTTGTAGGTCTTGATAACCACGGTACATGTTTTACCTAGTGGGGGATCAGGACTATGGTGTGTCTGTTAGATGTATTTATTGTTTTTTCACAGTTAAAAATAATGTCATCAGTATCACATACTTCCAGCTGTAGTGATACTTAACTTTCATGACTATTTGTAATAAAAAGAACAATTATGTGTGACTAGGCGATTATCTTATTTCTAACCATGGTAAAATATTTAACCAATCGTTAAACATGATTACGTTTGAAACAACACGGCCTTATTCTCCAGATATTTTAGTTTACAAATAGGCAGGGCAGGTGGTCGAGATAATTGGGTTTTATCAATGTATTATTCGTGTTGGACAATGTAATAAATATACTTTTGGTATTGTATTTTCGAATTTCATTGAGGAATTTCCATTTCAAAAAGTATACTCGTCTGATTTTTCTAATTATGTGTTTTGTCGAGAGTATAGAGGGGTACGATGTTTGGCCGTTTTGTGGGCTTCTGAGTACTCTGACACTAGATCGCTTCTTCACCTTCTTGCCCATGGCGTAGTGTGAAGAAGCATCCTGGCATGATTGCGTTGAGTAGCGAGGGATAGATTGTCTCTCCCTGCTCGATACTCTAATTGGACGGATCTGCGCTTACCATCATGTGCAGTGTGGTCACTTTGCCGTGCCAGGATAAAAAATATATTTTCCATAACAACGTCTTTACTACGTCTATTTCATGAATTTAATATTATCCTGTGTTAAAAACACGCAGGCACCTACAAAAGCTTCTTTCTAAACCAAATAGAATATTTCTTATGCCGCCGTTTCTCACTTACAATGAATAAATCATAATAATCGTAAAGATTAATTAATGACATATAAATGCCAATAAAATTATTCTAATATGTCATGTTTGCGTAACGAATTATGAATCCTAGCCTTGAGTTGGATCAGCACAGGCCTTAAACAGGATTATTTAAATTTTGCAAAAATTTTATTGTGATTTATTATGAACTAGCTTTTACCCGCAGCTCCGCCCGCGTGGAAGTTGTTTTTGAGAGAAAAGGCATACTATACATGGAGGCATATTACGCTATTACATTCCTCTAGCATCTGCCTAGTAGCCGGGTGCCGGGCGGACACTATGCGGAGACGCGAGGATCTTGTATTTGAGCTCAACCAGACCCTAGATCTCATATTTTCGCAGGATATCAGGAATAGGATTGAATTCAGTGCCAAGAAAACATAGGTGTGTGCATTTTCATGCAAAAAAATCCTCCTTTTCTCCAGTCTCCGCTTTCAGGGTGTTCCAATGACAATGCAGAATGATGGTAGGATCTTAGGTGTAGATATCGGATTTAATATTGTGGCGGCGATTTCTAACGCCCGGTCAGCGTATATTAGCTGCTAATATAAAGCGCAGGTACAGACGAGAATGGAATAATAATTAGTTGTACTCGTGTACAGCAAATTATATTAAAAAACATTGAATATTACGCAAGCACCTTAATAATAATAAAAAGTTTTTTAATTCATAAAAAGTACACCGACCTCAATAAAAAACAAATTATGCGTCCCTATAAAATTTGAGGGTTGCCCTCGATTTTTCTGAGATACCATCATCAGATCCTGACTTGGTACCAATGGGACCACCTGGGAAGTATACCCTTTTAACGAATTGTTAACCTCCTCCTTTTTTGAAGTCGGTTAAATAAAAATAGAGAGAGGCCTACGTCCAACAGTGGACTGACACCGGCTGATGATGATGATGATGATGAAATAAAAATAATGTAGTCATGTATACGTACACCATGTACATATTCATTGACCCACTGCTGGGCACGCGTGGCGTCCTCTATTGAAAACAACAATTCACATCAAGCGAGTGCTAATTTTACAGCTAAAGCCTAAAATTTAATTTTGCCCTGCAACCGAGATCTAAATGTACATATACATATACACTCACGCCTGTAATCCACGAAGGGGTAGGCAAAGGTACACCTTTGCCTTGGATACATCTAGTACGGGTACTTGTCGCCGAAGTTATTATGGTCCCATAATGTGATACGCATGCCCAATTACAACTGCGCCACCGAGGCAGTAGGCAGATCTAAATGTATTAGATGATTATATTAACTCGCGGAGAATCTTGACATGTCGATTTAGATTTTTGTTATCCTGGCACCTGGCAAGTGATGGGAGCGAATCTATCGCCATACCGGGTACTTTTCCAGACGCCGGGTTAATACTGAGTATAAAGATGAAAAAATGAAAAATCTAATATAATTTTACCCGACCGTATCGAACCCGTGACCTCACGCACAGAAGTCATACCGCGTATGCAGATACAACTGAGCTACCGAGACAATCTTCGACTGCCTCGGTGGCGAAGTTGTCATTGCGCATGTATTACGACTGCGGTGCTGAGGTCTCGGGTTCGATCCCCGGGTCGGGTAAAGTGATTTTGGGTTTTTCTATCTAGAAATTCTCAGTGTTAGCCCGGAGTCTGGAACCTGTGCCCGGTATGGCGATAGGCTCGCCCCCTATTACATTATGGGACCGAAATTCGGCGAAAAGTGGGTGTACTGATTACACCTCTGCCTACCCCTTCGGGGATTACAGGCGTGAGCGTATATGTACAATCTTATCTTACACTAATTATAGCTATTTTTCCTGAAAATGTTCGGCCGTGACTCTTTAAATTGATATAACTTTTTTTATTTGTGAACCGATTCGAATAAAAAATACCCTAAGACCTAAGTGAAGCTTACCACAATACAATAGTGAAATTCGGTAATCGGTTCAGCCGTTTCTGAGATTAGCGTGAACAACGACCGAACAACAAGCACCGACAAACAGATAAACATACAAAAATTCTAAAAATCATTGATTTGAGTTCTATTGCGTTAATAAAGACCCCCAAACATAGTTTTTCTCATATATCTTCCATGTACAGACAGCGATCAGTTACAAATACATATATTATATGTATAGATTTCTAAACACGCCGATAGATGGCGCCACAATCGAAATACATCGCGCTATGGTTTGGTTACAAGCAAATATATATTATATGTATAGATGTATAGAATGCTTGATTGTTTGATTTTAGGAGAATAGTCCTTTGTGTAAGATGAAATTGTTCCTGTAGTGCAATTGAACATTTAGACTATTCACAAAAAATTGACAGCCTACTAGGGATGTGACATCGAGGGAAAAAATCGATTATTTAAAAATCGATTTTTCTCATTTCAATAATAATCGATTTTGAAAAATCGATTTTTCTCATTTCAATAATAATCGATTTTGAAAAATCGATTTTTTACCAAAAAAATAATCGATTTTTGGCAAAATTGATTTTTTTTCTTAAAATTTTGCGTAATATGTTTTTCTCTGTAGTAATATGACAAAAAAATTAATATTAAAATTTATTTTAGGAGTCTTCAATTTGGCATTAAAGTCACCCATTACAACGCTGTAGCTTCCCCTATGTCTTCGTACATGGCCTCTACTTCGTCATCAGGATAAGCTGACGTTGGGGCGTACACTTGTAAAACCTTCAGAGTATATCTCTCAGTTATTTTTAAGACGAGGTACGCCACTCGCGCTGATAGGCTGCCAACTTCCACAACGTTGTGACGTTTTAGTGACTTGTGGATAATAAACCCGACGCCACCTTGGGATGGTTGGTGACATTCTCGGAAGTAGAGTAAGTGACCAGATTCTAGGGCCGTCTTCTCCTCCCCCGTCTCCGGATCTCGGATAGCCCTAGGATATGCTAGTTAATGAGACTTAGCTCTTCTTCCAGCTCAGCGATGTGCTCGTCCAACCGCAGAGAGCGTCCGTTGTACGTCGCCAAAAATAGCATTTTGTGGTACACTACCGTAGCCCGGGACTTGTGATGGGTGACTTCAATGACAATGTACAATAGTACAAGCACACGGCGAATCGAGGGTAGGATCATTCAGCTATGGGTACAGGAATCACTGGGGGCAAATGCTAGTCAACTTTCTCGAGACCCGGGGGTTCTTTTTGATGAATTCATTTTTCCAGAAGAAGCCCCAGAGAAAGTGGACTTGGCGAAGCCCCAATAATGTCACTAGGAATGAGATCGACTTCATTATGACTGACAAGCGCCAAATGTTCACAGATGTCTCTGTGATCAGTAGGTTTAACACCGGTAGTGAACACCGACTGGTAAGAGGCACTCTAAAAGTTAAAATTGACCGGGCGCGCTTAATGAAGTCGACTCTCCGGCCAGCTTTGCCCCAAGTTGAGGTCAGCTGTGAAGCTATCCAGCTAGAGCTACGCCACTGACAGCCTGGTGCGGGCTCTGTGTGAGGTGGGCTATAAATACTTTCAACCTCACAAAAATAGACGTAAGTCGAAGCTTACACTCCAGCTTACACACCTCTAGTTGTCACCTGACAAAGCTCAGAACATCAGAAACCACCACCATCACCTAGAGGTGTATCTCGTATACTCGCAGAGGTCGAAAGGTATTATGGGGACTTGTGTACTCAAAAATCAAGTCCACCTGAGGCCCAGAACGTGGATGATCCACGTGCCAGACTAACTCACCACCATACAGATGAGTTTCCCGACATCGTCGTGGTTGATGCCATTCTCGAGGTTGTGCAAGAGTACGTATACTTGGGCCAAAATAATCCAACTGGGCAAGCACAATTTCAAGAAAGAGGCAGATAGAAGAATTAATTTGGGCTGGGCATTCGGTAAACTACATTAACATTTTACATTGACATACACTTACGCCTGTAATCCCCGAAGGGGTAGGCAGAGGTGTAACAAGTACACCCACTATTCGCCGAATTTCGGTCCCATAATTTGATAGGGGGCGAGCCTATCGCCATACCGGGCACAGATTCCAGACTCCGGGCTAATACTGAGAAATTTTTAGATAGAAAAACCCAATATCACTTTACCCGATCCGGGGATCGAACCCAAGACCTCAGCACAGCAGTCGTAACGCATGCGCAATTACAACTGCGCCACCGAGGCAGTTGGTAAACTACGTAACCTGTTTGAGTCGTCGATCCCTCAATGCTTGAGTGTTAACCTGTGCATCCTACCCGTAATGACCTACGGGGCTGAAACGTGGACACTCACCAATGGACTGGGCAATGCTTGGGGTTTCTATGGTGGATAGAGTTCGCAATGAAGTCATCCGCCAGAGAACCAAAGTCATAGACATTGCTCGCAAAATGAGCATGCTAAAGTGGAACTAGGCTGGACGTCTGCAGACGGACAGATGGCCGATGGAGCAGACATGTGTTGGAGCTGAGACCGCGTTTAGGCAAACGTAGTGTGGGACGCCCAGCGCCCTGCCGCACGATGGACCGACAACTTGAAGAAGGTGGCGGGTAGTGGTTGGCGTTCACTTGGGGAGCCGTATGTCCAACAGTGGATAGCAACAGGCTGAGTATACTGCGATATGTTTTGTTATATTTTTAATTTTTGGTTCGTGCCAAATCTTTTTCTTTCTGTATTTTTCACGGTATTGCAGACGGTATTCAAGATAATAAGATTGTAGACTTGACAGGTTAATCGTTGTAAAAATGAGTAATGAAATTTTTCAGCGTGGTCTATTAGTCCTACGTATTCATTTTATTTTGTTCAGATTGACGATTAACACGAAAGCATAGGAACATCTTTTCTCTTTAGAGGCTTCCACAGGTTAATTAAAATGTATGCGTTATTTACTACATCGTGTTACCCCAAAAGCCTCCTGTATTTTTAATAAAAACATGTGTAATATACAAAAAAATCGAATTTTAAAAAACGTTTTTCAAAAAATCGATTTTTAAATAATCGATTTTTTAAATTTAAAAAATCGATTTATAAAAATCGATTTTTATGAAAAAATAATCGATTTTTATAAAAATCGATTATTTTTTCACATCCCTACAGCCTACGTGAAACGATTTGATTCCCAGTGGGTGGGTTGTGTGAGCATAGTCCCTCATAGTTCTTGATACTCATGATGCAGGTTTGAAATAGTGTGGAGACTATGCGTGTGACCGTTAGTTGTATTTTTATATAATTCAATTTCTTCCAGCCGTTACGCACGGTTGTGCAATAAACATCTATTTCTACACTACCGCATCAATAAAGTTAATATATACAAAATATACTTAATATTAAATAAATTTATCTCATATACATATTATGCGTAGTAATTTAGATAAATCTCCGACATTATACGGTACTAATACATTTTTTATTCAACTTTTAGCGTTCGATTTAATGTTTAGTTTGACGTAAACGTATCTATCAATAAGATGATATTACATCGTAGATAAGTTATCTAAAATTAAAAAAAAATAGTATATTTAATAGCAATCAGCGATTAAACTCAAACTTCACTGATAACGACTGTACGACCACTGGTTAAAACCGAACTAGACTCCCGCTAGTTTCGTATAGACTGCCCCCACGAACGTTGAGGCGTTCCCTTTTATAACAAATCTTTCCCCACTGAGTCTATAACTTATCAATCTACCGGAAAATATTTTGTATTAAACCCCCGATATTTCCGATAAAATCTAAGGCAGAGTAGATTAAGCGGGAAGTCTTCGAATAAATTATTGTATTAAAAAGTACCCTTACATATTTAAAAAGACTACATAAATACGGACTCACGGCTATAATCCACGAAGGGATAGGCTGAGGTGTAATTAATACACCCAAATGTCGCTGAGCTTATTACCATCCCATGATGTGATAAGAAGCGAGCCTATCGCCATACGCGCATAATTCCAGACTTCGGGCTAATACTTAGTATTTTGTCATAAAAAACTCAATGTCACTACACACACTAATTGAAATAGAAGCTAATTATAAGATAATTACTCAGTATATTGACTAATTCAGTAGTGTCTAAAACCAGTAATTTGCAGTACTGTGTCCATAAAATATGCGTTTTGCATACAAAAGAAGCGTTAATAACTATGTAATTATTTTGTAATAAAAAATCTTGGTGGCGGATAAATTATTGGTAGCCTGTCACGCAACGGTGGCCTTAATTTTATTTGGTAATTAAACTTTAACCATGTAGGTATATTTTTATAACCCTGGAAAAACTTTCGACTATCGCTTTATTATGACAAAAATATATTACGCCTTATTGGTCTTATATGAGCTGAAAAAACGTCGAGGTTTTTAGTTAAAATCCCATGTCGGGCAATCAGAATTTGTGATCGAGTTTTCGATTTAAAAAAATACATATGTGTAGGTTTTAAATTTTTACAATATATGATAACATACTGGCCACCTATCACATCTTATAACGGAAATAAGCTCGATAAATCATTGACATATTATATCTGCCTACCCCTTCGGCGATACAAGCGTGAGCTTATATATAAAAACAATAACAAATATGCGAGAACTTACTGTACATATTTGTTGCATCAATTTGTTACGTATAGACCAAGAAGTAGGAAGCACATTTCTGTTATATTCGTATTTGGGTTAAAGGCGTACTTTTGTCTCATAAACATTATTAGGCGATCAATATAATATGCGGTATGAGTAAGTATTATAAGAGTAAAATGATTTAGGGTTGCTACTTTGTTATGACAGAATTATGCTTGGTAGAGCAAAAACTTAGGGCAAGCGAACGTTTGGCCGACGACTGCCGCTTCCCTAAAGCAAAATAATTACAGCCTTGTTTACCAAACCAAATATTTGGACGATGACAAGTATATATAGCTGAGTTTATAAAAAAAAATAAGTTTACATCGTGTGTTTCTAACAGTGCCAAATTTTAAACACATACTGAAAAAAACGACATGTAAACAAATTCAAACCAAAACATAATTGAATATACATATATGTTTGAAAATGATTATGCAGTTTTCCGAATAAAAGAGCTCAATGTAAATAGTTTGTAAATTTTTTTTCTCCTGTACTGTGACATTTTGGTGTGAATAATACCACATGGAAGATGACAGCCATCAAAACTTATCCGCTAAACTATCTAGATAATTTAAAGTTGAAGTTTTTATTCGATTAAGTCATTTATCGGTGCTCTTTATGATATCATCGTATTATACATAATAATTGTAAGCATTTTTTGCTGCATTTTTTCACCGTGTTGTTGAATATTATCTCAGAATTAGACGGTTTTTCTGATAGTATATAAACTGTTAATCATTGAATGCGATCATATTTTACTATCTGAGGTCCTGTGCTTCAGCGATATTACGATATGTCTGTATACTTAAATATAGAAGCTCACATGAGTCCTGTGGCTCAGCAGTCGAGTAGCCGGCTGGGAAACCGAGGGTGGGGCCCGCACCAACACAAATATAACGTTAGGCTTTACTGTGCCCTGGCATTGCAGAAGTCCATGGGCGGCGGTGACTACTTACCATCAGGTGGCCCGTCTGCTCGCCTGCCTATCTAGAAATAAAAAAAAATGTATGATCCAGAAATATCTGTTTCAGTTTTGGGTGTTGTGAGACCGTAGTTCCTTTTAGTTCTTGAATGAAATTTTGACTCTGTGTAGATTAGGGCTATGTTTCTTACTGTCGGGTGTATTATTATTTATCATCCATAAAAAAAATTAGCTAAACTTTTCTTTTTACCTACCATAGGCAATGCAACAGCCATTTTACGTCGGTTATACAGTAGTACTAACTCGGTCGAGCCGGCTCAGTCGTGCCGTAAACAATGACTACAGTGTGACTACCATTATTTAAAATAACAGTAAATACCGCTTTGCTATTGCTACCAACATTCACTAAAACACGTTGTAAACCTACAACAGTTTCAAAATAAGAACGATAACATCATAGTCGTGGTTAATTTAATTGTTATAATATGTGGAGGTTGTAAAATCACATTATGAGCTAGACTGTTGCAGACACGACACATCTAGGTGAGTTTCGACTTTCAATATTAGGGCTCATTTAAATAAATAAATAAATACACCCAACAGTCACACACATAGTTCTGACCACACACTATGTAAACCCTGTTTCGTGGGTATCAAGAACTGCGAGGGACTACGGAGTATGGTCCCACAACACCCAGACCCGAAACAAATATCTATCTGTCACATAAATATTTGTCTCGGTGCGGGAATCGTACCCATGGCCTCTCGCTTCACAGCTGGCTACTCGCCCGCTGTGCCACGGAGGTTGTCAAATGATGAAGATTTCGTATGCTTCATCACGACAAAAATCTCAAGAAGTATTTGCTTCGTGTCCGGGTGTTGTGAGAGCGTCTGTCGTAGTTCCTGATATCTACACAATTTCATTGTATAGTACTGTGAGGTCATGACTTTGTATGTGATATGTGTACCCAAAAACTCGAATTGCAGACGTAGGGATAAAAACCGTCACACTAAAATGGAATTGGGCGGGACATGTGCAATGCATCCAGACCGTTGGGCAAAAAATATTACGAACTGGATTCCGGTGGACGGGCATAGGAAGCGTTTTAGAGAAGAGCGAATTAAGTGGAAGAATAAAGGGGAGGTCTTTGCCCAGCAGTGGGACACAAAACATGCTTGCTAAAATGTGTGCACATATTTAATACTAGCTTTTGCCTGCGGCTTCGCCCGCGTGGAAGTTGTCTTGTACTATTCATAAAATCATTTCACCTCTCACAACTCCTCTGCATAATACAGATATTCGTATAACTTTTGATTGAATGCACCGATTTAAATAAAATAAAGACTAAATGTTACCTCGAGATACACTCTATGATTTTATTGTCGATTCTTTTGTCTACAGTTCTGTGCACGTGATGCCTTGACAGACAGACAATAATTCCAAAAACAGTTGTTTTGGGTTTTATATCGATAATATAACACATTATCATCAAAATTTAGCAAAAATATTTAATTTACAAAGTGCATCTTCAGTTTTATTATAGTATAGATAGACTCTTATGGCACTACGGTAAATTTTATGCCCATTGGCAATGATCGGTAATTAAAAGGTAAATAAAAATAATCGGAACGCGTGTTTATTATCTAATCCAGACTTGTTACTACATTTCTTAATTAATTTGTAAACGTTGTGTATTTATTTTACTCTTGAGTGCTTGATCATATTGAAATGAAATTCATTGCATATTCCTATTTCGTACTAATTCGTAACAAAACGAAGATTGCCGGAATTCATAATTTTATCGTATTATTGATGCTATGTACTAGATACACTGCTATACGGTCATAGAGCACCCGTTTCTTCAACCAATGGGATTATCTAAATGTGTATAATATAATATAATGAATGTATGTAAATAATAAAGGATAGATCATTTCGGAATCGTTTTTTTTTTAAAAAAGGGGGCAAACTGGCACGTGGCTCACCTGATGGAAAGTGATCACCGCCGCCCATAAACATCTGCAACACCAGAGGGCTTGCAAATGCGTTGCCGGTCTTTCAGGAAAGAATATGCTCTCTTCTTGAAGGTTCCCAGGTCGTAACGGTTCGGAAAGACCGCCGGCGATAGCTGTTTCCACAGAGTGGTTGTGCGAGGCAGAAAATGTCGTAAAAATTGCGCTGTTGTGGAACGCTGGACATCGAGGTGGTGCGGATGGAATTTGATGTTATTCGCTATTTGCAGGCCATTTTCTACAAAAAAAAAATAACAAAACATAGTTTGTACAATTACTACGCAATTAGAAGAGACAAATTAATTGTTAGACATAATTATTATAACAATTATAAGTTTTTGCCACTTAACAAATGTTTTTATATAATAAGTGGGAATAAGATATAACCGAATTATAAGTACAAAAAAATCTTATGCGTGACTAGCATCAATATAGGCATAATAGGTAGGTATATATATACCTACTATGGTGGCCGGCATGATTCTGTTTATTAGCGAGGGACAGATTGTCTCTCGCTACTTGATACTCTAATTTAATGGCACTGCGCTTACCATTACTCAACACAATCATGTTGGCCTGCTTCTTCACACTACGCCATTGGCCAGAAGGTGAAGAAGCGGTCGAGGGTTTATTGTCATAGTAGTCAGAAGGCCAAACGTCGTACAAAAACCAGATGTACACTGCCTGAACGAGACACACTTGTGTGTGCCACTATGGCGAGTTTACAGCCTGTGTACGGTGGTCGCTATTCGGCCGGATATGAATATCCTACCACTGTAATGTATATTGTAATAAAAACTTTTTTATGATTTTAATGAATATATAAATTTATAGTCTCGCATTTCGCAACCACATAAAAATCACTACCTGTTCCGTTAATTAAAATGATATTTACAAACTCTAACTGCAATAAAATGTACTTGAAATGCTTTTCGATTAAGATATTGTTCAATTAGTGACTTGTCAACATTTAAATAAATATTATGCAAGATAAGGAGGCATATTTCAAATGGTACGGTTCTTTTAAATGCCATGGTGTTAGCTAGTTTAATAAGATAACCTCTTATCGTATCGAGGACTTAAAAGCTGATTTGGACTACTTAGATTTACCAATCATAAATCAAGAAAGCTTTTTAAGTTGTATTGCGTCATTGGACTAATGGCAGAGTAAATAAACTGAGAAACTCGTGAGGTCCTGGGTTGTAATTCCATGTTGGGCAATCAGAATTTATATTTTAATTCAAAAACTCACACGGAACTTGGTATTGAAATTTTTGCCGTATAGACAGCCTTGCCTACCATATTATGAGACGAAGATAAGATCGGCTACTGGATTTACTTTTTGCATCTCTGCCTATCCCTTCGGAGATATAGGCTGTACTTGAGCTACTGTTAGGTTTTAAAGTTGATAAACTTCAAAGACAAATGTTCATAGCGCAATTTTTAAATGTAGTAAGATTGTATTCATTGTGGCCTTGCTTTACTAGTAGACCTAATACACAAAAGACAAACTATATCTATGACGCGAATATACTGTTAATAAATGCTGTGACGTAACCAAAACAGTTTAAGATTCGCGAGAATAGTGTAAAAGTGCCGCAACGTAAACCGGTCTAACAAATAAATATAATTTTGATTCACAGCTGATAAGAATCAGCAATTATCACTCTCTGTGGCAGGTTTTACTTCGTCTTAAAAAAGTGCATAGTAACAAGATTATCCAGTCCTTGCAAGGTCGTCTACATACCGATGGAAACGCAGCATGGATTTGATTGGTAACTTAAATCTGTTTACGTTCACAAAGGATTTCACCAAATAACAGGAACATGAAAAATAAACAGTGATTTGTAAGGTGATTAATTACACTATGCTTGTGATTGAAATGTGATCTAGGAATTTTGTACGACTGCCCAAATAGGAGTGTTATATGTTATATGTTTGTCCATATGTTTTCGACTTTCGTATATTTCTACTATATCTTTATATACATAATTCTACTGTACGTGTGTATGCCACTGAACTTCTCCTAAACGGCTGGATCGATTTGAATGATTTTTAGTATGCGTTTGGGTAGCGCCCTGGATGGTTTAGATTCATAAATCAGTCCGGCAGATGGCGTTGCAGTCGGTGTGGCGCTGCTTTTACGGGCAGGACGACGTCTGCCGGGCCAGCTAGTCTTATATATAAAAATCAATCGCCGTTCCTTAGTCTCGCTAAAAATCGAGAATGGATGGACCGGTTTGGTTAATTTTGATCTTGAAATATTTGTGGAAGTTCAGGGAAGGTTGACAAACACATTTGGACCCAGTAGGTGGCGCTACTGTCGGTATGTCACCAAATTTGATTTGCTGTTATTTGTGGGAGAAATGCCAAAGATTGTGATCTTTAAAATATCCGGAAATATTTTTTCCGGGCAGGACGACATCTGCCGGACCTGCTAGTGGTAAATAAATTTATCGATTCCTACATTCCTTCATTCCTAAGTTACATAGATTCCTTTTTATTTTTTTACCTTAATTTAAAGACCACACTGGTCGTACGACTATGCCGCTCCATAAGTCCCCCGCTTGTACCTACTATTACTTAAACTCTATCTATTACCTGTTACTTGGTTTTGGCGTGAGGTCAACCACGAAATGTATAAATTTTTATTCACGTGTTTTGTTTAATTTTGGTGGTTTTTTCTATTCAAAAACAGTATTTACTAGGAATATTTTGTTTTTTTCTGGAATGCCTATTGATATTTCACAATTATTTATATTTATGGTGTCTTTTGGTAGGTGGGGACGAAGCTCATACAAATTCGTCACTGTCCTTTCGTAATAGTTTTCATTATAGTATGTAAATGAATGGCGGATATTACAGGACAATTGCCTTGACAACTCATATTACAAAATACAAAGGCATTTGTAAGGATATAATAAATAAATAACACCCAACAATCACACACATAGCCCCGACCCCACACTAAGATACGAGTCTTGTGTTGTGGGTATCAGGGACTACGAGAGACTTCCGCTCTCACAACACCCAGACCCCGGACACAAATATCTGTCACACAAACATTAGTCCCGGTGTGGGAATCGAACCCACGGCCTCTCGTTTCACAGCCGGCTACTCGTCAACTGCGGCACAGAGGCTGTTATCTGTCATATCTTTCACAATGTTAATTGTATCAAAAACGGTCAAGTACATTTACTCAACCGATCAGTGTTCTGTATGTAATTAGTGATCATAAAATCTAACGCTATCTATGGATGTTAATTAGTATATTTATATCAGGAAGGATTCATATTTGCGAAATTTATTCGAAGGCTTCCGTTTAGTAGTTGGTGGCAGGATATTCGTATCCGCCCGGATATTGACCACCTTACACAGGGTGTAAAACTCGCCATATTGGCATATATAAGTGTCGCGTTCCTGGATCAGCCAGTATACATCCGGTTTTTGTTGGGGTACGACTTTTGGTCGTTTTGCGGCCGGAGTACTCTGACACAAGACCCCCGACCGCTTCTTCACCTTCTTGCCCATGGCGTAGTGTGAATAAGCAGGCCGGCATGATTTTGTTGAGTAGCAGGGGATGGATTGACTCTCGCTACTCGATACTCTAATTGGACGGCACTGCGCTTACCATCAGGTGCAGTGTTGTCAATTTGCCATGGCAGGATTAAAAAAATAATTACTTATTGCTTAAGAGTTACAAAGTCTTATATACTTATATATGCTAAAAAATACACGTTGAAATTTTATTGCTTACTAGCTGTTACTCGCAGCTCCACCCGCTTGGAGGTCATGTTTCGGAGAAAAAGTGTACAATGCAAAATACAAATTTTCATGCGTTTAACTTCAAAAACGACGGGTTTTCATACAAACTATCATCCCCTATTTTACCCCCTTAGGGGTGGAATTTCCAAAAACCCTTCCTTAATGGATGCCTACATCATAAAAGGTACCTCCTGTCAAAATTTCAAGTCTCTAACCCCAGCTGTTTAGGCTGTGCGTTGATCGATCAGTCAGTCAGACAGTCAGTTTCTTCTTTTATATATACAAATTTAGTGTGACAATATTTTTTAATTAATTAAGTAATTTGGACTTGATTTAGCATCCTGAACTAAAACAGTAATAAATAATGTGCATATATCGAGGATGGTTGGTGTTCTTATAGTTATAATAAAAGGTTTTCTATAAGCACAAAACTGATGTACAATGAGGGTAAAGATATCTGACACAACCCTGTGAATAATAAGGGATCTATCTATGATTTACATCCACAAATATCGATCAAGACAAAAACTTTAAGGCATAAATAATAATAATACTAGCCCTGTATTAAACATTGTCCCACTGCTGGGCATGGGCCTCCTCTACTAATAAGGGGTTAGGCCTTAGTCCACCACGCTGGCCTAATGCGGGTTGGTAGACTTCACATACCTGCGAAATTCATAGAAGAATTCTCAGATATGCAGGTTTCCTCACGATGATTTTCTTCACCGTTAATGCAAGCGATAATTAACATTTAATGCACACTTAACATAAATTTAGAAAAGTCAGAGGTGTATGCCACTTGGGTTTCGAACATACGACTTTTGTCTTGGCAGTCCGTACCGCAACCAACTAGGCTATCGCTGCTATCATTGGCATAATTTGACAGAAATATATGAAATTGTAAATAAAACAGGCAATATATCGAGTACAATTTGTAACATACATATCGCTTCGATAAACTATTTGATTATCCTTGAATGTCATATCAGCTTAAAGTAATTATTGTCCACTTCTGTCTTATTCAGATAACAGTTTTCTGGTAAGGTAATTTAACTATTAATTACCAATGGTCATGTTAAAAAAGATTGTAAATTAATTATTAAGTGTTTATACCTTGTTGATTACGCTTCTATCGTTCAATTCATTAATGGTAATTTATATACATATAAGTTTTTGACCACTCACAATTTACTTTTAAATAATGAATTTGATAAATTGTCAAGTAATCGGTTATTGTACTACAATTAAGATTTGTTTATATTCATCCTACTAATATTATAAATGTGAATGTTTGGATGGATGGATGTTTGTTACTCAATCACGCTTCAATGGCTAAACGGATCTGGTTGAAATTTGGCATAGAGATAGATTATGGTCTGGAATAGCACATAGGCTACTTTTTATCCCGGAAAAATGTATAATTCCCGTGGGATAGTTTAGTTTTTCACAGAGCAAGGGATCAACATGATTTTTTAGATAGTGGCAGTTTATGGATCAGAAAATGTCATAGGCTACTTTTAATCCCGGAAAATACACGCTTCCTATGGGATAGCAAAGTATAGAAAGGTGTAATAGCTTAAGATATGTACCTCCATGGATTGTATGTGTAATCTGTTCAGGTATTGTGTATAAAGGATGTAAAAACTAGGCCTAGTGTCAGTAATTAGATTTTGTTAAACTGATCAAAAAGTAAATGTTTGCAACATTTAATTTGAAAAACATTGATTATATAAGTTTCAGGCGAAAAAAAAATGAGCAAAAATTGTCTATATGCTGCAGAAATTAAGTGATAGTTAAAGCAAATGACACTTAAATATGAGCACGATACACGATCACGATAACATCAAATAAAATTGGAAAATTATCCCTTATCTGTTTCAGTTACTTAAATTAATTGCCTGCATTTATTTTTAAGTATTGTTTAGGTTTTAATGGAATTCGTGAATATTTATATTCGCAAAGAATGCATTGAATATTTTACAACGAGCAGTCACAGGCATTCTACCATGAAATTAATGAAGATTAATACTCACACTAACAAAACTCAATTAATAAATAAACTACTGTTTAACATTCCAATTAAAAAATGCTCTGAAGAAATAAAGTAGCAGCTCTGTATGCCCAAACCGATTGGAAGGTTTTATCACAGACCCAATTTGACAAAGCCTATGTAATTTAATATTTCGACAATTATTATTATGTAGGTTGATGAAAGTAATCATTTGTAGATTTAAACTGTAATTGCTTGTGTAATATACGTTAATATGTGTAGGTAGCTAATACGTAATGATTAATCGACGTTTTCGTGTATGTTTCGAGGTCTCTACATTAAATAGCTGCTTGTTAGCTAAAGACATTACAATACTACGTAATTTACTAGCACAATAATGATATTGAACCATAGAATTAAATCTAAATAGACAGCGCAAGTACTCTGGAGAAATAAAGTGAGGAAATTATTCTATAACTGCTAAAACTTCATGAGATCAATTTAGTGGAGACACCTTTGATACACTCTACAGGAGTTTTTATATTACGCACGGAAAGACATTTGACGTCTCACTACAAATTCAAATCGTGGGTTCGATGTCCACACCGAGACAGATGTTTGTGTGACAGACAGATATTTTTTCGGGTCTGGGATGTGTTGTGGGATCGTAGTCCTTCGTAGTTCTTTATACCCGATGCAGGTTTTTCCTAGTGTGTGTTTAACTATGTGTGTGTCTATTGGGTGTATTTATTTGTGTTTTAGTAATTTACAGTCAGATGTTACGCAAAATCTCATACTTCGACACGCCAAGTAGGTACATTTGTAATATTTATTCAGATCTACGTCTATAAGTTGGATCAGCATATTAATAAAAGATACAATTCTTGAGAAATGTTGCAAAAATGTAATTTTTTTTTTTTTTTTTTTTTTTTTTTACTATAAATAGGCTTGCGTTTGACCACTATCTCGCCTGATGGTAAGTGATGATGTGGTCTACGGTGGAGCACGCTTGCCTAGAAGATACCTATTCACTCTTGACTTAATTGACATTGGGTTGAGATTGGCAGTGCGTCGGAATACCTATTATACTACAAACTAGCGACCCAGCCCAGCTTTGTACTGCTCTCACATTAAAATTTAAAACAACGCTTAATAGGAAGAAATCTGTCAATATAAAAGAAGAAAATGACTGACTGACTGACTGATCGATCAACGCACAGCCTATATGGCAGGGGTTAGAGACTTGAAATTTTGACAGTAGGTACCTTTTATCACGTAGGCATCCACTAAGGAAGGGTTTTTGGAAATACCACCCCTGAGGGGGTAAAATAGGGGATGAAAGTTTGTATGAAAATCCGTCATTTTTGAAGTTAAATTCATGAAAATTAGTATTTGGCATTTTAGTTAAAAATAAAAAATATATGTTTCAGGATTTTTGGAAATTCTGCCCCTAAGGGGGTAAAATAGGGAATGAAAGTTTGTATGAAAATCCGTCATTTTTAAGTTAAACGCATGAATATTGGTATTTTGTGTTGTATACTTTTTCTCCCAAACATGACGTCCACGCGGGCGGAGCCGCGAGCAATTAGTTTATAAATTGAAAAATACCAATATCGTGAGGATTTTTTATGTCTTACGGCTTAGCCTACGTAAGCCGTGAAAGTAAATTTTTGACGAATTGGTTTCGAAATATCTTTATTATGTAGACATATAAAATTTTAATGAAGGATTTATCTTCATTTTATTCTCCCCGAAAAAAAATACATGATATCTACAGACAGACCTTCCTTCTTCCTTTTACACTATGTATTGATTATAGACTAGAGCAGTACGCCTGCATTGTATACACATTGACTTGGGTTTGGTATCAAACTCCAAATTCGGGATATCTAAAAGAATTGAAATTAATCTAATTTCACATTTCAAAATGATTGAAACCCTTTGCGGCAATAACAGTAAAAGTTGTTGAATATTATTCAACCTAAAAATTATTTTTACATCAACTGGATCTGCTAGTAACGTCTTATTGACAGTATTGTAAAAAAAAGAAAAGGCTATACCAATATTGTGGGTTATTGATTCGAAATAGTCGGTTAGTTTTTCTAATCATATTCAAGTACTGAGAGCTGAGGCAATTTAAATTCCTCAAACAATAATTGTTCATGCAATGCGCGTAGAGTCACTTGCCGGGACGCACCAACATAACGAAAACAACTGAAGGCTATCGTGAGGGAATCGTTCATGGGCATCGATGTTTGCTCGACTTTGACGCATCAAAACAGAACGAATGAAAGCGAATGACGTCCTTTGCAGATGATCCAGGTCGAGGTCGTAAAATGAGCTCACTCGTTCACTCACCGCATACGCGGGCTCCCTATAATTTCCTTTCGATACTCAAACACGAGGCAGAGCACGACCGAACGCGAACGAACGTGAAGTCATCTTAGTTTGATTACGATTTTACGTAGCCTGTGTTTGCTTTCGTTCTATTGGCGCTCATGTTGTAAAGTAAAGAGATTGATTTAGACAGATTTGTTATACTATAGACTAGCCTTAAAATAAATTAAAATATTGGCTTTACGTTCGACCAACTTGTGTTCAAATTATAACACATAGTTAACAAAACCATTGATATAATATAAAAGGCAACAGTATTATATAAGTTATTCGAAATTCGAAGCCGAGAGTTATGACTACAGCAAATTTATGACCATTTTACTAATGATTCATTTGGTTATGCAGAAAATATTAAATGTTAAGATGTTTAAGACTGAACCATTAAACCTTGAGTCAAAAGAGTTGTAAGTAATTTTGTTTTAAATATAATTAAAGATTGCACATGATATTCTTTGTTCTTTTTTATAGCAAGTTCTCAGAACCACCTTAAACAAATCGAATGTAGACTAAATAAATGACCTCATACAACAAACAAAGAATATATTTCGACGACTAAAACATATGTTATTAATTTACAACGTAATTTATTTGCGATAAACTCATTTTTACGACCTTAGTGTTCAATAAATAAATGATTGGAATATTCAACCGTGCTCCGGTTAATATCATCTTTATATAATGCATTGCATCATACTCGTAGTCAGCTGATGCGTTTAAAAATACGTATTTATATAGTGTTCGAGGATTATGTAAGCTAATAGAAAATAACAGAACAATACCTCTTTCTGATTCACTTGCTCTACAAAATGTTTGATTTTATATTCATAACATAATTCACTGACAGCATCCGTGGCGCAACGGCCGAGTGGTCTGTGAAGCAAAAGGTCGCGGGTACGATCACCGCAACGAAACAAATGTTGATAGTCGCACCTTTTTTATGCGATGGAACAGCAAAACCCTAACTTATATATCATTACTAGGTGTTGCCCGCGGCTCCACCCGCCTGGAGGTTATTTTTGGAAAAGGTATACAATCCATGGAGGCATCTTAAGCTATTACACCTTTCTATATTTAGTTATCCCATAGTAAGCGTGCATTTACCGGGATAAAACGTAGCCTATGTACATTTTCTGATCCCTAAACTGCCACTTTCCTCTATGAAAAAATAAACTATCCCTCGGGAACTGTAAATTTTTTCGGAAAAAAATTATCTCATATCTCTGTGCCAAATTTCAACCAGACCCGTAGCCGTTGTAGCGTGATTGAGTAACAAACATCCAACCATCCATCCAAACATTCGCACTTATAATATTAGTAGGATAGGAATGTCAATATTTGATACTTTTAGGTCCAGTTGTTTGGTCTGGGCGTCGATGAATCGCGTTAGGAAATTTAATGTCATGTGTATAAATAATTTGTGTGACTACTGGATGTTGTTTGTTTGCAAAGTATATAACTGCGGTAACCTAAATTATAATAAAGGATTTACGGGATTTATAATTTATATAATATTCATATACGTTGTTTAAATAATAAAAACAATACAAACCATCACATGATTATTGTCTGAAATTGAATACTGCAATCTGTTTATTGAAGTCTATGATTTAGGTGGACTTTTATTACATCTAGTTTTCACTCCATGATTGTGCTGCATCGACTAATGTCCATGATCAAGAAATTTTCTACAATTTTTCATATTCAATATTTCAAGAATTATTACAAAACTTCGTACCTTTTCAAAGCGACCTCGCTCTCCACAGCTCGAAAGCCGATAAAAGTTATTCACAACTGTTAACTGAGCAATGTCAAATAAGATATTTTTTTATTTTCTATTGTCAAACGAGATAAAATCTCGACAATTGATTAACAATTGACCGTTTCTGTTGTTCACCGCTGACAAATAAATAGTTCACCATCATGAATGCTGTATGAATGCATTAACTGACAGCTTTATCTTTAATCATCGAGATAATAGCTCGGTTTTTGACAAAAGCCACATTTCTCAGTAGCAGTTCTTTAGAGGTTATTTTAATTTGTCGTTTCGGGTTTTTATTAAAACTAATTAAATTTGTTCAAACTAAATATCTGGTATTATGTTATACTGCGCTGTAAGTCTTGCTATTTCCTGGGTATCTTAAAAAGTCAACCACATATTTCTCTCGGAAATGTTTTCTGTTTTCTTACATTATTTATAAAGAATTATCTGTTCTTTATGTAGGCTATATTATTCGCTATCACCAAATATGGTCTTTTTTATGATTTATATTCGATAAAGTTTACTTCGGGGGTGGTCCCGTATAAAATGTGAGTAAGATTTGATGACGAACTACGTGGGAAAATTGGAAAACTCTTTAACGTATAAAAGCAATGCAATTCGGATTTTGAAGTCGGTTTTATAAAATTTTATTTAACTTTTACGGATTAAATTGAATAATTAACTGATTATGAATAATAATGACATCCGCTCGTGTGGATACCCACCTAATTAAATCTACGCAATATTTTGAAATTCATTACAATTTCGTACAATCAAATCAAATTCATACATTCGCTGCAAACGATAAGTTTTTTTTTATTCTGGCGTGGCCAAGTGACCACACTGCACCTGATGGTAAGCGCAGTTCCGTCCAGATAGAGTATCAAGTAGCGAGAGACAGTCTATCCCCCGCTACTCAACACAATCATGCCGGCCTGCTCATGAAAATGAAATACTATTTTATATAGTACAATTATTATCCTTTTATATTGTCTAAGAAGCAACAAGTTTGTTATAATTTGATTATTTAATTTTCAGTAAATCTTTTAAATACAATCAACTTAAGGATTACGAGTCATTGTATTTAGAAATGAGGAACTTAATATAATTACAAACAGATACAATTGTTGCCATGTCATTTAGAAAGGCAAAACTGTTTGTAGCCAAATGCGCTTTGAATTTAAATGCTATCATAATTATCAGCCATTGGGGACGGATATACATTTTTTATAAGGGTTTTAATAATTTTTCATAGCCCAGGACACCCGAGTACCTTTTCAACGATCGTTTATTTCAGGGTTCTTACCAAACCCGCTAAATTGGCACCTGGCCTACATATATAGCCTCCGTGGCGCAGCCGGCGAGTAGCCGGTTGTGAAACGAGAGGCTGTGGGTTCGATTCCCGCACCGAAACAAATGTTTGTTTGGCAGACAGATGTTTTTTTCGGGTCTGGGTGTTGTGGGACCGTCATAGTCCCTCATAGTTCTTGATACCTACAGGTTTGGTTTGAAGAAATGAATGACGAAAATGCCTAGTTTGTGTAATATCAAACTTTAGTGTAACGAGATAATAAATATACTTGTTATGCAACGACTGCGTGTTATAAAATTTAAAACATGGTAGGGCAAAAAGGAGTAATGAATGAATTTTTTTTTTAAAGTATGCGTATAATGTGGTATCGGTCACTGTGAAGATAAATATTATTTATGTAGTTATGTTAAAAAAGGGATTTATAGTACCTTTGTTTATTTATCCCAAGGAACTTTTGATAGATGTTTGAATGTTTTCGAGACCTACTTGCTCAACTTTATAGTAAAGTCAATTCATTTTGTTTATTATTAGACTACGCTAAGCCCACAAAAAGGGACACATAGCAAATGTCAATGTGTCCCTTTTTTGTGTGTCAACGTCTAAAAACCACAATCATGGATTGTAGACATAGTTGTCGACGTTAAAAATCTTAACAAAGACAATTTAAATTAGAAAGAAAAGTTATTTGTGTTTTTATATGGCTAAGTAAAGTTAGTCACTATAGACTGACACGCGACTATTTCCAAAGACAATGACGCATTGGCGCAACGTTCCAGGTCCGGTGCTGTTCCCCCCCTCCCCCGCTGGCGACCCCTCTCAGACCAGCGGTGTGGTAGTCGGCGCTTCCGGCTACGGGTTTGTGCCGCCCGGCTCCCAAGGTAAACACTACGGCCGGTGAACCGCCTAGTCAATGTACTTCGCACTAATATTGTTCTATACGTAATGTAACGCTAGTAATTCTTCGTCGTTATTTTGTATGGTAGACCAATTTATTTATATTTTTACTAGCCATTATTTATTGAACGATTAAACAGTAATTTTGTAATGTTATTAGCACAATTGTGTTTACACTACGTATAAATAAAATTTAATATGTTGTTCCACTATGTAAACGTGGAACGATATATTGATAATAAATTATTACTTTTGTTATATAATTCTGTAGTTACAGTTTAATATGCATGGGTATTTATTGCATGATGTAGTGGATTATTTATTGGAGCTTAACCAAATTGGGATATTGTTAACAATTAAAGATCTAAATTGATGATATCCAAAGGGCGTTTTTAACAGATTTGTAATGTATCGTAGTACGTATTGTTTGTTATTGTTATAAGCTGTAAATAAAGCCCATGTTAGTTTAATAATTTAAACAATAAACTTAATGAATACCATAATGTTTTATTTTTGCCTTTAGTTGTAAGTTGCACAATTTATGCATGTCTGCACCGGAGTAGAAAGTCTGTCTGTACTAATTCACCATCGGCCATTCCTGCACACAATGAAATTTAGTTTCTAATAATATTGCTTAAAACTCCTTTAACGAGGCCATGCTATACGAAGCGGGAACTGCAGATTAAGTATTTTATGTAGTTGCGTTGGACGAGTAAAACTAATAACATTATGTATACAACATGTAACATGATTAACGCACACTCTGAAAGTAGTTTGTTCAGAATAAGCGACTGAATCGATGTCAACAATTTTTTAATAAACGATTTTTTTTCAAAAATATTTAACACTCAGGTTAACAATAGTCACCCTTTAATTTAACGTTCCAGACAAACGAAACTGAAACATAACTCGATGCGATAAAGTCTTTTCTAGATGCAATAATAAACGAACACTTTAAAAAATCAAATAATTAAAATTACAAACTTTATGTCGAGAATTAGTACTACTAATTGCATAAAAAACAACATTTATATTCATCGCAGTGTAATTTCAATACATGAATTATGATTGTAATAATATTTTTAAATTGGGGTGTCTGAGGATGTGCGTTATTCCCGTTACACGTAGTATAGTACTTAGTTCTTAACATTTTCGTATATATTTTTAAAGCGATTTATCTATTCTGGAGATATTCTCATTCACTCTAGAATGTGATCACCAAACTAAAATATAACTCATGTGTGCAATATATTTTATTTTTTTTAGCCGACTTCAAAAAAAGGAGGAGGTTCTCAATTTGTCGGAATCTTTTTTATGTTTGTTCCCTCATTACTCGAAGACGCCTGGACCAAGTCGAGAAATTATTTTTTTGTTAAAAAGGATATACTTCCCAGGTGGTCACATTGGCACCAAGTCAGGATCTGATGATGGGATCTCAGAAAAATCGAATTTTATAGGAACGCATAATATGTTTTTTATTGATGTCGGTGTACGTTTTGAGGCTATCAAAATAATTAATAATTAATGGCTACGCTACTATCGCCTCAATAAAGGGAATTTATAGTGTGGTGGTTTCCCCCACTTGCATTCTTATGGAAAAAATGACGTCTTCTAAAAAACAATAAAATGACTGATATCAATTCTCAGTCAATCCAATTATGACATTTATTTTCGTATTGCACCTTTTATTTTCGTATTTCATTACTGCAACTTTAACCTTTCTTTGTTGGCTAAACAACTATATGCCGAATCGATCTGATGAATTATCTGATGGCACAACATACTTATAAACAGTGTGCAGTGCCACAAAATACCTTGATAATATTGTTTGGCGTTAAAGTTATACTTTGGGTACAAAAGCTTTCACATACATGCAGGGTTAAAATCGCGTCTATGTCACGAATTACGAAGAGGTGTAAATGGTGCACTGGTATTTTGCAAGGCTTATATCAATCGCATGATAAATGACAAACATATCGCTATATTTGACACAAACTCCAATTCTAGGCAACTTATGTGTGATATTTAAAGTTGAAACTCGAATAAAAATGGTGATTGTCTGAGATGGGATTTGAACACATGACCTTTCCGTGTCTCGGCTTGAGTAAACCAATGAAGCAATACTAGCTAATATTAGCTTTTTTTTATTTAAGGAACTGAAATCTGTAGTTCGTTATTTTGATGCATTAAATTAATATTATTATTATTTTTTAATGCATTAGCGCTAGTTCAAGAGCCAGGGAATGAACCTTATGTAAAGCTTGTAATTTGTGCAAATAAACAATTTTATTATTTATTATTGTCGCACTGAAAAATATTTCGAGAACGTTAGCAATGTGAACATCTGAAATTATAGTTTGACCAAATTTCGCTGCGTTTATACCACTCATGCACGTCACTGACTCCTCCGTGGCGCAAAGGGCGAGTAGCCGACTGTGAAACGTGGGACGTGGGTTCAATCCACACACCGAGACAAATGTTTGTGTGACAGACAGCTATTTGTTTCGGGTCTGGGTGTTGTGGGACAGTGTTCCTTTGTAGTTCTTGATACCCACGATTCAGATTGGACGTAGTGTGAGGTCAGGACTATGTGTGTGACTGTTGGGTGTATTTATTATAAGTATAAATATTATAAATTTTCGAGAAGATATTATTTTAATGATAGTGAAAACCGTCATAAAATCCTGTGCAAGGTTTGGAGGAATTAAGCAGACGCACAAACAGACAGATATTGCGACTTTATTTTAAAGTATTTATTGATGTGTTTTATTAAAGGTTGGTAGCAACTGTAAAGTATCATTTATGACCAGACTTTGTTCGCTACTCCTGCCCTTATCTGGGTTAAAGTAGTACATTTTATTAGCCAGTATGTTTCCCGAAGTTTGGCCTAACATAATAGTGAATCATGCGTTAAAATACGCTCCACTTTTTACCGTGATGCGCAGACAGCCAGATAGCTGTACTGTTTCATTATTATTCAGCTGCGGTAAATTTGCAACTTAATTTAAAGATACTGTTGTCATTGAATATTTACACTAACAATAAAAAAAATCACTAATGTTATTACACAAGTCATAAGTTCACAAAATGGTCACTGCTTGTCGTGTGCAAAAATTCGTGATCGATCTGACAATAGTTAACAAAAGAAAATAAATAAATTTAATAGGGAAACGACTGTCTGGTCAGGCAAGGTCGCCTTTCATTACATGCAGGCTGGCCGGAACGATTGAACGAAAAGTATTTTTTGGTATTGGTAGCTTGGCCTCAGGTTTCAAGTTATCTCAATTTAAAGTCTTCGAATGAAGGTATTAGATCTAAGGTTTTAACAAGAAAGTTGTAGAGGTTTAGGCAATTTTAAACTACAAAGCAAAAAGGTTAAGAATAAAATGTATAAAAACTGTATTTTTATGTACATATATAAAATCTTAGATTAATACAGAAATTCAGATTCAACAGAGACTAAAGCCGCTAGTATTTTGTGTAAACTTTTTTTTGCATCTACGGTCAAACCGGTTACAACCAGTTTGAGATGTATTGTAGCCAGTGGGTATTATTGGTTATGGGCTCCTTTCTCCGAACTTAGCCGGTTGAACATCGGTCCATTGTGCGTGGGTATTGGGAGACTTATAATCTTATATCTTGAGGTGATACGTGCAGTGTAGTGCACTGCTATGTAATTCAAGGTTTTGAGGCGTGCCGTCAGACGAGCGACCTGTAGTCCTACTCTTGAAATCAATTCCAATCTCGAACTCGATACAATTCCAATCTAGAAGATATTGGAACTCTAACTCACTCAACTAAATTATATTAACGAACTAGCAATCGTAAATACTCTATTTCATTTAGTTACTAAAAATTCTGCCATGTGCGCTATTATTGCGTTCAAGAGTGCCAATTGTACAGTTTTCGAACCCAATTTTAAATTGGAATCGAGTGTCAAGAGTAACCCCCCTGCTCGTCTCGACAATAAGGTACATTCATACATAAAAATAACTAATAAATATATTATATGTAACATATTAAACTCACACCCTGAAAGTAGTTTCTTCAGAATGGACTATTAAATCGATTTTAGTAATTTTTAAAATTGGTAATTTTTTCCTATAATTAATTAGAATTAAGTTAATAAAAGTCGCCATCGTAAAACCGTTAAAACATACCAAATTGATATTAATCCAGGTGATGAGACCTTATTTAAATGCGATAAACGAAACGCCTTATCAAATAAATTGAACTTTATGCCGAAGGAAATAAAGATCAGTTGCTATACCAATGCTTAAGTCCAACACAGTATAATTTCAGTGTATATAATAATATAATGATTGTAACTTAAACACGAAAGTGACATTGACCTTGTAATGGAAGCAATATTTAATTAACTTTATCAAATTACAAATCGATAATTATTTATTTTAGCGATCAAATTATCTTAAAATTCAGGAATTTCATTCATGCCTAATACTAAGATGCACAGACAATTATCTGTCCGTATATATAAAAGAAGAAACTGACTGACTGATCGATCAACGCACAGCCAAAACGGCTGGGGTTAAAGACTTGACATTTTGACAGTAGGTACCTTTTATGACGTAGGCATCCACTAAGGAAGGGTTTTCGGAAATACGGGAGGTATAAAGGGGTAAAATAGGGGATGATAGTTTGTATGAAATTCCGTAATTTTTGAAGTTAAATTCATGAAAATTATGCATAGCTACCGTCATGTGACTACTGTAGAGGCCTAAAGGCATTGTTTACAAAGATTAGTCAATAGCTATTTGACCGCAGACACGTATGGTAATTAGATTACGGAAGTTCAGTTTCATAACGTGAAGGCAATCAGCACATACTTCCTATATTGTGAAATAGATCGATATGGGTGCGTAGGTGTAAAAAATTTTGAATAGCGGGTCATAATTTTACACCAGTGTATCCCAACCTTTTATTGACCACGGATCACTTTGATTTATTTTTGGTCAGCGTGGACCACGACGTACAAAAAAACTGAATCAATCTAAAATAAACTTTTTTTTTTAAATTCTGGCACAGTGACCGCACTGCACCTGATGGTAACTGCAGTGCCGTCCAATTTGTATCATACATTAACAATATTATTTTGCAAAATATAATATTTTTAGTAGAAAGTCAAATAGGTAATTTTGAATCGATGTGATTTTTGAGCTTGCATCTTCTGCACACGTTCAGCAATCCTGGGACTAATGTTATTGCACAAAGCTACACGCAAATCATCACTTAATTTGCGATGGCGATGCATCGCTCGCGGAATTTTAAATTATTCGCGGACAACTGGTTGAGAACCACTGTTTTAGACTGACCCTTGTATATTGAATATAATGATTGTTTTTTCTGGCATGAGAGAATAACTAAACACTAAACTGTCACTAAACACTGATGGCAAGTGCAGTATAAATAACATGGACAGTTAAGACGTTGTATTTCTTGACAGTCGTCAAAATAATACATATAATAACAGCTACATTTTTGGATGAACATGAAAAAAATCGTAACAAACCTGAGAATACTAAACAGTTTTTCAATTGTCTGTCCGAGTCTACCAACTCGCATCAGTCCAGCTTGGTGGACTAAGGAACTTTATTGTGATTAGTCACACGAGGCCTAACCCCTCTTCTTAGGAGAGGACAACCATAGTCGGACATAGATACTATAGATACTCTCTGTGTAGAGCTGATATTGTTATTAATTATATAAAAAAAATGATTAAATTAATTTTTGCAGTTTTTTTTTATAAATGTCCACATCTAAAATTTAGTTCATCTTAAATATCGCTACTATTCGATGTTTCACGAGCTCCTTAGCATATTAATTATAGTGAGACACTATCTGAGTCTAGTCAATATATGATCCTTGATCATTGCTCATTATCTTCTCAGAAAACGGGCGATGTTAACATTTTAATGCACACGAGGAAAAGATTGACGGATCTGATTTTAATTAATTACACACTGGTGAAGGTAAGGAGCGAGGAAGTCCGCATTTATTTGCGAATAATTTTTGCACGTGTAGTGCCGATATGATCAAAAGTGTACCGACGATCATACAATGATAATTTATATGAAGTTATTTGGGCATGAATTTAAATACCTAGTTAAAGTTGTAAAGCCTATGAACACAGTTTTATCTATAGTATAATAATAATAATACCAGCCCTGTATCAAACATTGTCCCACTGCTGGGCACGGGCCTCCTCTACTAATGAGAGAGGGTTAGGTCTAGTCCACCACCTAATGCGGGTTGGTAGACTTCACATACCTTCGAAAACTCTTATGAAAATTCTCAGGTATGCAGGTATCCTCACGATGTTTTGCTTCACCGTTAAAGCATGCGATAATTAACATTAAATACACACATAACTTTAGAAAAGTCAGAGGTGTATGCCTCTTGAGTTTCGAACATACGACTTTCGTCTTGACAGTCCGTACCGCCACCAACTAGGCTATCGCTGCTTTTATCTATAGTATGAATATATTTTATTAAAAAAAAGTTAAATGGTGTCGTGGGACACCAGGTAGGAACGAAGTTCCTTCGGTTAATGTAGAATCGACACAAATTGCAAAAAAAAAATCGTGCTCAATTTGGACATCACTACTTGCCACTCTAACTGGACGTCACTACTTGATACTCTAACTGGACGTCATCACTTGCTACTCTAACTGGACGTCACTACTTGCCACTCTAACTGGACGTCACTACTTGCCATTCTAACTGGACGTCATTACTTGCCACTCTAACTGGACGTCATCACTTGCTACTCTAACTGGACGTCACTACTTGCCACTCTAACTGGACGTCACTACTTGCCACTCTAACTGGACGTCACTACTTGCCATTCTAACTGGACGTCACTACTTGCTACTCTAACTGGACGTCACTACTTGGCACTCTAACTGGACGTCACTACTTGCCACCTAACTGGACGTCATCACTTGCTACTCTAATTGGACGTCACTACTTGCCACTCTAACTGGACGTCACTACTTGCCACTCTAACTGGACGTCACTACTTGCCACTCTAACTGGACGTCACTACTTGCCACTCTAACTGGACATCACTACTTGCTACTCTAACTGGACGTCACTACTTGCCACTCTAACTGGACGTCACTACTTGCCACTCTAACTGGACGTCACTACTTGCCACTCTAACTGGACGTCACTACTTGCCATTCTAACTGGACGTCACTACTTGCTACTCTAACTGGACGTCACTACTTGGCACTCTAACTGGACGTCACTACTTGCCACTCTAACTGGACGTCACTACTTGCCACTCTAACTGGACGTCACTACTTGCCACTCTAACTGGACGTCACTACTTGCTACTCTAACTGGACGTCACTACTTGCTACTCTAACTGGACGTCATCACTTGCTACTCTAACTGGACGCCACTACTTGCCACTCTAACTGGACGTCACTACTTGCCACTCTAACTGGACGTCACTACTTGCTACTCTAACTGGATATCATTACTTGCTACTCTAACTGGACGTCACTATTGTCGCGCAGCAAAATCCCAGAAACTAATTGTGTATGCGATTGTCTCATTTAACGCTTTTATTCCACGCCCTTTTTTCCACGCTTTTTACTATCACATATTTTTCAGTTCGGTCGCGCCGCAAAATCCCTATCTCTCCAAGCCTGCCGTAAGGAACTTCGTTCCAATAGGTACAGTAACTTATGTACTTTAAAGACCACACTGCACCTGATGGTAAACGCGGTGCCGTCCAGTTAGAGTATCAAGTAGCGAGAGACAATTTATCCATCGTTACTCAACACGCATGCCGGCATCAAATCAATCATCAATCTGTTTAATTGAGTTAATGTATTAAAATGATGTTATGATTCATTACGAACGTATAAAATATTGGGTGGCGTTTATTTATAATCTCCATGGTCAACAGCTTACTTCTGCAATACACGTATCTCTTTGCTATGCATTGATTTCTGTATATATATATATTTTTTATTTATTTCGATAGGTACATCAACAGTTTATTTTACATTGACATTTAAATTTATTTAATAGAATAATTCCTAATATAAACGCCAATTACAGACATACACAACATTATTCGGAATCTGGATTTGTACTCGGTATGGCGATAGGCTCGTCCCCTATCACAATATGGGACCGAAATAAATTCGGCGAAAAGTAGGTGTACTGATCACACCTCTGCCTACCCCTTCGGGGATTACAGGCATGAGAGTATATGAATGTATGTACTTCTTAAATAAAATACAAATCTTACAAAGTATATTGTTCAAATATAAAGTTGGATAGTCGCGAGCCATCCGTACCCGTGAGCGCATCGTTTTTCCCCCGTTCCAAGTGTTTTCGCGAGTTTTTAACACGTAAAAATCGGAAAGTCGGGAAAAAGTTCGTGAAAGTGCGCAAAAGTTTGCACAGTGCAAGACCTTAGTGACAGTGTCACTACGTGCAAACGCCGGGAAAGTTCGGGGCTAATTTGGCCGAGTTAGAGCGTTTTCACTGGGCGATAACCCCAAAAGTGAAATTTTTTTGTGATAAAAGTGGAAACGCTGCCGGATCCAAAGCGGCTACATAGTGTTTTTATGACGCCTCATTGAGGACGTTACCTGAAGCCACTCTTAGGCAAAGGTCGTGTATTTTTAAAGTGCATAGTCAGGGAGATACGACTCAAAGTGTGTTTTGACCTCGCGGCTCAAAAGCCAGAGCTGACGTCCCAGGAGGGCGCGGCTTACTCCAGCCGACAAAGAGGGATAACCACACCCTGACTGCATATTTTAATTTTGACTTAATTGTAAGTTGTGATTTTTATACATTATTTTGGGATTGAAAAAATTTGGTCCCTTTTTGAATGCTTGCAGGGGTCGAAAGCGATCTTTAGGGTCCTAGCAAATTTGTTAGACTCTGAGGGTAATATCATCCCGCTTACTGAGGAAAAAGAATATTTTCGAATTCCTCAGTTTTCGATTTTTGGCGAGCAAAATACCAACAGTGTGTAAATCCCAAAATAACTTCGCAACGCCATTATTGACGTCTTTTGCGTCGTAATTTTAACACTGTGCTGTATCGTGTTCCTCTGTGTGTAGAGCCGAGTCGAGGTCACCGGAAATTTCCCACGCTCACGGAGTAAACAACATACGTCATCGGCCGGGCTTGCATTCGGTGGAAAGTTCGAGAACTATCACCTGTTCTCGAAGGTTCTGGAGGTAAAAGACCAGAACCAACTCCACCAGACCCCCTGGTGACGTCACCCGTGACGCGTCGGGAAACGAAGGCCAACAGTTAGTCCAGTTCCCCGACCTTTTTCCACCTTCCCACACCTCGGACCCCCCACCCAAATTTTACCCCCCCCACTTTTTACCCCCCCCCCCCCCCCCGCCTTCACCCCCTCATAACTGTGATATCATCCCCCCCCTCCCCCCGTTTTCGGGTACCTCACCCCCCCTCAAACCAACTTCCACAAAACTGGGCTAGGAGTCCCGTTTTTGGGCTCAAACTGTTGTACAGGCTAAGACCTTCAGTCCGACCCTCTTAAAAACTCCGACGCTCCACACGGTCGACCGCGTGCAGAAATTTTATTTTAAACTTAGCTTTAAGACTTTTATTTTAAACTAGATATTAAGACTCTAACCACTGTGAGCCTGTACACTCACGGTGGTACATTTTTAAATTTGACCAACAGCTTTAATACTGTTTAAGTTTTAAAAAATTTAATTTTTAAGTTTTATTACAAGACCTTCCCCTGTGGGGAAAATTTTAATAGTTGACAACTTGCAGGCCACATACACCTGCAAGTTTATATTTTAAAATTTTAATATCTTTACTATTGACGCATCCCTCTGGTAGCATCCGACAACAAATTTATTTATTTAGGATCACCGAGTTTTCAGTGTCACCTAGGCCATTTACGTGTGTACTTGAGGGCTATATACACCCTCAAGTATAACCTTATCCTATTGTGTGAAGCATCCAACGTACCTCCCTCCCCAATAGAAGCAAACATGTTCGGGTTCAGAACCCCAGCAAAGGAGGCTGAACTTCGCAACGTGCGCCGGAGTCAAACGCCCGAGAAGACCAGCCCAAAGGATGCGGCTGGCACCAAAGTCGCGCAGGCGCGGCTCAGCATCGAATCGCAGATTGAGAAGTCTGCGGAGCCGGTGCTGGTAGCGCCTGTGCGGCAGAGGACCAAGCAGCTGGAGGGTAGAAACACGGGCCCGGCGAAGAAAGCAACAAGTGCCACTAGCCTGCCAGAGGGATCTCCGAAAGCGGCGCAGGCAACAACACCTGCCTATGCCACCCGCACTGCCGAAGCAAAGGCATGTCTTATGCGGGTGAAATTGCAAATCAGCAATAGCCGCAACCTCAAGACTGAGATAAAGACGGAGGTCCTAAACGCCACAGACAGGCTCTTCAAACTGGTAAAGGAGGCCGAGGAGGGTAGGAAATACAAAGATGTGGAAGAAGATGCGAAGGAGAATAGGCAGCCGTCAGGGAAAAAAGAAGACAGTGCAGGAAGTGACGGGAAGGATGGAAAGCAGATTCACTGTGAGGAAGAGTTTATAAAAAAGCTCGAAGAGCACAGTGAACTGTTGAAGAAAAACAGAGCTGAAATGCAGGCGTTAACGGAGGAGATAAAGAAACACCGGGATGACTTGAGCGAGAGGCCGAGCTACGCCAGCGTGCTCACTGGGCCGCCGAGGCAGAGACCCGAACAAAGAGCAATGCACTCTGTGGTCATCGCCTCGGCGGACCAGAAGGTAACTGGCGAGCAGGTCTTCGAGCAAGTCAGGAAGTCCGTTAACGCAAAAGAAGAAGGCCTAAGGATAGATAGGATAAGGAAGGCAAAGGATCGCAAGGTTGTTTTAGGTTGTAACAATAGAGGGGATCTGGACAAGATCAAGGAAAGGATTAAGAAGGGGGGAGGACGACTCACAGTGGAGGATATCCGGAACAAGGACCCACTGGTGATTCTAAGGAGTGTCCTGAATCACAACACAGATGAAGAGATCCTCAGCGCACTCAGGTCGCAAAATCGCCACCTGATTGGGGATGTGAGCGGGGACAACGCACGGATGTCGGTGAAATACCGGAGGCGTGCGAGGAACGCGCTCACATCGCACGTAGTGCTACAAGTCTCTCCGGAAATATGGAAGAGACTTACCCAGTCTGGGTTGGCGTTCATAGACGTCCAGCGGGTGAAAGTAGAGGACCAATCCCCTCTGGTCCAGTGTTCGCGCTGCCTCGGTTATGGCCACGGGAGGCGGTTCTGCGGGGAACAGGAGGATGCATGCAGTCACTGCGGAGGTGCGCACCTTAAGAAGGATTGCGCCGAATTGGTTGCGCACGCACCTCCGACGTGCTGCAACTGCGTCAGGTCTGGTCTTGGCAGAGCCGACCATAATGCCTTTGGCGAGGAATGCCCGGTGAGGAGAAAGTGGGATGCCCTGGCGAGAACGGCGGTTGCGTATTGCTGAGGTTGTTCCCGGGGTAAGTGAGCATAACGATCCCCCAGAAAGAGCACGGCCACTGCTCGTGGCTCAGGCAAACCTCCAGAGGAAGCAGTTAGCTACTCAGGAGCTTATGCTGGAGGCCGCGAGCAGAAAAATGGTGTTCGCTCTACTCCAGGAGCCGTACGTGGGAGCTCGGGGTAGGGTTAGGGACTACGGTGGCACGAGGATTTTCCAGTATACGGGCATGGACAGCACTGCAGTAAAGTCTGCTATTGCAGTGTTTGACGATACCATCAAAGTCACGCCATGTCCAAAATTCACCACGCCCAACATCTCAGTGGTGAAAATCTATGCTGGAAGCCGAGTGGTCACCGTGGTCTCTCTCTACTTTGAGCCAGATAAACCCATAGGGCCATACCTGGAACAACTGGGGAAAATTGTTTGCGAGCTAGGTCCCACCAACATACTCATCGGTGGCGATTTCAACGCTAAGAGCATGTGGTGGGGTAGCGCGGTCACTGACCGCAGGGGTGAGGAGCTCGCAGAGGCTATAGGTGAATGGGGTCTCCAGGTGCTCAATGAAGGCGACGTGCCAACCTTCGACACAGTGAGAGGTGGCATGCAATATAAGAGTTTTGTGGACATTACACTATGCACGGAGGACCTTCTCGGCCAGGTGAACGAGTGGCGGGTCAACGAAGGCCTCGTAAGCTCAGACCACAACACAATTTTATTTAAAATCAGTTTAGGCAAATTACAGGAAATACAAATAAATAGAACTACTCGGATCTTCAATTCTAAAAAAGCTAATTGGGAAGAATTTAGTAATAAATTCTCCCAATTAACAATAGAAGCAAAATTAAATAGTAATAGAGTTCAAAATTCAACAAACAAAACAGAAATAGACGGAATAGTAGAAGAATAGACTAAAGTCGTTCAGGAAAGCTGTAAAGACAGCATGCCAAAATTCAAAATTAATAGGAAGCCTACTATTCCGTGGTGGTCTGATGAAATTGCCTCGTTGAGGAAGGCCATGGTTACCAGGAGGAGAAGGATCCGCTGTGCAGCTCCGGTCCGCAAACAATCCGTCGTCGAAGAGTACCTGAAAGCTAAGGATGAGTACGAGACAGCAGCAAAAAAGGCCCAAAGTAACAGTTGGAAGGCTTTCTGCGAGAAACAATCGAAAGAAACCGTTTGGGACGGAATATACCGAGCGATAGGAAGAGTGACAAAGAGGGCTGAGGACCTCCCCCTGAAAAAAGACGGAAAAATCCTAAGTCCAGAGGAGTCGGCAAAGGTTTTGGCTGAAGTCTTCTACCCGGAGGACCGAGTAGAGGACGACAACGCAGAACATCAGCGCATAAGGGTTAAAGCCGATAGCATAAATGTCGGTATGGATAATGGATATCGGGACCCGGCATTTACCCTGGATGAAATTCTAGTGGCGGCGAACAGCTTTAACCCCAAAAAAGCCCCCGGTGCAGATGGTCTAACATCCGACATCTGCAAACAGGCTATCCTTAAGGATCCGGAGTTGTTCCTATCACTGGCCAACAAATGCCTCGAATTGGGCCACTTCCCGACCATCTGGAAGGAGGCCACGGTCGTAGTCCTCCGGAAACCCGGGAAGGAGGACTACACAGACGTCAAATCGTATAGACCGATAGGCTTGTTGCCAGTGATGGGGAAGATTCTGGAGAAAATAGTGGTGGGAAGAGTGAAGTGGTATCTGCTACCTAGGATGAGTACTCGACAGTTTGGCTTTATGCCCCAAAGAGGCACGGAAGACTCCCTCTATACCCTGGTCAATTTCATCCGTGACCGGATAAGTGAGAAGAAGATAGTGACTATAGTCTCACTGGATATAGAGGGAGCCTTCGACAGTGCTTGGTGGCCAGCAATTAGGGTCAGACTGTCTGAGGAAGGATGTCCGAAAAATCTAAGACGGATAGTGGATAGCTACTTCGAGAGCCGAAAAGTAAGGGTTCGCTACGCCGGGGTAGAACACGAGAGAGGGACCACCAAGGGATGCGTTCAAGGATCCATTGGTGGACCCATCATGTGGAACCTGCTCCTCGACCCATTACTAAAGGAGCTTGCAAAACGGGGTGACTATTGTCAGGCCTTTGCCGACGACGTCGTTTTAGTTTTTCATGGCGACGAAACGTTAAAGATACAGAGACAGGCCAACGATGCATTAGCGTATGTGCAGGATTGGGGAGTCAGAAATAAGCTGAGATTCGCCCCTAAAAAGACGAAGGCTATGGTCTTGACGCGAAGACTTAAGTACGACTCACCAATCCTGCGCATGGGCGGCGTCGACATAGGCCTGTCGAGAGAAATTAAAATACTGGGCTTGACTGTGGACGATAAATTAACATTCAACACGCACGTTTCGGAAGTCTGTAGGAAAGCCATAGGCTTCTACAGACGGTTGGCCACCGCTGCAAAGGTGCAGTGGGGGCTGGGACCTGAGGTGGTGAAAACGTTGTACACGGCAGTCGTTGAACCTACGATATTATATGCGGCCAGTACATGGGCGCCTGCGAGCAAAAAGATAGGCATCACAAAGAAGCTTGCAGCGGTTCAACGAGGTTTTGCACAAAAGATGGTGAAGGGCTACAGGACAGTTTCGCTAAACTCGGCCCTACTGCTTGCTGGGATCCTCCCGCTAGACATTCGTGTCCGAGAAGCGGCGCTTCTTTATGAAGTGAAAAAAGGACATACTCGGCATGTGGTGGGGGACCGGGATGTGGAAAGTCCTGTGCCTTTCGCCAACTTAAGACATCCAGCTGGACGCAGAGCATTGAAATTCGAATGCGTGGTGAACGATGCAGAACTGAACCTACAGGCTGCAAACACCGTCAAGGTGTTCACGGACGGCAGCAAGATTGGTGGCCAAGTCGGAGCATCGGTGTCCTTATGGGACGGCGATGCCGAAACGAAAGCCACCAAACTAAAGCTGGAATCGTTCTGTACCGTTTACCAGGCGGAATTGTTGGCTCTGCAAAAGGCGGTGCAAATGGCCCTGAGACACGAAAAACGCCAATACAGCATTTTCTGTGACTCGCGAGCTGCGCTTGAGTCGGTCGCGAGCGGAGTTTCCCTCCATCCCATTGCATTTGGCATTAATAATTTATTAAGTGAGACCGTTACGTGCGGAAAAACCGTTAACCTCTTTTGGGTGAAGGCGCACGTGGGGTGTGTGGGAAATGAGCGCGCAGACGAACTCGCAAAGGCTGCAGCCACTACGCTTAAGCGTAAGCCCGATTACGACCAATGCCCCATCTCATTCGTCAAGCGATACATCCATCAGGAGTCGATTGACGAGTGGAATGAGCGCTACAGGGCTGGAGAAACAGCGTCGGTTACGAAGCTGTTTTTCCCAGACGCAAGTAGAGCTTACAGCGTAATTAGGAAGATGTCTGTGGACCCGGTCCTCACGCAAGTGTTCACGGGGCACGGGGGATTCTCTGAGTACCTGAATCGCTTCAGGTGCAAGGAGAGCCCCTCGTGCATCTGTGACCCTGAGATCAAAGAAGACGTAGTACACGTCTTGACCGCATGCCCGGTATATCTGTATCAGCGCATGAAATTTGAAACAGACTGTAATGTTAAAATTTGTAAAGACAATCTTTGTGATATACTGGAGACCGGTGACATAAGATATAAGTTTTTAAGATATTGTAGGGATATAGCACGTAAATGTATAGATAGAAACAAATAGAAAAGGGCGGCTATGCAATATAATATGCTATTATATGAACTTAGCCGCCAAGGAGTGTGTTTTACCGTGTATTTTAGTGAGAATGACGTGCTATATTAGGTTTTAAAAAATTTAAATGTATAATATTTAACGAACCCATGTGTATACATGTAAAGCGTCGTATGACTGTCGGACTGCTTTATACACATGGGCGATTTTACAGTGTCGTATAGTTGTCGGATGAATATGTTGTAAATTTATAGAGATTTTTTTTAGTTTTTTGTAAATTCTTGTTTTTAAAGTTTGTTTGATGTACACCTTCTAGTCGTTTTATTTTTTAGCATTTTCTTTTAATAAAAGTATGCAACTCCATAAGGTGTATAAAATCTCTGAAAGTATATCAGAGGGAGCAGAGGGGGGTGTTCCCCCCGCAAAAAAAAAAAAAAAAATATAAAGTTGAAAGCAACTAAAAACCATAAAAAACGCTGTAACGTTAAGCGTTTTTCATGCATTCGAGATGGTGCATCTCGCGCCTGAAACCTCCGTTTCGGCCACTGTTTGTTTGGGCAGATAGCGTTCCAAATGCCCAAGTTTTGGCGTGGGATACAGCTCTTGAATACAATAATCTCTCTCACAATGTGGTTTCGGTTAAACTAGATACTGCTATATTTCGCTGGTTATTCTACTACTTTGTTTAGCAAGTGTATATGTATACCCTTATAGCGTCAGTACATTTTAGAATTTAATGGTCAAAAGTACAAACATAATACTTGTTTTTTAAGCGTCATGGAAATATTATTGCTGGTGGTAGGATATTCATATCCACCGTAAACAGGGTGTAAAACCCGCCATAGTGACACACGCTAGTGTGTCGCGTTCCGGTATTAGCCAGTGTACATCCGGTTTTTGTCGGGGGTCTATAGGTGGGGTACGATGTTTGGCCGTTTTGCGTCCTTCTGAGTACTAGACCCTAGACCGCTTCTTCACCTTCTTGCTCATGGCGTAGTTTAAAGAAGCAGGCCTGCATGATTGTGTTGAGTAGCGGGGGATAGATTGTCTCTCGCTACTTTATCCTCTAATTGGACGGCACTGCGCTTATCAGGTACAGAATGGTCACTTCGCTGAGCCAGGATGAAAAATTAGCTCATTTTTCATTAGGAATAAAATATTATTTCGTAAAATGAAAAATAAATTAAATTAACCCCTCGTAAGAAAACAAAATATATGCTCACACATAATTCATAAAGGGCCTTTTTGATTGTGTTTAACGAAAATTTCTCGATGACTTCATTTATTTTCGGGGGCACAGTGAGCCCGTTCAAACATTCAATTAGAGCGCGCTTCTAATCTCCGGGGCGTTTTGGACAACGGTCAAACGCATTTTAATTATGAAATTGACATATCACAAGTCCACGAAAGGCGGGGAGTGAGCAGTCGCGCGTACATTTCATTATTTAATAAAACTGTTTTGGACTCAAATTAATTGGACCGCTATCCCGTGCGTCCGCCATTTTAGTCAACCTTTTTGATATTTATCCTATGCATATTTATATGTGTGCACACATAAAAATAAGAGGGAGATACGATTTGTGTGTTCGTTAAATTCATTTACATTAACTGGACTTATTGTGTTGAATAAATATCAACTTAAAGTATATTGTTTCATTTAACTTTTTGTATAATTTGTGTTATGTTTGTTATATAATGATACTGTGATAGTTCATTATTATGGCTATCTTAGTATATAATAACCACGTGTCACTATGATCGTACAGGCTAATCTCTGGGACCACCCAAACGATTTCAATGATATTTTGTGAATGAGTATAGTTAGCTCCAGCTTGAAAGATGGATTAGTTTAGAACCTGATAGGTGACGCATTTTTTCAATGATGGTAGCTTAAATAGACTCTGAAGTGTTAATCTCGTGTTTTATTACCGAACTATCATACGCTATGCATCCTGACCATATCTGGAGATCAGAGAGGGTCGTGTAAGCCCTCTCACAACCTCGGCCGATGACCGCCCGACCCGTCATATATATATTATTTATCAAATAATGTACATACTACAACAATATATAACTTTCCTACACCTCTGCAAAAGATGGTACATTTCATTTGATAGATATCTTTGTCCTCTATGGACACTTAAACTATTCATCCAATTATGATGAAACTTTGGTAAGTTATTCTTCATAAGTCCGCGATGGTTCCTTGCCCAAACAAAATAAGAAGAACTCTTTAGATGGCGCTGCAGAACATCAATTTCAACACCGTTCAAACGGTCGCAATTAATAAAATTTTCTTTACGTGGCATTGCAACGCATGCCGGGTGCAGCTAGTTGTATGATGTCATCCAGACCGATTTCGGCCACGGCGACTGTGATATCCGGACACGCTTATTTGACTCAGACTTAAAGGGGTCAAAGGAGTTGGAGTTCTACTCTTTGGTGCGCTCGTTGATGGCTTGCATACCCGACCTTATTAGTGAAGGAGCGGGCGCACACTGGGCACGTCAATACCCCATTGACATAGTTGTATGTATAGGCCACTGGTGGACAGGCCTTAAGCTCATTCCGTTTCCGATCGAGCTCTTCACGGCGCTCACACTCAAAGGTGTTAACCTTCTCGTGAATGAAACGCCGCCATTCTGGGCGTTGTGCTGCTTTCATCTCCCACCGAGAGGACTCTATATTACATCTTTTCATGTGTCTTTTCAGAACGTCCTTGTATCTAAGATACTGGCCTCCGCGTTTACGCTTACCGTATTGGAGTTCTGAAAAGAAGATGCGCTTCGCCACTCTATTCTCCGACATACGAGAAACATGACCGCACCACCGTAGCTGACGCCTCATCAAGTACATCTCAATGCCTCCGACATTTGCACGCTTCAGGACACTTGTGTTTCTGACGCGGTCCGACCATCTGATGTTCATGATGTCCCGGAGGTATTTGAGATGAAATCTGTCAAGTGTACGAATGTGCTTACGGTATAATACCCAGGTCTCAGATGATAAAGGTCCAAGATGTTTGGCAGCACAACAGCCATATAAACGCTGATTTTCGTGGAGAGTTTGAGGTCATGTGATCGAAATACCTCGGGCCGCAATTTGCCGAAAGCCGCAGCTGCAGCTCCTATTCTGCTGTTTATTTCACAGTCTAGGTCGCACTTAGGTGTTATTGTGCTGCCAAGGTATTTAAACTTTTCCACTTGTTTCAGTATGTCTTCACCGATGATTATACTGGGAGCCATACTGTTAGGTGTTGCTGTGCTGGTCATTGTCTCTGTCTTTTTGACACTTATTTTAAGGCCAAATCTAGTGCAAGCATCATGGAGACTAGAAATCAAGCTTTGCAAGCCCTCAGCGGAATCCGCAACAAAGCATAGATCGTCCGCGTACATAATCTCGGTCATAGTGGCGTGAGACACTATAGTACGGGACTTGAGCCTTGCAATGTTAAATAGACCTCCATCTATGCGGAAACGTATACGGATGCCCTCTGATAAGCCGTTAAGGGACTCTCGAACAGCCACAGCAAAGTTTAATGCAAATAAAGTTGGTGCTAGGACGCAGCCCTGCTTAACCCCACAGGTAACGGGGAATAACTCAGACTGCTCACTTTTAATGGAAACGCAGCACTTCATGTCATCGTGTAAGAGACGAATTAACCTAATAAACTTATCCGGACATCCAAGCTTAGCCAGAACAATCCAGAGTGCTTCACGAGGGACACTATCGAACGCCTTTTCGAGGTCAACAAAACAAAGAAACGTTGGTTGACCCTGTTCTCTACTCTTCTCAAGAAGCTGGCGAACTGAAAAGATGGCTTCGCATGTCCCTCTATCTGGTCGGAAGCCAAACTGGGTTTCAGGCAAGATTGATTCTGATAAAGGCAGTAAGCGATTTAGGAGAATTCTAGCAAATAGTAGTCTCGTTGTATATAAAAAGTGTAAAACAGTAGTCGGTAGGCAGCGGCTTTGCTGTGCCCTGGCATTGCAGATGTCTATGGGCGGTGGTGCCTACTAACTATCAGATGGCCCGTCTGCTCGTCTGCCTATCCAGGCACTAAAAAAAATACAAATGTAAAGCCGGTCCAGTACAGGTCGTTGCCACTTTTGTTTCTATTTTCAACTAACTTTGAAATTACAGAATATTTATTAGAATGTTCGTAGTTTTTTGTTTATTGGCCTTTCTAGAAGTATCTCTTACAGAAACAATTATTTTAAGTGAGAGTGGAAAAACGGATATGTCTCGGAAAGTTCCGTTGAGTTTCCAACTTGAAATGTTTTCATAAGCTTTTTTGCTGTGACAGGCGAGACATGTATTTTCCTTTTATATAAGAATGTTTGTTTTGCGTGATCGTAATTTGTAAACAAACTCCTCAATGTAAACCTTGAGTTATCTTACAAATTTTACACTTTAGAATGAAAACTTTGATAATTGCTGATTGATATGTACTTAGCAGCGATATCCTAGTTGGTTGTGGTATAGACTATCAAGACGGAAGTAGTATGTTCGAAACCTAAAAAGCATACACCTCTGATTTTTATAAAAGTTACGTGTAAAAGGTTAATTATCGCTTGATTTACCGGTGAAGAAAAACATCGTGAGGAAACCTGCATACCTGAGAATTCTCATAAGAATTTCGATGTTATGTGAACTCTACCAACCCGCTTTAGCCCAGTGTGGTGGACTAAGGCCTAACCCCTCTCATTATTGCCCAGGCCTAGCAGTGGCACAATTTTTAATACAGGGCTAGTATTATTATTATTATATCTACTTTCCATTATTTATTTTTACCAAATTGTTAGTTCTTAACTTGGATTTACCTAGAATAGTTGAGCAATTTGGTAGTTAAAATTTTAACGTGACATTAAGTTCGGTTTATTCGTAGTGAATACGGATACTTGTCTGACTTTAAACTTTGCTCGTCTGAAAGATGTGCAGTGCTTGCTCTATGGTAAAATGAGATATTAAGACAATGTGAAACGGGAGATATAGCGATAGCGTTTCAATAAGTCACTTTGAAGCTCCCTATAAAGTAACTAGTTGTTGCTTGCGGCTCCGCCCGCGTGGAGGTCATGTTTGGGAGAAAATTTATGCAATACAAAATTCAAATTTTGATGCGTTTAACTTCAAAAATGACGTATTTTCATGGAAACTTTTATCCCATATTTTAACCTCCTTAGGGTTGGTATTCCCAAAAACCCTTCCTTAGTGGATGCCTACGACATAAAATATACCTCCTGTCAAAATTTCAAGTCTCTAACCCCAGCCTTTAGGCTGTGCGTTGATATGTCAGTCAGTCTGTTAGTTTCTTCTTTTATATATACAGATATCTTCTTGCTTTAATGGCCTCTGCGGAGGAACGACTCCACAATTTTGCCAATGTCACGTAATAAGAAAATTAAATAAGTAAATAAAATTTATGGATGGTGATGATGATGATGATGATCAATCAATCATAATTTACTAAAGAAATGACATCGAAGTGCTTGTTAAAAATGATTAAAACACTCAGTAATAACTTGACAATGAATATTTAATTTCTTGTTTATTTATGTAACTTTTTTAATGTGTGGATTTCGATAGTTAGAATAACAGCATGAATTGCCTGCTTACAGTACTATACAGTTATGTCTTTATTACAGGGTAGAAAATCAATTTTCAAGACTTTCAATTTTTAAGACTAAATAGGCATAGACTTTAAATGGTCAATCTATGAAAACCATAGCGGTAATTGAAACAGAATATCAAATCGCTCCCGCTACCTCTCATCACTAAGCCACCGTCACGTGACGGAAGTGACGCGTCTCGCCGGTGCGGCGCCACGCCGGAACCCGGCTGAAGGGTTGCGCCGTCACAAATCAAGTTATGAGAAACGCCACAAAAGGAAACTTTGTGCATTTCCGAACCGACGAGCGTGAAATCCGACACAACGCGGTGACACAAGGGACTTTGTACCCTAAACTGAACAGTTTAAACATCTTTGTCCGACCAAGCATGCGTGGAGTAGTCTTACGTGCTTATATAACCCTAGTCGAGTGATTATTCATTTTGGTCATATTGAAAATGTTTTTGTATTAAGCTTGCGCCAAATAACGCTTGGCTTCACTAACAATTGCCTTTGGTGTATGATTTTGACGCTTGTTGAAACAATGGGTGGGTTTTCATTTTGTGGGATATAGGTAATAGCAATATACATATTTATTTTAAGTGCGTCTCGTTTATTTGTAACAATTTAGTTTGTACTTATTATTTAACAGCCTCCGTGGTACGAGTGTGAGTTGTGAAACGAGAGGCCGCGGGTTCAATTCCTGCGAGACAAATGTTTGTGTAACAGAAATATTTTTTTTGGGTCTGGGTTTTGCGGGATCTTAGTCCCTTGTAGTGGTTGATACCCATGATGCAGGTTTTAACTAGTGTGGGTTCAGGACTATTTGCGTGACTACTGGGTGTATACATAAAATACACTCACGCCTATAATCCCCGAAGGGGTAGGCAGACGTGTAACCAGTACACCCACTTTTCGCCGAATTTATTACGGTCCCATAATGTGTTGCGGGTGAGCCTATCGCCATACTGTTGAGTGTATTTGTTATTATTTATTATACGTTAGAATCCTGAATGGATTTTATGTTATAACGGGTTGTTAGATATTATGACTATATAGACCCTGTTACTTTTATAAGTGGACGAAAGAATACCTAAACTATATTATATATTCAAATACCTAAACTACCGATTTTATTTTTTTGAGGTTCTAATTTTGAATTATAATCTAAAATCAAGCACATCATTGTATCTATGGTTCAGTAGTCATAGAGATGTGTGGTTTCACAAGGAAGCAATATAGCTAATTTTTTACTATAATTGCCTATTAAGACCAGTAGGCCTACACTTGTAATCAATTCCAATCTCGAACTCGATACAATTTCAATTCTAATATAGAAGATATTGGAACTCTAACTCACTCAACTAAATGAAATAGAATATTTACAAACTAGCAATCGTAAATACTCTATCTCATTTAGTTACTACAAATTCCGCCGTATTCAGTGAAATCGTGCGCTAGCGTTGCGTTAAGGAGTGCCAATTGTACAGTTTTCGAACCCAATCCCAATTTTAAATTGGAATAGAGTGTCAGGAATATCCCCCCTGGGATAAAATGACTCCGTTCAACTGTGAATTAACTAGCAACATAAAAAATTAAGACAATAAAAACCTGAAGTTTCTTATTGGGTCAGTGAAATTTAAATGGACAGCTCCACAAAAAGTCTATTATAATTTGAACTTACTTTAAATGCAAAAGTCATGACCTTGCTCTAGATCCAAATTTATTATTTAAATATAATTGGCGTTACATAATTGGTTCTTAAAAATAGTTTTTTTTTATATCATAGTCCGACAAACGAGCCAGTGGGTCACCTGATGTTAAGTGATCTCCACCGCCCATGAACATCCACAATACCGAAAGTATCACGTATGCGCTGTCGGCCTTAAAGGACAGGAATAGGGATTAGGGAAGGGAAGGGGGAATCTGGGCCTCCGGATATCTCACTTACCATACGAAACGCGACAGTGAACTGTCACTTTACGTTGGTTTTCTGTGAGACAGTGGTACTACCCCGGTCGAGCCGGCCCATTCATGCTGTAGACAAATGTGTCTACAGCGTGGCTCTACCACTTTAAATATTAATATTATGCCTGATTTTTTTATTGTTGGCCTTTTTTAAGAAATTTAATACGGAATTGTACAAGTAAATAGTACAATTTAACAACAGTATTATATAGTTATTTCTGCATTAAGGTCTTATTTCATTGTCATTGACAATAGTTAATGGTCAATTTTGGAAGGATAATAACAAAGATGATTTGTATTATGAGCATTTCATTGTTCATTTTGTTTTAAAGAGAAGTTGAAAAGGCCGAGGCCGTCAAGATATTATGCCTAAAATCTTTTTTCTCCCGTGGTCAGACTGTGCAAGAGCTATATTATTTAATTAACGGTAGGCAGCGGCTTTGCTATGCTAGAGCATTGCAGAAGAAGTTTATGGACGGCGGTGTCTACTTACCATCTGTGGCCCGTCTGCTCGTCTGTCTATCGAGGTACTAAAAAAAAACTTCCCAAAAACCTTCAAATAAGTTCCGCGACCTTAGTTCTGCAGTGCGTCTCAACAGAATAGTAAAATAATGCAATATAAAATGTATAATTATAATTATGACAGAAAAAGAAAACGTGTATCTTACATAAAAATCACTCAGTAAAAAAAATACATGAATATATAATGACTAGGATTTTTCAATCATCGATTACCGAGCGTGTAGGTCATCTGACGGTCAGTCTTTATCACTATATACGAACACCAATGACTGTGGAATCGTGAAATGAGCAAAATTTTCGGCCTCACAATATATCTGACCATACTAACTTTGGGTCTCTGAAACAGTGATATAATTGGTAAAAACGGCCTATTCATTCTGCTACCTAGACTGAAAGTACCTTAGCTCTAACACATATGAGTCCAATAGGCTAGTTGACATTATTAAAATATTATCATTTATAAACATAAGTTTTCAAGATTTAATTTGCATTTTTATAAAGCAATTTTATTTTTCCCTCCGAAACGCTACCAACTGTCATGGCCCTCGTGTGACGTCAGCATCTGCAAAACTAATAGAAGGTTGGCTCAGTGTTTTCATATATGTTTCGACCGGCGACGTCATACATGACTGAGGGTGTTTCATGTCACTTGACAAAATGCTTTATTTTTACATATTTGTTTCTTGAAAATATTAAATAATCACATATAAATTAACAAATTGGTTTAATTTTCGATATTTTTAGACTAAAATCTATTATAAAAAACAAAATTCTATCAGTTTTCACTTACTGTCCTATTACTACCTACCCTATTTTTAAGATTTGGATTGAAATGACTGTGCATGTTGTAAAATGTAAGTAGAGTGTTAATAAGAAACGTGCATTAGAAATGTAAACATAATTGTGTGATTGTTTGTTTTCAGGGCCTGCTATACCAAGATTTGTCCATAGAAGATTGTACTATAGATAATTTAGCTGAATTTGTTGCGTGCGGGTGAATGGTGATGTGTACAGACTTATATTTAATACATGTGTGACTGTATATGAAATTGAATCTATGACAAAATCTGTGATAAAACTATTGTAGGTACAATCCAAAAATGTAATATAAAACTTGTGATGTAGCAAATGGTTACGTTTCTTTGTTTGAATAAAATAATAATTTGTGTTTGATTTATGTGAACATGTAAATCTATTCCTATGTAAATATAAATGGCAGCCCACTGAAAGCTTTGCTTTTTATTTTAAACCTTTACTAGATAGTGTTGCATAAAGGTAAGTTTGTAATAATATCTTCGAAAAATTATAATTAACCTTGGTGGGTATGTTACTATTGTTAGTTCTCCTTTTGTAATCCTACTTCCTACTAATATTATAAATGCGATGTTTAGATGGTTGGATGGATGGATGTTTGTTACTCAATCACGCCAGAACAGCTGGACGGATCTGGTTGAAATTTGGCACAGAGCATTGGAGCATAATAAAGAATGATGTAATAGCTTAAGATGTCTGCATTGATTTTATATCTTTCTTTCAAAAATAACTAACATGCTGGCGAAGCCGCGAGCAAAAGCTAGTAACTTTATATTTAAAATTTCGTTGCTTCTATAGTCTAAAAATTTGAAAGGTGTGAATTGTTTTCGGGTCTACGGATAACCAGTGCTATTGGTTACGACTCTACCTTCATTTTTCTTGAGGATCTCTACAGAATGTGCGACTGTCTGACTTCTTTAGTAAGTAGTGAGTAAGTACATATTTCAGTTATGATTTATTAATATAAACTTATATACCTACACACCTACACCACACCGTACTGGGTGTAAAACCCGCCATAGTGGCACACGCAAGTGTGTAGCGTTCCGGGATCAGCCAGTGTACATCGGTTTTTTGTCGGGGGTCTAGAGTTGGGGTACGATCTTTACGGCTTTCTGAGTACTCTGACACTAGACCCTCGACCGCTTCTTCACCTTCTTGCCATTAGCGTAGTGTGAAAAAGAGGCCGGCATGATTGTGTTGAGTGGCGGGGGATAGATCGTCTCTTGCTACTTGATACTCTAATTGGACGGCACAGCGCTTACCATCAGGTGGAGTGTGGTCACTTCGCCGTGCCAGTATAAAAAAAACCTACATACGTAACCACCTTTTGAAAATTAACCAAAACATAGTTATGTTCGAGCTATGTATTATACTCGATGAAGGACATGATTGTCCCTGTCCATGATTGTCCCATGAAAAATGAATTACTGATCTTATAAACGCTGACGATATTATCCAATCTCGCCATCTAAACGTGTGGCAAAGGTAAATGAGATTTGCGTTTACAGATGCAGTGAGCAACCAATTTCATACTTGGATCATTTCATCGCCTAAACGAAATTCGCTTTGTGTTGCCTATGCATATTGGTATAAAAGGATATTACTATGATGCGTAGGGTGACAAATTGGGTCGGATATTCTCTATATAGTTTTTTTATGGTACAGGCCGATAAATGAGCAAGTGGGTCATCTAACGGTAAGGGATCTATACCACATGAGCTCATGCGGGTCTTAAAGGAAAGGAATAGATATTAGAAAAGAGAGGGAATTTATGTTAACCAAAATCTCAGACACCGTACAAAACACAATAGCAATCTGTTGCCTTACATTCGTTTTTTGTGAGAAAGTGGTAATAATGGTCAGCCTCCGTGGCGCAGCGGGCGAGTAGCCAGCTGTGAATCGAGATGCCGTGGTTTCGGTTCCCGCACAGAGACAAATATTTGTGTGACAGATAGATATTTGTTTCGGGTCTGGGTGTTGTGGGAACGTAGTCCTCGTAGTTCTTGATACGCACTATACAGGTTTTACCTATTTTTTTTTCCAAATGTTTCCCAAACGAGTTCTTATATTTAAAATATAGGGGTGTCGGAGGAGGACGAGGTTCCGCGATTTGATCCGGTAGTTACTCATAAATATGGTTATTGGAGGGGGGTGAGGTTCCGTGGGTAGATGCGTAATTCGCCCCCCTCCGCCATATTCCCTTTTAAATTTGGGTAACCATGGGGGCTGATTTCGGGCTGAGGCCGCTCCGGATGTTGTTTTCTGGGTTTTTACCTATTTTGAAGTCAGAATTATTTATGTGACTGTTAGGTGTATTTATTTATTTAATCTGGGCGAGCTGGCCCATTCATTCAATGCGGGACTTTACCACAAAACTGTTGCACCTTGATCTTTCCGCGAAGAAGAGCGCACTCCGAATTCAATAATTCCACTTTACTTGAACATTGTAGCTATGACTATATGTACTACAAACACTAGCTGTTTAGTACATCATAATACAAAAAACGTGCAAACAGTAAATATACCCACATTCATACTACGGTGCGGAGTGTGGGCGTCTTCTGGAATGCACCTTCTATAAATTTGTTTTTTTAAAAAGATAGTGGAGTGAGTTTTGGGTAGTACAGAATGACTACATCTTCTAACAGCAAGTTTGTTGTATTTACTATTCAAAAACTCATCAAATTGAAATTACTGTACTGACACAGTGACACTGACACAGACGTCTTAAGGCACACAAAGCTAAATACTCTAAGCACAAAGCACCACTATTATGGGAGATCATTCGACGCTAGAGCCACTAACGCGTTTGTCACTGCTATTTTCAATAAGGAGTTGATAAACGAGGACCTCAACGCACGTGTGTTACTCTTGTCATGAAGCGCTCAAGTGAGGGATAAGAATAATGTAATGATGATGACTTCCTAGCCGATTTCGGCCACAGCGACTGTTCCAGGCTATGAGTTATTAAGATAACTAATCTATAAGGCAGATGCTTGATGTTCAGCCCACCGACGCGGATGGTGTGCTCGCTCGTGACTGCAGTACCCGATTTTTGTCGAAAATGTTCTGTCACAACTCGGGCAAGTCAAGACACGGCCAACATAATTGTAAGAAATCTAGTCTTTAAGAATAATGTAGACAATTATTGAGTGCACTCAGTATTAATAATGGATGTGGATATACGTGACTCTAAAGATTTTTTGTCGACTGAAAAAATTGTATGCATATCTTATCATTAGATAAAAAGTAAAGAATATTAAATCTAGTTAGAAATATTTGTGGCTTTGATAGATAGATAGATGACTCTTTATTGTACACCATCATAAGAACCTACATAACAAGAAACCTTAAACTATACAATGTTGCAAAAGGCGGTCTTATCGCTAAGAGCGATCTCTGCCAGACAACCATAAGGACATAAATTAAAAAGAAAATTGGGGGTTCGGGATGTGAAATACAATACCATAAATAAAATATATTTGAAATTGCTTTGAAATTTTGAAAGGCAGCAGAATTGGCAGCCTCTCACCTACTAGTACTATTGTGGCTACTCAATCCCGTCACTGACACAAATGTTTGTGAGTCTTAAGGTTTCGGGGACCATATCCCAAGGGCTATGGGTGTCACGGGTATCAAGGACTACTTGTAGTCCGTTTGACCTAGTCTGGGGTCTGGTCTATATTTTAGTGCCTCGATAGGCAGACGAGCAGACGGGCCACCTGATGGTAAGTAGTCACCGCCGCCCATAGACTTTTGCAATGCCAGGGCACAGCAAAGCCGCTGCCTACCGTTTGTATCTGTTTATATAATAACATATATATTGTTATTATTAAGCTGCCCATGAAATTTATCATGGAAAGGGATAGGCCTGAAGTTACTGTACTTACACTGGCTCTCCCTAAAAGAGCTACGGTGGTCACTATCAAGTCGGGTACAAATATATATCGTTAGCGGGCTATTTCATTAAAGCGACATTCTTTTCGATATTGAGTTATATACATACCAAATTTGGATTCAGCAATTTTTTCTGCATCATTAGAGCCTAGTTGAAATTTTTTTGTGTAATTTTTTGGTGCTCAAATCAACTGGTATTTTTTTCAAGGCACATTATTTTAAAATAATGCTCTTAAATGCATGAAAATAGGTAATAAAGATGCAGTACGTGCTTGTGGGTGCTTATTGATTTATATTTATCATTTCTCGGTGCATACATGATTTGCAATAATTATATTAATGTGTTTATAATTATTGGAGTTATTTTTAAAGGTATTATAGTCATTTATTTGTTTGTAAAGTTACTGATTTGATTACGTATTTTGTATAAATACCCCCGAGATTATTATCGAGGGGCATTCTGTCTTTACTTGTGAAAGAGTGAACATCTACTAGTAAACTGTGTTACAAGAGCAACCATGAGGGTTTCTTGCCAGCTCTTCTCCATGGATAACTGCATTCCGAACTGGTGGTAGTTTCATCTGAAGTGTTAATCTCGTGTTTTTCTACTGAACTATCATACGATTTGCATCCTGACAGCATCTGGAGATCAGAGAGGGTGCATAAGCCCTCTCATAACCTCGGCCTGTGGACTTCCCGCCGACATGCTCATACAAATAATATATAAATTTAACTAAAATCCACGCATTAGTTTTATTATATTGGTGTTTGCCCAAAACGAAAAAAATCATCTCCTGTAACTATTAAAAATGTAGCTTAATCAAATGGCCCGTCAACCGTCGATATATAAAAATCCATCTACCAACGTTACGCATGACTCAAAGTGGCCAGAAGACTACCTACTGACGCGAGGTGAGTTAAGCCCAGCCATGGGCTTTCTTATCAAGTCCAGCAAGATCGAAAAACAAATACATATCTAGACGTACCTACCCATAAAACCAAAGGGTACTCACCACAAGGCTATTTATTTTTAAATTAGATTCGCTATCGGATTCGGCTCCTTTTCTGTTACCTTTTCCTATTCTGGTTGCTTTGTACTCGATACATTGCCATTATGAGCGAATCTGTCACGTGGATTGAACATCCACAGGACTGCCTTCAAAGAGACGACACGCAAAATTCACAATATATTTTGCAGACGAAATTCTTTTGATATTCAAATCATGGAACCGAATATCCATTTGGTATAAAGTGCGGCATTAGATGGCTTTACCGTTGATAAAGCGTGTTAGTGTGCAGGCAAGTAAAACAAAGAAAACAAACGCTTGGTTGAATAGGTATATTTTATTTTAGTTATGATTTTGACATAGATATACAAAAATAATAATATTACAATATAATATGGATGATGTGAACAAACTAATATAACCACAGATTAAAATAATATATTATAATACAATAAATAATTGTACAAGAGTACACAGTGAAAAAATATTATTTTACGTAAAAGGGATTAGCAGCTGGAGCTTGCATTTCGAAGATTTATGGTTTGCCTGTAACTATATTTCCGACTTCTCTCACAGTACAAATCTGTAAATTAACATGCGATGAATATGTAAAGAAAAATAGACGATGTAAAGTTGTTAACAAAATTAAAATCAAAATATATATTTCGAGGTGTGCCGCTAAGGTATTACTGATTAGTTCAGCGACTTACACATTTTCCTGAGCAAAGTCGCAATACGTAATCTAATACATGTGAACAGGAGTCAAAACGAATCGAACATAGTAAAAAAAAATATTAGTGCGCTAATATTGCTAAAACCAGCATTGTATAAAATACACATACACTCACGCCTGTAATCCCCGAAGGGGTAGGCAGAGCAAGGCAAATTCTTAAACAATTTTATTTAAAGTATCATAATAATAATATGCATAAATTAATTAGGAATTAATAATTTTTTTTATTGGACGTCGGGTCAATAGCCAGATACAAAAGGCAGTATTATTGGACATGGCAAGTGTTGTTAGCAGGTTCCTCACTCTGGGGGTACTAACCGCCGCACAGTGGGCGGAAACGATAAAAAAAACTACGCGCGAGGCACTAAATCTAATCCCACTGAAATCTTTTTTTACATACTCGTAATTATGTCTGATTTCTTAAAGCACTGCGGAAATTCACTTTTTAGGGGTAGAAACCACCCCTATCAGCCCCTAAGCAGGCTAAACCATAGGCTAACCATGATAGACAATGTGTGATTGATTCTCTTTGGACACCCACAAACTATATACATACATGGGGACGTAAGTGACTGTTATTAATTAATTGCCTGTACCAAGCCAATATGAGGTATGTATCTATTTATTTATTACCAGTTGTTGCCCGCGACTCCGCCCGCGTGGTTTTTTTTTGATAGAAAAGATATGGAGTCATCTTAAGCTATTATCACGCTCTTATATAGATCTTTCTGAATTTGCTATCCCATAGGAACCGTGCATTATTCCGGGATTTAAAAATAGCCTATGCCACTATCCCTAAACCACCACTATGCAAACAAATTATGACGATGCCTTGTTCTGTGGAAAACAAAAAACTGTCTGGCGGGGACCGTACATTTTTCCAGGGTATGCTTCTATGTGCTATTCCAAACAATAGTCTGTCTCTGTGAAAAATTTCAACCAAATCTGTTCAGCCGTTCTGACGTGATTGAGTAACAAACATCCATACATTCATCCAAACATTCGAATTTATCATATCAGTAAGATGTTATTTACAAGCAACTATAGTGCTACAGAAAATTATCTTCAATATAATAACGGTTTCACGACAGAGAGACAAATTTGTATAACGGCTTCGGGGCTTCGGGCTTCGGTATCTGGCCGAACCATTAAACTTTCCATCTCTATAAAAGTAGTATATACGGCTGATATTATAAACTGTTCTCTATTATTATTTAAATATTTTACAGCCTCCGTGGCGGCTGTAAAACGAGAGGCCTTGGGTTCGATTCCCGCACCGGGACAAATGTTTGTGTGACAAACATATTTGTGTCCGGAGTCTGGGTGTTGTGATACCCAAAGTCTCTCGTACTCCCTTATACAACACAAGACTCTTATCTTAGTGTGGGGTCGGGCCTAAGTGTGTGACTGTTGGGTGTTATCATTTACTAAATAAATAAAATAATACTCACCAAAAAACTGAAGAGTGAATTCTAGAATAAAGAATACTATATTAGTAAAAAACTAACGTAGATGTGGTATTTGATAAATCAGCAAACATACACTACACTTACTTAACAAAACATGAGCCCACTCCTGTATCCCTAAAAGTAGACGTGCAATGTGTACACCCACTGTACACCGAGTCTTTCGGGTTTTGTAAGGGAAAATAATTTTAGGTTTTTTTTTTTTGATCCTAGCACGGCAAAGTGACCGCACTTCACCTGATGGTAAGCGCAGTACGGTCCAATTAGAGTATCGAGTAGCGAGAGACGATCTATCCCCCGCTACTCAACACAATCATGCCGGCCTGCTTCTTCACACTACGCCATCGGCAAGAAGGTGAAGAAGCAGTCAAGGGTCTATTGTCAGAGTACTTAGAAGGCCGCAAAATGGCCAACATTGTACCCCAACTCTAGACCCCCAAAAAACCGGATGTACACTGGCTGATCCCGGAACGCGACACACTTGCGTGTGCCACTATGGCGGGTTTTTCACCCTGTGTACGGTGGTCGCTATCCGGGCGGATATGAATATCCTACCACCAGCAAAGGTCATTAACCCGGGCCTCTTTTCTAAGAAGTTCATTACTTATAGTTGTCGAGTATAGGGGGTAGCAAGAGGTCTCATCTGAGGACCGTCATGAGAGTGCTGCTGCTGTCGTCCGAAGCTGGGCACACTTCTAGAGTATTTTAGGACACGCTCCCGGGCAATTTTCAATATAGTATGTTGCCATGTAGCTCAATTCAAATCCCCAGTAATTTATGTGTTATTTACATACATAATATACACTTACCTCTGTAATCCCCGAAGGGTTAGGCGGAGGTGTAATTAGTACACTTTTCGCCAAATTTATACCGGTCCCATAATGTGATAGGGGGCGAGCCTATCGCCATACCGGGCACAATTCCAGACTCCGGACTGATACTGGGTATTTCTAAATAGAAAAACCCCATATCACTTTACCCAACCCGGGGATCGAACCCGAGACCTCAGCATAATGCATGCGCAATTACAACTGTGCCACCCAGGCATTCGAGGAACTTATGTGCTATTTCTTAGACTTTCAAACACAAATAAAACTTTAACACAATTAATGAGTGCTCGATCCGGGATTGGAACTTAGGTATAGAGTAATTAAAGTAAATAAGTATATTGACATTAGGGCAACCTGTCCCACGTCGATGGAGCATCGGTGCTCCGTCAAACAAGCTAAAGTCACCCTTATTGACAAGCGATTTTAAACATTGATATTATGGAAATAAAGTTTATTCTGGCTTGAATTTTTTCACCACCTATTACCAGACATATTTATAAAGCCTTGTAAGGCCGTAAGATGTATGCAACCATTGCCTAAACCAACTAAAAAAATAAAAAATGATGCGTAATCTGTGCTCTGCTGTGGCGGCCATTGGTGTTGTGAAAGTGATTATTTATTGTGATTTTGTGTGTGGATTTTATATTATATTAGGTGAGTTGAACTTCTAATAATTGTTTTATCGATTGATTCAATAAATATAAATAAATATATTGGTTTTCAAGTACTTTTTCCATTTCGAAAACGAGACTATATAAATCGTAATTTTCGGTTATTTTGAATACAGTTTTTACATAATAAAGTTGAAATAAGCATTATAATCATATACAATGATTGTTTTAGTAAATATCTGCATGTTATTTTGATAAAACTTTTAAAATAATTTACAATAAATATCGGTTGGTGAAATTCAAATTACGACGCATCACTAAGTGGTTATTTCAAGGCCCTTTTTTGTATACATAATCCGAGCAGGAACAAAGAAAGGTTTGTTTTTTCGTTAGCGTGTCTCTTCTATATGAAATCGAGTAGACTATTAAAAAAAAATATGGTTACAATTTTATATTATTCCAACAACAAGTCGCTCAACACACGATTTCGCATTTTCACAATTATCGCAATTTCCTAAAAGGCGTAATGCCGAGTTGGTTTTGCAGGCATCACAATACAATGTAGTTATGAATACCCTTCAGTTTTCTTATGCCGTTTAGAGAACGAAGTTCCACACATTATAACTATTTTTATGGACTGTTTACCATGTTACTACCTCCAAGTTTGACATTCCCGCGTTTTACGCTTACGTCAATATGGACATAAATAAGTTGTCAAAATTTGACACCTAACGTGGGACAGGATAAGACGATAATCAGACGATCGACTTAATATATTTGTAAACAAAAAAGCATTGTAACCATTTACCCATCCAGATATTGAACCAAGTCTTTTCGGTTCGCATCCCATGTATGACATCATATCATGTTACTACATTAATAAAAATATATTGTTATACGTACAACTGTAAAGGGAGTGCATGCAGACGATGGTGGCGGTCCTGAATTATAAGGTTCAATGACGTACTCATAGTCCGAGTAAGGATTATGATCACCGGTCCCATTACCTGGACACAGAAATAAACTCAAATTAATATAGGTACCTACCCGAGGCGCATGGTGTGGCGAAGACAACCTAGATAATCTAATTAACATCTAAATAGTAATTAAAATATAAAAAAAATCATACACACTCACGCCAATATAATCCCCGAAGAGGTAGGCAGAAGTGTAACCAGTACACCCACTTTTCGCCGAATTTATCACGGTCCCATAATGTGATAGGGGGCGAGCCCATCGCCATACCGGGCTCAATTCTAGACTCCGGGCTGATAATGATTATTTCTAAATAGAAAAATCCAATATCACTTTACCCGACCCGGGTATCGAACCCGAGAACTGAGCACACCGCAGTCGCAACGCATGCGCAATCACAACTGCGCCACCGAGGCAATCAAAAAAATATTTAATTAAATTTTGTAACTAATAGACTTTGTATCGAAAAGGTCAACTATTTAAGGTGAGGTGGACTCAGACAGTTCAGTTCAGACTACATTTTTAAACTAATTATTCGATGTTAAAAACTAAAAATATTAACAATATAAAAATTAGCTATGAAAGATGAACATATTTACAAAACGATTGTGCTTCTCGATACACGATTCATTAAAGTTGGCTCGATAGAAAATATTCGTAAAGATGCATCGAAATTTTAAAATTTCAATCCACACGACCCCAAATGAATCCGTAGTATACGGTTATAAAGAAAAATATTGAAACGAAAATTTTCAATGAACTGCATTAAACGAGTGTGTGAATATTTTATCACATTTCATTTATAGTTACAAAGAAAATAAATGTTTTAAAATTACGAAACATGAAATGGCAGTTGTCTCCATGATTGAAATGATTTTTAAACATGATGCGCATGTGCGAGACTTGTCAGACGGCAATTGGGCCGTGTTGAGAGCAGACGTATACGTAAGCGTATACGCGATTTTTCGCTCGCGCTGTCATAAATATTTTTTGTGAAAACATGATGAATATGACATAAAGTGTTCACAAATAACACTAACTCATGATAATATATTGAATATAATCAAATATATTTTACTTATCATAATAATTTCAAACGATATATATTTTATTTATCTTAATGACTGTCAATTCTTATCAAAAGTCGTGAATACAGGTTGAGTGATTTGAACAAACTATTTGAGAATAAAATTATGGTATGATACTTGATATAACAAAAATATACTAATATTATCATTACGAACGTGAGTCTTACAGTTTGGAAGGTTGCATGGTTAAACCGCTGAACTGTTTTTGATAATAATCGATATAAATTAACACTAGTATTATTTAATCAATACCATTATTAAAATATTGGTGTTCGCGAGACGAGAGGAACCAACAGTTTATGTCCTAAATAGATGTAGAAATATAAAATAAATACAACCAACCGACACACACATAGTCCTGACCCCACACTAGGTCAAACTTGTATCCTGGGTATCAAGAACTACGAGGGACAATGGTCACACAACACCCAGATCCTAAACAACTGTCAGTCTGTCACACAAACATTTGACTCTGTGCGGGAATCGGACCCACGGCCTCTCATTTCACAGCTTACTAATCGCCCGCTGCGCCTGGAGGCTGTCAAGAAATGACTAACTTATGTCCAAATTTGATTATTATTTTGTTGGAAATGAAAACCGTCATCAGCGGGTTCATACTATTTCCCACTACCATTGCGACTGATTACCAGATCCCTAGAGCTCGAAGACTATAATAGTAAATAACTGCTTTGGATACAGCACTTTGAATTTCTTTCAATTAGATATCATAAGTTCTACTATATTTATTTTATATTGATTGCGCAAGACTAAAATACGATATTAACAATCAAAGTCAGTCAACCTTAGGCGAACGACTACAAAGTTCATTATTATAATAATTTTATTAATTTAGCAGTTTGACAGACAATACGTTTTAAAGTACTCGTTTGTTTTCGGCGGACGATCGATTATACGTCATTGTGTTCGTGTCAGCAAAAGAGAAATAATATATAACTATTCTTGTCATTTCGTGCATGACGTCAGATATGGATGACAATATTAATTGTCAGAAGAATAGATCTTGCAAAATTTATGATTTCTGAAAATGCATCAACTGAAGATATATACTTTTTACCCGGCTCCACCCCTATCAAATATTATCTATACATTTTCTCACTTGTTTACGGCAATGAGTTACTATTATAATTTCCATAGCCAATTTTTATCCTATGATATCGCTGTAACTTTTTCGTATAAAAATAACCCTATTCAGTTTCACTTATCTCGATACCTGCTGGTGGTAGGATATTCATATTTGCCAGGATAGCGACCACCGTACATAGAGTATAAAACCCGCCATAGTGGCACACGCAAGTGTGTCGTGTTCCGAGGTCAGCCAGTGTACCTCTGGTTTTTGTCCGGGTCTAGAGTTGGGGTATGATGTTTGGCCGTGTTATTCTGAGTACTCTGACACTAGGCTCTCAACCGCTTCTTCACCTCCTTGCCTCATGGCGTAGTATGAAAAACTGAACATCAGGCCGACATGATTGTGTTAAGTAGCGAGGCATAGATTGTCTCTCGCTAGTTGGTACTTTAACTGGATGACACTGCGCTTACCATCAGGTGCAGTGTCGTCACTTTGCCAGGGTAAAAAAATATCAGATTCCATCATCATCGGAGCCACCCTGACAAAATAGTAAATAGACAAACAGATAATTTTTTGTAAATTCTTTATATCGATTTTCATTACTATGACATTTGATATTACTTTTTGTTTTGACAGAATATTTTTTTCTAATAATATTCATTCATACCAACGAAAAAGTTTTTATTCCACAACGAAATATTATATTAACATTATTAATTTAATTAAAAATATATTGAGTTCTATTATTTTGATCATAGAAGTCAAAATTCAACGGATTTATGACAATTCATACTTGACGGTCTGCATTGTGCAGTGGACGTTTAGTCGGTTGTGAAACAAGAAGTCCAAGTTGTATCCCGAAATCAAATATCGAAAGTATACACTTCCTTAACCGAAGATCAAGAGAAGTGACGGGAGATGATAATCGGGAGAAGGGTAAAGAATGGGAGGGTAAAATCAAAAGGAAACTGGACGGATTTGGCAGAGATGGGTGTAATCCCTAGTCTAGCTTAGCTTAGCTAGCTTAAGCTATTACATCTATATGAATATGTCTAGTAACCTTTGCCGAGCGGATACCGTGAGAAAACGCGAGGATCTTATCATTCAGCTCAACCAGACCCTAGATCTCATGTTTATTTTTCTGAGGAATCGGGTTAAGATCTATAGCAAGAAAACCTAGGTGATCCTGGTCTCGTGCAAGAAATCCCTGTTTCCTCACGTCCCCGTTCTCACAGGTGTTCCACTCCCAATGCACAGGATAAAAAAATATTTTCATAAAAATCGGTTCAGTGTTTTCAGTTCAGTCGTGAAAATGTAACAGACAGAAAACTTTCAACCACTACTAATTCACCATTTTAGAGGCTACATTTAAAAAAATACGTGTATGTTTATTTGTTTGTTTGAACGCGCTAATGTCAAGAAGTACTGTTTCTAATTGAACAATTCTTTTAGTGTTGGATAACCTTTTTATCTGGGAACGCTATAGGCTATATAACATCACGCTATGACCAATATGAGCCGAGCAGCAATGAAAAATGTTGCAAAAACAGGAAAATATATTCCTTTTGAGAGCTTGTTTTGCGTGCGCTGCGTATACGGTTAAAGTTACGCAACAATCAAGAATGACGGAATTGTTCCTCTTAAAAAGTTATAAAAAAAGTCCGCGATAGCATATATCTATCTTTTTCGGTTAGCTCACCTTAACCTGCCTCTGCCTTTTTAATGGTAATGAAATTTGTCCTAAAACAATACATTATTTTCGAAGGGGTTTTTATAAACTTGGTATTTATTGTATACTTTTGCTCCCGAAAATAACCTCCACGCGGGCGAAGCCTTGAGCAGCAGCGAGTAGTATATAAAAGACGTGATTACTTTCACTCAAATTGCAACTTATTTCACTGAACGTTAAAAATGAGTAATAATTGACATTGTTATCATTATAATTTGTAATAATATAGGTACATATAAATAATACACCAAAAAGTCACACACATATTTCTGACCCCACACTACGACAAACCTATCTCGTGGGTATCGAGAACTACGAGGAAATATGGTCCCACAACATCCAGACTTGAAACAAACATTAGTCTGTACTCTGTAACGATAACATTCGGTAACTTTGTTGCGAGAATCGAGCCCACTGCCTCCCGTTTGAGGCCGAGGCTGTCATATAGGTTTTAATTTTAATAAAATAACATATAGTTGAGGGTTTTTAAAAAATAAAAATTTATGGTATTTTACGTTCTATTTAATCTGATTTATTTGACATTTGGTCATTTCACTGTTTTAAATAATGAACATCCTTTATATGAGCGCCTATCGCTACTCGTTGGAGGGGGAGCCCCTGCGCACGCCGCCACTTCCCGTCGCATCTCACCCTATCAATCATACCTCAGTCCAGAGCCGACAAAAGGCAGCGGCTTTGCTGTGCCCTGGCATTGCAGAAGTCTATGGGCGGCGGTGACTACTTACTATCAAGTGACCCGTCTGCTCGTCTGCCTATCGAGGCACTAAAAAAAAAGGTCAAACGTAGATAGATGGAGAGATCACTCTTTATTATCAACATACAGAAATAGGGTAGTTGACAGTAAGTGAAAACTAGATAGAATTTTATTTTTTATAATAAATTTTCGTATAAAAATACCGAAAATTAAACCAATTTGTTTATTTAAATGTGGTTATTTAATATTTTCAAGAAACAAATATTATGCAAAAATAAAGCACTTTGTCACGTGACATGAAACACCCATTAGTCATTTATGACGTCACCTTCACTGAAACATCTAAAACACTGCGCCAAACGTCTATTAGTTTTGCGGACGGTTACGTCACACGAGAGGCCATGACAGTTGGAAGCGTTTTGGTGGGATAAATAAAGTTGGTTTATAAAAATGCAAATTAAATCTTGCAAACTTATGTTTTATGTTTATTAATGATAAATATAGACCATGAAGAATAATATAAAACGGTTTCCTAAAAACAGTCAACTAGACTATTTGCAGAAAGGAACATAAAGTGTGAACAACAGGCGGTCTTATCGCTGATAGCGGTCTACAGACAGCTTTTGGATGGAATATATAAAAACTGAAGTAGGAATAAAACGTGTTAAGTTGCTTTATGTAACTTATATGATGACATGAGAAAGTAGTTAATCTAAAGGTAAACAATAAGCATGTAATATGTTAAGTTGCCTTAGTGCAAGATTGTGAAATAAAACTCATTACATGGTTTTTTAGAATTAGACATTTACAAATTGGTGATACTTACTCAAGCGACAAAATATGATCTCCCATACTAGAGATCAGTAGTGCAAGAGCCGAACTCAAGGAGCAAATATTTATAAGAACATATTTACAAGGCCCTATTCTTTATTCTCTGATTAAAACAAATGTTTGTGAGACACACAAATTTGTTTTGAGTTGGGTGATGTAGGACTGTAGTCCTTCGTAGTTCTTGATACCCACAATAAAGTTATGACACACTGTGAAGTCAGGACTACGTGTAACACAGGGTGTATTATTTTTCTAAAGAAGCTAACGATGTCATTTCTCCTCTCTTTGTGTACTGAGGTGCAGCTAGTTATTATAAAAGTATAGCTTATGCCCGGGGCTCCACCTGCGTGGTAGTTATTTTTTTTTGAAAGAAAAGGTATATGGAGTCATTTTAAGCTATTGCATATTTCTATATTTTGCTATTTTATAATGAGCGTACATTTTTCCGGGACAAAAGTAACCTATGTGCTATTCCAGACTTGCCAAATTTCAAGCTGATCTGTTCAGCCGTTCTGGCTCGACAGAATAACAAACATCCATCCATCCATCCAAACCATCGCATTTATAATATTATGTGTAAGATTTTAGAGTCTTGCGACTATTTTGTCGTGATGAAGCCCTACTTTCTTATTTACTACTAGCTGTTGCCTGCGGCTCCGACCGGGTGGAAGTTATCTTATACTATTTATAAAATAATTTCATCTCTCAACTACTTTTGCATAATATAGATATTCGTTCAAACAGGTATAACTTTTGATTGAATGCACCGATTTAAATCAAATCAAGACTAAATGTTACCTGAGATACAATTTATGATTTTATTGTGAATTATTCTATATCGATAACTAATATTATAAAGAGGAAAGATTTGTATGTATGTTTGTAACGAATTGGCTCAAAAAGTACAGGACCGATTTAAAAAAATCTTTCACCATTTGAATGCTACATTATCACTGATTAATATAGGCTATTTTAATTGCAAGAAAAAAATAAAGATCCCTACTAAAACTACAATAATGTTACGCAAGGTGTAAAAAATATACCACGCGGGTGGAGCCGCGAGCAACAGCTAGTCGATAATATAATACATAACAATCAACATTTTTCAAAAAAATTCAATGTACAGACAATTATTATAGTATAGATCTGCTAAAAACAACAGACATTTATTGACAGGGGATCGTAAAACGAGGAAGTTTGAAGGCATGTATGTACAGTCTTTTATAACAGAAGCTGGCAGACGACTTAGCGTCTCACTTGGCGGTGAGAGATTTTCACCCCCAAGAACACTACAATACAAGAATAATTAGCGATAGCGGGTTATATACAATCAGGTGACCCATATATTCGTTTGCCAGTTAATAAGCCCCGTTTTAGAGATCAGCCCACTCGTCTTTATTTACGCAGCTGACAAAATAAATATTACTTACTACCTGAAAGCATTAGACATTGGTATTTATGTCTATATTTTTGACAATATCAAATTTACTAAAATGACTTCTTGTTCTAAAATGTACCAATCACATTACACATTTAACCAATATGGTTGTTCTTTTATAAAAAAAATTTACATTCTGATATATATTAAGTGTTTGCAGTTTTCGCTACCTTATGATTTACTTTATCTATACCCTAGCGCTGCTGGCATCAAAGATAAGCGACTTAGAAATGCCCTGACGGTGCCTTGCCGGCTTGCTGCTTTAATCATGTGTGTTTGGCCCAAAGAGTTAATTAAAGTCAATTAGGTTGGTAAAACAAGCATAAGTTATCTTAACGGGCAGAAACTACAAGGACCTCGAGTCCCAAGGAACTTAATAATAAAGTACACAATAAAAAGTAATGAGACAAGAAATACAGGATTAAATTATTCGAAAAAAAAACAAGTAACATTACCTATTTGATTGACGTTGTTTACATTCACAGTGTAGTTGGGTCCTTCAGATTTTTTGTCGCCTGATCCTTGACTTATAGTTTTACTACCTGAAACATACAAAAAATAAAACCGCCTTCAAAAAACTAAAAAGCAAAAAATAATTGGTTACATTTACATTAATTAATTACACACAATTTAAATCAATTATTTTTGAAGTCCTCCTAAATGGTTGGACCGATTTGAATAAAAAAAATTGTATACGTTTGGGTGGCGCCCTGGATGGTTTAGATTCACAATTGGGCCCGGTAGCTGGCGCTGCTTTTCCAGACAGGACGACGTCTGCCGTGCCCGCTAGTAACATATAAAACTGAACTTTGACTCGGTTTTATACTGCGATTTCACTTTTTTCTGTAGTTACGAATTAATATAAAATTAAACTTCAATATTTTATAAATTATACACTGCCTAGTCATGTCAACTTGTTCTAAGAATTAATAGGTTTCGGGAATGTTGTAAATTCCGTAAATGTTTGGCTCCAGAAAACACTTATCTATATAAAATGAATCGACGAAATGTATGTAGGCGCATAACTTTCGAACGACTGCACCAAATTGCATAATTCTTTTTATTTTGTGTTCGTAATTGCCAGGACAAGGTTTGTATAAAATATTTTTTAAGATACGTTCCGGCGGTATATTTTTTTTTTCACAGAGCTAGGATAGGGATCGACATAATTTTGCATCGTGGTAGTTCAGGGTCATAGAATGACATAGGGTACTTTTTACCCGACTACGGCGAAGCAAAAGGGAGGGTTATGTTTTTGACCGGTATCTGAGTATGTATGTATGTTCATCTGTTCCCTCATAACTTCTAAACTACTGATCATAATTTGACGAATGAGGTGTCATTGGAAGCGTATTGTTTGTCCGCTGGTTATAGGCTATGTGACGTCACATTAAATCTGTATATATAAAAGAAGAAGCTGACTGACTGACTGACTGACTGACTGACTGACTGACTGATCGATCAACGCACAGCCTAAACGGCTGGGGTTAGAGACTTGAAATTTGACAGTAGGTACCTTTTATGACGTAGGCATCCACTAAGGAAGGGTTTTTGGATATACCACCCCTAAGGAGGTAAAATAGGGGATGAAAATCCTTCATTTTTGAAGTTAAATTCATGAAAATTAGTATTTGGCCTTTTAGTTAAAAATAAAAAATATATGTTTCAGGATTTTTGGAAATTCCGCCTCTAAGGGGGTAAAATAGGGGATGAAAGATTGTATGAAAATCCGTCATTTTTTAAGTTAAACGAATGAGTATTTTGTATCGTATACTTTTTCTCCCAAACATGACCTCCACGCGGGCGGAGCCGCGAGCAACAGCTAGTTGAATATATAACCTTCTAAAGGGCACGAAGTCAAGAAAAAAAAATTGTTTCGTCTCACCTCATTATGTGTAGTATCATTGAACAGGGATTTTAAAATGAAGGTAAGGTTTGGTACATCATATTTTTGTCAAGCGTACCGTTTGCGAGATATATCCCGTCAAAGTCATAGAAACTATTTTTTTCTGATTACGGCGGCGCAAAGTGTTTCTTGATGTATGTATGTACAGTCGCAACCAATAATGATGTACACACCGGCCGCTCCATAACAATGCATCCACCAATCGTTCCAAAGTGATGTATACAACTTATTGCCCAAAAGTAAGTATACCTACACATGGCCAAACGCGCTTCTTAGACAAGCTAAACGTTAAAAATTAATATGCCAAGCTGAAGATAGTGTTGCCTATGATAAATTATAGATAGAAAGATGTAATAGCTTAAGATGACTTGACGATTTTATACCTTTTCATTCAAAAATAATTACCACTCAGGCGGAGCCGCGGGCAACAGCTAGTTTCATATAAATATAGAATGATTAACGGTGCACGCAGTGTTCGACCACGGTATATATTCTATTAAGCCGATTATCAGTCATTGTATGCCATGTCTGCCACGGATTGCAGTACAATGTACAATATTTAATTTATTTTATTAAATATTTTATAAATTAATTTTAACCATATTTTAGATAAGCGTACGTAAAAGGGAACATACTTTTTATGAAAGGCAAACGAACAGTCACCTGATGGCGATCATAGCCGATCATATCCAAGCACACCCACAATTCCAGAAATATCATCATCATGAAATCAATTATAACAAGCAAAAACTGAACATAATAATCTGTACATTTATATAAAAGAAGAAACTGACAGACTGACATATCAACGAACAGCCTAAACCGTCTGGCTAAAACCTAAACTAAGTCTGGAGTGAGCCTTGAAATTTTTAATTTTTTTTAGTTACCTTTTATGACGTAGGCATCCACTAAGGAAGGGTTTTTGGAAATACCACCCCTGAAAGGGTCAAATAGGGGATGAAAGTTTGTATGAAAATCCGTAATTTTTGAAGTTAAACGCATGAAAATTGGTATTTTTAACCGACTTCAAAAAAAGGAGGAGGTTCTCAATTCGACTGTATGTTGCTTTTTTTTTTTTTTTTTTTTTTTTATGTTTGTTACCTCGTTTCTCTGTACTGTGTGAACCGATTTCGACCATTCTTTCTTTGATTGAAAGCTGGTGCTTGTCATTTGGTCCCATAAAAATATGGTGAAGATCTGATGAATATCTTCGGAGCTGGAGAGGGTAACTCCTTAAAATTAAGTAGTATTCCAGTGGTTCTTTTTGCATTACGTTCATTATAAAAGTTAAGTTTCAGTGAGAGAGGGTAAAAGGGGTGGGGGTGAGGGGAGGGGGGTGATAAAATTAAAATACACGTAAATTCTAATATCTTCAGCAGCTTTTAACCGATTTTATATAATTTACCACTAAAAAGCAAAAAATAAATTATTACTTTTTAAATAAAAATTAAATCGCCTTCAAAAAAACCCAGACACAACTAAAAAGCAAAAAATAATTGGTTACATTTAAATCAATTAGTTATATGCAATTTAAATCAATTATTTGGAGTCGGTGCCAGCCAAAACATGGAAAAAACAGAATAATCAGGCATACAAAAAAATATAAAATAGATCCAGACTTGGTTTTTATAAATCTAAAAGTAAAGAAAACAACACCGGCACCGACTCCAAAAATAATTGATTTAAATTGCATATAACTAATTGATTTAAATGTAACCAATTATTTTTTGCTTTTTAGTTGTGTCTGGGTTTTTTTGAAGGCGATTTAATTTTTATGTATACTTATACTTTTTCTATTCATGACCTATCAACGGGCGGAGCCGCGAGCAACAGCTAGTAATTCTATATTTGAATATCCAGTGTGATGTGACATTGAAAAAATCAAAGTCCGAATGAATTCACCAGGTGCAGAACACACATCAAAAAACCTATAAACAACACATATAAACCAAGGCACCAATACACACATGATGTGAAATAATTTAGGAATACTTAAATATTAATAATATATATGTGTAAATAATAGATATACAATTTACATAAAGAATTGAAAAATCAAATATGTCGTGCAGATAGATAGGACACAATTATAATGGTTCCAATTTGTTATTCAGCTACGCATCTTAAAATGGCGAACCTATTACAGGATTATTTATTTCGCATATATCAAAGATTTGGAGTTATTGAATATATGTTTATAGTAGATAACTAATAAGCAACTGTACGACCTATTTTATGGTGAGTAATATTCGCTCATGCTGCCAGTAGTATCGTGGGTATATCGCCGACATTTTCGCCACACCAATAACCTTGACGATTTAAACGCTAACGGCATATAAACACCGTTTGAAGCTACAGTTTCAGGTTGCGCCCGAGATACAGCGTTTTTTGTTGTTTTTTTTATTTAGGAAAGTTGAAAATATAGCAAGACCATTTTGGTCAGGACGCCATAACACTTCTTACAGTGTAAGATACAGATGCAAACACTCAGTAGACTTGGCACCATCAGCTTTTTAAACGGTTATATGTAGCTTGACCTGGTTGTTTTTTGATTGTTTGTTTGGGTCAAATTTACTAATTAAAATTTTAGCCCCTTCTCCCCAGCAAATCTTTCATATTGTTTTAGATTGATGATCGATGATAGATGATGATTGATTGATCATAGTCACCTTCAGTCAAAGAAACCCAAAATTACATTATATTTTTATTTATACAAATATATAATTTTTACTTTATTTACAAATACACCTTCACTTACTCGTAACGATGGCGCCAATTAATAACAAAAATATTAAACGTAACGTGTTGTGACCCTTCATTGTGACCATTTGGTAATTAAGTACTTAATCTATTTAGAACATTTTATTTGAGTAGCGTTAATATTTATAGTTATGTTTTTATTGATAGTCGTGATATAATTTTATTAGCGTTGCTTCACGACTTATAGTTGTCGACCTGGTGAAATTACAGCTTTAATGCAACTTTCCAGTCACGTTTATATAGTAATAATAATATTATTATGAGCACTAAAAGCACTTATATAACTATATACAGATAAATTATTACTTATTTGTCCGTATAATTTTTGCATTAAATATGTCTGCGGCATTTTCACAGGCCAGGGTTGTGAGAGAGCTTACACATCCCTCTCCCATCTCCACATATAGTCAGGATGCACATCGTACGATAGTTCGGTAGTAAAACTCAAAATTTCAGAGTTCAGAGTTTATTAAACTACTGCCAGTTCGGAATGCAGTCATCCATGGAGAAGAATCTGGCAAGAAACTCTCATGGTTGCTCTTTTAAACACAGCACAATCTAAGTTACTATAACTGATTCTAACAACAGTTTCACAACACGTTAACTTATTACTTTAAACAGTATTTCGGCATTACGACCTCTAAGTTACTAGCTATTCAAGATTGAATGTGGAATTCCTCTACAAATGACAAGGTGCACACTTATATTGTGATACTAGCTTTTGCCCGTAGCTCCGCCCGCGTGGAAGTTGTTTTTGAGAGAAAAGGCATACTATCCATGGAGGCATATTAATTACGCTATTACATTCCTCTAGCATCTGCCTAGTAGCCGGTTGCCGGGCGGACACTATGCGGAGACGCGAGGATCTTGTATTTGAGCTCAACCAGACCCTAGATCTCATATTTTCGCAGGATATCAGGAATAGGATTGAATTCAGTGCCAAGAATACATAGGTGTGTGCATTTTCATGCCACAAATCCCCCTTTTCTCCAGTCTCCACTTTCAGGGTGTTCCAATGACAATGCAGAATGATGTTAGGATCTTAGGTGTAGATATCGGATTAAATATTGCGGCGGCGATTTCTAACGCCCGGTCAGCGTATATTAGCTGCTAATATAAAGCGCAGGTACAGCCGAGAATGGAATACTGCTTCCACCTGTGTTATGGTTCCGATAATTGCTTGCTCGATGGTTGATATGTATTGCAGCGACGGGCCATCTGCATTATGAATGATGCAGACGTGACCAATAGCTTAGAGCTGCTACAGCAGCCCAGGGACATTTCCTCGCTTAACATGTTTTTTTTTATTCTGGCGCGTCAAAGTGACCACACTGCACCTGATGGTAAGCGCAGTGCCGTCCAGATAGAGTATCAAGTAGCGAGAGATAGTCTATCCCCCGCTACTCAACACAATCATGCCGGCCTGCTGTTTAGCTTCTTCACATTACGCCTAAAGGACCCAGGATCATAGGAGGGAGGGAACACGGTAGCTGGCAAACTGTTCCACAGCTTGATGGTGCGGCAAAAATACGAATTTGCGAACCTCTTGGTTCGGGCCGGGGTAGTAGAAACCACGAAGCCGTGGCTCCGTAAGCCAGTACGCGTGGTTCTGGTATGGAAGGGAGAGGATGGGATAAGATCAAACAATTCTTCAGAGCATTCGCCATGATACAGGCGGTAGAACACGCTAAGCGAGGAAATATCCCTACGCAGCTGTAGCGGCTCCAGGCTGTTACTCACGTCTGCATCATTCACAATGCGGATGGCCCGCCGCTGCAACCCATCCAAGGCATCGAGAAGGTACCTTGCGAAACCATCCCAGAGGTGCGAGCAGTATTCCATTCCCGGCCGCACCTGTGCTTTATATAAGCGGTAGAGCTGACCGGGCGTGAAAAACCACCGCACCCTGTTCAGGATTCCGATCCTGCGTGAAGTGGCGGATATTACGCCCTCGATGTTCTATCATTGCGAATGCTTCGAAGAATTGTTTGGTCTTATCCCATCCTCCTCTATCCACGCCATAACTACACGCACCGGCTTGCGGAGCTACAATAGCGTGGTGTCTATTACCCTGGCTTAAACCAAGAGGTTCGCGAATTTGTATCTTAGCCGCACCATCAAGTCATGGAAAAGTTTGCCAGCACCCGTGTTCCCTACTTTCTGTATTCCCGGGTTTATTAAGTGTACTGTAAAGAAGCTTCTGACTGACTGAAATGATTGTGTCACTTTGCGAGGGATGTTTGTCCTCGCTACTTGATAGTCTACTTGGACAGCACTGCGCTTACTATCGGGTGCAATGTGGTCACTTTGACGTGCCAGGTTAAAAAAATTAGATTTAGTTGTACTCGTGTACAGCAAATTATATTAAAAAAACATCGAATATTACGCAAGCACCTTAATAATAATAAAAACTTTTTTAATAAATAAAAAGTACCCCGACTTCAATAAAAAACAAATTATGCGTCCCTATAAAATTTGAGGGTTGCCCTCGATTTTTCTGAGATACCATCATCAGATCCTGACTTGGTGCCAATGGGACCACCTGGAAAGTATACCCTTTTAAACAAAAAAAGAACTGGTCTAGGCGTCTTCGAGTAATCGGGTAACATACATAAAAAAAAAGATTCCGACGAATTGTTAACCTCCTCCTTTTTTGAAGTCGGTTTAATAAAAATAGAGAGAGGCCTACGTCCAGCAGTGGACTGACACCGGCTGATGATGATGATGATGATGATGAAATAAAAATAATGTAGTCATGTATACGTACACTATGTACATATTCATTGACCCACTGCTGGGCATGCGTGGCGTCCTCTATTCAAAACAACAATTCACATCAAGTGAGTGCTAATTTTACAGCTAAAGCCTAGTATTTAATTTTGCCCTGCAACCGAGATCTAAATGTACATACATATACATATACACTCACGCCTGTAATCCACGAAGGGGTAGGCAAAGGTGTATCCAGTACACCCACTTGTCGCCGAAGTTATTATGGTCCCATAATGTGATAGGGGGCGAGTCTATCGCCATACCGGGCACAATTCTAGACTCCGGTCTGATACTGAGTATTCCTAAATAAAAAAACCCAATATCACTGTACCCGACCCGGGGATCGAACCCGAGACCTCCGCACAGCAGTTGTAACGCATGCGCAATTACAACTGCGCCACCGGGGCAGTCTAGTATTAATCAGGCAGATCTAAATGTATTAGATGATTATTTTAACTCGCGGAGAATCTTGACATGTCGATTTAGATTTTTGTTATACTGGCACCTGGCAAGTGATGGGAGCGAACCTATCGCCACACTGGGTACTATCCCAGACGCCGGGTTAATACTGAGTATAAAGATGAAAAATCTAATATAATTTTACCCGACTGTGGTATCGAACCCGTGACCTCACGCACAGAAATCATACCGCGTATGCAGATACAACTGAGCTACCGAGACAATCTTCGACTGCCTCGGTGGCAAAGTTGTAATTGCGCATGTACTACGACTGCGGTGCTGAGGTCTCAGGTTCGATCCCCGGGTCGGGTAAAGTGATTTTGGGTTTTTCTATCTAGAAATTCTCAGTGTTAGCCCGGAGTCTGGAACCTGTGCCCGGTATGGTGATAGGCTCCCCCCTATCACACTATGGGACCGAAATTCGGCGAAAAGTGGGTGTGCTGGTTACACCTCTGCCTACCCCTTCGGGGATTACAGGCGTGAGCGTATATGTACAATCTTATCTTACACTAATTAGAGCATTTTTAAAAAAAAAAATCGTTTTCGACTAAATGTTCGGCCGTGACTCTTTAAATTAATATAACTTTTTATTTATGAACCGATTCGAATAAAAAATACCCTAAGACCTAAGTGAAGCTTACCACAATACAATAGTGAAAACCACACCCAAATCGGTTCAGCCGTTTCTGAGATTAGCGTGAATAACGACCGAACAACAAGCACCGACAAACAGACAAACAGACAAAAATTCTAAAAATCATTGATTTGAGTTCTATTGCGTTAATAAAGACCCCCAAACATAGTTTTTCTCATATACCTTCCATGTACAGAAAGCGATCAGTTACAAATATATTATATGTATAGATTTCTAAACATGCCGATAGATGGCGCCACAATCGAAATACACCGCGCTATGGTTTTGTTATTACAAATATAATATATGTATAGATTTCTAAACACGCCGATAGATGGCGCCACAATCGAAATACAGCGCGCTATGGTTTTGTTAGAAGCCAATATAGATATTATGAGTGACCGATATGTACAGACAGCGATCAGTTACAAACATATTATATGTATAGATTTTCTATTGTGCCCCACTCTGTGCGCGAGATCACGCGTTAAACTACTCGAACCCACCCGCAAAATAGCAAAATAAAGTGGCGGTACAGACATTTTACAATAAAACGAGTTATTTAAAAGTCCAATTGAGTATCCGTTTTCATGTTGCTCCAATAAATATAAAAACGTAAAACGTCCGACGTCTCCCTCCCCGACGCCAGGTGTACTGGTGGTCGCAGGAGCTGGCATCGTTGCGTATTGCCTGTGTTTCGGCGCGCCGCCAGTACGCCAGGCACCGTCGCCGGCGTCTCCGGGACGAGGAACACACGCACCAGGAGCGGCAGCTCTACAGCCTCTACAAAGATTTGAAGAGAGCGCTACAGGTGGCTATCAAGAGCCAAGGTCGCAGCGAGGAAGGAGTTTATTTCGACCCTCGATAGCGACCCGTGGGGGCGCCCATATCGCTTGGTGATGAATAAGCTTCGCCCAGCGGCGCCCCCGCTGTCCAAGAGTCTCCGAACAGAACTTCTGGCCGAAGTCGTCCAGCCTTGTTTCCGGCCACCGTGGAGACCACTCCTCCACCGATGGCGCCCCGCGAGCCGGCGTCATCGTTGAGTTCGGCAGGGATATCCCAGAGGTTTCGCCCGCTGAGTTGCGGGCGGCCGTGTCGTGGTTGCGGGGCAAGAACACCACCCTGGGTCTCGATGGCATCCCCGCCAAGATCGGGTGCTAGCCTTCGAGCACTTGGGGCCGAGGCTCCGCAACCTTTTCTCCAGCTTTTTGGAGCAGAGCGTCTTCCTGCCGCGCTGGAAAACAAGCTCGTCCTGCTGAAGAAGGACGGAAGGCTCAGAGAGTCGCCGTTGGCCTCGTTCGTGCTACTTAACGAGGTCGTCAAACTCTTCGAGTGCATTGTACACGCTCGCCTCATCGGGCACCTCGAGAGGGTCGGTCCGGATTTAGCGGAGTGTCAATTCGGATTCCGCAAAGGCCGATCCACTATCCACGCGATTTTGCGGGTGAAGGAGCAGGCGGAAGAAGCAGTGGCCTGGGGCAAAGTTATAGGTGTGGTGTCTTTAGACATCGTAAATGTGTTTAATTAACTATCCAAAACCCCGAGAGCTTTCAGCTGGAACTCCAAAACCGTTTTGATGGCCTAGGTGGCGATGTGGACGAATTCAACGACGGGTTTGTGGAAGCTGTTCATAGTACTGGGTCTAAGTTCTTCAAGGTCCAACGGAACAACAGAACCAAGAGGCTCTCTAACTCCACTCAGAGACTCATAGAGGAAAGGAGTAAAATGATTCTGCAGTCTTCAACAGATGCGACACTATACCGACAGCTCAACAAACAGATTTCTAAGTCCCTTACCCGTGATCTGCGCCAATTCAATACAAATCGTATTGAAGAGGCCATCGAGCAGAATAAGGGCTCTAAAGTTTTCACAAGAGATCTGTCTATTGGGCAGAGCCAGCTCGCCAAATTAAAAACTGCGGATGGTAGAATTGTTTTATCCAAACCTGAGCTTCTGAGTGAGATAGAGTGCTTTTATGGACAGCTATACACGTCAACTAGCAGACCCGAAGTTGGTCTGGCGGAAGATCCTAGAGCTAGACTGACCCGACATTATACCGAAGACATCCCGGACATCAGCCTGTGCGAGATTAGAATGGCTCTTAAACAGCTCAAAAACAACAAGTCACCCGGTGAAGACGGAATCACAGCTGAACTCCTGAAGGCGGGTGGTAAACCGGTCCTTATGGCCCTTCAGAAGTTGTTCGACTCCGTCTTACTGGAAGGGAGAACGCCAAAGGCATGGAACAGAAGTGTGGTGGTCTTGTTCTTCAAAAAGGGTGATAACACCCTACTGAAGAACTACCGACCCATCTCACTTTTGAGCCATGTTTATAAGCTGTTTTCAAGAGTCATTACGAATCGTCTCGCACGCAGGCTAGATGACTTCCAGCCTCCCGAACAAGCCGGTTTCCGAAGAGGCTTTAGTACCGTAGACCACATTCATACGCTCCGACAGGTTATACAGAAGACTGAGGAGTATAACCTGCCCCTCTGCTTGGCGTTTGTGAACTACGAGAAAGCCTTCGATTCGATCGAAACCTGGGCTGTACTACAATCTCTCCAGCGGTGCCAAGTAGACTACCGCTATATCGAAGTGCTGAAGTGTTTGTACGAGAACGCCACTATGTCAGTCCGACTCCAGGACCGGAATTCGAAACCTATTCCGTTGCAGCGGGGAGTAAGGCAGGGAGATGTTATTTCTCCTAAACTATTTACCGCTGCACTGGAGGATGTTTTTAAGACTCTGGACTGGAGAAGGCTTGGCATCGACATAAATGGCGAGTACATCACTCACCTTCGGTTTGCTGACGATATAGTAGTCTTGGCTGAGAACATGGAGCACTTGAGTACGATGCTCGATGACCTCAGTAAAGCTTCAAAGCGAGTTGGTCTAAGGATGAACATGGATAAGACGAAGATCATGTTAAATGCCCATGTAGTACCAACTCCCATAAAAAACGGAGACTTTACACTCGAAGTTGTAGACGATTAAATATACCTAGGACAGACTATCCAGTTAGGTAGGTCCAACTTCGAGAAAGAGGTTAATCGTCGAATCCGACTCGGTTGGGCAGCGTTCGGGAAGCTACGGCACATCTTTTCGTCCAATATTCCGCAATGTCTCAAGACGAAAGTCTTTGACCAGTGTGTGTTGCCAGTGATGACATACGGAACTGAAACGTGGTCCCTTACTATGGGCCTCATAAGAAGGCTCAAAGTCACCCAAAGGGCAATGGAGAGGGCTATGCTGGGAGTCTCTCTGCGTGGTCGCATCAGAAATGAGGCCATCCGCAGAAGAACCAAAGTAACCGATATAGCCCTCCGAATCGCTTCTGTCTAAATATGACCACGTTTCTGTCTATCGCTCGCAATTAAAATGGCTACCGATTCGCCAGCGCCGATCTATGCGAGCACTAACTACTCTTTTCTCGTTACTTACGTCTGCTACACCCCCCTCTTATTTATCTTCACGCTTTCAATACCTTTGTGACAGTCACAGTAGAAATCTTCGCTCGTCTAGCAATCTTCTCCTTAAGTGTCCCCCTCACAGCTCTGACTTCTTACACTCTTCTTTCACTATCCAATCAATACTTCTCTGGAATTCGCTCCCTCTCGATATCAGATCGTGCACCAGCCGGTCGACTTTTAAGCTGAGAGTCCGCCAATTATTGCTGAATGGAGTGGCAGAATCATCTCACAATTAATGTATATTATATATATTTATATACATAAGTATATATGTAGTTGAAATATATTTTATATTTATGTCTATATATGTATACATATGTTATGTATTTGGATTTATTTATGTATGTATTTACATATTATTGTGTTAATTAGTTTTTTTGTTTACCATTTTCCTCTATATCTTATGCACCTACCTTGTTCATCTCTGCATCACCCTAAGGTTGACTGGGAGAGAATGCCTCTGGCATTAAGTCCGCCTATATACCTTGTATATGAAGTGTATAAATAAAAAAAAATCGCTAAACTTAAGTGGCAGTGGGCGGGGCACATTGCGCGTAGAACCGATGGCCATTGGGGCGGAAAGGTTCTGGAATGGCGACCACGTACCGGAAGGCGCAGCGTGGGTAGACCCCCCACAAGGTGGACTGATGACCTGGTAAAGGTCGCGGGAGTCCACTGGATGCGGGTGGCGCAGGACCGGTCATTGTGGCACTCTTTGGGGGAGGCCTATGTCCAGCAGTGGACGTCCTTCGGCTGAAATGATGATGATGATGAACTGTCCTGGGCCTGCATTCACGATGCACTGCGGTACCACGTGGTGCCACCGTATCTTCGGCGTCTGGTGCACGCGTACTTATCCGAAAGATACGTGGTGTATCCGGGCGCCAATGGGTGGCACCGGAGAGCGATTGTGTGCGGTGTTCCACAGGGCTCAGTTTTGGGCCCACTCCTGTGGAACATCGGATATGATTGGGTGCTCCGTGGTGCCAACCTCTGGGGCGTCGGCGTCACAAGTTACGCCGACGTACGCTTGTTACTGCGTCAGCCAGGACGTTCCAGGACGCCGCAATTCTGGTGGCGGTGGGTACCGGCCCCGTTGTCGGACGTATTCAACGTTTAGGTCTTAAGGTGGCCCTTGAGAAAACCGAGGCCCTCTGTTTCCACGGGCCTTGGGAGGGAACACCGGCCGGTGCCCACATCGTTGTGAATGGGGTGCGGATTCCCATCGGCAAAACTATGAAATATTTGGTTTTGGTTTTGGTTTTGGACAGCCGGTGGGAATTTGAAAGAAAGAAAGCACCGGTCCGCTGTGTGATCGCTGTGGCCTGTGCGGCCGTAATCTCACAGAAGGAGAATGCCAAGAGGGATCGAGAACGATCCGATCCCTCCCGCCGCCAATCGAGACGGAGGAGGCACCGGGTTGACGACTGACCGGCGTCTCCCGCCCTGTGGTTTGGGGGCGTTTGGAGAATTCCCCCACGGCATCCCCTGCTTGTCGTAAGAGCCGACTGATAGACTGATATGAGGGGTCATCAGGGGTCGCGGGCGCGCAGCGGGGAAGCCTAAGTCGATGTATATTCGAATAGCACTTCTGTTTATTGAATGCAATACCCTAATGGGCATGTGTTTAGGCTTGTTGAAAACATGCCTAAATAAAATTACAATAATTCTTGGTTATATTTATCAGTTATAACTCAGGGATAACTATCCCTAAAATATTTCTATCAAACTTATGCTTTTCTATAACATTATAATTCACAAAATTAACTCGTGATGATTCACATAATTTATTATTGTGTTTACGTCAATTAACAGGATTTTATTATTTTTTATCCTTATATTGTTGTTATTGTTATCTATTGTTATCTTTAATACAAATGTAAAACCTTTTTTTATGTACCTCCTATTTGTAATAAAATTACGCTAAGAGATTGGACACGTGTAGCACGTACATACAACATTATATAGTATAGTATACTACAAAGCCGAAAGTAGTTTGTTGAGAATCAGTAGCACAATCTATTAAACTAATTTTTATTGTGTTATATTGATATCCCAAAAACATATAAAATTTTTCGTCAACCTGGTTACCTTGTTTGTTACTTAATTAAAATGCTGCGCGTGTCGGTCGTTCACCTATACCTACATAATACTTTGGCGGGAAACAACCTTCAGCGCGCGGTGCGCGTATGCCCATACATCGTTCAAGAAACGGGATAAATTATTTTTGCATGTCACCGCGTGAGGTTTCCTTATTATTATTATGTCATATATTTATCTGATCTTTTATACCAAAATCTAATTTGGATGTTTCGGCTTTATGTCATACAAAAACTAATATTGTATAGATTATTATTTATGCCAACGGCTTAAGTCCGTGTGTCGCGTAAATCATTAAATATTGCGTCATATTAAGAAATATATGAGAAGATGTTTGATCAGAATTTCTTTATGTGTTCTAAAATAAGTGAGGGCGCCACTGTGCTTTAGAGGGCAACACCAATACTACGACACAAACCGTCTTGATTCATCATAATAATTCGTCATAGTAAATTAATTTTATGTAGATGAATTATTATGCAAAAATAATATAAGTAAAACTCATATTTATTAGGTCTTGTTCAGTTAAAGAGTGCTCTAGGAAAGTATTTGATTTCCTAAAAAAATTGGATTACGAATCCACTGAATACATTCTAAGCTCTACAGTCATAACACAACATTTTCTTAAGTACTATATTTAAAAGACCGTCACTTAGTTTGGATAGATTTTGTTGTGCATAACTAGTACCTATATATTTTTAAAGCTGGTTATTTTCATTTTATTTCACGTGTACTCAATTTTCTTGTACTCAGACATCTGAGTACAAGAAAATTGAGTACCATTTACAGAATTAGGTACATACCTAATTCTGTTAATGGTAGCCCAAGATACAGGCTATGCCTAGTTTGGGTGCCCCTGGGAATACTAGTTTTAAGGATCAAATTTTTTGTATAACATCATTTTAAGGTAGTAGTCAGGTAAGGTAAGGTATGGTAGTAGTAGTCATCATAGTAAGGTAGTAGGTAGTCTCTATAAGTCTATATTTTTAATAAATAATTTTTCATTTCATTTGATACAAAAGTTGGGATATCTATCTACATAGAAATAGTAATATTAACGATATATTTGGTGACAAATTGTCACAATTTAAAAATAAGATAAAAATATAAAAACTGAATCTTGATGATTTTTTATTATAAAAAGATATTTGTGTAAGCGGTTTACAAAAAATATATGCTCACCCATAACTCTGATATCTAAGCAACGAATTGAATGATTATTTTCGATTCAAAGAGCTTCTGTCGTTATAATAATAATATAATACTAGCCCTGTATTAAACAATGTCCCACTGCTAGGCATGGGCCTCCTCTAGAAGGAGGATTAGGTCTTAGTCCACTAAGCTGGCCTAATGCGGGTTGGTAGACTTCACATATCTTCCGGCGTCTGGTGCGCTCGTATCTCTCAGACAGGTACATAGTGTATCCAGGTGCCGACAGGTGGCACCGAAGAGCGATGGCCTGCAGTGTTCCACAGGGCTCAGTCCTGGGCCCTCTCCTGTGGAACATCGGCTACGATTGGGTGCTCCGTGGTACCAATCCCCGAGGCGTCGCAGGCGTCTGTTATGCAGACGACACACTAGTAACAGCGACAGCCAGGTCTTTACAGGAGGCCACCCTGCTCGCCTCGTTCGCAACCGAACAGGTGGTGGGCAGGATTCGGCGACTGGGCCTTAAGGTGGCCCTGAACAAAACCGAGGCCCTTTACTTTCACGGTCCTCGGATTCGGCTATCTTTAATGCCCCACATCAATGTGGAGGGGGTGCGGATTCCCATCGGCTGTACAATGAAGTACTTGGGATTGATGTTGGACAGCCGGTGGGATTTCCGTGCCCATTTCAAGGAGTTGTCGCCGAAATTGGTGCGGGCGGCGGGCGCGCTCGGACGCCTGCTGCCGAACCTGGAGGGACCTAATAGCCCTTGCCGAAGTTTATACGCTGGAGTCATGCGGTCAATGGCCCTGTACGGATGTCCCGTATGGGCCCAGTCCCTGAAAGCCCGCTGCGTCGCCTTGCTGCGCAAACCGCAGCGTTTGTTGGCGCAGCGAATAGTAAGGGGCTACCGCACGGTCTCCCACGAGGTGGCCTGCGTATTGGCCGGCACCCTCCCTTGGGAGTTGGACGCAAAACTCCTCTCTTCCGCGTTCTTCTGGCGGGAGGAGGCGTCCAATCGTCCGATTTCGCAGAACCGCTGTGGAGGAGTGGCATACCAGGCTGGAAAGCCCAAGTGCGGGCTTGAGGACCGTCGCGGCAGTGCGTCCTGTCCTAAAGAGATGGCTAGACAGGCGCCACGGTGCGCCAACTTTCCGGCTGACGCAGGTACTGACGGTCCACGGGTGTTTCGGTTCGTTCCTGTGTCGGATCGGAAAGGAGGTGTCTGCCGTGTGCCACCATTGTGGCAACTGCCACGAGGACACGGCCCAACACACGTTGGAGGAGAGCCCAGCCTGGGACGAAGAGCGCAGCGCTCTCAGAGCAGTCGTCGGAGGAGACCTCTCACTGCCGGCCGTGGTGTCGTCCATGGTCGCCAGCCGGAGGTCCTGGCGTGCGGTGGCCCACTTCTGCGAGAGCGTCATCACGCAGAAGGAGAGTGCCGAGAGGGATCGGGAACGAAATAATAAATAAAATAAAATAAAAATCTTTATTCATCATGTAGGCATATAAAAAGCACTTATGACAGGTCAAAATACAAATGGGAATTCTCCATACGGAATGAGTAATCATGGTTAATGGCGTAGGACCTTGGAATCCACCGTCAAGGGCTGATAGGCAGGGATACAACGACGAGGATAGGACTGGAAAAGGAAAAAAGAGGATGATCGGATAATTAAAGGAATCCTAATCTTCGGTAATGGAAGTGACGGGAGATAATGATCAGGAGAAGGGACAGGAACGGGAGAGGAGAAGTTGAAAGGAGACTGGACGGATTTGGAAGGAAAGTAATCCCTAGTCTAGCTAACCTACCAGCCTTTCACTAACTATCTAAGCGATGACGACCCGAAGAAGAAAGGCAGAAAGAAACTCCGGGCTTATTTTTTTCGTCATCAATTGTTATAACTTATTTTTCTCTCATTTTAATAAATTTTTTAAAAAAATTGTATCCATATATGGATTAATGCATACATAGCACCGCTAAAACACAAACCTTGATGATAGTATATAAAAAATCAAACCCTTAATTTGATTTTTTATATTTGCAATCATTAAATAAATCCACATTTACAATTTTTTTTTTTATAACACCCAACAGTCACACACATAGCCCCGACCCCACACTAAGATACGAGTCTTGTGTTGTGGGTATCAGGGACTACGAGAGACGCACGGTCTCACAACACCCAGACCCCAGTAACAAATATTTGTCTGTCACACAAATTTGTCCCGGTGTGGGAATCGAACCCACGGCCTCTCGTTTCACAGCCGGTTACTCACTAACTGCGCCACGGAGGCTGTCAAGCAATGCCAATGACCATTCATTGGCATATACCTACGATAAGACAATTTACATATAAAAGATAATTTAAAGGCATACACTTTATAAACTGAACGATCGATCGGTCGTCTATTTTAATTAATTATCGTCACAGAAAGAAAAAATGACAAAACAGAAAAATTATATATACAAATATGTATATATATATATATATACATGATATAAATGATCCCTCCCGCCACCAGAGAAGACGTAGGAGGCGCCGGGTGGACGACTGACCGGCGTCTCCCGCCCTGTGGAACGGGGGCGTTTGAATTCCACCACGGTAACCCCTGCCTGTCGTACGAGGCGACTAATTGGGGCCATCGGGGGTCGCGGGCTCGCAGCGGGGGGCTGTCAGCCCGAATCGATGCACTCCCAGTTTCGGAGCATCGTGCGACCCCGAGATGGACGGCAGCGCGGGTGGTAAGGCCTCGTTCGCTGTCGTTGTTCGGTGCGCGGGGGCTCCTTAGCCCTCCTATGGAGATGGGCTGCTACGCAGCACCGCGCAGGGGTGGTTCCGGCAGCAATTCTAGCACTCCTTAGAACTTTTGCTGGTGGTAGGATATTCGTATCCGCCCGGATAGCGACCACCGTACACAGGGCGAAAAACCCGCCATAGTGGCACACGCAAGTGTGTCGCGTTCCGGGATCAGCCAGTGTATGTCCGGTTATCGTCGGGGGGCTAGAGTTGGGGTACGATGTTTGGCCGTGCGGGTATAAGCCGGTTCACAGTCGGTTGGAGGCGTGTTGATCCGTCGGCCAGGGAGACCTGTAGAAACGGTGGTACCGCTGGCCGCCCGCGGTACAGTACAGGGGCCCAATCGTGGCTAACCACCACGAGAGGCTGCCCCACCATGCCGCGCATAATCTTGGGTGGGTCCGTCGTGCCGGTTGGTGACCGGATGTGGGGTCCCGGCGGCCTATCCCGGGAGGGTACGGGGGCCCTTCCGTCCGGCGGATCAGCTCACCTCCTCTCGGCTCTTTTAGTGGACCGGCGCTTGTTACGGCCTTCTGACTACTCTGACACTAGACCCTTGACCGCTTCTTCACCTCCTCCTCCCATAACTCCATGTCAGTGCATACAAAGAGAGCAGGTTTTACAGCGGTGCGTAACCCCACCACCGCCTTCACAATGGAGTTCGCTAACATCCGCGGACTCCATTCTAATCTTAATGCCGTCCACCACCATCTTGAGACGGCCCGGCCTGCTCTGCTCTTCTTGACGGAGACGCAGATTTGTAGTCCGACCGATACTTCATACTTGCTTTACCCCGGATACTCGCTTGAAGAAAGCTTCAGGCCGAGGGCCGGGGTATGCCTGTATGTTCGGTCGGACGTCTGCTGTCGCCGTCTGCGCTGCATGGAGGACCCCTCCTTCTCCACCCTGTGGGTACACGTCGACCTCGGCTCCCAGAGTCGGGTTTACGTGTGCCTTTACAGGTCACACGACGGGGACGTAGAGACAACTCGGCTATTTAATTATATTAGCCAGGCGACAGACGACGCGCAGGAGCAGTTTCCAACAGCGGAATTGGTAGTTCTGGGGGACTTTAACGCACACCACGAGTTGTGGTTGGGCTCCTCCAGAACTGACCATGCCGGCAGGACTGCTCATACATTCGCTTTGACGAATGGCTTGACACAGCTGGTGGACCAGCCTACCAGGATCCCAGATGTGGCAAGTCATGCGCCCTCTCTGCTGGACCTACTGCTGACGAGTCATCCAGCCGGGTATAAAGTGACGGTTGGTGCTCCCCTGGGTACCTCCGATCACTGCCTGGTTGGGACGTCGGTTCCTTGCGCTTTGCCTCCACGTCCCGTGAAGGTCAAGCGCAGGGTCTGGCACTACTCGTCGGCAGATTGGGATGGTATGCGGGATTACTTCGCATCCATCCCTTGGCAGCAGCGCTGCTTTGATGGAAAGGATCCTTCAGCGAGTGCTGACGCCATTGCTTGCGAGATCAGAATAGGAATGGAATATTACATTCCTTCCTCTGAGATCGCAGGCAAGGGCCGAGGACGCTCCTGGTTCAATCGTGCATGCGCCGATGCTGTTGGCAAGAAACAGGCGGCGTATCGTGCTTGGATCGGGGGTCGCGCTACGAAGGATCCCAACCTCAAGTCACTCAAAGCAGCCTATAACCGTGCTGCCAAGGTCTGCAAGAGGGCGTATGTTAAAGCGGATGCCCAGCGCGTCTCCAAGATTGGATGTGCTTTGGCCGATAACCCAACAAGCAGTCGTGCTTATTGGAGCTTGGCTAAGGCCGTCCAATCTAATTTCTGTCGCCCTTCGCTGCCACCGCTGAGATATCGAAATGGAACACTAGCCCATAGCTCGCAGGAGAAGGCCGATTTACTGGCAAACCTCTTCGCGGCTAATTCGAGACTCGAGGACTGCAATGCTCATTTACCAACTACGCTGCCCGGTTGCGGTCACACAATGCCTGATATCCGTATCAGGCATTGTGATGTGCGGCGTGAGCTGCAGTCTCTCGACGTCCGGAAGGCTAGTGGTCCTGATGGTATCCCAGCGCTTGTACTTAAAAAGTGTGCAGCGGAGTTGTCTCCTGTACTGACGCGCCTATACCGATCGTCCTACCTCTCAGGTATTGTGCCTGAATCTTGGAGGGAGGCTAATGTGCAGCCGATCCCCAAAAAGGGTGATAGGTCAGACCCTAACAATTATCGCCCAATCGCCATAACCTCAGTGATGTGTAAAGTCATGGAGCGACTGATAAACAGCCAATTAGTTCGCTACCTAGAGGATCACTCGTTGATCAATGACCGCCAATACGGTTTCCGTCATAACCGATCAACGGGTGATCTTCTAGCGTTCGTATTACATCACTGGGGGGAGGCGATTGACAAGCATGGCGAGGCTCTGGCTGTGAGTCTCGACATAGCCAAGGCGTTTGATAGGGTCTGGCATCGTGGCCTTCTCTCCAAGCTCCCGGCATACGGTCTGCCCGACAACCTGTGCAAGTGGATTTCCGGCTTTCTGCATGAGCGTAGAATGCGTGTCCTCGTTGATGGACACGCTTCGCAGCTCATGTCAGTAAATGCCGGAGTACCACAAGGTTCTGTGATTTCGCCCACCTTGTTTCTTCTGCATATCAATGATATGTTGTCGCTTGGCAACATTCATTGCTATGCAGACGACAGCACGGTTCATGGGCGTTATAGCAGCAAGCCTCCTGGTTGCCGGGCGGATACTGAGAGGAGACGAGAGGATCTTGTCGTTGAGCTCAACCAGACCTTGGATCTCATCTCATCATGGGGTACCAGGAATCGGGTTGAGTTTAATGCCAAGAAAACCCAGGTGTGCGCGTTCTCGTGCAAGAAGTCTCCGTTTTCTCCAATCCCCGTTCTTCAGGGTGTTCCACTCGCAATGCGGAATGACCTTAGTGTCCTAGGTATGGATATCCGCTGCGATCTTAATCCAAGGAGTCACATCGAGGGCGTAATATCCGCCACTTCACGCAGGGTCGGAATCCTGAACAGGGTGCGGCGGTTTTTCACGCCTGGTCAGCTCTACCGCTTATATAAAGCGCAGGTGCGGCCGGGAATGGAATACTGCTCGCACCTCTGGGACGGTTCCGCAAGGTACCTTCTCGATGCCTTGGATGGGTTGCAGCGGCGGGCCATCCGCATTGTGAATGATGCAGACGTGAGTAACAGCCTGGAGCCGCTACAGCTGCGTAGGGATATTTCCTCGCTTAGCGTGTTCTACCGTCTGTATCATGGCGAATGCTCTGAAGAATTGTTTGATCTTATCCCATCCTCTCCCTTCCATACCAGAACCACGCGTACTGGCTTGCGGAGCCACAGCTTCGTGGTGTCTACTACCCCGGCCCGAACCAAGAGGTTCGCAAACTCGTATTTTTGCCGCACCATCAAGCTGTGGAACAGTTTGCCAGCTACCGTGTTCCCTCCTTCCTATGATCCTGGGTCCTTTAGGCGTAATGTGAAGAAGCTAAACAGCAGGCCGGCATGATTGTGTTGAGTAGCGGGGGATAGACTGTCTCTCGCTACTTGATACTCTATCTGGACGGCACTGCGCTTACCATCAGGTGCAGTGTGGTCACTTTGCCGCGCCAGAATAAAAAAAAAAAAAAAAAAAAAAATACCCCGGGATCGCTCCGTAAGCGCCGAAGAAGGCCACCGCGGGGTTTTAGCTGGTAGTGTCGTGTAGTGGGGTGTACATAGGGGGTAGGGACTCGGCCCAGCGGCTGGCCAGATAGCCATCATCCGGGCGAGGGGGATGCTGGGTCGTAAGACCGGCTAGTCCAGCATAACCGTTTTATTCTTATTCCGCTTCCCCCCGGAGCGGGCGGTAGTAATAAAACGCTTTCCCCGCGACAAAAAAAAAAGACTTCACATACCTTCGAAATTCTTATGAGAAACCTGAGTATGCAGGTTTCCTCACCATGTTTCCATCACAGTTAAAGCAAGCGATAATTTACAAGGAATAATAATAATAATAATAAGGGCAACCGCAGGGCAGCTTGTGGCGAGCTGTTGGGAATTAGCGATCCCACGTACCTGAGTGCTCCCGGGGGAAGGCCCTGTTCTTCATCTCTAGCTTGCCTTTACTGGCTGGCTGGAGTGAAAACTGATGAGGAACAGATCCCCCACCTCTGGCTTGCCTTCACCGGCCGGTCAGAGTGGAGTCGCGAGAGCTTTACGCTCGGAGGGTGGATGTGAAACGTAAGTGCCGAGTGGGCAACGTGATGGGACCCTAAGGGAGCAAATGATCGTTGTATAAAGTCCAGTGACACCTCTCCACCCTTTAGCCGCAAATGATGTTGCTCCTTTGTCGCTTTTTCTAACGACTATTTTGGGGAGCCCATTTTCCTGAGTTGGCGAGTCACCACCTGCCTATTTTATCCGTGTTATTAACATAGGTCAGGCAGGTGCCATAGTCCTTTCCATAGACCCAATTACCCAATCCACTAACACCTCACCTCAATAAACCAGCATAACTTTTTATCCATCCATACAATAGTCCTACACCAACCGGGGGTTGTCCTTGGGTGCATTTGTATAGTGTATACAGGGATAACCGTCGGCTGGTGTCACATCACAAAAATAAATTAAAATTGTCTAACGGGCCTCTACGTGTTGGCTTCGGCCCCACGCACGCCTTCCAAATGTCCGGTACTCTATAGTCCCGAGATAACGGTTTGACAAACATAATAATAATAAATCTTTATTTTGTCTCCAGAAATACCACACTTATACTTATGAACTACTAAAATTAGGAAATGCATAATACAATACTGAATGAATCGTAGAATTAATATTAAGTACAATGTATTGTGAGAAAGAAATACATAATATGCAACTTTAATTCCTTGGTCCCTACACTAGGCATCGCCAGTTCGTAGGTGACCAATTTACAATATTAGTTACAAAAAAAGAAGTATGTGGAGTGAGATATATAAAATATATATTGTTAGTGTAGATCCCTTTTATTAGAAACTAGCTGTTGCTCGCGGCTCCGCCCGCGTGGAGGTCATATTTGAGACAAAAAGTATACACTACAAAATACCAATTTTCATGCATTTAACTTTAAAAATGAAGGATTTTCATACAAACTTTCTTACCCTATTAAACCCCCTTAGGGGTGGTATTTAAAAAACCCTTCCTTAGTGGATGCCTACGTCATAAAAGGTACCTACTGTCAAAATTTCAAGTCTCTAACCCCAGCCGTTTTGGCTGTGCGTTGATCGATCAGTCAGTCAGTCAGTCAGTCAGTTTCTTCTTTCATATATACAGATACCGAAGGTATATCGAAAATATTTTAGAAAATAACGCGGGTAGATTAATACGTTTATAGATTGAAGTATAAAGTAAGTAATAAAAGAGACCGCTTGCGGCGTACCGTTCTTCAGTCCGTGTTCAGTGCTGTGCATTATAGTTTGTGAACAGTGGAGTCGTACAGTCAGACAGTTGGTAGTCTGTTTGGTTCACGTCGGCCTATACCCTGATGTCTAGTTGTAGTTCAGCTTAGAGCGTCATGCTGTCCGTACTCATAGATATTTGTTACAAAGCCGTATTTAATACATCCTGACATGGGTTGGTAACGTTAAGCACTAAATTGTGCAACAGTGATCATGAAATAAATCATTGATTAGTAATCTTCGTTTACGTGCCTTTTAAAATACCCACTTTACACAGCGACTTAGTTATATGTTGCTAAAAATATATATAATACAGGATTAAGTCTTGTACTTTATGTATGAGTAAAAATGGGAATGTGTGTGTTCGAGTTAGTGTCAATGTATGTTTCTAAAGTGTATGTGTAAGTGTGAGTGAATGTGCGTGTGAGTGTGACAGTTCAGTGATGTAGGAGACGAATAAAAAAAAAACTGTGTTCTCATAAGAAAGAGAAAGTAGCCATTTCTTTAAAGTCTTTTTAAATGAATACTTTGATTGAATAACAGTACTTAGTAACTTTATTGTAAATATGTGGGTGCAGGCATGATGGACAGCGTCTGGACATCAGTGAAGTGGAACGTGGGATGGGTATTTTGAAAACACGTTTAGAGGCAAGGAATTGGAAGTCAGGTCTTAAACAGACTAATTATTATAAATTGTTATTATTTTTTTATAATTATTATTATTTATTTATAATTAATATTATTTATTTATAATCATTATTGTAATTGTGTTGAGTAGCGAGGGCTAGACTGTCTCTCGCTACTTGATACTCTATCTGGACGGCACTGCGCTTACCATCAGGTACAGTGTGGTCACTTTACCGCACCAGAAAAAAAATTGCAAATTAACAAGTAACAGCATAAACTGAAGATTATAAACTACTTATTCTATGAATTAAGGAGAGCTCGTTTAGCTCTATGGAACGCACGCATAGCTCGAGCTGATGCACCCGCCGGTGGTGGCGACGGCTCCGACCTATGTCGCTCGGGATCCGTGTGTGGTAACTACACCGCTTCAAGCGATTCATTCCTGACAGCGTCTCCTGGAACGCCGCCATTCCCGCCGAGTGCATCCTCAAACATTATACCCTCAGTTCCGTCACTAATATCTGGAACACTAGTCTCCGGAACCGCGGCCAGAGAGAAAATAAGTATTTTATTTTAATGATTTTTTTTATCAAACCAGTATTCGTCAGATATGGATGTAAAAAAAACGCTTTGCTTTATGTATTCACGAGCTATATACGAGAGAACCGGTGTGAAGCGTTGGCAATTTACTCAAAATTTCTAGGATATGATTTTCTTTCTAGTAGTAGTTGGTTCGGATACTGCATAAGCTCACTGGGAACAGAACCAGAGCTTGGAACCTCTGGTGACGTTGAGCTACTAAATATAATAGTTATCAATGTGTAAATCAAACAGAAATCTCAGCGTTTTCTTGGGCTACAGAAACAGACTTTAAGTATATTAGAGGAGAACGTTGTCCTTTTGGCCTATGTTCTGAGCGAGTATCGTTGCATATTTTACATAAATATAAAATAGACATAGCTCGGCGAATTAGTAAGTTGAAGGGCAGTGGGCTGGTCATATCTGTCGTTGTAATGACGGCCGCTGGGGCCGAAAGGTATTAGATTGGAGACCACGTCTGTCGAAGCGTAGTGTTTGCTGACTTCGTGCCCGCTGGACTGACCATCTAAGAGACCTTGCTTTAGACTAGAGTTACCAACCCCGGAATTCAAATACTAGGATTTGAAGTTAGAAAATCCAGGACAATTCAGTTTAAAAAGAGGACGCATCTTTGTTTTAAAATAGCGTAATCACTTGCGAGCCGAGACGCCGTCCCTAAAGTAAGGATTGCAAAACTGGTGTGCGAATTTTAAAAGACAGGACCTTATCAGGTCGCTTTAAAAACCCAAGACGCTGCTTAAAAACTATCCAGGTCACCCAAGGACACTATAAAATGTCCTGGGAAAACAGGACGGTTGGCAACTCTACTGTAGGAAGGCGGAGAGAGGACCGTCATGGGTGGCGTAATCTGACAAAGGCCTATGTCCAGCAGTGGACGGCTACAGACTGATAGATAGATATACTGTATCTTTTTTATGAAAATAAATAATAGTTTCGTGTTTAGCTACAAACTTCTGAAATCTTTATATTATTGCATTTAAATTAGAAATAGAAATGTACACTGATTTAACTTTACCTTTTATATATTTTTTTTAACATGAATAGGGTTCATTTAGTCTAGTTATCCCCCACTCCGTCCGTTTTCACGAAATCACTCCTTTGCTGGTGATAGTATATTCATATCCACCCGGATAGCGACCACCGTACACAGGGTGTAAAACCCGCCATAGTGGCACACGCAAGTGTGTCGCGTTCCATATGCGCAAAGGGCCACCGAGATGTTTTTAGTCGTAATAGTAGGAAAATTGATTAAAGCTAGTTCTAATGATCTGTCAAAATGTGTACTGGGTTGGAAGGCCGGTGAGTCAGTAACAAAAAAAAACCATTCTTCGGGTTGAAAAGGTATTTAGTAAACTGGATATTCCTCGCAGGAAAAAAGGTGCTTGATCTTTAAGAACTTTAAAAACTATAGCATTTAAAATACTCGCTTAAATTGTTTATAGTTATAGTGCTTAATTGAAATTACTTTCTGCGTATGCGTCCTCAAATATTTTAATAGATGATGACCGCAAATAGGTGCTGAAAGCTGTAAGCTCTGAAATATGTGTTATATCCTTAAACATCTCGTTATGTGATAAAGGCTTTACATAGTGATAAAAGCTAATTTTAATACTTATTAAGAATAAATTCATCTCAGAGTTATTCGGCAATTAAAACCTATTTGACTACACGGTGATCGTCTGTTATTATTAAAAAATGAACCTTCGATTATTTACTAATAGTTGGAAATAAAGAAAACACTCCGTTCATACTTGCTGAATAATGTATTATGCGATTAAAAATATACCACCACCATGAGAAATTTGCAAACTAGAAATAAATGAATGAAGTATAAGTCATAACTCGGTGTCCGTATTCACTGCAATATTCGTCGAAGCCATGCTACGTGTTCTTATTTCTTTAAAGATGGGTTTTTCGTCAGGATAAACCTAGGACAAATTAATGAAGTAAGATATTAAAATAATTATTCGAGATCTTCGACATAACTGCAACTTAAAAATCTGATTATCAGTCTTGTGAGATATTATTTTCTGAACTGTTACCAAATGTTTTTTATCGTCTTAGGAATTGCTGTCCAAAATAAGATATATAAAATAGGCATGCGATTATTTAAATGACATTTATATATAACAATAACATTTAAAGGGCCTCGTGTATGTGTGTTGTCCTGTGATAAATTCTCTCCGAGTAAATGAGCTTGAAATACAAGTTTTTCTGTATTATATAATAAGACGTAACCTGACATACACATCTATGACTATGACCTTAAATGTTATCAATAAATTCATTAGATAATCTCTAATCTATTCTATGCCATTTATCAGATTTTGATTTTAAGTGCAACTTACAAAAATGCCACGACTAGTACCTACTATTATTAAGTAAAAATAAAATAATTGCTTAAGGCCTCGAAAAATCATTTCAAAGACTAACAAAGAACATGTCAAGAATACAATAGTTTCAAATCAGTTTTGAATGTTCTTTGTAATTCCATAACGTGGGTTGAAAACTGGGACTTATAATATGTTTTACCGTAATTTACAGTCACCTTAATAATTTTTGCAAATACATAAGCGAGGTCTCCTCCTTCTGCCTGATCCCCTGGGAACTAAAAATAACAAATTTTATGTTACACATTATTTATCATTATTTTGGTAAATGTTTGCCACCCTATAAATTTCATTTGATTTTTTTTTCTATTGCATAGTCCAACAAACGAGCCAGTGGGACACCTGATGTTAAGTGATCTGGAGATATGTGCTGTCGGCCTTAAAGGACAGGAATAGGGATTAGGGAAGGGAAGGGGGAATCTGGGTCTCCGGATATCTCACTTACCATACGAAACGCGACAGTAAACTGCCACTTTACGTTGGTTTTCTGTGAGACAGTGGTACTACCCCGGTCGAGCCGGCCCATTCATGCTGTAGACAAATATGTCTTCAGCGTGACTCTATCACTATAAAAGTGGAGTGGCGTCTTAGGCTGGGGAACTCAATTTGTGGTCAGCGGGTCGTAGCGGCAGTGCGTCCTGTCTTCCGTCAGTGGTTGGACAGGCGCCGCGGCGCGGTGACGTTCCGGCTGACATAGGTGCTTACAGGCCATGGTTGTTTTGGCGAGTACCTGTGTCGCATAGCCGGCGCAGAAGGGTCAGCCGTGTGTCACCACTGTGACAACTGTCCGCGTGATACGGCCCAACACACAGTAGAGGAGTGCCCAGCCTGGGACGAAGAGCGCAGCGCTCCCATAGCAGTCGTCGGAAGAGACCTCTCGTTGCCGGCTTTGGTTTCAGCCATGGTCGACAGCCGGAGGTCCTAGCGTGCGGTGGCCCTCTTCTGTGAGGCCTTAATCTCACAGAAGGTGAGTGCCGGAAGGGGTCGGGAACAATCCGATCCCTCCTGCCGCCAGTCGAGACGGAGGAGGCGCCGGGTTGACGACTGACCGGCGTCTCCCGCCGTGTGGTTTGGGGGCGTTTGGAGAATCCCACCACGGTATCCTATGCCTGTCGTAAGAGGCGACTAATAGGGATCATCGGGGGTCGCCGGCGCGCAGCGGGGGGCTGTTGTAGCGCTCATATCGGTGTGTCGAATTTTGTCTGTACATATTTATTTTGTATATACTTCGTCGGCACACCGGGTGACCCCGGGAGGAACGGCAGCACGGGTGGTTGGCTTCGTTGCTGCCGTGGACGCCGAGGGCGTCCTTCGGTGCGCAGGGGCTTCTGAGTCCCCTCCCACATGGAGATGGGCAGCAAGGCGGCACCGCGCAGGGGCGGTTCCGGTCCAAAATGAAGCGATTCTCGTCCCGTGAGCCCGGGACCGTCTCTTATGCACCGAAGAGGGCCACCGCGGGGTTTTTAGTTGGTTTATGCCGGTGTAGGGAATTTGTTAGGGACTCAGCCCGGCGGTCGTCCGGATGTCAACATCTCTCCCGGACTGCTAAACGCTGGGTCGTAAGGCCAGCGAGCCCAACATAACCGTCCCGCCTCGCCGGCGGGGCGGTCGTGATAAATTGCTTTTCCGCGCAAAAAAAGTAATCATCAGATATGGATTTAGTTGCTCTATAATTTGTTTCATATGAGAGAATAATTTCTGTACTGGGTTGGCCCTGGCCTACGGGTCAACTATCAACCTGGTAGCGTACTACTAGCCTACTGGAAACACCACTGGCCACCACTAAAAAAAAAACCTTTTTTTTGTCGAGGGGAAAGTTTTTTATCAATATCGACCGCTCCGGTGGGAAGTGGAATGAGAATAAAACGGTTATGCTGGACGAGCCGGTCTTACGACCCAGCATCCCCCTCGCCCGGATAATGGCTATCCGGGAGCTGCTATGCCGAGTCCCTACCTCCTATATTCCCCCTTCAAGATGCTCGACGAGGCGAGCGTGAATGATACGCTCGAAGAGCTTGCATACCTCGTTGAGCAACATGATGGGCTGGTAGATCGTTAACGACTTTAGGGCCGCCCCTCCTTCTTGAGCAGGACCAACTTCCCAGTTTTCCACTAAGATGGAAAACGGCCCTGCTCCTGGCACGCAGAGTACAGACACCCGATGATAGGTGCAGGCAGGGCCGTCCAGTTAGAGTATCAAGTAGCGAGAAACATTCTATCCCTCGCTACTCAGCAACACTCATGCCGGCCTGACAAGGAGACTGACACCTGATGATAGGTGCAGGCAGGGCCGTCCAGTTAGAGTATCAAGTAGCGAGAAACAATCAATCCCTCGCTACTCAGCAACACTCATGCCGGCCTGCTGTGTAGCTTCTTCACACTACGCCATGGGGCAAGGAGGTGAAGCGGTCGAGGATCTAGTGTCAGACTACTCAGAAGGCCGCACCACGGCCAAACATCGTACCCCAACTCTAGACCCCCGATAAAAACCGGATGTACACTGGCTGACCGCGGAACTATGGCGGGTTTTACACCATGTGTACGGTGGTCGCTATCTTACCACCAGCAATCTACTGAGTGTACTCCACGTGTGGTACCTGTTCGGCCTTGTGCATGCTGCTGGCCTTGTCCAGGCTGCTGGCCTTGTCCAGGCTGCTGGCCTTGTCCATGCTGCTGGCCTTGTTCAGGCTGCTGGCCTTGTCCAGGCTGCTGGCCTTGTCCAGGCTGCTGGCCTTTTCCCTGCTGCTGGCCTTTTTCCTGCTGCTGGCCTTTTCCAGTCTTCTGGCCTTTTCCAGTCTTCTGGCATTGTTCAGGCTTCTGGCCTTGTCCCTTCTGCTGGCCTTTTCCCTTCTGCTGACCTTGTCCAGGCTGCTTGCCTTGTCCAGGCTGCTGGCCTTGTCCAGGCTGCTGGCCTTGTCCCTTCTGCTGGCCTTGTCCCTTCTGCTGGCCTTTTCCCTTCTGCTGACCTTGTCCAGGCTGCTTGCCTTGTCCAGGCTGCTGGCCTTGTCCAGGCTGCTGGCCTTGTCCCTTCTGCTGGCCTTGTCCCTTCTGCTGGCCTTGTCCCTTCTGCTGGCCTTGTCCCTTCTGCTGGCCTTGTCCCTTCTGCTGGCCTTGTCCCTGCTGCTGGCCTTGTCCAGGCTGCTGGCCTTGTCCAGGCTGCTGGCCTTGTCCAGGCTGCTGGCCTTGTCCAGGCTGCTGGCCTTGTCCAGGCTGCTGGCCTTGTCCAGGCTGCTGGCCTTGCCAAGGCTGCTGGCCTTGTCCAGGCTGCTGGCCTTGTCCAGGCTGCTGGCTTTGTCCAGGCTGCTGGCCTTGTCCAGGCTGCTGGCCTTGTTCAGGCTTCTGGACGTGTCCCTGCTGCTGACCTTGTTCAGGCTTCTGGACGTGTCCCTGCTGATGGCCTTGTCCAGGCTGCTGGCCTTGTCCAGGCTGCTGGCCTTGTCCAGGCTGCTGGCCTTGTCCAGGCTGCTGGCCTTGTCCAGGCTGCTGGCCTTGCCAAGGCTGCTGGCCTTGTCCAGGCTGCTGGCCTTGTCCAGGCTGCTGTCTTTGTCCAGGCTGCTGTCCTTGTCCAGACTGCTGCCCTTGTCCAGGCTGCTGCCCTTGCCCAGGCTGCTGCCCTTGTCCAGGCTGCTGGCCTTGTCCAGGCTGCTGGCCTTGTCCAGGCTGCTGGCCTTGTCCAGGCTGCTGGCCTTGTCCAGGCTGCTGGCCTTGTCCAGGCTGCTGGCCTTGTCCAGGCTGCTGGCCTTGTCCAGGCTGCTGGTCTTGTCCAGGCTGCTGGCCTTGTCCAGGCTGCTGGCCTTGTCCAGGCTGCTGGCCTTGTCCAGGCTGCTGCCCTTGTCCAGGCTGCTGGCCTTGTCCCTTCTGCTGGACTTGTCCCTGCTGCTGGCCTTGTCCAGGCTGCTGGCCTTGTCCAGGCTGCTGGCCTTGTCCAGGCTGCTGGCCTTGTCCAGGCTTCTGGCCTTGTCCAGGCTTCTGGCCTTGTCCCTTCTGCTGGCCTTGTCCCTTCTGCTGGCCTTGTCCCTTCTGCTGGCCTTGTCCAGGCTGCTGGCCTTGTTCAGGCTTCTGGACGTGTCCCTGCTGCTGGCCTTGTTCAGGCTTCTGGACGTGTCCGTGCTGCTGGCCTTGTTCAGGCTTCTGGACGTATCCCTGCTGATGGCCTTGTCCAGGCTGCTGGCCTTGTCCAGGCTGCTGGCTATGTCCAGGCTGCTGGCCTTGTCCAGGCTGCTGGCCTTGTCCAGGCTGCTGGCCTTGTCCAGTCTGCTGGCTTTGTCCAGGCTGCTGGCCTTGTCCCTGCTGATGGCCTTGTCCAGGCTGCTGGCCTTGTCCAGGCTGCTTACCTTGTCCAGGCTGCTGGCCTTGTCCAGGCTGCTGACCTTGTCCAGGCTGCTTGCCTTGTCCAGGCTGATGGCCTTGTCCAGGCTGCTGGCCTTGTTCAGGCTGCTGGCCTTGTCCCTGCTGATGGCCTTGTCCCTTCTGCTGGCCTTGTCCAGGCTGCTGGCCTTGTCCCTTCTGCTGGCCTTGTCCCTTCTGCTGGCCCTGTCCCTTCTGCTGGCCTTGTCCCTTCTGCTGGCCTTGTCCCTGCTGCTGGCCTTGTCCAGGCTGCTGGCTATGTCCAGGCTGCTGGCCTTGTCCCTTCTGCTGGCCTTGTCCCTTCTGCTGGCCTTGTCCAGGCTGCTGGCCTTGTCCAGTCTGCTGACCTTGTCCAGGCTGCTTGCCTTGTCCAGGCTGATGGCCTTGTCCCTTCTGCTGGCCTTGTCCCTTCTGCTGGCCTTGTCCAGGCTGCTGGCCTTGTCCAGTCTGCTGACCTTGTCCAGGCTGCTTGCCTTGTCCAGGCTGATGGCCTTGTCCAGGCTGATGGCCTTGTCCAGGCTGCTGGCCTTGTCCAGGCTGCTGGCCTTGTCCAGGCTGCTGGCCTTGTCCAGGCTGCTGGCCTTGTCCCTGCTGATGGCCTTGTCCAGGCTGCTGGCCTTGTCCAGGCTGCTTACCTTGTCCAGGCTGCTGGCCTTGTCCAGGCTGCTGACCTTGTCCAGGCTGCTTGCCTTGTCCAGGCTGATGGCCTTGTCCAGGCTGCTTGCCTTGTCCAGGCTGATGGCCTTGTCCAGGCTGCTGGCCTTGTTCAGGCTGCTGGCCTTGTCCCTGCTGCTGGCCTTGTCCAGGCTGCTGGCCTTGTTCAGGCTTCTGGACGTGTCCCTGCTGCTGGCCTTGTTCAGGCTTCTGGACGTGTCCCTGCTGCTGGCCTTGTTCAGGCTTCTGGACGTATCCCTGCTGATGGCCTTGTCCAGGCTGCTGGCCTTGTCCAGGCTGCTGGCTATGTCCAGGCTGCTGGCCTTGTCCAGGCTGCTGGCCTTGTCCAGGCTGCTGGCCTTGTCCAGTCTGCTGGCCTTGTCCAGGCTGCTGGCCTTGTCCCTGCTGATGGCCTTGTCCAGGCTGCTGGCCTTGTCCAGGCTGCTTACCTTGTCCAGGCTGCTGGCCTTGTCCAGGCTGCTGACCTTGTCCAGGCTGCTTGCCTTGTCCAGGCTGATGGCCTTGTCCAGGCTGCTGGCCTTGTTCAGGCTGCTGGCCTTGTCCCTGCTGATGGCCTTGTCCCTTCTGCTGGCCTTGTCCAGGCTGCTGGCCTTGTCCAGGCTGCTGGCCTTGTCCCTTCTGCTGGCCTTGTCCCTTCTGCTGGCCCTGTCCCTTCTGCTGCCCTTGTCCCTTCTGCTGGCCTTGTCCCTGCTGCTGGCCTTGTCCAGGCTGCTGGCTATGTCCCTTCTGCTGGCCTTGTCCCTTCTGCTGGCCTTGTCCAGGCTGCTGGCCTTGTCCAGTCTGCTGACCTTGTCCAGGCTGCTTGCCTTGTCCAGGCTGATGGCCTTGTCCCTTCTGCTGGCCTTGTCCCTTCTGCTGGCCTTGTCCAGGCTGCTGGCCTTGTCCAGTCTGCTGACCTTGTCCAGGCTGATGGCCTTGTCCAGGCTGATGGCCTTGTCCAGGCTGCTGGCCTTGTCCAGGCTGCTGGCCTTGTCCAGGCTGCTGGCCTTGTCCAGGCTGCTGGCCTTGTCCAGGCTGCTGGCCTTGTCCAGGCTGATGGCCTTGTCCAGGCTGCTGGCCTTGTCCAGGCTGCTGGCCTTGTCCAGGCTGCTGGCCTTGTCCAGGCTGCTGGCCTTGTCCAGGCTGCTGGCCTTGTCCAGGCTGCTGGCCTTGTCCAGGCTGCTGGCCTTGTCCAGGCTGCTTACCTTGTCCAGGCTGCTGGCCTTGTCCAGTCTGCTGACCTTGTCCAGGCTGCTTGCCTTGTCCAGGCTGATGGCCTTGTCCAGGCTGATGGCCTTGTCCAGGCTGATGGCCTTGTCCAGGCTGATGGCCTTGTCCAGGCTGCTGGCCTTGTCCAGGCTGCTGGCCTTGTCCAGGCTGCTGGCCTTGTCCAGGCTGCTGGCCTTGTCCAGGCTGCTGGCCTTGTCCAGGCTGCTGGCCTTGTCCAGGCTGCTGGCCTTGTCCAGGCTGCTGGCCTTGTCCAGGCTGCTGGCCTTGTCCAGGCTGCTGGCCTTGTCCAGGCTGCTGGCCTTGTCCAGGCTGCTGGCCTTGTCCAGGCTGCTGGCCTTGTCCCGGCTGCTGGCCTTGTCCAGGCTGCTGGCCTTGTCCAGGCTGCTGTCCTTGTCCAGGCTGCTGCCCTTGTCCAGGCTGCTGCCCTTGTCCAGGCTGCTGCCCTTGTCCAGGCTGCTGGCCTTGTCCCTTCTGCTGGCCTTGTCCCTGCTGCTGGCCTTGTCCCTGCTGCTGGCCTTGTCCAGGCTGCTGGCCTTGTCCAGGCTGCTGGCCTTGTCCAGGCTTCTGGCCTTGTCCCTTCTGCTGGCCTTGTCCCTTCTGCTGGCCTTGTCCCTTCTGCTGGACTTGTCCAGGCTGCTGGCCTTGTTCAGGCTTCTGGACGTGTCCCTGCTGCTGGCCTTGTTCAGGCTTCTCGACGTGTCCCTGCTGCTGGCCTTGTCCAGGCTGCTGGCCTTGTCCAGGCTGCTGGCCTTGTCCAGGCTGCTGGCCTTGTCCAGGCTGCTGGCCTTGTCCAGGCTGCTGGCCTTGTCCAGGCTGCTGGCCTTGTCCAGGCTGCTGGCCTTGTCCAGGCTGCTGGCCTTGTCCAGGCTGCTGGCCTTGTCCAGGCTGCTGGCCTTGTCCAGGCTGCTGGCCTTGTCCAGGCTGCTGGCCTTGTCCCTGCTGCTGGCCTTGTCCCTGCTGCTGGCCTTGTCCAGGCTGCTGGCCTTGTCCAGGCTGCTGGCCTTGTCCAGGCTTCTGGCCTTGTCCCTTCTGCTGACCTTGTCCCTTCTGCTGGCCTTGTCCCTTCTGCTGGCCTTGTCCCTTCTGCTGGCCTTGTCCCTTCTGCTGGCCTTGTCCCTTCTGCTGGACTTGTCCAGGCTGCTGGCCTTGTTCAGGCTTCTGGACGTGTCCCTGCTGCTGGCCTTGTTCAGGCTTCTCGACGTGTCCCTGCTGCTGGCCATGTCCAGGCTGCTGGCCTTGTCCAGGCTGCTGGCCTTGGCCAGGCTGCTGGCCTTGTCCAGGCTGCTGGCCTTGTCCAGGCTGCTGGCCTTGTCCAGGCTGCTGGCCTTGTCCAGGCTGCTGGCCTTGTCCAGGCTGCTGGCCTTGTCCCTTCTGCTGGCCTTGTCCAGGCTGCTGGCCTTGTCCAGGCTGCTGGCCTTGTCCAGGCTGCTGGCCTTGTCCAGGCTGCTGGCCTTGTCCAGGCTGCTGGCCTTGTCCCTTCTGCTGGCCTTGTCCAGGCTGCTGGCCTTGTCCAGGCTGCTGGTTTACTTGTCCTGAATAGCGTTATAAAACATTAAACAAAATAAACATCTAAAATATTAAAAAAATGGAAGCGTGTACCTATGTACGCGCGTGAGAAGTTTACTTCTTTGGCATCATTAAAAAATTGCTTTTAATTACATGCAAATATGCATAATTAATATTTTAATTTCTATCAATACATATAATATATTTGTAACTGATCGCTGTCTGTACATGAAAGATATATGTGAAAAACTATGGTTGGGGGTCTTTATTAACGCAATAGAACTCAAATCAATGATTGTTAGAATTTTTGACTGTTTTTCTGTTTGTCGGTGTCTTTGTTCACGCTAATCTTAGAAACGGCTGAACCGATTTGGGTGTGGTTTTCTTTATTGTATTGTGGTAAGCTTCACTTGATACTTCGAACTAGCCAAGTCAGACCTTAGGCTTCAATATATTATCCTAAGTTGTAAGAAGAAATAATATTTTAAGTTATTATAAAATATTTTATGTTGTTATAAATAAATTTCAGGACTGACCATTGACCAACTTGGCACCCATTTAGATCTAACTTCTTTTGTCGTTGAAGTCAACAACTGAGGCATATATATCATAATATTGAACTTGGCTCTCATTTCACATGTATGTTTTGATGGGATATCATTACTTTTTGTATATATATATATATATATATAGGTAATATATACCTATATATTCACGTGAATCAATTAATTGAAAAATTATAATAAAATGATAAAAATTTACTAGTTTCTGATTAATTTCTTTGTATTCATCCTAGTTGGATCTGGATGCCAAATTTGAACTTCCTAGGTCATCTGGAACTGGGTTAGAGTTTTGATCTATAGGTCAGTCAGTATTAAAAATTACGTTTTTGGACATTAATATCTAAAGAACTGTTTGAGGTGTGTTTATGAAAGTGGGTCGATGAATATGTACATAGTGTACGATGACTACATTATTTTTATTATTATTAAGGTGCTTTCGTAATATTCGATGTTTTTTTAATATAATTTCGCTGTATACGAGTACAACTAAAACGATTTTTTTATCCTGGTACGTCAAAGTGACCACATTGCATCCGATAGTAAGCGCAGTGCTGTCCAAGTAGACTATCAAGTTGCGAGGACAAACATCCCTCGCAAAGTGACACAATAATTGCAGTCAGTCAGAAGCTTCTTCCCAGTACGCTTAATAAACCCGGGAATACAGGAAGTAGGGAACACGTGCGCTGGCAAGCTTTTCCACGACTCGATGGTGCGGCTAAGATACAAAAACGCGAACCTCTTGGTTCCGGCCAGGGTAATAGACACCACGCTGTTGGCGCTCCGCAAGCCGGTACGTGTAGTTATGGCGTGTATAGAGGAGAATGGGATACGACCAAACAATTCTTTGAAGCATTCGCCATGATACAGACGGTAGAACATGCTAAGCGAAGAAATGTCCCTGGGCAGCTGTAGCAGCTTTAAGCTGTTGGTCACGTCTGCATCATTCATAATGCGGATGGCCCGTCGCTGCAATCCATATCAACCATCGAGCAAGCAATTATGGGAACCATAACAGAGGTGGAAGCAGTATTCCATTCTCGGCTGTACCTGCGCTTTATATTAGCAGCACGCTAATATACGCTGACCGGGCGTTAGAAATCGCCGCCGCAATATTAAATCCGATATCTACACCTAAATCATTCTGCATTGTCATTGGAACACCCTGAAAGTGGAGACTGGCGAAAAGGGGATGTTTTTGCATGAAAGCGCGGCATTGAATTAAATTTTAAGTTATATTCAGTATTAATTGAATGAATACTGAATATAACTTAATATATAACTTATAGATAACTATAAGTAACTTTATTTATTTTCCACTCTTACATCTATTATTACAGGTGAACCAATGCAGTAGAGCAACACAACACAAATGATTTAAAAATATTTCTATGTAACAATATTTACATTCTATTTGAAACTATCATGGCCGCTATCTTTGTGAATTCACTCAGAAAACAGACAAATATACAATTTACAAGACATAGTGTTACTTTTGTGTCACGGTATGCGCGCGCATCTTAAAATTTCACTCTCATAACTTTTCATAACAATTGTATGCAGGTTTCCTCACGATCTTTTCCTTCACCGTTAAAGCAAGCGATAATTAACAACGAATAACTGGACCGTTTATTTTGAAAGTGGTGTAAGTCCATTTTCTTTTGTTTCGAGAAAATTAAAGGTTACTATGTTTGTTGATTTAAAAATACAGGCAAATCATATGAGGTCTGGCATTGTTTCTATTGTTTTATCAACATTTAATTTGTTTATATAAATTTGTTTTTGCTAATTAGACTACGATAACACATATTTATGTGCTGTAAATGGACTTACACCACTTTCAAAATTAGACAATTGTCAAAATCGTTTAATTTCAATTTTGAAAAATCAAATATCGCTTAAAATATACTTCATTTTAATATAATTTTGTTTACAAATACGCATAACAACACATAAAATTTTATTTTAGACGGCAATTACATTGTCATTACAAGATACTGATTACAAGAATTTACTTATTCTCTGCATGTGGTAGTGTTTCAAAATATGCATGATGCACCGGAGGTATATAGGGTAGTAGCTGCTTCATGTTTTTATATTTTTCGTACGTAATAGGTCTGGCATTTTGGTACAAAGGCTCCAGGGCGATTTTTTCAAATTTTAACGGTCTTCCAGGACGTAGAGGTATAAATTGATAATTTTAAATTCTGCGTCCGACATCGTTGTTTTATAAAAAATGGTATATGGTGCAATTTTGAGGAACCTCAACCAACATATTTGCAACCAATTGACCTGTTCCCCATTAGTATTTTTTTTTATCTGTTTTTTAATTGCATTTTGGAGATTTTTTGTTGAAATGAAATTCTTCCGTTTCATTTCATATAAAATGAATTTATCCTGTTTTCTACATTGCGCTATTACATTATAGTAATCTTGTGGTGTGTACACAAAATTCATTTTTCTCAATGCCATTTCTATGATGCCAAAATCTGCATGGTTCGGAAGGTATGAATGCCCCAAGAGTAAAAATTTGTGGTCAATTATCTCAATGCTGTTTTCCGACTGGACAACCTTCAACCACATCAATGCCAGTCTATCTTTTAACTTACGAGTAGTGGAAACACGGAGGAGAAACAATGCAAATCGTCCGCGGGTGAAACCGCGGGACACAGCTAGTATAAAATAAATGAAAAATAACAAAACACTGATCGGCATCCATCTGCTATGCCACCTACCTCTGTCAATTGGACTTACACCACTTTCATAATCGATGATTATGCAATTTCATTTACCGACCGATTTTAAGTTGTACAAAACATGGGATTTTTTTTAGAAATTAAACATGGACTAGCTATATATAAAAAAATTACATTAAATTAAGTATGAATTACGTGTTAGCTCATTTTTCTCAAAAATGGACTTACACCACTTTCAAAATAAACGGTCCAACTCTAGAACGTTACGTAGTACTTTAATGTTACTCTAGAAAAGTCAGAGGTATAGAAACAATAAAATGTTATGAAGTACTCTGCATAGTTTTGTTTTTCTTTTACTACATAAATTAATATCCTTTATGCTAGACTAGAACAAACAAGAATTCACACGAAAAAGAGAGAAAAAGTATCTTACCTTGAACATCGGCCACGGCCAAACTTTCGACCTGTGCATTTCCACCATTGGCAGAAGCTGTAAAATTAATATTATACTTGTTTATTATGAGTAATGCGATTGATTTTTGTATTTTTATGTGTCCATATTAATAATATAAAAGAAAAATTAAATTACCAAAATTTTAATTTGACTGAATGTGTAGTTGAAGTACTTTATTGAATTAGAAACACATCAAAGTGCTATTTAAGGTGGATACCTTATGTGGCACACAAACGATAATCATTACTGTATTGATCAATTCAATGACCTCAGTTGCACACCTCAGTGTCCTCGTTAACAACTCCATGTCAGGAAGTACCAAATACCAATTGGTCCGAAGTGCGCACGGACAGCATAACCCTCTGAACTTAAGTGTCACCAGACCAATAGTGGTATAGTACGATGTGAACTGGCAGCCTACCACTAACCTCTTAAACCAGTCTTGTTGTAATATTACAATACTGCTCTAAGAGGTGGTGGTAGGCCGCCTGATTGCTCACCATACGTCCGTACTTTGGACAGTCCCAGAATGGACTGAGCTTCGGAGTGCCCGAGAGCTCTCTTTTATTGCAAATCTTTGCTCCACTCAGTTGGTAATTAATAATTATCAATCTGCCCACAGATTGATATGTAATACCCTCGATGTGTCTAATAAATGGGTCTTACCCTAATTATAGAATATAAAAAAACTTACCAGCGGCCTCAGCTGTGGCAGAAGTTGATCCTGACGAGTTACCCCCTGTAATTTTGTTCATTATTTGTTGTAAACGAAGCATTTGTTTCAAGTAAGACCTTACTTGTTTTATTTGTCCTGCCTCGTATAAATGACGTGTTACTTATTACACCTGATTGTGAGCACCTACATAATTTCCAAATGTAATGTTAACCGAACTGAATTATCTCGAATCTCGGTCACATTACTCACAAAATATTATTTTCTGAAAGCGAAAAATCGCGATACTGTTTTATACCGGCTTTCGCCATTCGAATGGTTGTTTAGTTCGTAATGAAAAGTCCCAAAAACCGAAAATTGTAAGTTTATCTGCTAAGCATAAGTTAATAACTTATAGCTTATTCTAATATATCTGTTAGAATAAATTATTACTTTTGTAAATAAAAATAAAACCACCTTCAAAAAACCCAAACACAACTAAAAAGCAAAAAATAATTGGTTACATTTACATCAATGAATTACATACATTTTAAATCAATTATTTGTGGAGTCGCCGCCGGTGTTGTTTTCTTTACTTTTAGATTCATAAAAACCAAGTATGGATCTATTTTATATTTTTTTGTATGCCTGATTATTCTCTTTTTCCATGTTTTAGCCCGCACAATTGGAACAATATATTTTTTCAAGTTATTTTGGTTTTAAAACCAAATTACTCAACCGATTTTGATAAAAGTTCTATGATACCAATCTGGAAGCATGTTCTCGGTAGTAAAAGAAGAATTTTCCAAATCAGTCAATAAATGACGGAGTTCTGAGGTAACAAACAAAAAAAATCTTTTTTTTGAAGTCGGTTAAAGAGGTGAAGTTCATGAGTTTCGATTGCTTAAATAATCTCTAGAGCTACTTCAATCGAATCTATATTATATTTTAGCAGTGGGAAGTTTCTTTATTCCTGAGGGCTATAGGAATATTTCATTGAAGTTAAGAATTGCAATGTGAGAAGAGCCTCGAGAAAGAGATATGTTTATTTAAATTAACATAACATTTATTATTTATTTATTTATTTATTTATTTTTTTATTTATTTATTTACTATTAAAAATATAAACCCATAACAGCAGGTGCCAAAGCGGGATTATACTAACTACTAACATATCATAAACACAAAAATATTACTAATAAATAACACAAGAAAAATAAATGAAACTTAATACTAATAATATAAACTTCACCGTTCACCACATTTTTGCGCTGCTTCTGTGAATTTCGGCAAGGTGCAATTAAATATATCAATATGCTCTGACACAATGTTGAGCAATCGTATGGCGCGCGACAAGGGCGAATACTTTAAAATGTTCGTCCTCGATGTGGGTACGTTAAACATTGGCAGATGGCGACGAGTACCGATGCGCCTGTGGGGGACGCACAGTTGCAGCTCGGACAATACCTCCGGGTGGTGTATCCACCCACGCCATACCCTGAACACGTACTTAACTAGCGCGAGATCTCTCCTCACCTCTAGACTGCAATACCCAACCATGCCCACACAACATATATAGTCTATCACTATATCCCACGATGAATAGACAGTAGAACAATTAGTAATCATCCAGTTGTCGATACAACTTCGGTTCTCTCCATTAGACGTAAGAAATTATTAGTTTGTGAAATTAAGATTGTAAAACTACAATGACAAAGTTGTTCTTACCATACTCCATCTCGACTTTAGCACGGCACTCGGCACTCCGCTTACCATTAGATGCAGTGTAGCACTTTACCGTCCAATCGTACCAGTATAAAAAATAAAATAATGTTCTATCCCTTTCCCTTAAAGTGGGTGTCAATTTATGAATAGTTCTTTCTTCTTTATTTAGCAAGACAATAAACAATATATAAGAATACCAGTAATGTATTATACTTATACCACTACTAGACACGGACCTCCTCTAGTAATGAAAGGAATTATCTCTTGGTCCACCGCGCTGGCCTAATGCGTATTGGTAGTCTTTACATACCTTTGACATTCTCATGACAATTGTATGCAGGTTTCCTCACGATCTTTTCTTTCACCGTTAAAGCAAGCGATAATTAACAACGAATAACTCTAGAACGTTACGTACTAACGTAAAGTTACTCTAGAAAAGTCAGAGGTGTAGAAACAATAAAATGTTATGAAGTACTCTGAATAGTTTTGTTCTTTTACTACATAAATTAATATCCTTTATGCTAGACTAGAACAAACAAGAATTCACACGAAAAAGAAAGAAAAAGTATATTACCTTTAACAGAAGCCGAGGCCGAACTGGCGGCATGTGCATTTCCACCATTGGCAGAAGCTGTAAAAATAATATTATACTTGTTTATTATGAGTAATTCGATTGATTCTTGTATTTTTATCAGTCCATATTAATAATATCAATGACAACTTAAATTGCCAATATTTTAATTTGACTGATTGTGTAGTTGAAGTACTCTATATTGAATAAGAAACACATCAGAGTGATATAATTTAAGGTAGATACCTTAAATGGCACATAAACGATGATCATCACTGTATTGATCAATTCAATGATCTCAGTTGCACACCTCAGTGCCCCCGTTAACAACTCAATGTCAGGAAATACCAAATACCAATTATTATAGACTATAAAATATCTTACCAGAGGCGGAAGCTGAGGCGGTACTTGTTGTTGACGAGTCAGCTCCTGTAATTGTGTACATTATTTATTTTAAATAAAGCAATTACTTCAAGCAAGCTCTTACTTGTTTTATTGGTCCTGGCTCGCCAAAATGACATATTACTTACGACACCTGATAATAAACACCTACATAATTTCCAAATGTAATGTTAGCCGAACTGGATTGTCTCGGATCTCGGTCACACTACACACAAAATATTATTTTCTAAAGGCGAAAAATCACGAGACTGTTTAATAGCGGCTTTCGCCATTCGTTTTAAAAAAAGATTCCGACGAATTGAGAACCTTCTCCTTTTTTGAAGTCGGTTAAAAAGTACAACGGCACTCCGCTTACCATTAGGTGCATTGTAGCACTTTACCGTGCCATCGTACCAGTATAAAAAATAAAAGAATGTTCTATCTCTTTCCCGTAAAGCGGGTGTCAATTTGAGAATAGTTCGCTCTCTATTTAGGAAGACAATCAATTTATAGGAATACCAGTAATGTATACAACTACTAGACACGGACCTCCTTTAGTAATGAAAGGAATTAGCTCTTGATCCACCGCGCTGGCATAATGCGTATTGGTAGTCTTCATATACCTTTGACATTCTTATGACAATTGTAGGGTGTGCAGGTCTCCTCACGATCTTTTCCTTCACCGATAAAGCAAGCGATAATTAACAACGAATAAACAAGTTAGTCTAGAAAAGTCAGAGGTGTAGGCCATTAGGGCTGGTCTTAAACCTACCACTTTCGTTTCGTATTAATTTTGTTTTCGGAGATCGACGTTACTCGTGGTAATTTTTTTAAGACAAAAGTTAATAAATAAATTAAGTAGCTTTTACACTTATCTGTTGTAATATTTAGTAAATTACCTGGAGTAGTATCGTCCGGCGTAGATCTTTTTTCGCGAACGTGTAAGGCATCTGTAAAAATATAAATTCTTTACTGATATACAATATATATTCTGAGAAAGTAATTTAAAGATTACGTAATATAATTAAAGAAGTAAAAGGAAAATTCAGTAATTCATCTTGGTTTGACATATAAAAGGACTGGATACCTCACGAGCTCATCTGGGAGCTTTCAGTATCGTTTGGTGAGGTAGTCAATGTTCATAGTGTCCAGCCACGCTCGAACCATGCGTGGTAGCTCTCAGTCACTTATTACAAGCTTGTAAATATAAAAAATAATATTGATTGTGTATAACCACCAGTTTAAGCTATTTTTTTTTTATCGTGGCACGGCATAGTGACCACACTGCACCTGATGATAAGTGCAGTGCCGTCCAGTTATAGTATCAAGTAGCGAGTGATAATCTATCCCTCGCTACTCAGTACAATCATGCCGGCCTACTGTGTAGGTTCTTCACACTACGCCTAAAGGACCCAGGATCATAGGAAGGAGGGAACACGGTAGCTGGCAAACTGTTCCGCAGCTTGATGGTGCGGCAAAAGTATGAGTTTGCGAACCTCTTAGTTCGGGCTGGGGTAGTAGACACCACAAAGCTGTGGCTCCGCAATCCAGTACGCGTGGTTCTGGTATGGAAGGTAGAGGATGGGATAAGATCAAACAATTCTTCAGAGCATTCGCCATGATACAGACGGTAGAACACGCTAAGCGTGGAAATATCCCTACGCAGCTGTAGCGGCTCCAGGCTGTTACTCACGTCTGCATCATTCACAATGCGGATGGCCCGCCGCTGCAACCCATCCAAGGCATCGAGGAGGTATTTTGTGGAACCGTCCCAGAGGTGCGAGCAGTATTCCATTCCCGGTCGCACCTGTGCTTTATATAAGCGGTAGAGCTGACCGGGCGTTAAAAACCGCCGCACCCTGTTCAGGATTCCGACCCTGCGTGAAGTGGCGGATATTACTCCCTCGATGTGACTCCTTGGATTAAGATCGCAGCGGATATCCATACCTAGGACACTAAGGTCATTCCGCATTGCGAGTGGAACACCCTGAAGAACGGGGATGGGAGAAAACGTGGATTTCTTGCACGAAAACGCGCACACCTAGGTTTTCTTGGCATTAAACTCAACCCGATTCCTGGTACCCCATGATGATATGAGATCCAAGGCCTGGTTGAGCTCCATGACAAGATCCTCGCGTCTCCTCTCAGTATCCGCTTGGCAACCAGGAGGCTTGCTGCAATAACGCCCATGAACCGTGCTGTCATCTGCATAGCAATGAATGTTGCCAAGCGACAACATATCATTAATATGCAGAAGAAACAAGGTGGGCGAAATCACAGAACCTTGTGGTACTCCGGCATTTACTGACATGAGCTGCGAAGCGTGTCCATCAATGAGAACACGCATTCTACGCTCATGCAGAAAGCCGGAAATCCACTTGCTCAGGTTGTCGGGCAGACCATATGCCGGGAGCTTGGAGAGAAGGCCACGATGCCAGACCTTATCAAACGCCTTGGCTATGTCGAGACTCACAGCCAGAGATGCAATACAAACGTTAGAAGATCACCCGTTGATCGGTTATGACGGAAACCATATTGTCTGTCACTGATCAATGAGTGATCCTCCAGGTAGCGAACTAATTGGCTGTTAATTAGTCGCTCCATGACTTTACAGATCACTGAGGTGTTGGCGATTGGGCGGTAATTGTTAGGGTCTGACCTATCACCCTTTTTGGGGATCGGCTGCACATTGGCCTCCCTCCACGATTCAGGCACAACACCTGAGAGGTAGGACGATCGGTATAGGCGCGTCAGTGCAGAAGACAACTCCGCTGCACACTTTTTGAGAACAAGCGCTGGGATACCATCTGGACCACTAGCCTTCCGGACGTCGAGAGACTGCTTGTCGGGTAATCGGCCAAAGCACATCCAATCTTAGAGACGCGCTGGGCATCCTCTTTAACATACTCCCTCTTGCAGACCTTGGCAGCACGATTGTAGACTGCTTTGAGGGACTTGAGATTGGGATCCTTCTTAGCGCGACCCCCGATCCAAGCGCGATACGCCGTCTGTTTTTTACCAACAGCATCGGTGCATGCACGATTGAACCAGGAGCGGCCGTTTCCCGCGATCTCAGAGGAAGGAATGTAATATTCCATTCCTAGTCTGATCTCGCAGGCAACGGCGTCGGCACTCGCAGAAGGATCCTTTCCCTCAAAGCAGCGCTGCCGCCAAGGGATGCATGCGAAATAATCCCGCATACTATCCCAATCTGCCGACGAGTAGTGCCAGACCCTGCGCTTGACCTTTACGGGACGTGGAGGCAAAGCGCGAGGTACTGACGTCCCAACCAGGCAGTGATCGAAGGTCTCCAGAGGAGCACCAACCGACACCGTATACCCGGTCGGGTGACTCGTCAACAGAAGGTCCAGCAGAGAGGGCGCATGACTCGCTGCATCTGGGATCCTGGTAGGCTGGTTCACCAGCTGTGTCAAGCTATGAGTCAAGGCAAATGCATGAGCAGTTCTGCCAGCATGGTCAGATCTGGAGGAGCCCAACCACAACTCATGGTGTGGAAGTCCCCCAGAACAACCAGTTCCGCTGTTGGGAACTGCTCCTGCGCGTCGTCTGTCACCTGGCTAATGTAATCAAATAGCCGAGTTGTCTCCACGTCCCCGTCGTGTGACCTGTAAAGGCACACGTAAACCCGACTCTGAGAGCCGAGGTCGACGTGTACCCACAGGGTGGAGAAGGAGGGGTCCTCCATGCAGCGCAGACGGCGACAGCAGACGTCCGACCGAACATACATACATACCCCAGCCCTCGGCCTGAAGCTTTCTTCAAGTGAGTAGCCGAGGTAAAGCAAGTATGAAGTATTGGTCGGACTACAAATCTGCATCTCCGTCAGGAAGAGAAGAGCAGGCCGGGCTTCTCAAGATCGTGGTGGACGGCATTAAGGTTCGAATGGAGTCCGCGGATGTAAGCGAACTCCATTGTGAAAGCGGTGGTGGGGTTACGCACCGCTGTAGGTCCTGTTCTCTTTATAGGCACTGTCATGGAGTTATGGGGGGAGGAGGTGAAGAAGCGGTCGAGGGTCTAGTGTCAGAGTAATCAGAAGGCCGCAACAAGCGCCGGTCCACTAAAAGAGCCGAGAGGAGGTGAGCTGATCCGCCGGACGGAAGGGCCCCCGTACCCTCCCGGGATAAGCCGCCGGGACCCCACATCCGGTCACCAACCGGCACGACGGACCCACCCAAGATTATGCGTGGCATGGTGGGGCAGCCTCTCGTGGTGGTTAGCCACGATTGGGCCCCTGTACTGTACCGCGGGCGGCCAGCGGTACAACCGTTTCTACAGGTATACCTGGCCGACGGATCAACACGCCTCCAACCGACTGTGAACCGGCTAATACCGGCACGGCCAAACATCGTACCCCAACTCTAGCCCCCCGACGATAACCGGAAATACACTGGCTGATCCCGGAACGCGACACACTTGCGTGTGCCACTATGGCGGGTTTTTCGCCGTGTGTACGGTGGTCGCTATCCGGGCGGATACGAATATCCTACCACCAGCATATTTTTTGCTCCTGGTATCAATAAAAAGAGTTTGTACTGTACCTGTTGTTCTGTCTGCATTGGATACACTGCCAACTGTAAAAAAAACATATTTTAAAACATATTTCATACAATATTCTTTTTCTTCCTATTTGTATAAACAAAACAAAAATCTTTTCTATTTAGTTAGTTAGTTAAACAGCCATATAAAATGGTTTATTCAATGAGTTCTAGCGTTTAGTTGAGATTCTACCTTTGGTTACCAGTTCGGGCAACTTCGTTAGCACAAGATATACACTGTGATGTCGCTCAACGGGCCTTAAAGCTTTACCGGCTTGCTACAGTGGAAACCAATAAATAAATAATTGGCACCCAACAGTCACACACATAGCCTGGTCCCCACACTAAGATACGAGTCTTGTGTTGTGGGCATCAGGGACTACGAGAGACGCACGGTCTCACAACACCCAGACCCCGGACACAAATATCTGCTGTCACACAAACATTTGTCCCGGTGTTGGAATCGAACCCACGGCCTCTCGTTTCACAGCCGGCTACTCGCCTACTGCGCCACGGATGCTGTCAAAATAGATAATAAAACTGTTAATAGTTTAATAAACGTTTATAAGACATGAATGATTTGGGTTCATTTCACGGCAGTTGCAGAATAAGGAGTGGTCCTCCATATACTAGTCACACAAACCAAAACACATGCTAAAGAATAGATACATACAGTTAACAATTGGCTTAATTAAAAGCCTAAAACTTTAGCAATACAAATATTCTCTCGATAATTAGCAAAACTATAAAAGTATAATACTCACTGCTCCAACACAGAAGCCCTAAGGGCAATATTAGTAATATTGCTAGTATTCCTAGATTTCGTGTCCCCATGGTTGCTGGAGTCTCTGAACTGAAGATACAAGGAATCGAGCGCATATTTAAGGTAGAAAAAAACATTAAAAAGCTATAAAGAAATCGTGAGGATTAGAAATATTATATTATTAATACCATTGATCGTGATTATGATAAACCTTTAATTGTCAGCAACTAACTATAAATTTTTAGTATGACAAATTTAATAGTTCACGAAACAAATATATTAATTAGTATGATGTTTGTTCGTGATAATAGAATTTATAAAAGCCGTATTCTACTTGGACAAGGCGTTTGTTCGTATTTCACATAACGATGTCCGGTCGGTTTCACTTAAGTCCTAGTTTGGTTGGTATATTTAATCTAACATATAAAATAGTATGATTTTTAAATTTCATTTAAAATTAATTAAAAAGTAGAGTTTTTCTTCTACACACAAGTATATTTTAGCCTTGATACCCAAATAATACTAGATTACTATTAGATTTGTTTGATATTATCCCATCCTCTCCCTTCCATACCAGAACAACGGTAGACACCACGAACTTGCGGAGCCACGGCTTCGTGGTGTCTACCGTTAATAAAATATTTATCTTATTCTTGTTTTATACTTTTTAGAGCGTGATTTCTCAGTAGTCGGGTTTTAGTTTTTGAACTTATTTTTTATTTAAAGTATTTTGGGGTTTTTGCTGCGCCACATCACATTTTTTCTGTTTAAGGTTTTTTTATCAAATTATGATGAGTAGTTTAGAAATTATGAGGGTACAAATGACCATAAATGCATACATCCATACATACTTACATACATACTTACATACATACATACTTACATACATACTTACATACATACTTACATACATATTTACATACATACTTACATACATATTTACATACATACTTTCATATATACTTACATATATACACACTAACCTAAAGTTCCAAAAAGATGTATACAGTGTTATGACCAAAATGAAGTTTACAAAATTATTGGTAATTTTTGTAAAGTTTTTGCTGTAATCACTAGTTTGATATACATAATTAATAAGTAGTGTGAATAGTGTGAGTGGTGTTCGTACCGTACTATTCAATAAATAAATAAGTAGTAATGCTGGCGATCATTCTTATAATAGTTTTATGTGTGTTGAGCGATATAAATCTAATAATTTTACCATAGATCGGTCGAAATGGCACAAGAATAAGTAAAAGATTTTTTATTCATAAAAAGTACACCGACTTCAATAAAAAACAAATTATGCGTCACTATAAAATTCGAAGGTTGATTTATCTGAGATCCCATCATTAGATCCTGACTTGGTGCCAATGGGACCACCTGGGAAGTATAGCCTTTTAAACAAAAAAAGAATTTCTCGAATCGGTCCAGGCGTCTTCGAGTTATCAGGTAACATACATAAAAAAAAGATTCCGACGAATTGTTAACCCTTCTCCTTTTTTAAAGTAGGTTAAAAATACTCACTGATATCTACGTTAGTAGTGAGTATTGTATATTACTCAAGCATATAAATCATTATTAAATTTATACACAACTTGGTTCAATGTGTAAAAGAAAAATTCATTAGTACGGCAACTGCATGCCTACAACAATAAGATGTGACTGATTACTCATAGCGAACAGAAATAGGTCTAGGCGTATATATTAATTTTAAAAGAATGCATGTGTGTTGCTGATTGGTATAGATATATAATAATATTAACATGAGTTTTAAATACTCCTTTTTTTCCTGGCACGGCAATGTGACAACACTGCATCTGATGTTAAGCACAGTGTCGTCCAGTTAGAGTATCAAATAGCGAGAAACAATCTATCCCTCGCTACTCAACACACGCTTCTTCACACTACGCCATGGGGCCACGGATTGAAGTAGCGGTCGAGGGTTTAGTGTCTTGTGTGTCCCAAATAGACGTAAGGGACTCACTTAAGTCCAGATTTGATTAATATAATGTTGGAAATGAAAATTAATTCATTAGCGGTTTCATATAATTTTCCACCAGGACTGATTACCGAGTCCCTAAAGTTTAAAGACTATAATTGTAAATAACTTCTTGAGATACAGCACTTTCGATTTTATTTAATTAAATTTATGGAATCATAAGTTTTGCTCCAGTAATTCTTGTATTTCTTGGCAAATTTAAGTCACAAAATATAAAATTATTTAATTTTATACTCTTATTGGGCAAGACTAAATATGCTGATAATCAAAAGTCAACCTTACGAGGGCAACTCAGCTTTTTAGCGGTTTGACACAATGCGTTTTAACTTACTCGCATGTTTTCGATGGATGATCGATTAATCTTTATTGTATTCGTGTTCATAAAAGAGCAGTAATATATAACTGTTCTTATCATTTCGTGCATGACGTCAGAGGTGCTTGGCAGTTTTAATTGTCATATGAAATCATGCAGAAATAATTCACAGATTTGCTAAAAATATTCTCGCTTATTTACAGCAGTGGGTTACTATTATACAAGATTTCATCATAATCGGAGCAACCCTGACAAAACAGCAAATAGATAAACAAATTATTTAATATACATTTTCTATAAACTTTTTTTAATACCATTTGATATTATTTTTTGATAGATTATTTTTATGAAATTAATTTATACAAACGAAACATTTTTTATATCACAACTCAATACTATAAAAAAAATCTGAATATAATAAAAATTCAACAGATCTGTAACGCTAACTACTTAAGTTTCCAGGGTGCAGTGGACGGAGAGCCGGTTGTGAAATGCGAGTTCGTTAGTTCGATTCTCACATCGTTCTCACATTTTTTTTATCCTACCTCGGCAAAATGACCACACTGCACCTGATGGTAAGCGCAGTGCCGTCCAATTAGCGAGAGACAATCTATCCCCCGCTACTCAACACAATCATGCTGGCTGCTTCTTCACACTACGCCATGGGCAAGAAGGTGAAGAAGCGGTCGAGGGTCTAGTGTGTACTTAGAAGGCCGCAAAACTGCCAAACATCGTACCCCAACTCTAGACCCCCGGCAGAAACCAGATGTACACTGGCTGATCGCGGAACGCAAAACGCTTGCGTATGCCACTATGGCGGGTTTTACGCCCTGTGTACGGTGGTCGCTATCCGGGCGAATATGAATATCCTACCACCAGCATGTGTTTGTGTGATCCAATAATATCTGTTTCGGTTGTAATATATTCAGTTGTTATACTGAAAGTCTCCCGAGCCTCACCGAATGTGCATTCACTATCCAGGTCTTGGACAAATTAGTCAATTGTAGGATACTACGACAATTGGCTTAACGCGACTTCCACTTCAGCATGTGTCTGGACCATCAAACATCTGAAGATGGTGTATCATCAGCAGACACGGCCGATCATCTTCCACTTCAGCGTACTACTCCTGGATCTTTGATGAATGACTTAATTTGTAATTAGTAGGTAATCATTCCCAATATCGCGTGTTTCATACGTGTAAATGTTCACAATACATAATATATGTTGTATATATGCACAACTTCAACGTGGAATTATTTACGACTACAGACCTCCAAAGAACCTGACCATTAAATATGACTTCAGCAGTCTTGGGTACTACACGGACTTATATATTTTATTTATTTTTATTTATCTAAGAAACATACAGTCATACAGAAAACAATATACAAATGATAATACAAATCGACCAAAATTGTTCCATGTATGTATATACATAATGCATATCCTATAAACAACACTATCTTCAGCTTGGCATATTCACTTTTAACATTTAGCTCGTCTAAGAAGCTTGTTAGTTTAGTTATACTTAATTTTGGGCAATATGTTGTATACGTCATTTTGGAACGATTATAACAATATATCCATTGTTATGGAGCGGCCGGTGTGTACATCTTAAAAAAACAGAATAAAAAAAAAGTGGTAAAAAGAAATTCTTTTGCGAAAATAGAATCAAAATTGCTTGAAAAATTAAATTAGGTCACAATGTTTATTTTAAACTAGCTTTTGCCCAGCTCCGCCCGCGTGGAAGTTGTTTTTGAGAGAAAAGGCCTACTATCCATGGAGGCATATTACGCTATTACATCCCTCTAGCATCTGCCTAGTAGCCGGATGCCGGGCGGACACTATGCGGAGATGCGAGGATCTTGTATTTGAGCTCAACCAGACCCTAGATCTCATATTTTCGCAGGATATCAGGAATAGGATTGAATTCAGTGCCAAGAAAACATAGGTGTGTGCATTTTCATGCCACAAATCCCCCTTTTCTCCAGTCTCCACTTTCAGGGTGTTCCAATGACAATGCAGAATGATGTTAGGATCTTAGGTGATCTTAGATATCGGATTTAATATTGCGGCGGCGATTTCTAACGCCCGGTCAGCGTATATTAGCTGCTAATATAAAGCGCAGGTACAGCCGAGAATGTAATACTGCTTCCACATCTGTTATGGTTCCGATTGTTTGCTCGATGGTTGATCTGTATTGCAGCGACGGGCCATCTGCATTATTAATGATGCGGACGTGACCAACAGTTTAGAGCTGCTACAGCAGCCCAGGGACATTTCCTCGCTTAACATGTTTTTTTTTATTCTGGCGCGGAAAAGTGACCACAATGCACCTGATGGTAAGCGCAGTGCCGTCCAGATAGAGTATCAAGTAGCGAGAGATAATCTATCCCCCGCTACTCAACACAATCATGCCAGCCTGCTGTTTAGCTTCTTCACATTACGCCTAAAGGACCCAGGATCATAGGAGGGAGGGAACACAGTAGCTGGAAAACTGTTCCACAGCTTGATGGTGCGGCAAAAATACGAATTTGCGAACCTCTTGGTTCGGGCCGGGGTAGTAGACACCACGAAGCCGTGGCTCCGCAAGCCAATACGCGTGGTTCTGGTCTGGAAGGGAGAGGATGGGATATGATCAAACAATTCTTCAGAGCATTCGCCATGATACAGACGGTAGAACACGCTAAGCGAGGAAATATCCCTATGCATCTGTAGCGGCTCCAGGCTGTTACTCACGTCTGCATCATTCACAATGCGGATGAACCCGCCGCTGCAACCCATCCAAGTCATCGAGAAGGTACCTTACGAAACCATCCCACAGGTGCGAGCAGTATTCCATTCCCGGCCGCACCTGCGCTTTGTATAAGCGGTAGAGCTGACCTGGCGTGAAAAACCACCGCACCCTGTTCAGGATTCCGATCCTGCGTGAAGTGGCGGATATTACGCCCTCGATGTTCTATCATTGCGAATGCTTCGAAGAATTGTTTGGTGTTATCCCATCCTCCTCTATCCAAGCCAGAAATACACGTACCGGCTTGCGGAGCTACAACAGCGTGGTGTCTATTACCCTGGCCTGCACCAAGAGGTTCGCGAATTTGAATCTTAGCCGCACCATCAAGTCATGGAAAAGTTTGCTAGCACCCGTGTTCCCTACTTTCTGTATTCCTGGGTTTATTAAGCGTACTGTAAAGAAGCTTCTGACTGACTGAAATGATTGTGTCACTTCGCGAGGGATGTTTGTCCTCGCTACTTGATAGTCTACTTTCAGCTACTACAGCACTGCGCTTTCTATCGGATGCAATGTGGTCACTTTGACGTGCCAGGATAAAAAATAGTTTTAGTTATACTCGTGTACAGCAAATTATATTAAAAAAACATCGAATATTACGCAAGCACGTTAATAATAATTAAAAGTTTTTTAATTCATAAAAAGTACACCAACTTCAATAAAAAACAAATTATGCGTCCATATAAATTTTGAGGGTTGCCCTCGATTTTTCTGAGATACCATCATAAGATCCTGACTTGGTGCCAATGGGACCACCTGGGAAGTATACCCTTTTAAACAAAAAAAGAATTTCTCGAATTGGTCTAGGCGTCTTCGAGTAATCAGGTAACATACATAAAAAAAAATATTCCGACGAATTGTTAACCTCCTCCTTTTTTGAAGTTGGTTAAATAAAAATAATGTAGTTATGTATACGTACACTATGTACATATTCATTGACCCACTGCTGGGCACGCGTGGCGTCCTCTATTGAAAACAACAATTCACATCAAGTGAGTGCTAATTTTACAGCTAAAGCCTAGTATTTAATTTTGCCCTGCAACCGAGATCTTAATGTACATATATACATATACACTCACGCCCGTAATCCACGAAGGGGTAGGCAAAGGTGTATCCAGTACACCCACTTGTCGCCGAAGTTATTATGGTCCCACAATGTGATAGGGGGCGAGTCTATCTCCATACCGGGCACAGGTTCCAGACTCCGGGCTAACACTGAGAATTTCTTTTTTTTTTTTTATGGAAAAAAAGGGGGCAAACGGGCAAGAGGCTCACCTGATGGAAAGTGATCACCGCCGCCCATGAACATCTGCAACACCAAAGGGCTTGCAAATGCGTTGCCGGCCTTTCAGGAAAGAATATGCTCTCTTCTTGAAGGTTCCCAGGTCGTAACGGTTCGGAAAGACCGCCGGCGACAGCTGGTTCCACAGAGTGGTTGTGCGTGGCAGAAAATGCCGTAAAAATCGCGCTGTTGTGGAACGCTGGACATCGAGATGGTGCGGATGGAATTTTATGTTTTGGATAGAAAAACCCAAAATCACTTTACCCGACCCGGGGATCGAACCCGAGACCTCAGCACCGCAGTCGTAATACATGCGCAATTACAACTTCGCCACCGAGGCAGTCGAAGATTGTCTCGATAGCTGAAGAAAAAAATGAAGAAATTCGGCGAAAAGTGGGTGTACTGGTTACACCTCTGCCTACCCCTTCGGGGATTACAGGCGTGAGCGTATATGTACAATCTTATCTTACACTAATTACAGCATTTTTTTCGAAAAAAAATTCGGCCGGTATTCTTTAAATTGATAAAACTTTTTTTTATGAACCGATTCGAATAAAAAATACCCTAAGACCTAAGTGAAGCTTACCACAATACAATAGTGACCACACCTAAATCGGTTCAGCCGTTTCTGAGATTAGCGCGCTCAAAGGCAACAAAACAGACAAAAATTCTAAAAATAATTGATTTGAGTTTTATTGCGTTAATAAAGACCCCCAATCATAGTTTTCTATATATTTTCCATAGTCTCATATATCTTCCATGTACAGACAGCGATCATCATATGTATAGATGTATAGATATTGCTATGAGTAGGTAAATACTCACGTATTGAGAACATATTGCTATCTCCCTGCGTAACGGCACAGTAATGGGGATTCTGAGAACCGTGACGTCACAGGACATATCATCCTTTTACTGTCATTTGACAATTACCTCTTCCAGCAGATTTGAATGGCGTCTAATTTACTTATTTTTGTTCGGATTCATAAAAATATTTCGATAATAGGTTTTAGGTAATGGAAATTGTTGATTAAATTAATAAAAAAAAAACGATTCAACTACCCTATTGCTTGTGTAACCGTCTTCCGGGGTTGAAGTGCACCTAGGCTCAGTTCCCTCCACGCTTCCACCTCCAGGCTTCAAAAATCCATGTAAAAAGCTTGTGTTTTTCAAATTTGAGCTTCATGATCTGGTATTATATCAGATCTCATTATACCAGATTATTAAAATGTTGTATTAGATTTAAGAAATATTTGTACTGTTAGAGAACCCTATTTATATAAAAAAAGTATAATTAATGAAACATTCAATACATTAACAATTAACTAGTGGCAGTAATTCAACTGTTTTTAATAAAAGTGCCAAGTTTATCAATATTGCCTCCATAAACCTGTATCGCTATCATTATATCATATGAATGTACACATCTTGGTTTTGTGAGTCGACGAGCGTAGTTTTCATTATATTACTACTGTTTTCCGTTCCAGATTTCCTCGGTTTCGCCGCCGTAGGCACGCCATATTTTTTTACTAAAATGTCTTGATTCTTATCAACTTATTATTAGCCATCATCGATTAAACACAAACTAAACTGAAAACGAATGTACACAAACTGATTAAAACCGAGCAGCACTTCCGCTAGTTTCCCGCTAGTTTCGTGTAGACTGCCCCGCGAGCGTTCAGGCTTTCCTTTTTATAACAAATCTTCCCCACCGAGTATCCAATCTACCCACAAATATTTCGTAAGTGACCCCCAATATTCCCATAAAAATCTAAAGTACGCTTACATTATACCTTCATATTTGACTTATTAAGATTGGTTAAGTTTTGTGACAAGTCATTTTAGATGGCATTATGTACGAATTAAATTTAATAGGATTCGGGAAATAAATAGATAGACGTTTTTGTTATTTTTTTTTATTTATTAGTTTGACTACAACTAGATACTATCGCATTAATGAATAGAAACAAAATTGTTACAAGTCTATGACAAACGAAGATGTGAGGTTATGTAAGATAGAAAAAGTTTTTTTGGGTATTACATTTTATGGATCAACGATGTGATTGTCAATTATAAGCTGTTCGGAGTAAATTGAAGAACTGGTAGGATAAGCTGCATATCTATAAAAAATTTGCAAATACCTAATCAAATAATCGGCGCTTTATTATTATTGTCTTAATGCTGGACACAGATTTCTTATACTAATGAGAGGGTTTATTCCATCAGGTAATTCCGGGTCTAGTATTGAGTTGTTTCTCGTTTAGAATTTTTTTATTTCAAAGGAGAATTCAGGCATGCAGATTTTGGATTTCTTCATTATAACATGAATCACAATGAATACGTAATTTCGAAAATTCATAGATTGCAGCTGGGATGAGACATTTGGACCTTCGCCTCGGCACTGGGTTGCACTTTCTGCCAGGGACGTAATTGATAATTTTTTCTAGTTTTATATGTGTATAACCATCGGAAAATTCAGTACATGGAGATCGGCTAGAGGTCGTATATAGCTATATAAGACTATACAATTCAGTTTTTGAAATAAAAAAATAATACGCTATAATAAAATTGCTTACTCCACAAAAAGTGTCCAAATTCATCGTCAAATATCCATTGGCTGAATATGCAAAGGGTTTTTGGGCTCTAGTTAATAATATTAGCACCATTTTTTTAGTCTTTAATTCAGAATGAGGCCAATCCGCAGAATATACAGCTCTTTCAATTTTTTCACTCTGTAAAAATATTATAACTATAACTATTTATATTTATAATTATAATGTAATTAGAACTATATTATACTTTACAATTGATGGGCACGGAGGCAGGGATTTTCCTTACACCTGGACGAGTAAAAGGTACATTATGCTAGCCCAATGTGAGTTTGTAGACTTCAACACACATACACTCACGCCTGTAATCCCCGAAGGGGTAGGCAGAGGTGTAACCAGTACACCCACTTTTCGCCGAATTTAGGTCCCATAATGTGATAGGGGGCGAGCCTATCGCCATACCGGGCACAGATTCCAGACTCCGGGCTAATACTGAGGAATTTCTAGATAGATAAACCCAGTATCACTTTACCCGTCCCGGGGATATTATTTATTATAATTACAACTGCGCCACCGAGACAGCTTGTAGATTTCAAATACATGCTAAACTATTATGTAGAATTCTTAGGCCGGTACGGTCATCGTGTGAATAACGAATAATAATAACCTTGTGCACAAAAGCGACTACTGACGGTAGACTGACGTGCCCGGGGTTTTTTTTATATAAATTATAGCAGGTGGGTCACCTGATGATAAGTGATCTCTAGCGTCGGCTATAAACAGCATCCGTGGCGCAGCGGGCAAGAAGCCGGCTGCGAAACGAGAGGCAGTGGGTTCGATTCCCGCACCCAGACAAATGTTTGTGTGATAGACAGATATTTGTTTCGGGTCTGGGTGTTGAGGTACCGTAGTCCCTCGTAAGTTATAAATACTCACGATACAGGTTTAACATAGTGTGGGGTCAGGACTATGTGTGTGACTGTTGAAAGTATTTATTTATTAAAAAAAAGAATATCGGTTGTATTGCCAGCCTTAAGGAAAATGATGGAGATTGCAAGGAAGGGTGATTTGAACCTCCACAAATATCACTCACTTTACAAAAATGTAAGCAAGCAAGTACATAGCAAGCTGTTACTTAATGTCAGTAGTAATAACTTGGATAAGTTACTCCAGCTTGGTCCACTCATGTAGATTAAACTCTCGAAAGTGTGGTTTATTTACTCCAGCTTCTACGTGGAATGGGATTCGACGGATTTTGTGTGATGGATGTGCCTGCGCTTATACTTCTTCATATCTCTTGTATTTGACGTGACGAAAATCGAATAAGCGAATAAAATTATCGATTTTTTAATATAAAAATCTTTCAATACTGAAACCACACATTGGTACATTGGCTCCAACATATTATATTGGTGCAAATAGGGGACTGGACAAATAGGGGTACTATATGGATGAAGACTGTTTAAATACTATACTTCTATTATTAAATATTACTATCTGTACTCACATGATCAATTAATATTTGTCCAATAATGCATTGGAAAAAAACTTCAACAAGCAAAGAGAGAAAAAAAGAAACATAACGCACAGTCATATAAATATCACCGGCAACCTGAAAATGCGAAAAACCTAACCTACTGAATATAACAAAAAATATAATAACCTACTGAAATTTGGCACAGATAGGTATAGATTATAATCTAGAATAGCACATACTTTTATCCCGGAGAAATGTACAGTTCCCGTGGGAGACTATAGTTTTTTATTTTTACAAAATTACATAGGCTACTTTTTATCCCGGATAAATGCACGCTTCCTATGGGATAGTAAAATACAGAAAGGTGTAATAGCTTAAGATGTCTCCATGGGTTATTTGCCTTTTCTTCCAAAATAACCTCAACGCGGGCGGAGCCGCGGGCAATATCTAGTTTATATATATGTTTAGAATTATTGAATTTTTTAGGGGTATTATGCAATTTTTGGATAATATGTTATGAGTTTGCGTCACCAACAATACTGTGATAACAGTGTATATATAGCTAAAAGTATTTTTATTTTAAGTATACAATCTTAACTCGAAGTGCCTATAGAATTGAGTTCAATAGTATTTTACATTTTTAAAAATATTTTCCTTTGTTTATAAATTTTTAAATCCAGGCAAATTTTAATGATTTGATAAATAATGTAATTTTATTTTTTTTATATTTCAATTGATTATACACAATAAAAACTCAATGTTATTTCATAGTGTTAAGTTTCCACTTCTGTCCGCAAACCCCAATGACTGTCAATTTTTTATTGTAGTTAAAAGGCTCTCTGTTACCGTGGCCGTAAAAGCTGTAAGGCAAATAAAGACGGATCCAAAAACATATGTCAACAGCATGGCATCTCCCAACACTTCATCCAACTGTGATGTTATCCTAAAAATCAAAAGATAAAATATTTTAGGCTTAATTTACATGATTCATTCATAATATAGTTTATTTATAAATAAAAATAGCTTACTCTGCCAGATATTGGTGGCGTTTTATTATTACTTTTAGCTTCATTTTTATTTTCTCATGAATTTGGTGAACATCCTTGCATTTCATAATATAGCGTACATCATCAGCGGCTATTAAATTTTCCATACTATCACCTAGTATTTTCAACTCCATGCAAATATGTCTAGTATAGGAGAAATGTATCATATTTGCAAACGTGTATATGTAAACAACAACAGCGGTCATAAAACTTTCCCAGATGTATGCAGGATAGTACCATTTAATCTTATCAAATGGGTACCATGCATCGAACGGGTATAGATAATCGTCTTCCTTTCCAAGGACGTTTGTCTCGTACATCATAATAATACGAGGAAATAAATCGACGACTACAATAAGTACGATCGTGTAATAATGCTGAAATCTGACAATAAATCTTGTTATTTTTGTATACCGTTCCAGAATCGTGCGATGATCTACCGAATCAGACACGACATCCCAAAGATCGTAACGAAAATGTTTCAATATTTTGTCGTACACGCTCCCCTTTGAGTGTATTTTGGAGTACTTTATTACAATCATAAGACACACGCCGAAGTTCGGAGCTATGTTTATGATTTCGAACCAATCTTCAAAGCGGGTAAGGAAAAGCGTAGTAAACCACTGCGTAGCTGTTAAGACGACTAAGAAGTTAATTATACGATAGAAAAATTGCGCCATATTTGATTTTCCTATGAATGGATAGGCAAATATTCTCTTTACAATATTATTTACATAATCCACTTCAAATAATAACTCTTCTTTTAAACGCTTTAATGATTTTGTCATCTTGAAACGCACGTCTGAAAGCTTCAAGTAAAATAGAACTAATGTCTACTTGATCGACACATTTCAATTACAGAACGTTCTCCAACGATGTATTTGATTAGAAATTAAAGATTATATGCTGAAGCGTATGCCAATCATATATAACTGATTAAAGACCACTTATGTGATTTCCGAAGAATTATTCTCTCTACTTATTGCCTAGTATCGTAGTATTACATAAATCGATGAATAAGTATTATTAACAATAATAATACACTCACACAATAGCAGCGATAGCCTAGTTGGTTGCGGTACGAACTGTCAAGATGAAAGTCGTATGTTTGAAACCAGCCGAAATGGCATACACATCTGACTTTTCTAAAGTTACATGTATACTTATTGTTAATTATCGCTTGCTTTAACAGTGAAGGAAAACATCGTGAGGAAACCTGCATACCTGAAAATTCTCATAAAATTTCGAAGGTATGTAAAGTCTGCCAACCCGCACAAGGCCAGCGTGATGGACTAAGGCCTAATCCTTCTCTTTAGTAGAGGAGGCCCGTGCCCAGCAGTGGGACAATGTTTAATACAGGGGTAGTATTATATTACAATAATACACTTTACAATTGCACAGATGGTCCGGACCCCACTCTAGGGAAAATCTGTATCCTCGGTATAAAAAAATACAGTTCCACAATACCCAGATCCGTAATAAATATCTGTGACCCCACAAACATTCGTCTCGGTGCGGGAATCGAACCCGCGGCCTCTATTTCATACCGGCTACTCGCCGGCTGCTCCACGGAGTTTTATCAAGTTTTTATCCGTGTTAATTCCCGACAGCTTTTCTTTCCAACACGAATCATGTAAGAACAGTTGGAAGAAAATTCATTTATAAAGTATTAAAAATAACTATAGTCTGGCACACGAAAGTTGAGCCTGACATTTAATTGAAACTTTTTATATGGCAACATTCTATAAATGTCACTTTCTGTCACCTGGCATAAACAGTGTAAAATATTGTATACGGTTTTAATAAATGTTATCATCAAAAATGAATTAAACTATAAAAAGTGATGTGCGAAAGTTACTTTACACTATGATGAGTATGTTTGAAGAAAAATAACACAAGAAGCAAGATGCCTTTCACTAAAAACAACAATGTTTACGTGTAATAACGAGCTTTATAGGTTAGTTTACCACAATTAGTTTTAATACTTAAACTATATCTATAAATCGGTGTTTTTAGTAAATGGTCTATTAGCAGATAATTTGGATATCGAAGAAAGTACAATGAAAGAAACTATTAAAACATTAACTACTTTAGAAGAGATGAGCTAATAGGCTATTTGACAACATTGAAAATACACTGCAAATTGTGGTCATCCTGATAGACAATAGCTTAAAAAACCATATTTCACTTAATTATAAATAAAATAATGTATATTTTTTGCAAATTAAACGAAATATAATACAACATTTATACAAATTTTATTTTATCTGTAATGTGAACGCTCTGTGATTGGTTGCAACTCTGGTGACGTCACACGCAAGTAAACATAGTAGGGATGTGAAATTAAATGAAAAAAATCGATTTTTCTCACTTGAATAATAATCGATTTTAGAAAAATCGATTTTTTATAAGAATAATAATCGATATTTTTCTTCAAATTTTGCGTAATATGTTTTTCTCTGTAGTAAGAAATTAATATTAACAATTTATTAGGAGTCTTCAGTTTGGCATTGAAGTCACCCATTTCATCGCTGTAGGAAGCCTTGGTGCGAGACATAGCTTTCCCTATGTATTCGTACGTTGGGGCGTACACTTGTATAACCTTCAGAGTATATTTTTAAGATAAGATACGCCACTCGAGCTGATACGCTGCCAACTTCTACAGCGTTGCTTTTTAGTGACTTGTGGATAATAAATCCGACGCCACCTTGGGATGGTTGGTGGCCTTCTCGGAAGTAGAGTAAGTGACCAGAATCTAGGGCCATCTTCTCCTCCCCCTGTCTTCGGATATCGGATAGCCCTACGATATGCCAGTTAATGTGACTTAGCTCTTCTTCCAACTCAGCGATGTGCTCGTCCAACCGCAGAGAGCGTCCGTTCTACGTCGCCAAAAATAGCTTTTTGTGGTACCCTACCGTAGCCCGAGGATTGTAATGGGTGCCTTCAATGCCAATGTACAATAGTACAATGACACGGCGCATCGAGGGTAGGATCATGGGTGCAGGAATCATAGGGGGCAAATGCTAGTCAACTTTTTCGAGACCCGGGGCCTCTTTTTGATGAATTCATTTTTCCAGAGGAAGTGGACTTGGCGAAGCCCTAATAATGTCACCAGGAATGAGATCGACTTCATTATGACTGATAAGCGCCAAATATTCAGAGATGTCTCTGTGATCAGTAGGTTTAACACAGGTAGTGATCACCGACTGGTAAGAGGCACTCTGAATATAAAAGTAAAATTTTTTAATTGGTAAATTATTTTGTAGCTCATTACGATTACGATTATCTTTACATGCTTTATACTAGCTACAATTGTATCCAAGTAGACTAAGTATATATGTAACGGAATCCTTCAACGTAATGTTCACCACCTTCAAGACATCCGATTTACTTGAATATTTACACACGTATCAAGGACCTATGATCACCAAGTTCACCAAGATATTAAAAAATATTAGGTATCATTTTAGATTATATTTTTTATGTGGTCTTAATTTGTAATCGAATATTTTATTATAAGTAGGTACGTTTGATGCTGTTTCGAGACCAAAAGCATAAAATAAATTATATTTAAAAATAACACGCTTAATTAGCTAGCCGAACTAAAAAGTTGAAAATAATATTAATTTCATTGCGAAAAATTATAACTTAAAAAATATCACGTTTTAAGGTTAAGGTTTTCAAATATGATTCCAAGATCTTTGAATCTAATAAGTTAATTGGCACACTGTTTAACGAAGAAAGGATGTATGCCAGACCCTTAAAAGTGTCAATATTT